>CM056596.1:10012146-11212146 GCA_029721355.1 Tegillarca granosa | reverse complement strand
GAAAATTTCTCTACAATTTTTCCATAGAATATGGTATAGATTCACTTCATATATATGGTTTTTCATTTGTATTTCATGTTTTTCTTTTTTTTTCTTATAGTTTCACTGTACATTGTTAGTGATATAATGTGTATCACAGTATCTCTCAATCACTATGTTTAAAACATATAATATGGTTCATTTTACTTCAAAAATTCATCACTTGGCAGTCATATAGGGTTGTTTGTTTGTGATGTTCAACTAATTAAAAAAACACAAGACATGTATATCACTAGCAGACATGACCTAAAGATTCTTTCTTTTTTCCCCCTATGGAAATGATGTAGTTGTGGAATCATAACAAAGGTGCCATACTTTCTATGTTACAAGCAGAAGGCATTGCTCTTTGATACGTGTAACATAATGACATGCTACATTATTTTTCTGATAGCTCTTGTGTTAAATTTCATATATAATTTTAGCCTATAAATTAATTTCAGATTTATTTTCGGTATCATCAAACGGAGAAATCACTTTGATCAGATCCATAGTGGCCTTCAGATAATTCCAGTTATGTGTTTAATATCAGTGTTACAGATGGTGGAGGGTTAAGTACTCTTGTAGAAGTGTCTGTTAGAATTAACAGTAAGTTACTGTTTTTACCATAATGTTTTCAGCTACAATTTTTACTTTTATTGTAATGTTTTTAATAGTCATAACTAAAACTAAGATGAGTTGAGTTGAGTTGAGTAATGGTGTTTAAGTCCAGTCAAGAATATTTCACTTATATCGAGACAGTTGCCAGCTATAGGTGAAAGTGCAGAAAGTTTGCCTGTGTGTTGCGCTGATGGCATTATACAGCAGGGTTCTTTATCGTGCCATGCATACCGTGTCATGTGACCTTATTTATTTTGAGTTCCCATCCGAAAGACCCATGACTTTCAATTCATAATGCCTAGTGCTTTGCGAAAGAACAGTCACTACCCACTTTCAAGGTCTTAGGTCAGACCCTAAAATTAAGATGAGACTTTGCTTAATGGGATACACCAACATATCACATAATACATACTTCTTAATGTTTGTTTCTAATGATATTGAAAACATTTACCAGTACATAGCAGATTTCTTTTTAATCAAAAAAAACATTCTTTTCTGCAAAACCATCTTTAGGTATCACATGGTATAATGATGGACCTTTTTATATATAAAAAATGAAAGTGAGCATTAAAATTCCATGTGCTACAATCACAATAATTGTTTCTGAGAAATACAAATGCTAAAGTAATAAGCCATCTCCAATATAATGTGGTTCAGAGTACCATTCTTTTAATGGAGTAGAGGAATATTGACACCCTAGTCAAGACATTCTCACTTATATTAAGAAAGTTGGCCTTTGGATGGAAGAGAAAATTACCAAGTTCTGACTTTCTCACACTAGGATCTGTCTCAAATAGAATTCAAACCTATGCACTGAGAGGCACTGCAGTAAAAGCACACATGCTTTCTCCATTCATTCCGATCATTCTTTAAATAGAAAAGGCCACCACCAGAATATTACCTTTGGCATGTGTTTTCTTTATTGGCTGTAGTAAATGGGTTTCTTAGGCATGTATGGTAGTGGACATTGAAAGAATAAATAATTCCTTTTGTTACAACTAAGTTATATTAGTTTTCTTCAATATAATTATATTATATGATTACCTTATATTTCAGGTAATTTTCCGCCTACATGTCCAGTAGTCATTTTTACTAATCAGATGTCAGAAAATGCAGCTATACCAAAATGTGTGTCTGTTCAGAGTAATTGTGTTGATCCATTATCGGGAAATCTACAGTATTCAGTACAAGGGTTAAATGGTTCTGATTATTTTAGCATTCAGTCAACTAATCAGGATCCCCTTTTGATTTGTACTAAAACATCTTTGAAGGGGAAATATGGTGTTTTGAGTGTAAGTACTTTGATACTGTTAACATGGTTAAGGACATAAGTTATGCTTAAACTTTTATACTTTACATTACTAAAAAGTTCTTTCAACCACTTATATACCTGTATAAATATAATAATAATTACAAATTACTAAAATAAATGGAAACTTGAGATAAAAACTTTAACTTTAGTAATTTTGTTGATAGAAAAGTTCTTTTGTATCCACTTACCTAGATGATTTATATTTTAAAATATCCTTTAAATACATTTAAATTTTGACAAATATATATACAGTGCAACTTCCGAATACCGGCCCTTCTTAAAACTGATCACCTCCACAAAATGAACACGCGAGACCGGTCCCAAAATTTTCCTTCTCTGTCAGCTTGTTAACCTTTGAATTTAGAAATGAGGAACTTGTTAAGATCAAGAACTGAATTTCACATTACATGTACGATCAGTGCTTATGGGAATGAAATGACATTTACGTCTTTTGTCAATGCACCGTTTGATAAAACTCTGAAATGGATGAGATTCGGACCAGATCAGACTACCAGATTTATAAGCCCTCTATATACCAGCCCTTCTGAACACCAGCCAAATTCCTTGGCCTCACACGAAGCCAGTTTACGGAAGTTGCACTGTGTATAAATAATTTTTTTATTATGTACATCATAAGTTGTCCATTTTAGTTCACCTCCATGAAGTGCAGAGAAGCTATTGTCATACCCCTGGTATCTCTGTAAGCAAGGTGTCCTTTGTTAAATTTATGGGGAATCCCCTATGAAATACTGAGGTTAAGGCTATTTGTTACTCTCTGATTTATGTAATAAAATCATTGGATATTGTTCATACTACTCCACTTCCAGTGTTATATCACTTGTTTGTTGTAACTAGCTTTATAAAATGTGGGGAAGAATGACTCTTGTAAAAAAAAACTGTTGTATCTGAGGAGGTTACAAAGATAGTGGTGGACATTTGTACCAGAAAAAGGCTTTTAACTTTAAATTTGAAATTCTTGAAATAATCAAAAACATGTTCTGTTAAATTTACAACAAACAATAACAAAAAAAGTAGAAAATTACAATGTTTATGATAAAGAAACAGTAAAGAAATTTGCCAGTTGTACCATATGATCAGAACCTCTGAGTGTATGTGTAGAATGGTATGGGAAAAATTTATGCCAAAAATTCTGATGATAATATCACTTTTGCTGGAAAATTTACCTTAGTTAATTCAATTTCCAATGGAAAAAATTGTACTGCACAAAGGGTATTAGATATCACATGTTACAATAGTGAGTCCTATTCAGCATAATTAACATTTCACTAAAACGTTTTATCTTTGATCTACAAAAATGACGACAATAATACTGATTATTTCAACCACAAGCTTAATTTTATATAAATGTTCACATCGCACTACATTTTCAGGCTCTTGTAGTATATTTACTTTTGATACCTTGAACAGTCAATCTGTAAATAGCTACAAACAGTCGACCTTTTGAACCATCTGAGCAACAAGAAGCAGTTCATTTTTAAATGTGCTATGCCCGACACCAATTCATAATGCCAACTAATTACACTCAAATAGAATGATATTTTTTATATTTACAATCATATTGTTAGCATGTCAGAAAATTTATATTATCAACAGTAATTTTCTGTGTCTAGAATTGGACAAATGTATAAATTTGATAGAACAGCCATTTTCCAAATATGAATAGCAATTTCTGCTTAGGTTTGAATGCTGTCCGATAAATCAAAACTTGATGTAATAGATAATGTCCATACTGTATTCAAGTGGGATTAATTCCAGTAAAAACAAATGGGTTTATGTAAAGATCAAATCTATTGTAAATATAAAATCTTAGCTGGCCTACAAATTTAGATTTTTTTTTTATATTTTATACTAGTTAAACATTCAGGTTGGTAATGGATTTGGTGTAACTTTTATCCGTGTGGATTTAACAGTGACAGATGTAAATGATCCACCATTTTTCTCTGTAAATGCTACTTTTGTGCAAATATCAGAAATGACACCAATCGGGAATGTAGCTTTTACGGTCCAGGCTTTTGACAATGATAAAGGGAAATTTTCTGAGCTGAGTTATATTCTAGGTAAGTTTATAATTTTATTCAGCATTATTTATTCGTAATATTTATTCAACAATTAAGATGCAAGTCAGCAAGGAAAAAGTTCAGAGAGATGCTTCTTTGCTTCTTAACTAACAAACATTTGCCTTTCACAAGAGGCCACTTCTACAAAACCTATATTAGACTGGTGTTGCTTTATTGCTCTGAAACATGGGCAGTAACAGCTGCCACTTTTAGAAAGCTTCAGCTTAATGATAGAGCCATGATAAGATGGATCTGCCATGTCAAGCCTGTAAAAGATGTCCCCATAGTCTCTTCTCTCTCAGCTAAACATCAAAGATATCTCAGAAATTATCCAGACAAACGTGCTGACTACTGGACCATAAAGTTATTTTGCGATATAGGGATAGCATTAACATTATAAAAGTCTGAAATAATGTCAGAATAAACAAAACTTTTATAGATAAAAGGGGAACAAATGAAAATAATAGTCCACACCAACATTATGGGTTGTTGTTACATGGAACAGTAAGAAACCCAATTTTAATGTCTCTCCAATACTGGTTTAATATTTGGGTCATGTTTAAATTTCAGTATTTTTGATCAAGTATTTTTCCAGTTAGGAGCACTATACATTATCTTTTTTGCCACTTTTATCTTTTTGACAACTTTCACAGTTTTTAATTGTCCAAATTAAATTTTGTCCTGTACAAAGTGCAGAAAGATACTAAAAATTTGATATTGTTTAAAGAATTGACTTATAATTCCTTTTTCAATCTATTTTCAGATGATTCTTCTGGTGCATTTCGAATTAATTCCATGACCGGTGAGGTTTCTGTTGCCAGTAAACTGAATGCATCTGCGACACATATCTATAATTTTAGAGTAAATGTAAGTACATGTACTAATAAAAATAATGTACCAGTATTTAATAATATGTCCTTACATTCATGTAAACAATTATAATATCCTATTATAATACTCTTTTTATCGCCAAGGTTACTGACAATAGTTTTATGAAAGATGTCATCTTTTTCTGTGGTATGACATTTGGACAATAGCAAGGTTTTATACTTTTCCTGACCCTTATAATTAAGCATTAAACTTTGTTTGTAATCGATCTATGATGGTTTAGATCGATTACAAACAAAGTTTAATGCTTATATTTACAATCCATAGCTTACAACTTACAAATGTTTGAAATTTGATTAATTTATTCATGATTTTGGTGGAAATTCCTTGTGAATACCGAACAGGTTTCAACTGCATCAAACTGGGTTAGCTCCGCCCACCCGTACTCATTTTCAAAAAATGACAACAACAGATAAAGGTGTCAAGGTTTTATTTAAATATCTGTGCTTTTACAACTTTATTTATTCAAGCCATTAAATTCACTAAAAATGTAGTATACATTTATTGTTTATGTTTTGTTTACATTCTGCATCTTGACACGATGAATTGTTAACATTCCGCGACTTATCACATGTATTTGTGTTTACATCTTTGTAACGTAGTGCCGTTACCAATTTATTCATACTTTCCTGTGATGCAAAACCATGACATCAGAATACGAAAGGTCGGACCTGAAGCTTTCGGTCTATGCTGTATTAGACCCAATCACTCGTCAAAGAGTTTATTACAGAGAATTTGATTTGGATATATATATATATAAACTTCAATAAAGTATTATTAATAATGTTTATTTGGCTGGTACAAGACTTGTTGCAAAAAAACATATTTGCATATTTTATATTTATATCTAGAATTAAATTTATTTCAGGCAACTGATGGAGGAGGTTTGTCAGCCTCAATGCATGTTAATGTAACACTGGTAGATATTAATGAACCACCTGTCTGTATTTCACCTGTACAGGTGTTGATTAATTTAACCACACCTGTAGGAACAACTCTTAACAAGCTAAACTGTTGGGACTGGGATTTTACTGAAGACTATGGAGTTATAGTTTACAGTATTGATCTACTTCAAGCCAGTATGTTAAAATTTTTCTCATTTCTTGAATCAAGTTTTGCTCTTACTATAATGAAGAAGAGTAACATGATAAAGGCCCCAAACAAAGACACCAAAATTAAAACATTGACAAAAGTATAAATTAAGAACTGTCATACTATATTACAATATTATTTTTATCACATGTTTTTAATAATTATTGTGTGTAAGTGCAGGAAAGATGCTAAAAATGTCACTAAAATTGGAGGTAAGCCATGATCATCTGTGATTAAAATATTCAGCCCTTTTGGTTGAGATTTTATGTATCCCACAAGGAAAAACCTTTTTTTAGTGCATTCCCATTTTATTGGCATTTTTTGCTTAAATCAGTTACAAAGACATTGGTGCCTTGTTAGCTAAACAAACTTTGTTTTATAATTCAACATAAACATTTGAAATGCATTGAAAATTTCTACATTGTGGACATCTTTTTCCTCATAGTGAGTGAGTGATTGTTTAGAGCCTTAGACATGGGTAATTTAGCCACAAATGGCTGCAATAACACTAATGCAGCTGTAAACAATAACACTTTTTGAAGGATGTGTCAAAGGCAAACAATAATACACACTCACTCACTCATAGAAATGACAAAATATGATTATCTTTTAAAAAAGATGTCAAAGGAAAACATTCCAACATCTCTGTCATGTACAGCTTATGTAAGATAGAATTATCTCAGATGGGTTTCCCATATGGGATTTTACAATCTTTATAACTGTTTGAATTCAATCATTTCAATTCTTTTGTTTACACTTTTTTGTGATATTTGGAATACTAATAATTTTGATAAAATACTGACATTCTGGAATTATAAATTACATTTATTTGGCAGAATGTTTAGGAAAACAAGTCAATTGTCTTTTAATTTATTGTGTTGTTTTCACAGAAGTTTTTGAGGTAACACAAGATGGAACAATCAAAGTATCCAAATCCATTCCAAGGACACTAACTAGCTTCAATTTTGATGTGACGGTTAGAGATAAGGCCATGGAGCGTAACGCGAGTACTACTGGTCAGAAAATTGTAAATGTCCAGGTGACAGTTAATTGTAAGTTATTTTTAAACCCAGCTCATAGTGCTACATGTATGATTGGGGAACATTGATACTCTGATAACTTGGAGTATGTGGAACTTTTAATTTTTACTAATTTTAGCTGTTTTAAGTCTTGTCATTTTTTATTTCAAAAGATTTTTAAAAAAACTGGTATGAAATACAGAATCTCCTAAGTCATGTTATGTGACCTATATAAATTTGAAATTTCTGGAAAACAAGAACAAATAGCATGTTGATCAACCATATTAAATGATGTTGTGTAATCATTTGTCCTTTAAGGTAATGGTCATTGACATTTGAATTCTGATGTCAAATTGTTTAGAACATTTTCATATTGGGGTACATATCAAAGATTTAAGACTTATTGACCCTTTTGACTAAACGTTACCTCAGGGTTCTACAAGGTAAAATATGTTGAAGTGATTGAAGTTATATTGCAATATGTTTTAATGTCTGCTTACCTCAGTATCCATACATCTGTTAGTTTGTTATACTTTAGTTTCAAGATCAATTAACTTCTGTAATCTTATGTAATATAATATATATATATAAGAAAAAATACAAAGTATTAAATGTGTACCTTGCATTGACGTTTTATATATGTGATTAACATTTAGTGCCATGCATCCATGCATATTATTCTCTATATTTACTGTTTTATATTGACAGCTAATTTTCCACCAGAATGTACCAAAACAGATTTTAGTGGTAGTTTTGATGAGACACAGCAGATAAATGATTGTTTGGACAAAGAAATAACTTGCACTGACCCAACTGGTGGTGCTGTTTATGTTGACATTATAGGTGGAAGTGGAACAGAATTAACACAAGTCCGTAACAGAACCACTGATAAGATTAACGAGTTACCCCTGAATTTGTGTATAAAAACAAATATAAAGAACAGAGTTGGGAGTTACCAGGTAGTCACTTTGCTCTAATTCTGCCTTACCTAAATTTAGAATGACTTGAACTTCATGTATACTATTAGTCTAAACTAAATGAATTAACCATTCTCCATGCATTATCTTCAAAGAACAAGCCATTGTATTGTCTAAAAAAGCAAAGAAATGGCAGTCAGTATTTGCTAAATGTTTTAAAAATTATTATTTATTCATTCATTCATTCATTCATTCATAATTTCATTTATTCGTTCATTCACTTTTTGTGTCTTCATCGTCATCATCTTTCTTGATTCCGATGAAATTTTCACTATTAACAAAATTGCAAAATTTTAGACTACTTGCAATTTCAGTATCAATGTGTTCTAGATTAATTAATCAAAATTTTGTTTTTCAAAAAAATTCCTGGGATTAATCAAATATTTTTGCATTGCAGGTATATGCTGATATAAACAATGGACTTGGTGTAACAAGAGTCACCTGGAATTTCAAAGTACTTGATGTTAATGAACCTCCTGTATTTATAGCAGCACCTTATAACTGGAGTATTCCAGAAACAATTCCTGCTGGTTCTTCAATCTCTAGTATTTCTGTTATTGATCCTGACATTGATCAAAACCTCAAGACATTTACAGTTCAAAGTGAATGTAAGTCTTATGATGACATTGGTATTCATATACCTACAATTATATAATACAAGGTGTATATTGTACGACCTTCCACTTACGGAGCAAGCACTATACCAACTGAGCTACCACAGTGGTAACAAGAAAATGAATTAGCATCCTTTAACCTGATCGGCTAATGGTTACTAGATGATAACTTCTGATTTATTTGCTTGAATTTTTATTAAATTTGACCTAGTTTGTTTATTGTCTAAGTATATCTTTGACAAAATCCAGGCATATTTTATTAGCATATTACAATCTATTTGGTAAAAGATTTGTTGTTGACTTCTGTAATATTTCTGCTCTTTCCCCATCTTGTAATTAAATATATATATATATATATATATATATATATATATATATATATATATATATATATATATATATACTTTTAAATTTTGGCATATACACATTAAGTAATATCTTCTGGTAAAACTCAACCAAAAATACAGCCCTTAGGGAGCTGGCAAATACTACTGGGATGGAAATAATTATCCTTTGGTACAATACTAATTTGTATAACAATTGTTTATAGAGGAAAATTATGTTTATTTTTATTCTATATTCTACTTTTTATTTTATTTTAGTGAAAAACCAAGTTCCTAGTATATCAGTAGTAGTTGCCTTTCTACAGCAGTGCTGTTTCTATGCTACCACATTACAGAATGCTACAGTGAGAAATCTGTACGAGTTTGATTTAATTGTAAGTAATTCACAGTCATATATAAGGTACCACATTACAGAATGCTACAGTGAGAAATCTGTACGAGTTTGATTTAATTTTAAGTAAATCACAGTCATATATAAGGTACCACATTACAGAATGCTACAGTGAGAAATCTGTACGAGTTTGATTTAATTGTAAGTAAATCACAGTCATATATAAGGTACCACATTACAGAATGCTAAAGTGAGAAATCTGTATGAGTTTGATTTAATTGTAAGTAAATCACAGTCATATATAAGGTACCACATTACAGAATGCTACAGTGAGAAATCTGTACGAGTTTGATTTAATTGTAAGTAAATCACTGTCATTTATAAGGTACCACATTACAGAATGCTTCAGTGAGAAATCTGTATGAGTTTGATTTAATTGAAGTAAATCACAGTCATATATAAGGTACCACATTACAGATTGCTACAGTGAGAAATCTGTACGAGTTTGATTTAATTGTAAGTAAATCACAGTCATATATAAGGTACCACATTACAGAATGCTACAGTGAGAAATCTGTACGAGTTTGATTTAATTGTTAGTAAATCACAGTCATATATAAGGTACCACATTACAGAATGCTACAGTGAGAAATCTGTATGAGTTTGATTTAATTGAAGTTAATCACAGTCATATATAAGGTACCACATTACAGAATGCTACAGTGAGAAATCTGTACGAGTTTGATTTAATTGTAAGTAAATCACAGTCATATATAAGGTACCACATTACAGAATGCTACAGTGAGAAATCTGTACGAGTTTGATTTAATTGTAAGTAAATCACAGTCATATATAAGGTACCACGTACATTACAGAATGCTACAGTGAGAAATCTGTACGAGTTTGATTTGATTGAAAGTAAATCACAGTCATATATAAGGTTCCACATTACAGAATGCTTCAGTGAGAAATCTGTACGAGTTTGATTTAATTGTAAATAAATCACAGTCATATATAAGGTACCACATTACAGAATGCTACAGTGAGAAATCTGTACGAGTTTGATTTGATTGTAAGTAAATCACAGTCATATGTAAGGTACCACATTACAGAATGCTACAGTGAGAAATCTGTACGAGTTTGATTTAATTTTAAGTAAATCACAGTCATATATAAGGTACCACATTACAGAATGCTACAGTGAGAAATCTGTACGAGTTTGATTTAATTTTAAGTAAATCACAGTCATATATAAGGTACCACATTACAGAATGCTACAGTGAGAAATCTGTACGAGTTTGATTTAATTGTAAGTAAATCACAGTCATATATAAGGTACCACATTACAGAATGCTACAGTGAGAAATCTGTACGAGTTTGATTTAATTGTAAGTAAATCACAGTCATATATAAGGTACCACGTACATTACAGAATGCTACAGTGAGAAATCTGTACGAGTTTGATTTGATTGAAAGTAAATCACAGTCATATATAAGGTTCCACATTACAGAATGCTTCAGTGAGAAATCTGTACGAGTTTGATTTAATTGTAAATAAATCACAGTCATATATAAGGTACCACATTACAGAATGCTACAGTGAGAAATCTGTACGAGTTTGATTTGATTGTAAGTAAATCACAGTCATATGTAAGGTACCACATTACAGAATGCTACAGTGAGAAATCTGTACGAGTTTGATTTAATTTTAAGTAAATCACAGTCATATATAAGGTACCACATTACAGAATGCTACAGTGAGAAATCTGTTCGAGTTTGATTTAATTGTAAGTAAATCACAGTCATATATAAGGTTCCACATTACAGAATGCTTCAGTGAGAAATCTGTACGAGTTTGATTTAATTGTAAGTAAATCACAGTCATATATAAGGTACCACATTACAGAATGCTACAGTGAGAAATCTGTACTAGTTTGATTTAATTTTAAGTAAATCACAGTCATATATAAGGTTCCACATTACAGAATGCTTCAGTGAGAAATCTGTATGAGTTTGATCTAATTGTAAGTAAATCACAGTCATATATAAGGTACCACATTACAGAATGCTACAGTGGGAAATCTGTATGAGTTTGATTTGATTGTAAGTAAATCACAGTCATATATAAGGTTCCACATTACAGAATGCTTCAGTGAGAAATCTGTATGAGTTTGATTTAATTGTAAGTAAATCACAGTCATATATAAGGTACCACATTACAGAATGCTACAGTGAGAAATCTGTATGAGTTTGATTTTATTGTAAGTAAATCACAGTCATATATAAGGTACCACATTACAGAATGCTACAGTGAGAAATCTGTACGAGTTTGATTTGATTGAAGTAAATCACAGTCATATATAAGGTACCACATTACAGAATGCTACAGTGAGAAATCTGTATGAGTTTGATTTAATTGTAAGTAAATCACAGTCATATATAAGGTACCACATTACAGAATGCTACAGTGAGAAATCTGTACGAGTTTGATTTAATTGTAAGTTAATCACAGTCATATATAAGGTACCACATTACAGAATGCTACAGTGAGAAATCTGTACGAGTTTGATTTTATTGTAAGTAAATCACAGTCATATATAAGGTACCACATTACAGAATGCTAAAGTGAGAAATCTGTATGAGTTTGATTTAATTGTAAGTTAATCACAGTCATATATAAGGTACCACATTACAGAATGTTTAAGTTAGAAATTTGTATGAGTTTGATTTTATTGTAAGTAAATCACAGTCATATATAAGGTACCACATTACAGAATGCTACAGTGAGAAATCCGTATGAGTTTGATTTAAATGAAGTAAATCACAGTCATATATAAGGTACCACATTACAGAATGCTACAGTGAGAAATCTGTACGAGTTTGATTTAATTTTAAGTAAATCACAGTCATATATAAGGTACCACATTACAGAATGCTACAGTGAGAAATCTGTATGAGTTTGATTTAAATGAAGTAAATCACAGTCATATATAAGGTACCACATTACAGAATGCTACAGTGAGAAATCTGTACGAGTTTGATTTAATTGTAAGTAAATCACAGTCATATATAAGGTACCACATTACTGAATGCTACAGTGAGAAATCTGTGTGAGTTTGATTTAATTGAAGTAAATCACAGTCATATATAAGGTACCACATTACAGAATGTTAAAGTTAGAAATCTGTACGAGTTTGATTTAATTGTAAGTAAATCACAGTCATATTTCATTTAAGTACAACTGGTACACTGAAACTTTCTTAACTGTTATTACAAAAGAGTCTTATGACTCTAAGTCAGTCTGGATGTATGTACACCTTTGCTAAATTTTACCAAGATAAGTAGATACCAGAGTTAAAAACTCAAAAATTAGATAAATCTGTCAGTATTATTTATAATAATCAATAATAAGAAACCTTAGTTGTTTTGTTTAACTTTGCCTAACAGCATTTGGAAGTTAAGAACGTAATAAAACTGTTGACTGTTAATTGTTTCTAGAGTTCTCTGTGCATTTTAAAGTGTAATGACTGAAAAGCAAAACCCTTCCAACCAGTCGACTGTTTTGGGATGTTGAGATTGTTTGGCCAGTCAATTTTGATCTGTTTTATCATTTATGTTAATCCCCTTTGGTGTTTTTTTAATTCAATTAATAAGTACCGTAATTTCACTGTCAAATAGTAATTTGACTGAATCATTTAGCATAAGTTGGCAACACTTTCTGTTGCAATAATTTCAATTCTACTATAAAGGACAAAGAAGGCATACATTGATACACACATAATTGGCCATATATGTATTTTCTTATTAAAACTTGTGTATCCTTGGATAAAGACATAAATTTTGTGGTAACCAGCTTAATATTATTATGTTTTTTTGTACATTGTTTTTAACATAAGATTCCCCAGCAATATTGTCCCACTTGATGGCTTTAGTCACCAAAAGCTGATCAAGCTTAAAAAAGATAAAGAATAAATAATAAAGATAAACATTAAACTAATGGATGTATAATGCAGCATCAGAAGTTAACACACTAGAACTTCATAACAGTGATTAAAACTATCTTTATCATAAACAGCAGTTAATTCAGTGATGGCTTTGTTGGTCTTATTTTGTCATTGTGTTTTGTTTTCTTTATTTTCAGGCCACTGATGGTGGTAATCTCACCACTAACACCACAGCATTTATTCATGTGATAGATATTAATGAAAGGCCAATATGTAATGTGAACAACATTGCCATCACAATCACACTTTTAACTCCAGTCAACCAGATAGTGGCTAATCTTGATTGTTATGATACAGATCGAGATGATGAAAATAAACGATTACAATATATTGTACAGGGATCAAGTAAGTACATGTTTATAATGATTAAATATAACTTTATTTTAAAAAAGATATGACTGTAGAAATTGGAAATATTTTTTCCAGAAAAGTTTAGAATAAATGTTAAAACTTAAAATTTCTTACAAGCTGCATGAAAGGGAAAAACTCTAAAATGATTTATAAAATTTATTCAAACTTTTTTGCATTTACCAATGTAAGTTGCAGGGTTTTTTTAATGAGGCCCTAAGGGATTTAATATTTCACAATAGTGTTGCCACAAAAAGGAACTCATATTGATCATTTCCATTGCGGTAGCTCAGTTTGTAGAGTGCTCACTGTAAGTGGGAGATCATGGGTTTGAACCCCGACTGGTCTGACTCAAGACTTGAAAGTGGGTAGCGACTGTTCTTTTGCCAAGCATTGCGCATTACAAAATGAAAGTCACGGTTCTTTTGAATGTAAAATAAATGAGGTCCTGTGTCACATTAGGTGTGGCACAATAAATAACCCTGCTGTATAATGCCATCAGTGCAACACACTGGCAAAATTTCTGCACTCTCACCTGTAGCTGGCAACATCTCGATATAAGTGAAATATTCTTGACTGGGACATTAAACACCATTATTCAGCTCAACTCATTGATCATTTGCCATGAACACAAGGCATCACACTTAAAGTAACCTTTTTATACACATTTCCATAAACACATTCCAAATGCAAAATTTTCTGCATCTTCACCTATATCATGATACATCGTGATAAATGATCTGAAAAAGATGTCTCTTTGGTTCAGATATTTAAAATGTGACCATATTAATCACAGTTGAATAGGTTCAACAGATCATTGTGGCAGAAACTTGGTTAGTTCACTTTATCTGTTTCTGTTTTTTTAGCTTATTTTAAAACCAACAGTGCTGGAGGAATAATGGTAGCAGTTTCATTGCCACGATTACAGACTATTCACAGTTTCAGTGTACTTGTCAGTGATCATGGAAATCCACCATTAAGTGTCTCAGTTAGTGTAACTGTCACAGTAAATAGTAAGTAAACATGTTTTCCCTTGTAGTCTTAGTTACAGACAAATCTGTATGGGTTTGCCATTGTTCTGTCAAATTTTCGTTATCATAAAAGTTGTTAAAGATTGAATCTTTAAAATCTTGTCTGAACATTTTGATTTTATACTTGGATATAAAGTCCTTCTATTGGACATTAAAAAAAGAATTTTTTGTTGGTCACTTCAGTTAGTCAAATTTTTTTAAGTTACATCCTTTCCCGGTATTAAGTTTCTAATTATGCTGGCAATTTTTGTACAAGAAAATTGCTAAAAATCTTTCTCTGGTCACATGAAGAGACTTGCATACCATATTAATTAAAACGTAAAAGAATCATTATTAAAAATTGAATTAACACATTTTAATATGGTTTTACTATATGAGAGTTAAACCTGTACATAAAGACCACTCCAAGGGAACAAGTGCATTATGAAGCAAGTGCTGTTTAAGTTCAAATAGTGTATCTATCCATGTAAGGTGTAAAGTATGTCTGAGTGTACTATCAGACTTAATTGACTTTGTTTACAAATTAAACATATTCCAAGAAAAGATGTGGTTTTTACCAAACTAAGTTTTTTGGATTTTTTGCAAATTAAAAAAAATTAAAATTTCAATGTTGTAACATAGTGACACATACTTAAATACCTTTAGTTCTTATATCCAGCATAAATAAGTAAAATGTATTGATAGATACATTACAATGATGTATTACTTCAGATCAGATACCCCCGACATGCCAACAGTCTGATGTTACTTATCCTGATACATGGGTCATCAACAAATGTGTTACTGTCAAGATGAACTGCATTGACCCTACCACGAAAGGTAATGGTACGCTAACATACTCACTCAGAGGAAATTACACAACAGGATTTTCTGACAGAAATTTAGAGAAAGGAAAATATGAGTTTTGTTACAAATTAACCACAAATGGAACCTTTTTGGTAAGTTTTGTTGATATTTATATAGTATTATTTTGACAAAGATAAGTATTAAAATTTATGTGTTAGTAACATAAAAAATACATAAATGAGGGTTGGACCATGGTCTGAATCTTGGGCTAGGTTGCCTGCAATATAGGCAAGCTCTTCTTATTATCATTATGATTGCAAATAAAACGATAATTTTATCTCTCTCCCACAGTCCTAATTTATGAGTTGAATATTGATTTTTAAGGAGAACAAAGAATAAAAGAAAATGAAAGTATCCTGAGCATTAGAAAATGATACAGTGTAACCCTGTCATTAGACCAAACACCTTCTAGACTAAAGTTTTTATTTGGTGAAGATCAATATTATATATATGCAGATTAGCTAAACAGACAATAACAGTGGTATGTCCCAAAGCAGTAGTTCAGTTTAGACCACATTTAGGGCGTACTTATGATATTATTTTCACAGATACCACTATATAAAATAACACTTGTTTTTCAGTTTTAAAAATATATATAAATTGTTTTCTTTTAACTTGTCATTTTACAGCTAACACAAATTAATTAATATGATTGACTAAATTAAAATTTATTTCCAATTGAGTTTAGATATTTCATTCTTGGGAATGTGAAATTTTTCTACTAGTGTTATTTCATATTTTTATTAAAGATAACAGTACAAGTATATAATGGACTTACTTCACACTATGTCAACATTCCATTAGAAGTAAAATATTCTCAATCAACACCACAGTTTACTCAGTCTGTTTATTCCATGTCGCTGACTGAGAATGCAACAATTGGATCGACTCTAGTTGGAGTAAAAGCTACATCACCTCTTGGACAAAACCAATACTCAGTAACAGGTACTTGTTTAGTCAATTAACATTTTTGTCCCCCGCCGCAACGCGGAGCGGGGACATAGGAATGCCGGGCGTCCATCCGTGTGTCAGTGCGTCCATGTTTCCGTCCGTCACACTTTTTTGTAAGAGCTCTCATGCCTACAAATTTTGACGGATTTTCATTAAATTTATACCAAATGTTTATACCATTATTACCTTGGTCAAGTTCGAAAATCAGCATCAGGAATTCTATTCTTGTTTGATTTGAGATGGCAAAACAATACTCTATAAAGAGTTTCTTATCAGAAAAAAAGAAAAGAAAGAAAGAAACCAGTTGAATGATATCTTCATAATAATATTTAAAGATACAGAATTAATTTTTGATACCAGTTTGTTTTGATAGGTATCCATGGTGAAGTACAATCATGTTTATCTCATTTTTCTTGACCTTCAATTTTACAAGGTTTTTTTTTGCAGTGTCGTCTTCATAATATATAAGCATACAACATACAGAATAAGTTTTTCATACCAGTTTGTTTTGTGTGGTTTCCATGGTGAAGTACAGGCAAGTTTATCTCATTTTTCTTGACCTTCAATGTAAAAGTGTTTTTTTTTTGTTTTTTGTTTTTTTGTTTTTTTTTTTTTTTGCAGTTTTTGTTAAACAAGCACCATAGTACAATGTTTTTTTTTTAAAATTTTGTAGGAAGTGATTTAGGTGATTGGGCAACCTATTTTCAGATTAATGAAAGTACTGGTGTAATTTCAACAAAAACCAATATCAGTAAGCTGTCAGATACAATAATCACACTGAACATACAGGTTTGTTAAATTTAATTCACTATGCTAAGTCTGATTTTGATACTTACAGTAGGAAGTATCCTTTTTAGCAACCACATAATGCCTTCTATTTTATTTAACACTAAGGAGATGTCTTTAGCATTTAAAAGGTTGTCCAAATAAACTGGCTTTTCACAGTATTAGTTTGGACAGGAGATAAAGAAAAGTCACCTCTCGACAATTTCAGTAACTGCTTGGGTCTTTAAGACTGCTTTAAGTCTGCCAACAACAGAGTGATTATAACTTTACTGTTGATTGTCAGCTTAATCATTAATACATGTATTGCAATATGGCATTTGAGTCACCTCTTGACAATTTCAGTAGCTGCTTGGGTCTGAATCCACAACTCAAAACTTTGAAAATGAACACATATTACTAGGCTAAGTCTACCACCAAAGGAGTGATATTTAACTGGTGATTGTCAACTTAATCATTAGTTCATGTATCGCAATAGGGCGTTTGAGTCAGGTAAAAATCAAATCAATTTGTAAATGTTCCCCAGTAAAACAAGGTAGAGATGAGTAATAGTTGTTTTTAAACCTAAATCAGGATTCTTTTACTTAATCAAGACAGTCATTTCTGAGATGATGGAGAGAGTTAGAGAAAACCACTAACCTTTGGCAAATGAATTGACACACTTTATTACTCTAGATTATAACTGCCAAAGTGGTATTCTATCAAAGGTAGTGAAAGATGCTATGATTAATATATACATGTCCTTGAGACAGCTCAGACACTGATGTCCCTGCAAAACAGAGATAGGGAAAATAAATGAAAAATACAAAATCTGTGTTTATTCATAATTTTTATATCTAAAAATCTGAATAAATTTTAAAGACTGAAGACATTAAACTTGATGGTTTATTGTATATTAGATGCCATTGACATTTATATGTACTGTATTCTTGGTTTTAAGGAGAGGAATGTTGTCACAAATTTGATATTCCTTTATACTTACCGAGCTTGACAATCATTTTGAATTTACAGAACAAATTAACATGTACAGTGTACTTTTAATTCTAAATAGATACTGTCATTAATCATCTGTTGAATATGAATAAGACTTCATTAAAAAACAGAATTTTTATTAACAATTTTTTTTTTCAGGCTCTGAATGGTTTCTCAAAGTTAAAGTCTACAACACAAGCTGTAATTACTGTGGTTGATGTAAATGAACCTCCAACCTGTGTTTCATTTGACACAGGGGATAAAAATCTGAATGTTGATGTTACCGTGGGAACTGTCATTAGAGAGTTTTTGTGTCTGGACTCTGATGTCAATGAGCTCAATAAAAAGATAGCTTTCAGTTTGTCTTCTGTGCCAGGTAATATCAATTTGGAATTTGAAATATATAATAGTGAGTGAAATGCCAAGCTTATATTTTGATATCATCTGCTATATGTGAAATTGCAGATAAATAAATGAGTTTTGCATGTAAAATTGAGCATTTTAAGTTGCTATATGACAAGAGTATATGTCTTAGTCCCCAGATATCATCAGCATTGTTGGCATTTCTGATTGTGAACATTTTAAACTAAAGCCAGTTTACTTCAAGTTAAGCTTCATGGTGACCATAGGAGTTAGTTGGCACATCTGATACTTTAGAAGTGATATGGATATCTTGTTGATATTTATCCTAGTTTAATCAATTTTTTAATACCAGGGTGAATATTGTGAATTTGCTTTAAATTTGGGATGATGTATCCACCAATCAGAATTAATTAAACATTGCATTCATCTAATAATTAGAGGTTATTATGTGATGATTTTCTTATAAAATAACAATATCTGTTATTGTCTGCAGACCGAAAATGATTTGTTTAGTTAAAGAAATAACCTTATATCCCATACACAAAATACATTTATTTTTAGTAAACAAAGAATTATTATTAATATATATTTATTTAATTTTAGCCAATGTACCTTATTTTGACTTTGAGCGCTACTGATGCCAATGTGAAGGTCAAGGTTAAACAAGAGCTTGCTGTCAATATTAATACCTATGTCCTGACATTTATGGTGTATGACTCTGGCTCCCCACCAAAGAATAGTACCTACAATATCAAAAGTCATTGTTAATTGTAAGTTTAAATTCTAAATGAAATTTTGATAACTTGGAGTATGTGAAACTTTGAATTAACTTCAATTTAGCAATGTGTTTGAGTTTTAAATTAAATGACTTAAAAGCTTTGATGGCTTAAAGTGTGATAGAGTTTAAACTTTTTTAAGTTTAAACAACAGCAAATAACTATGATTCAGACATGGGTATTGAGAAATTCAACTTTGGAATTACAAAAATAATCATTTTGAGCCAAATAATGTTTTTAGTTATAAAAGTATATACAAAAACTGCAGTAAGTTTGAGTTCTCTTGATTTAAAGAAAAAAAAACCAAACAAACAAATCGCAAAACAAATAAACAAAAAATAAAAAATTTTAAAGTCCAAACAAACCAACAGTGAAAAAATGTTGAACATTTCTTTTATGATTATCTTGAACAAACAAAATTAGATTGTTCTTTCACAGAACAAATAATATCTTATGATGGAATGGTTAATTTTTCAGGCCAAATTGTGTTTTGCAGGACAAACTAAAAGAAAAGTTTGAAAAATTCTTTTAATTGCAAATGGTTTTATATTGGAGCATAAGATAAACTTTCTCAAGAATAGCAGGGGCTTAAGTTGTTACCCAGCATCACTGTCTGTGTAAAAATTGTAATTGCACCCTATTTTAGTTTTAAGCTGAAAGTTTATATTTTTATCAGTTATCCTTATACTGGTTTAATTATAACAAGAAAAGTTTATATTTTTATCAGTTTAGTCTTTGAACTGGTTTAATTATGACAAGAATAATTCTCTGTATGGTGAGATATATTGCCTTTTGACAATTCATAAAATTTCAAACATGTCTGATTTTTAAGAGTGGAGTATTAATAACCTAAAATACAAAAGACCATTTTTTCTAAGTATTTTAGCTCAGGCCTTATAAAAACATTATTACAATTAAAAAACTATTACTAATTTCATTTTTTGTTGTTTGTTTTTTTTTATCAGTGACACCACCATTGCCTGTAGTTTCTGCCAATGCTGCCAACAGTAGCCAGATAAATGTCCGATGGTCCTACCAACGGAAGGATTTCTACAATGTGACAAACAAATTTGTTATTCTAGTATCTTCAAGTTCAGATACTACAAAGCAAATACCTGTAGAATCCAGGGATACCTTGTCTACATATGCTGTTACTGGTCTGAAACCAGAGACAGAATATTTGGTTTCTATAACTGCAGAAACATTGTATGGGAACATTAACACTGTTCCTATTAATGTAAAAACATCAGGTTGGTACCAGATTAATTATTTCATGGGTGTTCATGGAATAGTCAAACTGTTTAGGGATGACTGATAACATTTTATATGGCATTTCAAGATCTTTGTTCCAAAAACACCCATGAAATAAATGTTACTGCTTAATCAGTATTTTTATATCACTTTAGTAGCCCAGTTTGAACACTTTCTGAAATAATTTCCCATCTTTCAATCAAAATAAAACATCGGTGATAGTTGTTCAGAAACATTGTTGACAAAAGATTATTAAAAAAGAATTTATTTTTCCCTCTGTTTACACTTTAATAAGTTGGTTACCTATGAAACAGTTCATGACTATACATTTTACCTATGAAAAGAGTTCATTTTCCAATTACACAGTTTGTTGAAAATACTTTATCATCTTTTATATAGAAGATCTCTAAGTCAGATCAAAAACAAAACTTTTTTTATACTTTTTATTATTATAACAGCAATTTTTCAGCTACCATATTTAACCTCAGAATTACACTAAGAGTTGCAGCTTTAAGCTGGATGAGCTAATGCTATGATCTGCCTAGATGATAATTTGCTACAGAAAAGTGTGACTGTAATTTGTTTTATATATTTTAGCTATTCCACTGTTAAGTTATGTTATATGTTCCCTCAGAATTACCAGTGAGAGTTACAGCTCTAGGCTGGCCGATTCCGACTCTTTTGTTTACGTACAGCTAGAAAGTAAAATTGTTACACAAGTAAGTTTTAATAAATCAGTCACCAAATTTAAATTTTTATAATATAACAACAGCTATCATTTGGAAAATAGAGACCAGATATGTTAAATTTCTACTTTCAATTTTGTTTTTATACCCTACCACTCATAGTGGTAAGGTTTTACGGGATTATTTTTATTTATCTTTACTTTGTGTCTGTTGGATTGTATGTTTGTTTGTCTGTTTCCCAGTGGTTTCCAGATGACATTTGAGAACAAACTAAAGTTTGTTTTTTTTTCAAACTTGCACAATTATTTACAGTACCACAAATACTGCTCAAATTTTACTTTTACTACCTATCCAATTTTGTAGTTTCAATCCACCCACCCTCCCCAAGGAGGGAGGGAGAGAGAGAGAGAGAGGTTTACTTGTGCTTATAATTATTGCTTTAAAGCACTAAAAAGTAAAATTTATTGTTACCATACATGCCCGATTTTTAAAATTTTACAGAAACAGATATATAGCTTGATTAATATTATGGATGATTTATTGTCTTGCTTAAGAAATACATGATGTACATGTCATTTAGTTGCCATGGTGTTATTTGGCACAAAGAAAACATCATGTTACATAAATGACATTGCTACAGATAAAAGTTAATGGAAGCCCCTGAACAAAGGTCAAGGTCACATGAATAGTTGACATTGTATTTTGGTTATACTTATAGTCTATGGATTCTAATTTTTTTAACAATTTCTTCAAACTATGCTTTGTTTACATACCAAAGAGCAACAGGCATATTGCAATTATAATTATTGTCTTAATAATCAATTAGATAAGAAGTGTAATAATTAAGTTTATTCAATGTATTTAAATATTTTTATTTTACAAAATTGCAGGTAACATCAGCACTTAAGAACACACCTGGATTTTTTAAAACTAATGTCATATCTTTTAGGTATGTATATTTTATATAAGGGTTTATCTATTAACTGATGTAACATAGCAATAGGTTTACATTGTCCCATAAGAATGACTTATAGAAATTGACCTTTTGACCTTTTCTCATAAGAATGACTTTATTCTGAAAATTTACCTTTTGACCTTTCCCCATAAGAATGGCTTTATTCTGAAAATTGACCGTTTGTTCCCCATAAGAATGACTTTATTCTGAAAATTGACCTTTGACCTTTTCCCATAAGAATACTTTAATCTGGAAATTGACATTTTGACCTTTTCCCATAAGAATGACTTAAGTCTGAAAATTTGTGACATAAATATTTCCCATATTGTTTTTTATGTAAATTTGGAAATATTGATTATGTGGTATGCCAATAAAAGTCATTGCTTATTATTATAATCTTAATATTCTGTGCGCTTTTTTCACAAGAACATTGCAGATTCAGATCCCAGTTATTGAAATAAATGGAACAATATTGACTTAAGTATTAACCACATTTCTGCACATCCATCCATTTCTTTAAACCTGTTTATAAACACCACCCAGGGTTCTGAATGAAATTGTTGTTATTAGACAGGTAGCTTTCAAATAAAGCTAGACTCTATAGCAGGATATATTGTGCTACACAATAACCAAAGAAGCTAAAAAGGACAAAGAACGGCCAGCGATGTTAGATATTTCAGAGTAGAACAGGCACTAGATAATGTAACAAGAGACTATTACAGAGTCCTAAATACACAAATTAAAACCAATAGTCTTTAAACGCAATCATTTTAAAATGTTTTATAGTCAAGGCATATCAGCTTTGTAATTTTATAAGCAAGACATTGCTGGAGTGTGAAAGTATCCATTTGAGGAAGATGAAGATTTGTTCTGTGTACTAAAAACATGTATTTCTCATTTGTGTATGTGGATTCTTATCTAAAGTATTATTGAGTATACCAGTGGTAATCTTATTTGTTACAGGTGTGAAACCTGTTACCAAGTCAGGTAACTTTGGTCATTACATAAAATTAGTGTTATTTGATAGAAGTTTTAATTTTAGATCTCTCGGTGTTTGAAGTAAACACATGTAGTGAGTTGTAGAAATATCAGGTCATCAATTTCAGGGGTTAAAGTCAGTAAAGTGATTGAAGTGAACACATGTAGTGAGTTGTAGAAATATCAGGTCATCAGTATAGGGGTTAGAGTAGCTAGAGTGTTTGTAGTAATACATAGTAGTGAGTTGTAGAAATATCTGGAATTCAATGTCAGGGGTTAGAGTAGCTAGAGTTTTTTTTAGGTAAACTTATGTAGTGAGTTGTAGAAAAATCAGGTCATCAACATCAAGAGTTAGAGTAGCTAGAGTGTTTGAAGTAAACACATGTAGTGAGTAGTAGAAATATCAGAAATTAAAAATATATTAAATTTATTCCTGACTAATGTGCAATAGCTAGACATCAAATATTCTAGATATAAAATAAACCTACTGTTCTACTAAAACTAGAAATTATTTTTGACCATAGTTACTTGTTATTATTTTAAGTATTTTCCAAACTTCATAACATATTTTTAGAAAGATCGGCTAGTTTTCTCTGTTGAATCTTGATCAGACCAATGGAAAATTTTAAGAATCGTATTTTAGCCCTATTGCAACTGTGCCTGATTATCTTGTTGTCTTGGATATCTTGTTGTCATTATAATAATTTGTTTATTTTTAGACCAGGTAGTGTCATTGTAGATCTTCAGATAGCCACAAATCAGTCTGGTAATCCAGATTATACTAGTAACGAATTAAAGGATAAGATATCAACAGGATGGCTTGGTGATCTGGCATTTGATCCACAGTACTTTGTGGTTGGACAGGGAAGTAAGTCCCACTAGTCTCAATTAAAAATCACTACCCATATATTTAATTAATATTATTTTTCTTTAGAAAAACAATATTACAGCAGTGAGATTTTGACATTTGTACATAGTGGTGTTTGCACAAGAAATTATGCCTGTAATATCCAGATTTGTTTACCATTATGGTAATTAGTCACGCCGTCATTTATATTATTACTTATTGTAGTATTAAGTCACAGATTAGGTATAAAATGTAATCACATGATGTGTAATATATATGCCATGTGCTTTAGATATAAAAGGCTGTCAAATGAAACAGACATGTTTTGGAGTCATCTTTTATTACGTACCCAGATACTAAATTTTATTTAAATTTATTTGATTTTTAGCTCACCTGACCGAAAGGTCATGTGAGCTTATGGCATGGCGCGGCATGTGTATGTGCGTGTGTGTGTGCGTGCGTCGTTAACACCTATTTTCGACTTCTCCTCCGAAACTGCTGGACAGATTTCAATGATACTTGGTCAGAAGCATATATGGGCCTGATTTGTCAGATTTGTTCATGGCGTTTCCATGGCTACCAAAACTAGGTCAAGGTGACCTAAGGGGTCCAAAAATCTTAAAAAATCTTCTTCTCCAAAACCGATGATGGGAGAAAAAAATTTGATGTTATATTTGGCTTCTCTAGGGTCTTAAGCCTATAGTTTGTCCATTTCGTGAAATTTGGTCGAAAAATGGGTAACACACGTTTTTTGCATTTAATTTTAAAATTTTGTAAAATGGCTTCAAATTGTATTAACTTGACTATTTGAACAGATATTGACATGGGGTTTTCAGTTTTGACTTTTTCTTGAAATGACCTTTAAAATAGGGTCAAGGTCACAAATCAAGGTCATGACCTAATTTGTGATTTATGCAGTTGTAGGCAATTTTCTTACAAATTTTAAAAGATTTAGGATTGAACTGTTCAGCATGACAAAATGTAACAAGATACCAAGTTTTGTAACAATATGATAATCCATGTAGGAGTTATTGCCCCTGAAATGTTATTTTTGGCTTATAAATACTAAAAATGTTCATTAGCTTGAAAACTATAAACTTTTTGTATAGGCATGTATATGAGATTATTGTAAGTATTGATATGATAATCATTTTGATATATGTTTTTTTTTTTTTATTAAATTAAACTTTATTTCTTTTACAACGATTTAGAAACAAGTTGTGCAACTTATATTAATCTAGCTCGTTGGCCCGAATTGTAGCGCGCATGAGGTCTTATTGTGGGAGGAAAACCTGAGAACCCGGAGAAAAACCCACGTGCTCAAGCAGGTGACCTCATACCTTATCACATACGACGCTGGGAATCGAACCCCGGTCGCATTGGTGATAGGCGGGAGCGCTAACCACTGCGCCACTTGAACACTTGATATATGTTTCAAGGTCATATGTTCAAAGGTCAAGGTCATAAGTGCATAGGAAGACTGAAATTGTGAATTATCTTTAAAGCCATCAATTTTTTGTACAAGCATGTACTTTAGAATATTGTAGGTATTGATATGACAATCATTTTGATATATATTTAAAGGTCATAAGTTCAAAGATCAAGGTCATAGCTGCATAAGTGTATTGAAATTGTTAATTATCTTGAAAACTATTATTTTTTGTACAATCATGTATATTAGAATATTGTAGGTGTTGATATGACAATCATTTTGATATATGATTCAAGGTCATATGTTTCAATATCAAGGTCATAGTTGTAAAAGAAGACTGAAATTGTTAATTATCTTGAAAACTCTTAACTATTTGAATAGTCATGTATATTAGAAAATTGTAAGTATTGATATGACAATCATTTTGATATATGATTCAAGGTCATATGTTCAAAGGTCAAGGTCATAGCTGCATAAGTGTACTAAAATTGTTAATTATCTTGAAAACTACGAACTTTTTGTACAAGCATGTATATTAGAATATCGTAAGTATTGATACTACGACCATTTTGATATAAGATTCAAGTTCATATGTTCAAAGGTCAAAATTATGGCTGCATTACCATATTGTTAATGATTTGGAAATAATTCATTGTTCTATAGTTTAATCATGTATATGAGCTATTTATAAATGAAATGTGACTAGACATTTCTGATTAACTATTGTAGGATTTCCAAACTTGAGAATTTTGTGTTACAACTTGTTTACAAGTTTTTGTAATTAAGTTCTTTGTAAGTTTTTGGACATTTCCCCAGGTGAGCAGTTAAGGCCCATGGGCCTCTTGTTATAATTGTTTTCAACTTTGGCATTTACCTTTATTTGCAATTAAAATAAACAAATTAATTGGCTGAACTCTGAACTTTGAACCTTTACTCAAAGCCTTAATGATAAATTTAATAGAAATATTGATCAAACTAAACCCTTTTTTTTACAGATGGATACATCAGAGTGACTAGTCTAACAGCTGATCTTGTGACTATTACAAACAACAGTCAAGTCATTTTCACTTGCACAGCAGAGCTGATTGGACAAGTGGGTACAGTCAGGAATACTTGGATAATAAATGGTTCACCATTACAGCCTTCACCATCATCAAGATATTCTATATCAAAACAACCTGATGACCCTGCCATGCCACAGCAGAGAATTTACACATTGACAATCAACCCAATTTTTGTCAGAGATGCAGGTGAGAGTTATGCCTCTTTAAGCTGGCAAACAATTTGACACTTTTTTTAGCTC
Organism: Tegillarca granosa; assembly: GCA_029721355.1. Taxonomy (NCBI): domain Eukaryota; kingdom Metazoa; phylum Mollusca; class Bivalvia; order Arcoida; family Arcidae; genus Tegillarca; species Tegillarca granosa. The sequence continues at coordinate 11,185,329 of CM056596.1, read as the reverse complement.
ACCTGACCGAAAGGTCATGCTAAAATCATTATTTGGAAATTATTCATTGTACTATTTAAATCATGCATATAAGCTATTTATAAATGAAATGTGACTAGATATTTCTGATTAATTATTGCTGGATTTCCAAACTTGAGGAATTTTGTAAATTTTTTGTAATTAAATTCTTTGCAGGTTTTTGGACATTTCCTCAGGTCAGCGTTGAGGCCCATGGGCCTCTTTTTTTTTTTTTTTTTTTTTTTCTGTGGCTTAAAGTTTGAGCATAACCCAGTTGAATCCCTATAAAACCTCATCCAGTCACTTTATTTATTTATTTTTTTTAAAATAAATTTTGTGTTTCAGGGACATTAAGTTGTAATGTAACAGATGATTCTGGTCTGACATCAGAATTCAAGAAGACCTTTTCCGTTGTACAACAGCCGGTTATGATCATTGAACCAAGGTCAAGGACCCTATCAGAGGGGGAAAGTGTCAACATTACCTGTGTTGTCGAATCCCCCCTTTCTCACCCAGCTACCATTGTCTGGTATAAGAATGGAAATCGTTTACAGGTGACAACAGGTATAACTAATATTTTTTCAGATTATGAAAAAATTGTTGATTATTTATTTTCAGTACATGTGTTTTAAATATCTGTTAATTTCTCATCAACTATGGAATAAGATTATCAAAATACCTCACATTGTTCTTAGATTTGAATTTCTAATGCAAATACTGCATTATTGTCATAATGCCTGGCATAAGCATTGCCATGATATAATGTAGGTAATTTTTTCAAAAGCGCAAAATTTAAGACCTTACAATGAGGATTTATATTCAAATTATAATTTGCAATCTTCACTTTAAAAAAATGTACCACTATGTTAGCTCAGTTGGTAGAGTGCTTGCTTTGTATGTGGGAGGTTGTGGGTTTGAACCTTGGCTAGATCTGACCAAGATTTGAAAATTGGTAGGGTAGTGGTCACTGTTCTTTTTGCTAAGCACTTGGCATTTAGAAATGAGAGTCATTGGGTCCTTCGGATGAGACCATAAAAAACCGATGCCCCATGTCACGGCAGATATGGCACATTAAAGAACCCTCCTTGCACATTGCTCTAAGCACACTGCGAAGGTCAAAATTTCTGCCACTTCACTTATAGCTGGTGACTACTGGATATAAGTGAAATATTCTTAACTGGGACATAAAACCCCATTAAATCATTCAAATCAAAATCAAATTTAAAAAATTGTAAATTTGCAATTTTCATACTTGTTTTACATAAGTGACCCCCAGAATTTTCGTTAAACATATTCAGATGGAATCTCTTCCAAACATGCTATTTAACTTCTCCTCACATTATTTACTGATTCCAGGATGTACTGTAGAATCATTGATATTTGTTGGTTTAAAATTGCATGGTTTTGCCATTTTAAAAAAAAATCTGTTTCAAGAAAATTTTGTGGAAATTGAGTTTTGTGAAAATAAATTTTATGGGGAAAATGATAATTACAAATTTTCAATGACATTTAATTTTGTGGTTTTCACTAACCAACCTTAATAGTTAATTTCAAACTTGCCATGAATATTTGTGATTTTACAATAATTCAAAATATCATCCTTATCCAAAGCTGAAATATGAACATAAGGTACATTTATAATGAAATTTTCTTAGTGCATATACCAGTATTGATATTTCTGAAAGGAAGTTTTGTTAAAAGAATTTGTGATTGCATACATTTGTAACATCATGATAAATAAATACTCAAAAGTATTTTATAATACATGTACTTAAAAACTTGGCAAAAAGACCTCAAACTTGACCTCTTGTTTATTTATAGCTGGTGTCATATAGATTTAAATTTGAAAATAAATTTTGACCAAAAAATCAATCAGCTTACTCTCCTTTGCATAGGTATAGCTGGTGACTAGGTACTATATGTAATTAAAAAGATTTCAGTGCAAAAACTGTATTAACTTACTCTTTTTTGTACAATGATAAAGGTGAACGTTTGATAAAACTAACACCATATGCTGAGAGGTTAGAGCTGAAGAATTTGAAGACTGGAGCCATATTTGGATGTTCAGCTAATAATACTGCAGGCATGGGAGCCACTAAAACCTCAAATATTGGCGTTATTACTGGTATGTACTATAAATAGACTCATATACTTGTAAGCCATACGTTTTTTAAACAAAAGAAAACCAAATTAAATACACATAATGCTTCTTTAAACTACCGTATGTTTATAAATATTTACATAGACAATTTTATAAATTATTTTAGTGATTGTACATTTTATCTGGATACTGCCAACTACAAACATTGCAATCTCTGATACAAAACATATATTTCTACTTTTATTTAAAATTCAATTATGTTTATCTGTTGATGAGTTCAGTTTAAAACCTTAACATTTACTTCAGTATCTGTAATTATTTTGGTTATTGTTGACCAACTTTTATTCACTTGCTTTTAATTTTTGCAATTTTGCAAGGACAGTAATAACATAAGAAATAATTGTCATGAAAATGTTTGGCCATATAGTATTGTTTATATTTAGTACTAATGGTTTGCAGCAGCTAGGTAATTGTGCAGGTGAGCAACCTGTAACAGCTCTTGTTATTTGCCACGGAAGTGTTCATATGTATAGGTTTTTAAAAGTAGATTCTGATTAGTGGATAAAAGCTGAAAGTGGAAGTGTTTTCAATTTATCAAACAAGGACATTTCCATTACCAGCAGTTTTTCTGACTGAGCTATTATTTAATTGTAAATAAAATTGTGAGGCTGCTAAAATTTTTAATGAAGTAATGCCCCCTTTAAATTTAAATTTATTTTATACAATGTAGCGTACCAGTTATGAAATTGAGACCAATTTCCAGCATTTTTTAAAAACTTTATTTACAGTTTATTAACTATTTCCCTTTTCATTTATTCCCTTATAGCAACAACTCGTTATTGTGGTAAAGATCAAGATTCAACAGGTACTCTCTGGGACATAACTGCGGAGGGATCCACTGATGTACGAAACTGTCCAGATAAAAAGAATGGTAAGATAATGATAAATCTGGTGTAATTCTCAAGTTCCTAACAGAGAACAATATGAGGTATAACAGGAATGAGAAAAATGCAGGTTTGTACCAAAACTCAAACCCTTGGCCTTGTACACTATACTCGGAGGCTTTACCAACTGAGGTACCCAGGCTGCTACATCCCTTCCCTGTTTTTCTTTGTTCCTCAAGGCATTGCACATCAAAAATCTTGCATCCAAATTTCCTAGGATGGACTTATGTGGACAATCATAAAGGCACAATTTGCATAACTTCTGACCACCTAAGTTCATTACTAAACTGCAATAGGATTTAGGCTATAGGAGGAAGATTTGAACATATGTTTTTGTCTTTTAATAATTTCTCTTTTGTGAACTTGCAGAAATCAGATATTTCAAAAAGTAAAATTTGCATTTGAAAATTCAGTATTTGTTTGTCAAAAGGAATTCAAAAGAGTTTATATCATACCTTATTATATCACATTATAGGTGTTCAATGATACATTTTAATGGACTAGATTTAAAACTTTTCTTTTTGTCAGCAGTTATGAATGATGAAAAAAGTAATCTTTACACTTCTATCTGAACAGAAACATTTCTGAACCAATTTTTTAAGTAGACTTATTGACAAAGGTTTATTTTGCAGACAATATAGTTGATGTGTTATATCAAATTAGTTTAGACAAGATTTAGGTCTACTAAGAGTGGTTTTCACAGATGTATCAGTTTGCTTAGGTTTGGTTTGCACAGGTTTCATAATATGATAAATTGGGGATCTATATTCATTAAAGTATGGTTCAACATGTCTTTTAAGGGATCAATATTCAGTAAAATATACAGTTAAAGGTGTCTTTTAAGATGACTCAGTTAAACTTATAAGCTGTTGGTATATATACATTTTTTTTCTGTTTAGGTACTGCAACTCGTAAATGTATGGCCTGGTGGTGTCTGGGATAACCCTGACTATAGTGGTTGTGTTAGTCCAGATTTACTAAATCTAAAAGAAAAGGTAAATTAATTCTTACATAGATTTACAAAGACTAAGTGTTATAGCGGTCTGTTGAGTACATGTTCTGTAAGTGGAAGGGTCATGGGTTCAAGACTTGATAGCGACTGTTGTTTGGTTAAATACTTAGCATTTAGAATTAAAATTTTGTACACATTCTTTTGTTTGTGTCAGTAAAGAAATAATGCATTCTGATTGTTTCCACACATACAAATTATAGGTAAGAATATTGGTTTCATCTGTGTAGCTTGTGAAATTATTTTCATCTAGACACGAAACACTATTCAAGCAACCTCCTAAAAACACTTATTGTTATAATTTGAAGATGTCTATTTGCTATTTATACATTGTAGTGTTGCGGTGTTGGATGTTTGCAACATTTTACCTACTATAAACATTGATTAAACCAATCTCCATACTTAGAGAGCAGGTCGTTAATGAATTATGATATGCTGCATGAAATTATTTTTATATAATTGTTTATTAATTTGTTTACTTTTAGACTGAAAAGCTAAAAGAGGGTCAGATAGTTGATAGTCTTCAGAATGTTGTGACAGATTTGGCCAATATATCAAGTAATTCACAGACTAATTTTGTTGAGGGTGAAATGGAAACATCCATAACAATATTGAAAAATGTAGTGGAATATGGTTCTAATAATGTAGAAGAAGTTAATGATATTACATTGGATGTAAGTATACATGATATAGGTCATTAGCAGACATGGATGTTTAGTAGCTATGGTCTTGCATGTCCAAGTGTTTCTGTATTAAAAACCTTACTTGTTATTCAGAAATTTTTTGAGATGGCTTTCCATCTGCTCACACTAGAGTTGTTATATTTCTTTATTAGTTGTGCTTTTAACAGAGTTCTGTGTCTCATTACATTCTAGATAGACACTTCTGTAAATGTGCTGAAAATAAAGTAGTTACGGCTCTCACAGACAATTCTTCATTTTAGAAGCCTGGCTTGAACAAGGTTCACATAATAATAAATTATATGGTATAAGCTGAAACAGCACGACTTAAGTGATGTTTTGATTTCTATAGACACTAATATTATACAATTAATTTATGGTGGAAATCAAGGCCAGTCTGGAGGTCTTAAGACCTCATATTTGTCAAAAAGACCTGAGATATTTTACAAATTCTAACATAAGTTCAGTTAAATTTTTGGATGCTGTAACTTCATGAAAATTTCAGGAACAACATTAATTACCAGTAGTATCAATATTTGTAAATGAACACAGAATAAGTGATGGTCAATGATTATTTTTGTTTTTCTTTATGTTTATTTTGTTTTTTCTATTGTAGGTAACAATACAATATGCCAGTGATTTATTGGGTCCTAAATATTTACCCTGTATGGGAACAGTTGCTTAGTAAGGTAAAATGAAGTGTCTGTTATTCATTAGAGTCTGACTACACTCAACATCTGTGAAATAAATATTAGAAGGTTAACTTACCAAAGAATTGAAATGGTGTTGGACTACATTACACTTTTACCAGTTTTTGTATTCTTAATTAAGCATTCAGTTCATGCATGATGTAGAAGGTTTAAAAATAATTCCGTCACATAAGTTTAATTTTTATTTGATTTCTTAAGAAAACTATTTAATATTGGATAAGTTGAAGGTAAGTTTAAATTTACACAGGTACCAACCTCAAAATGGTATTTCAATGAGCAGTATTCTTGCAGAGTCATTAAGAAATAATATGGCATTAAAATCTATTGTCATATTGTTCTGGTAGAATAAGTTGAACCAAGTGTATAATATATCCCACTTGGATTTTTAAAACTTAAATGACAATATCTTCAGAACCACTGAATAATAAGCTACAAATTCAACACTGACCTGTACTTATCAGTATTCACTATCTTTGTCATTGACTTATGCTTAATTTTCATAACCCCCACCCCCCTTCCAAAAGAAAAAAATACTGTTTGATATTGTTCACTTACTTGATCCTTGTTTATCTGAGAGAATTGCTGTGTCCATCCACATCTGCATTTACCATTTAGTATGTCTAAAAAAATGTTGCTTTGGGGGAAATTGCATTTAGATGTACAGTATATCCCGGATATATTGAACTCGCATATATTGAACTCCCGCATATTTTGAAATGACAAAAAAAAACCTGCAAAACACCTTCTTTTTATGACCAAAAAAATCCCGCTTATATTGAACTCGCTTATATTGAACTCCCGGCTATATTGAAAACTTTTTTTAGTCCACACAAGAGCAAATTCTATGACTTTCACCCGGATATATTGATGGTATTTTGAACAGAAGTTTGATCAATTTAGCCGAAATCATTGGGTTACCGTCAATCTGTTGAGGCCAAATACAGGGTCGCAGTAACTGATTTGAACTCATAATTAAAGATAAGCATCATACATAGTGAGTACTTTTCAAGGTAAATAAAAATATCACATGTTTTTGTTAGTTGTTTAATTTAATCTGAAATAACAACGTGGCATCCACGCCACAGAAGAGAAAAACTGTGTCGCTTATTACAAAATATAAACTTATAAACGAAATCGACCAAAAACGTGAAATCAAAGGCTGAAATCGCAAAATATTTTGGGATAAAACCTTTAAGTCACTTTAACAATGATTTATAAACAAAAGGATGTAACAGGCTCAATCGGGAGAGTTTTCACGAAAATGTAAACGTTTTAGATCTGGAAATAATAATGAAATAGAGGAATGTTTATATAAGTGGTTCACAAATGTCGATGTTCAAAAACTCTTTAATTCTTTAAATATTTTAGAGGAATCTACCGGTATTTCCAAAATTGGTAGAAAAACAGTTAAAAAAAATGACCGACTTCTTTAAGTCATTATTTGATTAAACAGTGTTTGTACCAAACAGTTTTGATAATTTTTTTGTACTTTGAGTTAATAAATGAAAATTTATTTTTGAAATGGCCTTTTTTGTGTACCATGATATATTGAATTTCGGATATATTGAACTAGTTTCCCAAGTCCCCTCAACTTCAATATATCCGGGTAATACTGTACTAGGAAACTGGTTTCTAAGGCTATACACAGTATCCCTAGAATAAGAGGTTTTGGTGTCACAAAATGACAATTCTCATGTTTTCAATTGGACATGTCCTTGTGTGAGCTATACCACCCGTAGACCTTTTGTTTTTTACAGTTAATATCCATGTATTTTGTTGCAGAATAAAAATGGGGCATCAAGTATTATGGAGTCTGTAGGACAAATCAGTATTAAAAGTACAGAAAGAAAACAAGCTACATCACTGATTATAGCAAAGAAAAATATAGGTAGTATATTTTATCTCACAAACAATAAGCTATTCTGTCATTAAATGGTGTTGTTTTTTGTTGTTGTTTTTTTTTTTTTTTTTTGTTGTTTTTTTTTTTGTTTTGTTTTGTTTTTTTTTTTTTCTGTGTTTTTCATGATACAATTTTGATGTCTGTGCACATATTTTTATTGGATATTGAATGGTATAATGTTAAATTTATAGGATTAAATATTCATGAAGTAGAGTAAAGTAATTGTGTTATATGCTCCAGTAATGTTCCTTTAACTTACATCAAGGCAGTTAGTTCTAAAATGGTAGAGGAAACTAAGGTGTTCAGAGATAACACAAACCGACTGCAAGGGAACTGAAACACACAAGTGGAATTCAAACAATGCATGAGACACAGTCAACTGTAAACAAGCATTTAGACCACCAAGCCTGCAAAACATTCCTGGAAATTGCAACAGAGAGCTTTTCTTTAAGCAGTTAAAGTCTTGTCAGCACAAGCAACAACGAACATTACATTCATGATACAAAAATTGCTTTTTCTTTTATAGTTGTTGAAAACAAGAAAATTGAAAATGAAGATATTGTGTTTCCTGATAAAAGTAAAGAGAACTATCCTGATTGGGTGAAAGATAAAACAAAAGTGAAAATCAGTAAATCAGCTTTAACTGCAGGTAAACCCATACTGAAATTTGTAGTGTATCAACAACATGGCATTGTATATACATGTACTGTAATGTACAGTAAAGTGATGTTTTTGATGCCTTGCCTATAAGGTACTTTTAGGGGGACTGGTAGAGATCTAGATTTATTGGTGTATATAGAACTTGTACTAGTCTAAAAACATTGCAAATTTTATGTATTTAGATATTGTTGTATCTTTCATGTTTTGAAGCTGTTAATAGCTAAAGTATTATGCTGATGAAGCTCTAATTATTAATTCACTGATCCACCCCAGCTTGTTGTCAGTGTCAGTGTCAGCACAGAAGTGATTTAAAGTTTTTTCAAGGGAGAAATATCAAGGTTTTTGGTGAAAGTTCTTCACGGACCAAACATTGGCTGACAGAAAAATTTTCCCCAATTAATGATTGATTAATGTCTAAGGCTCTTAAATTTGGTAACATCATTTTAATGGAAAATCTCTTCAATCTCTTTGAAGGTCAGCCAGTTTGGACCAGTGGTGTTTATTACAGAAACCTAACAGATATGTTGCATCCTTATTTGATAAAAGACAAGTAAGTACATACATTTGTTATTATGGTAACCTATAGATTTACTTATTATATCCACATTAAAATGTGTTTTGGGTTGGGGATATAGAAATCTATTTATCCATTTGTCCTTGTGATCTCTGTTTTTCATGTATGGGCTGTAACTCATTTCTGCTCAGTTGGAATTATTGACACATAATGATTAGTGATGTGCCATGGCCTTAACCCAGAATCACATTGAAGATCGATCTATCCATCCATCCATCCATCCATCCTCTCTCCCTTCCTTCCTTCCTTCCTTCCTTCCTCTCTTCCTTTTCTTTCTTTCTTTCTTTCATTCATTCTTATACATATAAGCCATATCATAATGACCAATTATAATTTCTTTTTATAGTGCAGTGATAAACATGAAGACTCTGTATGACATTAACTCAGACATAATGGAAATAGCAATAGATAATCCTCCTAATGTATTTAATCCAGCCATTGAACTTCAGTTTGAAAATCTAGGGGTAAGTTGAAGAATCTATCAAAAATGATGCATAAATATTTTCTAGAAAATCTCAAGATTTCACTAAAATGTTTTTATTTTTATATTTATTTTTTAAATCTAAGCAGAAGTTTATAATTTATAGCTAACTCTCTGTTTTTTGGTCTGACTGGACTCTTCAATATGAATTAAAACCTTGTTAAAATGTCCTTTGATAAGAAGTTTTGAAGTCTAAAAATTTTAAAAGGGTCTATAAGTCCTACTATAGGATTAGTAGCCATCATCAATTTGTTATTTCTGAGTACAAGACTTATGAGATGATTTGATACCACATCAAGTGACATCATCATATTTTCTCATATAAATACTATTATCTTATTAGAGTTAAGGTGTATTTAAAGTCACATAGTCACTTATATCGAGGCAGCCAGTTCTGTCGTAGGAAATTGGAATGCCCAAAGAAAACCACCAACATTTTGAACTGAATAATTTTCCCACATTAGGATGTGTCTGAACAGGATTTGAACCTAGGCAATAAGAGGCAGTGTGATCCATAGGCAGACACTTTGGACTACTTAGACACCATAGCCCTTTTATGTGTTTGATAGCAAGATATTTTTTATATGCCATTAAAATGTGTAGAGACAAAATCAAAGATTTCAGTAAGACTTACAAGCTCAGTTTATTCTTGTATTATTCCTCATTTTGTTTTCAAACCAATTTATATTGTTTAAATTTGCCAGGACAAACAGTAGTGATAATTCAACTTGAGTTTTAGACAACCCACAGATGATTTTGTAATTTATATTTTATCAAGTTTTTAAAAATGCTTTTTCTCTTTAACAGGATAATTACACCTGGAATAATCCTTTATGTGGATGGTGGGATTTTGCAGCTAAGTATGTTTATTGTTATACAGTGGAACCAGTCTAAATTGAAAATTATAATATATGGGAACAAACCTTAGTTTTAAACATGTTTAAAAAATGAAGATGGCTGGAAATTTTGCAAATTATTGAGTTGTGGATACCCTTGGGGAGTTTTACCTCTCCAGCAGTGATACCCACTCAGGGGGAGCAAATATCTAACAAAAATACCTGTTAAATTTTGATGTGCCATATGTGCATTTTTCGGAAAATCATTCCTAATCTGCAACACTAGGGGCCAAAAAAGTTGATGGATAAAAAACATAACCCAAACAGTGAAAAAAAATATTTCCAAAGTTTCAAAATTCCATGAATCCAAATCAAGCTAAGGAATGCTTTGCATGAGAAAACAAACCTTAGTTTAAATTTAAACATGTTTCAAAAATTAAGATGACTGAAAATTTTGTAACTTAGATGAATTGATACACTGATTCATCAAGTTCTGGTATCAGTTCATTTTGACTACTTTTTAATAGTTGAGGTTTGGAACTCTTTTTTAATAAAGTTGAGAAAATTAAAGGGTTCCAAATGTTCTTAAGGATATAATTTGTTTTCATTTTAAATTAGTTAAACTAATGTGAAATTATTTCATATTGAGTTTTAGTAGTTTCGCAAATTAAGCTTTTTTATCTTCATCATTATTATAGTTTAGTAAATTATATATTTTTTCTCTTTCTCTTTAGAAATACACCAAATGGAGCATGGTCAACAGAAGGTTGCACAGTGTACGAGACTTCTGAGGCAATAACTATATGTAAATGCACTCATCTGACAAACTTTGCTGTGTTAATGAGTCCAGGACAAACAGTAAGTTCTTTGGATTATTGCTATATAAATTTTACTAAGTTAAAGAGAGGCATTGCAATACATCTTTTACTGGTTTCATAAAGGATTGAGCTATTCAGTTTATAACTTACAATTACAACTGACAATAAATTGATTTCCTCCAAAAAAAGAGTTCCAACAGATTACTACTTCTTTGTGTTGTAAGTTAGGTCTTCTAAGACATCTTCTGAACTTTGATTCCACTAGTTACACATAATAATCTTATTTGTATGAGAAAACATGAAATCACAAGGTTCCATATTGATAGTTCCAAGTACACAAACATTAAGTGGTAAAATGAATGCTGCTAACCCAATTGTGAAGTAATTATTATCAACATAAGTTAAAAAGAAGAATAAAAATGGATATTCTCTCTTAAATAGACCAGTGATGTGTACTTTACAAGTTAAAAACTATAATTAAAGACTTCATTAAAAAGACAATATAATTTTCTTGTAGATATTTACTTTGTAAGTAGTTATCAGTAGTTGTCATGTGATTGTCATGTGATTGACTGGATAGATATGACAGCATTATAGTCTTCTTAGTTGTTGTACTGTATGTCTTAAGTAGACTAATTCTTATCCATGTTGTAAATACAATTTTTTTTGTTTACTTTGCTTTCATTATACAATTATGTTTTTTTGAGTTACCTCAGTCAGATTTTTGTATTTTATGGTGGATATTACACCATATACTTACACTCAAAATACCATCACTGTTCAATTGTAGAAATACTTTATTAACTAAACAGTTCAAATGATATAAAATTCTTAGATTTTTTTTTACATGTGTATGACATCAAAAATTGCAAGATCACATAGTGACAAATTGCATTTCCCATAATATATATTTTTGGAAAGTAAAATAATGAATAAAATAAGATAAAATAAATGAAACATATGTACATACATTGTTCTACAGCATGGTAGGGTATCATTGAATTTTTTCGTTAGATACCATATTTTTATACACCCGTCTATGACGGGACGTATTATGGTATGGCACATCCAGTCCATCTGTCTGTATGTCCACACATCATACGCTAACTCAAGAATGCTTTGAGCAATTTTAATGAAACTTTTGTGAAATGTTTGTATCTAAGGCAGAAAGCTCTCTTTCGTTTTTGAGATTCGTATGTTTTCTCGTTGCGGAGTTATTGGCCTTTAATTGTCAAAGTTTAGGCATTTTTTTGCATGTTGTACAATAACTGAAACTTCCTTTAAACTATTTTAATGGCTCTTTTATGTTATATTTTTATCCATGACAGAAAGCACCCTTTCGTTTTTAAGATTCCTTTTTTTGTCACTGCGAGTTATGGGACTTTAATTGTCATATTTAAGGCATTTTTCTGCATGTTGTATAATAACTCAAAAATGCTTTGAACAACTTGAATGAAACTTTTGTGTTATATTGGTATCCATGGCACAGAGCTCCCTTTTATTTTTGAGATTCGTATGTTTTCTTGTTGTAGAGTTATTGGCCTTTAATTGTCAAATTTTAGGCATTTTTTTGCATGTTATGACTCAAAAATTATTTGAACTTTTTTTATGAAACTTATGTGTTATATTTGTCCTATAATCAAAAAGGTTTGTGAATAAACATTGAGAAATAAATTTGCTACTTTTGTTTTTAAAAAAATATGTTTCAGCTAAATGTCAAGTTGTTTAAGACATTAAAAAAGAAATTTAAATATCTGATGGGTGTATCATGCACTCCAGACGCAGCTGTTTATTATATGTTGTATAGACATTGTGCAACCTCTTGTTTAAATATTATGCATCTTTTCCATGCAGCTTTTATTTGTTTTCAGTTTCATTATACAGTTTGAAGCTCTATATGACAATAGCAATTTTACCTTTATTATAGCCAGTCTGACATTTTTCCCTGTTGTCTTATTTTTGGGTTTATTTGATTCTCAAAAAAGGTTGACAAAACTGTTGTTCCAGTATGGTTTCAATTCTAGATGGATTAATTGAAAAAATGTAATTGTCTCAGGTTAGCTCAGTTGATAGATTAAAAGGATGAAATTTCAGTGGTGTGTGTTCCAGTCAAGGCTTTTTTCACTTTCATTGAGGAAGCTAGGTCTTGGATTGCTGAGAAAATCAGAGTTCCCAAAGAAAATCACTGACTTTTGGCAACTGATAAAGTTCCTCACACTAGAATCTGAATTAAAAGCCAGGCTCAGTTGTAGGAGCACTTAAATACAGGACAGGATAATCCTTGTTTATTAAAGTCCCTGTCCAAGCTTATATTTATCTGTCTGTTCATCCACAAAACAAAAGAAAATAAACAGCTCTTGCCTTAGTAACTACTACAAAACAATTTTTGCATGACCTTTAATTATAACCAAGGTGAGACACATTTTCCATCATTTTTATCCAAGATAAACTTTATTTTGTACCACTCAGTATATCTGCTGCTGACTGAAGATTGTTCATCATGTTCTAAATTATTACGTATTCTTTTGGTCTGCATTTTACAGGTGTTGTATTTCTTTGTTCAGTTTTACATTGCTTTTAATCTTGGATTAACTTTATTTTGCAGCCAGAACACCATATTTTACCACACAGTATTATATATCTGCTGACTGAGGACTGCTCAATCATGTTCTAAAGTATGGCTGACCCTTTTTTCTGCAATAAATAGGACTTTGATAATTTTTTACATGTTGTTTTTTCTGAGAGTTAACTTTATTTTACAGCTGAACACCATATTAAACCACTTGGTATTATATTTGTTGCTGGCACTGGACTGTTCCATCATGTTCTAAATGATGGCTGACCCTTTTTTCTGCAATTTAAAGGTCTTTGATAATTTTTACTTGTTGTTTTTTTCTGAGATTTAACTTTGTTTTTACAGCCGGAACACCATATTCTTCCACTCAGTATCATATCTGCCGTGGGCTGTGGACTGTCTATTCTGTTCTTAATTATAACTGTTGGAGTATATGCTGCTTTCTGGAGGTAAGATAATTCAAACTTTTGCAATTACCTTGATAATGAAAACCAAAATGGTATTAGTGAAATAATATTGACAAAGACAAGTTAGCTTGAAAAAAGTTTTTATGTAACAGAAAACAGAAACCAGTTTTTATTTACCAGAACTGTGAATCTAGAATACTGATAAAAGATTTATATATATCAGGAATATGTATTATAATTTTACTTCATTTGTACAGGTATATAAAGAGTGACAGAGCCATCATTCTGATGAATCTCTGTGTAGCCTTAATACTTGCCTATGCTGTGTTCCTTGCTGGGGTAAACAGAACAGAAAATAAGGTAAATCACAATGTTTTGTAAGGAGTTTTTATCTGTGCACATGTGACACCCTGTAACATTTATGCAGAAATAATTGTTTTTATTGAATACAGAAATACACAACTTGAAATATGTGTTTTTCTGTCAGATATCATACAATGCATTAAGCAATTGCAGCATTTTCTTTAAAGACTAGAAATAACAAGTCTGCAAATAGTTTGGCATCAAGAAGCTCTTGAATGCATTTTGACAAGGTATTTCTGTTTTCAGTTGCATCCAATGTCCATCTTAATATTAGACTTTTACAGCATTGTTGTGAACAGGAGTTCAAAATATTGTATTAATTTCTCTCTAAATTCTGAACGAAATTTGTATCCCTATTCATTGACGTTAGAACTAGGTGACAAATTAAATTACTCTCTAGGTTTATAATGAGATTTAAAGTTGCATGCGTTGACTTCTTTAGTACTGAATGACAATACAAGTTGGCCAGGTTTGATTCTGAATATCTAGAGCATGTTTAACATGTAACTTTGATAACAGAAACTATGTTTTTCTATAACATGTATCTTAATGCTTTTTGATGTCATTATTTGTTCCCAAATGACTTCTGTCTATTGGATAAAAACAAGAAGATATATTGATTATTTCTCAATTGAAATCCTATGCATTATAATACTGTGGGTCAGACTTCAAAGATGACCAGAAAAATCAATTAAAGGTAGAAAGGCTCACTAGTATTGGGGCCTAAGGTTGAAATCTGACTTTTTGTTCAATGGTAGATAAGACGATTGAAGAAGAGGAATGGGTAATCAGATGGTTAAACTGGTAGAGTGTTCCATTACTAATAGAAAGGTTCCTGTCCCATGATCCAATTCCCTGTTTTGTGGCTGTATTTTTTCCTTTCCTGTGACGATAGTGACTGTATTTTGTCTGATTTCAGGATATTTGTACTGCTATAGCTGCCCTTTTACATTACCTGTTTCTGGTAGCATTTACCATGATGTTAGCTGAAGGTATAGAGATAGCTGTATCAGTGTTGTATGTCTTCTCTACAAGGTCAAGGATACACTGGATGATGCCATGTTGCTGGAGTAAGTATTACAAAATGTCAAAAATATATTTTACTATATCAGTCCTAGTTTTGTTGATATATAAAAATCGCTGTTTGTCCATCTTGTTGTGCACTTTGATTGGGCTTGGTTTGCTGTAATAAGGGTTTGCTAAACTATACCTCCCCTCACACACACACACACACACACACACACACACACACACACACACCTCTGTTGTCCACCCCAACAACAATCAGTCGTGTACAGGCCAAAATAAGATGGAAATTAATATTAACAACATATGATGTAAGATTATAATATGTAAAATTACAACTCATTCAGACAAATTTTGGGGTAATAAAGGGGTTAAAAAAAAAATAAGTAGACTCTTATGTAAAGGAAATCATGGAGAAATGGATTTTTTTAAGTACTAAACATTTTTGCAAGAAGTGAAGAAAACTAGTGATGGTATTATAACAATTTAAACTGTATTTATATTGTAATTATATATTATACGATACTTAATTTTAGTTATACCAGCTGTAATTGTGGGTATTTCACTGGCAGTCACACAATTAAAGGGATATGGCAATACTAAATTGTAAGTACATGTATAACTAATTCTCCAATGACTGTCATCATATAGGGCAAAAAATTAACCTCTGTCAGGGTGCTCTACCCTGTTTCTTTCATTACAGTTCCTCCCAGGGATTTTTTAGTCCTCTTTAACTCTTCTGTTTGTCTACTCCTCTTTTGTTCTTATTTTGTACAATTAAAAAACAAAAACGTTTATTTATCGGAATCTTAATTTTTGTGTACATTTATTCTATTGGAGTACATGCATATATATATAGACGTGAAGAAAAGGTATATACATTAAAACTTGCTGCAACAACCATCAAAATATATTGTCCATTAATACTGTTGTTTAAATGTCTCCTTGTCTTTATATCTTAACCAAAAAAATCTTTTATATAATATTAAGACAACATGTCTGTGAAGTCAATACTTAAGTTTAATCTTTATATAAAGGTTTTATTGTAATAAGGGATAAATTCTTCAGAATTACCAGTAGTTCAGATTAGTTTTTATTTAAAAATGAATAAACAAAATGATATATAGAGGTACCAGTAAAAATTCAAACCCTTAGTGATGTGAAAACTTGTACAGGTATTTTTCAAATTATGGTAACCATTATTTTCTTCCCTTGAGGAGTTTTGTTTAGACAGGTTCCCTTGTACCCTTAACTCTATGGTTGCTTGGGCTAGCTAGAAAATGTATCAGATTGGTTGCCTAAGATCATTATTTCTCTCCAGGCACTCTGGTATCCTCCTTCCTTCTTATATTAATATTTTTTGTTTTAACTAACTTGTATAAAGCAAGACCTGACTTAACTTACATTTCAGTTGTTGGTTATCATTAGAAGATGGTGTACTATGGGCTTTTGTAGGTCCTGTTTGTTTAATTATTTTAGTAAGTACTGTAGTGTCATATTACATTAATAAAATAAAACAACTAAACATAGTTCATGATGATGTATTTAAGCATTGGCTGAAGTTCATGATGTGTATTAAAGCATTGACTTCAATGTTTGTGTCAGTTCTAAACCTGTCAAGCAGGTTCAAGCACAAAAAGTTCAATTTAATCAGAGAAAAAAATATATAGTCAATGCTTTTAATTCAATTTAACAAACATATTAAATTATTATTTTAATATAGAATAAAGGTAGAAAATATTATGGCTTAGTTGATTTTAGTATGTAAGAATCATTTTGAAGCTGGTGAGAGAGCCTCAGTGTCTGGTGATCTAGAGTAATCATTTTGTTACCACAGTGACTCTCGCTAGATACTGATTTGAATCCCACTCAGATTTACATGTTCTAGTGAGAGTGTCAGTTTGCTTGCTGAAGGTTGGAAGGTTACTCCCATGGTTCTCTGGTTTCCTCCACCATCTCCAAACTGAACACTTTTATATAATGAAGGAAATCTTGACTTGTACAACTCACAAAAGTGTCCTTTATCTATGGAAACTAAAAATACCATAGTATATAATATGAAATAAGAATAATTATTAAATGAGCAATTTTTTAGCTTTTGTTCAAGAATTGTAGCTCTTTTTTTACTGATTTAAAAAAAAATATGAAGTGATTTACTTTAATTTAAACTCTGTTTTATTTGCAGATAAATTTCATAATCATTTGTATTACACTTAAAACCATGCTTAGTTCACATATGATGTTAACAAAGACTGTTAGAGAGCAAACAAAGTAAGTTAATAAATGGACACACACACACACACACACACACACACACACACACACAGACACACATTTTCCACTGTTGAGAGAGAGAGAAATCACATATCCATAGAATTTATACACACACAGTAACAGGACCAGGAAGGCCATTTTTTAAAGCACAGGCTTATGATCCACAATTTACATGAAAAAAATTGTCATATTTTCCACTGTTGATTCCTACATTTTAACAGGGTGTTTGAAGAATAACAGCTGAGTTCAAACAGTACCATAATGTTACTTTAGTATTTGAGAAAATCGCATTTCAGTTATAGAAACTTTACTACACCAACTCTACATATTGTAATTTGAGTTATAATAGATAGAGTAACACATGTACTGTAATACCTATTTTAATATTTTTTCAGATCTGCTGTAAGAAGTTTATGTGTTATACTGCCAATAATGGGTGTGTCATGGGTGCTAGGGGTGTTTTCTGTCAATGAAGATTTAGTTATATTTCAGTATATTTTTGCTATTTGCAATACACTTCAGGTAAGTAAGAAAAGTGAAAACCTAATTATATCCATTTCAGCTTGCTATACACATTGGTATACTTATTACATTCCAACAGTTCACATATGTACAGTGCTCCCTCGCCCTATCGCCCCCCGATTTATCGCCAACCTCGTTTATCGCCAAGATTTATGTTTGTCCCGTTTTCCTGCTATATAATTCCCCTGTTAAAATGCCAAATTCAGCTATCGCCATCCGCCACATGTTTTCAGGTACAAACGTCCATAAATTCGTTAAATTTCATTCGATAGTACCGCCATGTTTTTTCTTGTGTCAAGGTGAGATTCTTCCATTTCCCAAGACAACCTGTTATACTTTCATGTTCACTTCGTCATGCATCAACGCATAAGTTGATAATCGCTGACAGTGATCGATATTCTTTAGGTAATAATTGTGCAAACAGATTAAGAGTTAATTACTGACCGGTGTACTTTATTTACTAATAAATTTATATCCTGGTGTTTTATGACTGGATTAATACTCACACAGGTAAGTGTTGATTAAATACGACTTACTATCATGGAATTCGTTAACATCGACAATGAAATTCAAACCAATGATGAAAGTATCTTAGAGTCCGTCCAGGACATGTCGGAATCTAATGACGATACTGATGACGACAATGATGATATCGAGGAAACGCAGCCATCGTTTACTGACGTTACAAAATGTTTGACAACTGTTATTAAATTTTTTGAGATGGAGGACAGCACTACAGAATCGGACATATCCAAATTATTTTATTACAAGGCGTTACATATGTATTTGTATTTCTGTTTGTTTTATTTTGTTTGTATTGCTTCAACCTTTGTACAGGTATAAAATGTAATAAAGTTTATTATTTTTTATTATTTAAAAAAATAAAAGTTTTCATATGTATTTGTATATTTCTGTTCGTTTTATGTTGTTGGTATTGCTTCAACCTTTGTACAGGTATAAAATGTAATAAAGTTAATTATTTTTATTATTTAAAAAAATGAAAGTTTACATTTTAATTGTGTACATTTTTACGAAAAAGAAATGTTATAAAATTTTATGTCTCTTTATCATCAATTATTTTTGTCATGTTTAGCTTTGTTCTAACCATCAATGCATACATTAATGTGTAAGCACAGTTAAACCTGGAAACATTGAATTTCAAGGCACCTCTGGTATTATTTAGAATTATTACATTTTGATTTTTATTTCAGGGGTTATTTATATTTCTTTTCCACTGCCTAACTAATAGACAGGTAAGCTTATTTACTGATTAAGTGAAGTAGTGTATTTTTCAGTTAGGCCAATTCAATTTAAATAGTAGATTCTCATCCAGGTTGGGCAAAAATTTTTGGGCCGGCTGGAGGGGTATTTTTAATTTTTTTTATTTTATACGAAAACTAGCACTCTCACATGGTTGACGTCTACATGGTCAATAGGGCCTTTTTTGTCTTTATTATTTTTTTGTACACCTCCACTAACTGTTAAGTGTCTGCTATATTTGCCCCGTACCATGCCTGTAATTCTTTCAGACCACTGGTGAGATGCAAAATTAAGAAAACCATGCTCTATCCGTAACATGTATGAAGCTACTTTCGTTTTCAACCTCGCACTTCCAGTTTTTACAGGAGTGCTTAAAACCCTTTTTTGAAATGCCACAGACTCGACATAAATCCGGGACAGACTTTGAAAACGCCCAGGATAGGAAACGAAAATTAAATGACTTGGGGTGGCACATTTTTCGGTGGAGCGGGCGGGGATGAGAATCTACCAATTAAATTGAATTGGCCTTATTTAGAAATTGTAAAAATGTTATTGTCTTACTCAATATCTTTATCTTACTCAATAGGTGGTATTTTATTTTTTTATTTATTTATTTATTCATTGATTCATTTACATCTTTTTTATGTTTTAACAAGGCTTTAGTTAAAATCATAATCCTTTGGTAGAT
Source organism: Tegillarca granosa (assembly GCA_029721355.1). Taxonomy (NCBI): domain Eukaryota; kingdom Metazoa; phylum Mollusca; class Bivalvia; order Arcoida; family Arcidae; genus Tegillarca; species Tegillarca granosa. Next base: position 11,165,504 of record CM056596.1, on the reverse strand, counting down.
ATTGATCAGGTCTGATAACTAATGCCATTATGAAATAATATCATTTTTCAGATATTTTGATCTGTGGGTAATGCAGTTCCTCTTAAGGTCTAGAGCAAACTTATCACTTCACGAACATAATTTTTTTTCTTGAGTTTAAACAAGATAAAATTTGATATTCATATACATGTTTGTACAACATCAAATTGAAAAAAAAAAATTGTGCAACATATTTCAGGACTATTGGATAAAAAATTCAAAAGGATAAATTACACTTATTTTTTGTGAGATTTGAACCCCATCTTACAAAACATTTAGCAAAGATAGATTGGCACCCTTATTCATGACACTTTCTAAATGTGTCAAAACTTCAATAGTGCATCAGGTAAATCACAATTAATTTACATCTACAAATGAAATCAAATCTAAGAACAACACTATATTAATTACATAACATTAACAGCATATAAGGTACACTCTATTTTATTAATTACATTTTTTTTGTTGTATTTATGTCAGGTTCATGATGCAATGAAACATAATCGCAGACGCAAGAGAAGTTTAGCAGATTTCACCAAGAGCACATCTAATGTTCATACGAATTTTGTTAGTAGATTTATATCACAATACATTTTGTTTGTTTAATTGCTTTTTTTTTCTTTCTTTTTTCTTTTTTTTTTTTTTTTGAAAGTATATTTTACATTATTGATGTGATAGACAATTTTTGTCAGACGAGTCAATCTGAGATACTAATAACTAGGTGAAGATTTTATGTACATTTTTAGATATGTTTACATATATCACCCATATATCACCTATCATGATATGCAGGCCTTCACAAATGCCAATCTTTGGTGAAAAACGAAAAACAGTTTGACAGTCTTGGGGGGGGGGGGGGGGGTATGTTATCCTTTGCTGATCAGGGGGTAGGGGGTATTCAATGTACCCTATATGCAGACTAACTATTGACTTTACCAGCGTTTGTGGAGCCCTGATGAAAAGACACATTTTTATTAGTCTCTCATGTTAAAATCTGAAAACTATTACAGGTCTTAAAGACATTTTGTCCCAAAGTACATTTCTTACTATGCCAGTTCTTACCACACTGTAGACTTTCATATTACCTGTATACTTTGAACTTTAATGTGGTATGAAATGTTTAATAGGAAAAATGTCTTGTTGTGTTTTACAGTGGAACTTTGAATATTAGTCTTTGGTTTGATTTTAATGTTTTCAATAGGTTACCAATTTGATGGTTTTCTAAAACAAACAAACAGTGCTAGAATAAATAGTTTAAGGGTTTGGTTTTGTATAATATTCAATATTTTTATGTCCCAATTTTTGTCTGCCTTAAAAAATTCATATAACTTTTACATTTAAAGGTTAAGGACAATTTTGTTAAAAATGATGCACCATTTTTTTTATCATATTATGTTTTAGAAAGGTGATAAAGAGAAAGAAAGTTCTGAAAATGTACAAAATAATATGGACATAACAAAAAAAGGTAAGGACTTAAAATTATTATTTTATCAAAAGCCCTTAACATTTGTGCAGAACTGTAGAAATCATTTATTTACTATGTGATAACAATATTTTTTTTTTGTTTATTTATATGTGCAGAATTTTATTATGTACCATGTGATACCCCTTGACATTTGTGTGAAAATGTAGAAATCATTCGTTTACTATGTGATAACCTCTAACATTTGTGCAATCCTGTAGAAATCATTAAAAAGTCATAGTGTGTGTTCCCGTTTTCTCTTTAACTCTTTAAAGGATTTTAATGAACTTAGTAGACACAATAAGCAAATGAATATGTTGTACATGCTCCAATTTTAGCTTGATCAGATTTTCAAAATTTACGTGTTATATCCCTGTCTCGTATCTAAACTACTGCAGGAATTTTAATAAAACTTGGTCAAAATGATAAACTTATTTTGAAATTAACTGGATTTCCAATTTTGCCAGTGGCAGCCATCTTAGTTTTTAAAATCCACTTCTATCTCTTCCTTGGAAGGTACTAAATATCTACATTTCACCTCTCAGTGACAGATTGCACAGGCAGGTGACATATATTATATGCAATATTCACTTTTAGTATGTTATATATGATTTTTGCTTGCATCTGAGAAATCTGATTATAATAAAAAAAAAAAAAATATTCTAATTTCAGCTAATCCATTCTTAGAGGCTGACAGACAGGTACATGAAATTGTTGGTAAACTAGCTAAGAAAGAAGATAAAAAGAATGCCTTTGATGGAAAAGACAGTGAAAAAAATGTTGGTAAAGACAACATATTGTCCCTAGATGACATTAAAATAAGCAATATTGTACGAGAGTCAGAAGTATCAGCAAATACTGGTGGAAATGTTAATGTATCCATGACAACCACTGAAAATACAAAATCAGACAGTCAAAATTCTGGGAATGAAAAAACTCAGAATTCTAGAAGTGACATCAGACAAAAACCTGAAAGTACGACAGTTGAACTAAGAAGTAGTAAGCAGAGTCAACTTTCAGGAAGTGACAGAGGTCACCATTCAGGAAGTGATGGAGGTCACCATTCAGGAAGTGATAGAGGTCATCATTCTGGAAGTGATCGAGATACTCATCCCAAAGGTCAAGGTCAGGTTAATCCATTGAGAAGTTCTGTAAGTACTTTAAAGTACAAATTAATGTATGATACTTTAAAACATATCAAAAATGCCTTCAAAATAAATTTTTTTCTCATACAAAAAAGTTTGTTACAAAGGTGTTCACCACAAACAACATGAGCATCTTAATTTTTGAAGAATTTTGATATTGAATTAATTCATTGTGAATTTCTAATTTCTGCATCAATTAAATTTCTTTAAAAATAATTCACCCTATTGCAGAGAAAGGAGCAAATTTTTTCTATGATAACAATTATAATTCTACATTAAAATTGAAGGTTATTTGTTGTTATTTTTAAAACATATTTTATTTCTCACAAATTCTTTTTTCTAGGTGACCTCCTCTCATCAGTATGACAGTGTTGATGCTTTTTATCTTGGCTCCACTGGAGAACAACCATTTACTAGTGGCAGTGCAGTTTATGAACCACAAAGAAATCCAGAACCAGGACAGTCATCTGAGATGAAGAAAGCACCTTTAAATCCACCTTCATTGCAGCAGCCAAGTAGATCATATGACAGTGTAATGCAGCAACAACAAGTTACACATTCATATCAAAAACTGGAGCCTGGACGGTATTCCTCAGGACAGCAGTCTCAGTATACACCGCTTATTTTAGCTGGTGATCCTGGACCCCAAAATGTAAGAACAAATATGACGGGGTCATTGTAGCTCACCTGTATAGAGATAAGATGAAGTTATGTCTTGTTTCTGGTACTAGCTTCAACTTCAGATATTTTGATGAGATTGTATTCTGTTTTGTTTTACAGTCAACTTCAACAAACAACCTACAAAGAATAAATACTAGTATAAAATGAATATAAGGGGTCTAGAAACTGTCATATTTGCTGGACATTTTCAATTTTAAAACAAAAATTTAATGGACAAATCTGATATCAGCCATACAAAAAAGTAAACTGTATGTTTAACTGTGAAAACTACACTGTTGGACACCCATAAACCTGATGGCTATTGTTATCTATGTTTAATAATCCAGATTGAGTATTGCTCTCAATGTATGAGTACCACTAATGGTAAAGCTACAAAGATCCAGTAAGCAGGCTTTTGTTTATTATTCAGTCAGTACTTTTAGTTACATTTCTTTTCATTATGCTTCATCATCTGAAACATTAATTTTTTTAAGAAGTTTTTTTTTTAATTTATTACATCAAATAACTGAAGGAACCTATAACCAGCTGATTAATGAAGGTCACTACCACCAATCAAAATCAAAGAGGTCTCATTCTGGGTGTGAAAAAAACCTACGAAAGGCATAATTAATGCTTAGCACAATTATTTTCATTTTCTTAATAAAAATTTAATAGAAATTTGATAACTTTTAAATGCAATCAATTGGTTCTGTAACAGTGTTTTTAAATTACATCAAACTAAAATCAATAGGAATAAAGTTCTCTCTCTCTCTCTCTCTCTCTCTCTCTCTCTCTCTCTCTCTCTCTCTCTCTCTCTCTCTCTCTCTGTTATTAGTTGTTACATCTTGGGTAACTTTAGAAATTGAAAATCTACAATCATCAATGCAACAGTGCAATTTGTTATTTCAAAAATGTGTGGTCTGCAAAGCCATTATTGATAACATATTCATATGCTTATATACTAGCTAAACATAGCTAACGTCTAATAGCAAAATGAGATATTTCTGATTATATGGGAATGTAGGCCAGTAGCTATGATTTTAGTTCATTATAGGTAGGTGTACTTTGTATAAGGTGGTAGCTATTAAAAATTCTACTTCAGTTTTTTTTTTTACCTTCAGCAGAGAAGAGTTCCATCTCACAATCCTTCCTTTACCAGTGATTCTGGATTGAAAAAAGCGTCAGATATAAAGGTAAAATTTGATTTTTTTCAATTATAAAAATTATTTTTTGGGTCTTGAATTTTCTATTTTAGACAGTTAAACTATCATATAAGTATATCTTTATAAGTGATTTTTTAAAATTAATACTGTAACAACTAGTTGTTACTAGAAATATATCTACAACATTTTGAGTTCACACCTAAGTATACTGTAAATTGCTTTATTTTTGTGAGAAGAAAATTTGACATTAAGATTGTCAGTGCTTATGTTTATCATGAACTCATGATCATACAACTTTCATGGTAATCATGTTTGCTTAAGTTTTCTAACTTTCTTGCATTTCCTTATATAAATATTAATTAAAATGTTCACAAGATATAAATAATGACAAAAACTCTCAAAAATTCATGCTCATAAACATGGCCTCATAAGTCTATAGACAGGTTCTATTTTAATTTCTAAATACCTTAAGCTACTCTGATGTATAACATATATAATGTTGAGTAGACCTGTATATAAAACAAGAATCATAAGGAATTATTTATGTACAAAATACATTGTTATTTTTAACAACACACACACACACCCACACTCACACACACAGAGAAAATAATACAGAATAATTTGTGCCTGCATTAATGGATGCTATCCAAGCTGAATAAACTGCATGGAAGCTGTACAATTAATTAAAGAAATCTGATACCTGTCAATCACTGTAAAAATTTTATTAGTTCCTAAAAGTTCACAGCTTCCACACCAGTAAATTAATCATTACCAGTGTCTATTGATTGTGTATAATCATTACTGGTGTCTATTGACTGTGTATAATCATTACTGGTGTCTATTGATTGTGTATAATCATTACTGGTGTCTATTGACTGTGTATAATCATTACCGGTGTCTATTGATTGTGTATAATCATTACTGGTGTCTATTGACTGTGTATAATCATTACTGGTGTCTATTGACTGTGTATAATCATTACCGGTGTCTGTTGATTGTGTATAATCATTACTGGTGTCTATTGATTGTGTATAATCATTACCGGTGTCTATTGATTGTGTATAATCATTACCGGTGTCTATTGATTGTGTATAATCATTACTGGTGTCTATTGACTGTGTATAATCATTACCGGTGTCTATTGATTGTGTATAATCATTACTGGTGTCTATTGACTGTGTATAATCATTACTGGTGTCTATTGACTGTGTATAATCATAACTGGTGTCTATTGATTGTGTATAATCATTACTGGTGTCTATTGACTGTGTATAATCATTACTGGTGTCTATTGACTGTGTATAATCATTACTGGTGTCTATTGACTGTGTATAATCATTACTGGTGTCTATTGACTGTGTATAATCATTACTGGTGTCTATTGATTGTGTATAATCATTACTGGTGTCTATTGATTGTGTATAATCATTACTGGTGTCTATTGACTGTGTATAATCATTACCGGTGTCTATTGATTGTGTATAATCATTACTGGTGTCTATTGACTGTGTATAATCATTACTGGTGTCTATTGACCGTGTATAATCATTACTGGTGTCTATTGATTGTGTATAATCATTACTGGTGTCTGTTGACTGTGTATAATCATTACTGGTGTCTATTGACTGTGTATAATCATAACTGGTGTCTATTGATTGTGTATAATCATTACTGGTGTCTATTGACTGTGTATAATCATTACCGGTGTCTATTGATTGTGTATAATCATTACTGGTGTCTATTGACTGTGTATAATCATTACTGGTGTCTATTGACTGTGTATAATCATTACCGGTGTCTATTGATTCTGTATAATCATTACCGGTGTCTTTACTGGTGTCTATTGATTGTGTATAATCATTACTGGTGTCTATTGATTGTGTATAATCATTACTGGTGTCTATTGATTGTGTATAATCATAACTGGTGTCTATTGACTGTGTATAATCATTACTGGTGTCTATTGATTGTGTATAATCATTACTGGTGTCTATTGACTGTGTATAATCATTACTGGTGTCTATTGACTGTGTATAATCATTACTGGTGTCTATTGATTGTGTATAATCATTACTGGTGTCTGTTGACTGTGTATAATCATTACCGGTGTCTATTGATTGTGTATAATCATTACTGGTGTCTATTGATTGTGTATAATCATTACTGGTGTCTATTGATTGTGTATAATCATTACCGGTGTCTATTGACTGTGTATAATCATTACTGGTGTCTATTGACTGTGTATAATCCTTACCGGTGTCTATTGACTGTGTATAATCATTACCGGTGTCTATTGATTGTGTATAATCATTACTGGTATCTATTGATTGTGTATAATCATTACTGGTGTCTATTGATTGTGTATAATCATTACTGGTGTCTATTGACTGTGTATAATCATTACAGGTGTCTATTGATTGTGTATAATCATTACTGGTGTCTATTGATTGTGTATAATCATTACTTGTGTCTATTGATTGTGTATAATCATTACTGGTGTCTTTTGACTGTGTATAATCATTACCGGTGTCTATTGATTGTGTAAACATTTAATTTGTGAAATCAGCAATTAAATCTACTATGTATGTAAAAATAAACATAATATAAACAAAAAAAAACATAAACAAAGTAAACATATTACTTTTATTGTTTGATTTTAAAAATAGGGTAAAGAACAGCAGAAACATAAATATAGTCCTAAAGCACAAAGGAAGAATATTGAGGTAATAAGAATATTTAATTACATTTTTGTCGAGCCTGGCATTGCCATAAGGTGAGACTTAGATGTTACTTTTCCGGTGTCGTCATCATAGGCGACGGCGTCATGTCAAAATACGAAAGTTTTATGTTAAAGTAATGTATTTTCTACTCAATCAAAAACTAACCAGGTAAGACATTTAATTCAGTGGAATTTTTGTTATACTACTTGATTCTTAAGTTTTTGTGTTGCATTGATGAAAGTTTGGAATCTGAGAGAATGATGTCATATTTTTTTCTGGTGTTTTTAGCATCAAAATTCGTTCTTTATGCTCTGTTTTACAAATTCATACAATACCTAAAGACATATGATTATAAGATATTTTTGAATTCAGTTGCTATTGGAAGATTAATATCAAACTTGGGCTTTCAGTTTTTTATTAAAAATATTGTTGACCACTACATAAAACCAAACTGAGTACAAGATGTACTTTACTGACATGATATCAGCTGTAATCACAGAACTAGATGCCATCAACAGATACCAACTTATCTCTGCTTTAGATGTCAGTTCATTTTTTTTATTACCAATATGCTTTAAAATAATAAATTGTTTTTGTTTTTTTTTTTTCAGCAACAGCCATCACAGAGGCAACAGATGCCTCATTGGGGCAAAGCAAAACAAGCAGCTGCAGCTAAAAAACAAATGAAATCCCAAAGCAGAGATAGAGACAATAGAAGTAGAAGTGGGGATAGGTCAAGGGCATATGCTGTTCCTGTTGATCCTTACTATGAACAGCCTTATGCCAGGCACCCCAGTCTGGAAAATGTGTCTGTACAATATGTCGGTTTTGATCCATTTGGAGCGCAATATCAAGGATATCCAAGACCCAGGAGGAGCCGATACAATCAGTGGGAGGAGCCACAAGTTGATTATTGGTGAAAATTATTGTTTTATTGTATAACAATATATGTATTGTTAAAACATTGATGTTAAAGAATGTATCTGTTAATTACATAAACACCATTTAGCTCTACATCAAGGGTATGAAAGATGTAGGCAGGTAATCATTAGAAGGAAATAAAGTTCAATGTTTGTGTTTGAAAATAATATTATGTGGATTAGATTGTTATAACCAACACATTTGAGTCACCAGAAGTGTTCAGATAATAGATTTTTCCATATACATTTGAAAGTTTTTAATGTTGGTTAGTGATAACTATCAGTGTCTGTAAAACTGCTCACAATGGAACCACTTCATTTGATGTTTATTAAGAGAATATGCAACATTTTTGTTTTCCATTGTTAATGGAAATGATGGTTCCAAACACATACTATATATTACCATATGGTAAATTGGCGGACTGCAATTTGTAAGGATTATTCTGACCGAGGGTGAGAGATATACATTTGAGGTGTGATGTCAGATATAATATTACTGTGATTCAATCCTGTTATATATGGCAATATTTTATTATAATTTAATGTGATAAAACTGCATAAGATTATTACATTTTTCAGGTAAGGTTTTAATCCAAAACAAATGTTTTATCTCTACTTACTGTAAATCTGGAAATTTTTCTTATTATTTTATGTTTTATGAAAAGCAAAATTTGAAATTTATTTACATATTAACTTTCATCACACATTGCAAAGTAACACCATTTAGATTGCAATTAAATTATATCAAATTTTTAAGTTTCATGATAAGTCTTATTTTTACATCTTTTTTGCTTTTGAAAATTTTCACAAAATAAAAATAATAGTAAATATTTCCTCGATTTACCCTTAACCCATCTATGCAATACATTATATTATTATGCAAAAATGTAATTAAACTACCTGAAATATTATACAAGTGTCACTGTACCACATTTTCTATTTGTTGATTGAAGATTAGCCTCATGTGTGGTGACATCTTGTAAATTTAGCATCAACTAAACTTTAAAAAAAAAACTCGTTAAATTAGCATTATAAAAAGACATTTGAATTAGGTTTTGGGTCATCCAAGTCAGTAGGGCTTGTGAAAGGGTTGAGGTTGGGGCTGTTGAATATTTTGCATAAAGATATTCATTATATGGGAAATACATAATAAAGATACTTATGTTGGTAAAGTTATACAACTTGCAGGTGCTTTTCATTTTATTTCATCAGAATTTTACTTAAGATAGTTTATGGAAAGGGGAAACAGGTTCATTATCCAACATTTTACATTATAAGTTAATTGATTATTATGTATTTATGATCTTTTTATCTGATTTTAACTTACAGTTCATCTCTCCTTTATAAGAGGGTCTCATTATACACGTTTAAAGCATGCACTAATCTATTTACTGCCTAGATTCTAATCCTGTTTGGACAGATTATTTGATAAAAGTTTTCTTTTTGCTGGAGGTTGGTGGTTTCTCATTTCTTTTGGTATGTACTTGGGTTTCCTCAACCATTCCGCCCCTCGGACTGTCTCAATACAAAGTGAAGAAATCTTGACTGGTTTAAAAATCATCAGTCTATTCGGATTTACTCCAACCTTTTCAATAAAGTTTATAAACTCTTAAACATAAAGATCTATCTAAGCATCATATCATATAATGGTAGACTAACTTTATATAGAGCCATATCTTGTCTTGGACCCATAATTAAGAAGTCTCAGATTTTGTTTAAAAATACTTTCAGTAGCATTGTAGTTAGATATTTGATTAGTGAAAATCTAGATGATTTTCATATCTGGGAAGTCACTTGAGTGCTTCAAGTCCACAGCTGAAAATTTTGCAGTTCAACCTGTCTAAATTGAACAACTGATATGTGTGAAACTAAAAACCTGTATAAACTGAACCATTTTTTTTTGGTTGAATCATTTATAGTTTGGTAAATAAACTGTTATAAATGGAACGCCTGTCATATCTAGACAGAATGTGCAGGCTTAAAGATGTTAAATTCAGAATTTTTTTTCTGCAATTATATTTTCTCTATTTAAAGGGTACCTGTAACCAAAATATTTTTATCACAATTGTTTAATATATTATTTAAATATAACAATATTGAAAACTGCGTCAAAATTGGTGACAAAATAAAAAAGTTATAGCGGTTTGAAATCCACATTTTATAACTTTCTCTTTATCAAAAAGAGAAACGCCTCGTTTTGAGTTATAAACGTGTGACGTCATTGCAGTATTAGAAGTAGTGTCTAACATAATAGACAGTAGTAACAATGATGATATATTGATGTATGTAGAAGAAAGTAAAGACTCTAACATGTACCTATTTATGTCAAATGCTCTTTTTTGCAATTTTTATTGACAGTTAAAATTAAATAACCGTGATGTAGAAAACTTTTAAGTAATCTGGCGGCATTACATTTCCTCGATAATTGGAAAATGTTCACGCAATTAAAGTTTGTAACATAGTTCTTTTCAACTGTCCGATGGTTAATTAAAAAGAAAAAAAACACAAGGTATTCCATCTCAAAATATTTTACACGAAATATATTATAATTGTTTAAAATGAAATGACACGGATTTTAGAATGAGACCACATTTAAAAAAAAAAAAAAGAGATGATAATAATAATAATAATTTTATGAATTTGTATATATAGAATAAAGAATTTAAGAATATCACAGCTAAATGTATGCCCAAGGAAAAGTGAAAACTAAAATCTAATAAAATCAAATGCTGTAAGTACATCAATAACTATGTTTTAAATAGACTATTATGGTCGTCAATTTTAAATTTTTGATTTTGCCTGAAAGTTGTATTTTATAATTATTATTATTATTATTACTGACATGAAAACTAAAAAAGAATTCTTTTTCTTACTTTTTAAAATATACAAATGAAATATCCATTTTTTCCGGAGTGAAATCTTTATACTGTAATATGACAAATAACGTTTACCAAATAAAATTATTTTACTTTACTCGAACTGTAAATATATTATTGTATATTACCAGTCGTAAGATAACTTTATCAACCTGCAAATCAATTTTGCAAATTATAAGTGACATCCTGTTAATTACAGGTATGGGTCTGAATCTAAGGAATGTGTCTAATAAACAAAAGGATTAATAATAATCTTAATTATCGGTACACGTCAAAAGAATGTTAATTCCACTTCGTTAAATAGTTTTCCCGTAAAATAATCATAGAAAGTTAAACTACAAGTTCGTATTTGACTTATTTTAGTAGTTGGTAAATAATATTCTGTGAAGGTATGTTACTGCTATGACGTCACAACACGGGAGCCTCGATATCGACCTTTTTGATTTGGATTTGTAGAGATGTATTAGTAAATCGCCGATATCTACCTTATTATGGAATAGAATTTTATGGAATTTTCGCTACAGTCATATTTAAGTACGACGAATAAAATATGTCAAAACTGAAAATCGTTACAGGTACCCTTTAAGTAAGAGGGACCTGTCTTTTGGATTTTCATAAATTTCCTGCATATATCAAACACATTATGTGTCAATGCTCAAAATTACAGTCAAGAATTAAAATGTGAGGCATGTTAAATATTAAATTAAATTTATGTTAATAACCTGTAATTCTGGAATGATAAAGGGTTTTACCTAAAAGAGGGTACCGGTATTTATTCTGTGTTTTTGTTTATTACATTTTTCCTTATTGCTAATTATACAATACCGTATATAGAGAGAATATCAAAGAAAACCCAGCAACAACTCGCAAATAGTTCCTTGTATCTTGAATTTGATGAAAGTCTCAAAGTTTTTATCACACATTTATTTCAATATATACATAACTATATACTTATATTTATACTTACATTATATCAAAACGTTATGTATCAGTTAATTAAATGGATATTTTATTTTAAAGCTGCATTAAGTTTACCCATTATTGAAAAAAAAATTTAAAGATTTTATTTTATCAATAAAAATTGGTTGTTATTACAATCTGTGATTCATTTTCTTAAATTCACTCATATTAGCCCATAATAAATGGAAATCCTAAAAGCTTGGGGCAACTTGATGATATGTTAATTATCAGCTTAGAGCATGCACAGAAGTCTCACATATAAGTAAACTATGGTGTCTATGGTAAATGTGAGAACTATATTTTTGAAATGTGTCTATCAAAAATAACTAGATTTATTCATAATAATGAGTCAGAAAATTTTCATGTCAGTTCATTTTATGACATTTCTATCAGTGAACTTTTATTTTTATTTTTGAACTGACATGATTATTTAAATAATTTTATTTTATGTGATTAATTTAAAAACCACAAAATTTATTACAAATGAATTTTCTGATTTACATTACATAAATATCTATAAATAATGATGTTTTTGAAAATATTTGGTTAACATTTATATATGCTGTTAATGGTTAGTGTTTAACAAAAAGAATATGTCCTCAAGTATTTTTCATTATAAAAACCATGAAATTGAATTCCTTTGGATTTGTATTGTTATGCAGAATGTTTTCTATTATTGTTCCCCTGACATGTCATTATTATATAGGGGCCAAAAATGTCATTAAACCATACTTTTACAAATTGTTTTTCAGTTTTTCTTTCTTTCTTTCTTTATTTTTTTTTTTTTTTTTGCCTACTGTAATGTTTGGCATGAGAATAATTTGCAGAGGTTTTTAAAACAACAGGATTTTGTGTAGACTTGTATAAGTTGGTCAAGTAAATCTCTTTAACATATACTGCACCACCCATTTTTTTTGTTTTGAAGAATTTGGGCCCTTCATATGAGGCTTTAAACTTCACTTAGGGAAATACTAATGCAAGATAGTTTTTTTCAGTTCACTTTGTTGAATGTAGATTGTCTTCTCTGGGCACTCTGATTTCATCCACAATCTGAGAACTGATAATATAAGTGAAAGAATAAAACATCATCATTTCACTTGATACAATCAATGTCATTAGACCACTTCAAAGGTATAAATTTCTGTAATTTTATCTATAGTTTGTGACAAATAGATAAGTGGCCAATCTTAGCGTCTCTTGGCAATTGTTGATTCAAATTGCTGTCGTATTAAGCCTGTGTGATATTTTAAGAGTTTGGGACATTGTGACACAAGAAAACAGCAGAGGGACATGTTGTGGCCTAGATCAGTTAGTAAAGCATTCACATATAGTTTTTGAAGCAAAGTATGGTCTATTATTTTGTAATTTCTTGGGACAAGAACAATAGGCATAATTAGAAACTGTTTAATAATAGGATGAGTTTGTGCAAATTCTGATTTACTTTGTAATACTGCACACTTTTTGCAACTTTAAAGTGTTAGTACACTAACATACAATGACATAGATAAACACCACAGATCATGCAGTCCATGTTAGTGGTACCAAGCCAACTAGTTCACCTACAACAAGGAAAAATCTTTTCTTACTTTAGGTCTACCAGGTGGAACCCACAATGATGAGTAGTGTTGGGTTTGAAGGCTGTTTTCATTGCTCAGCCTCTGTGGACCAGTAAGCAGCTACAAATGAATTAAAATCAGTAATATTCAGAAGATGAAAATTTGTAGGATATATGAACAGACAGAAACCAAGTCATTGATTGTTATACATGCATTGAAATGAACCTAGAGGAAGAAGACCTAAAAACACTATGATTTACATAGAACAATGGTTAGTTTGTTGGTTGTATTGTTGTTTAACATCCCATCAGCTATTTTTAAGTTATGAGAGCATGTTTATTATTTTATAAGAAAACTTTAAAATCAATTATATGGTTTGCCTTGTATTAGCACACATTCATGATGGCTTTAACATGATAATTCATAGTAAGTATGCCACAGACAAGCATACCACTACTCCAGTCACATTATCTTGACACCAGGTGAACCAGTTATATACTGTGTCTTCAGGCAAGCATACCACTACTCCAGTCACATTATCTTGACACCAGGTGAACCAATTATATACTGTGTCTTCAGGCAAGCATACCACTACTCCAGTCACATTATCTTGACACCAGGTGAACCAATTATATACTGTGTCTTCAGGCAAGCATACCACTACTCCAGTCACATTATCTTGACACCAGGTGAACCAATTATATACTGTGTCTTCAGGCAAGCATACCACTACTCCAGTCACATTATCTTGACACCAGGTGAACCAATTATATACTGTGTCTTCAGGCAAGCATACCACTACTCCAGTCACATTATCTTGACACCAGGTGAACCAATTATATACTGTGTCTTCAGGCAAGCATACCACTACTCCAGTCACATTATCTTGACACCAGGTGAACCAATTATATACTGTGTCTTCAGACAAGCATACCACTACTCCAGTCACATTATCTTGACACCAGGTGAACCAGTTATATACTGTGTCTTTCTAATTTTGAACACAAGGAAGCAATATCTCATACTTCAGTCTTTTGTATAATAACCCATGACCTCTGGTATTCCAGACAGATGCTCTACCCCCCGAGCCACTGAGAGGGTACAACAGAATAGAAAAAATAGAAGCAGGAAGAAAAAATTGACTAGAGCAGCAGAAGTCTGCAGTCAAATGGATACGTCATTCTGTGGAGACCAGAGGTGACGGGCACAAAGCAATTTGAGGTGGAGTATACTAAAGCATCAAAACTCAATTTTTGTACAATGTTTATTTATTATACTAAAAGGAGCAATGTCCCTTGTTTAAATGATCACTACATCAATACCAATGTTAGAATAAAAAGATATAAAGTAATTATATATGTATATAATAAGTAAAAGTTAATGTAAAACAGTTGCCTCATCAACTGTGAATATTAACAAAGAAATTGATTTAAAAATGATTTATTAAAAATAAGCTAAAATAGGAATATTTAATGTACAATTATGGTGTTAAAAACACTGCCCTTAAAATAATCTAAAATATGAACTGTGGTTCATGAAAGTTATGTACAACCTATCACATCAAACATATAAAAAGTGAAAATGAAAGGTTTCACAACTGCTGAATGGATCATAATAAATTTTTGTGTGAAATAAATTTTAAAATACACAAAAAATAGAAAATTCCATATAAACATAGCTCAAATACATATAATTTCCATGTACATGTATATTCAAAATATTTCCATGTCTCCAATATGGTTTTCAAACATACATTTAATTTCCATATATTTTCCATTCCAGGTATTTCAATGTTTCCAGATACATATGATTTTATGCCATTTCACTCTTTTATTTCAAAAATACATAATGAAATTCTCTTGTGTAAAAATACTGATAACATGTCATTATTAGTGAAATTCAATAAATCCCTCTTTCATAATCTTATCTGTGGTTCTTAAAACTAACATTTTATAAAATAAATGTAAATATAAAACATGGAATTGGAAATGGAAGAAAAAAAGTGCCTCACTTACATAACATCGGCCTTGACCTTGACCTCTGTCCTTAATATTGGCATCTATAAATGTAAAACATCAATGGAATGTTTAAGAACAGAAAACTAGGACAAAAAAGTGCCAACTTTCAGAACCTTGACCAATAGTACTTTGAAGAGTAAAACAGTACTGAAAAGAAAGCATTTAGAAACTTTAGCAAAAAGTAATTATTATAACAGTAGTGAATTAGAAAAATGAAGATGACTTAAAATTACTGCCAGTTGCACAAGCATTAGCAAAAAACTGTATAAGACAATATAAAGGTCATGGAGTATATATTTACAAATATTTACATCTTTAACAGTACTATAAAATGAATTAACAGTACTACAAAAAGGTTTCATACAAAGCCGGGCCTTTTTGTCTATTGGATTGTCTGTTGCTATGGTGCTCACATAATTTTCTTCAAATCATATTGCTATATACACCATTTACAGTACATCAAATATCCCAGGAAAAGATTGTATTCTGGGAAAATTATTGCTCAATAAGAACAATGAAAAAAGCAAAAATAGCCTTTAAAAAATTGTACCAAATGTTCTTTACAGCAAAGTATTATCTTCATAAAAGACTTTTATTTTAAATTTATAAAAATGATGTTAGAAAAATACCTACTGGCCACATAGACGTAAGGAGATTTGGAACACCACCTCTTGGCAGAATTTAAGTGGAAAACAATATTATGTTTGTAAAAATGGTGATTCATGCTCAAGGGAAATGTAATTTGAGCCAGTAGGTTCGAGATTGGTGAAGGAACCCAGAGGACCAGAGAAAACAATGGCCTTCACAATGACCTTCACCAAGCGAACTGACGGGCTTTCTTACACTACAATCTGGCTAAGTGGGATTGAAACCTATACAATGAGAGGTATTGTGATTCATAAGCTACATTTAGCACTATAGACCACTCAACCATGGAGGCACCATAGAAATCTGTGCTTTATTAACCAACACATTTACCTATACAAGACAAAAACTCTATGTAAATTGAAATTTTTATAAAAAGTTAATAAAAGACAAATGACATCATACAAATACTGTTACTCTAACTGCTCAAAACAGCATCAAATAACTCCATTGTAACATAAGTACTCAATCTTAATTAAAAAATAAGATTCTTAATTAAGAATATCCAATATGATGTTCTCCCTGCAAACACATGTTATATGATATATATTGTGTTAACAATATTTTTATTTACATGTATACCATAGAATTAAAAAAAAAAAACACTGTATATCAACATTTTCATGCACTTAAATAAACAATTTTTCAAATTTTTTTTTAATTCCCTAAGATTTGTTTTATTTTAAATTGACTTCTGCACCAATATATACACATAGTTTGTAATACTGACTGTATCAACTTAATGCCTATCTCATTATGGTCTTTAAAGCCGAGAAGACTAAAAATAAATGTATAAAGCACCCATAGTTTTTATCTATTTGTTCAAAAAAGGAAAATAAATTCTACATACTTGCCTGACCAGATTTCAATTTTTTGAAAATGAATTCAAGCAATTTTTTTAAACGATGACTATTATTAAAGTAGTTGTATTTGTTAACAGCAGGCTCAGAGTCAAGTAAAAATTGAAAAGAATAATTAAAAAAAAATTTTTATCATTTGCTAAGAATTTGGATCATGAATTAGAAAAAGCACCATGGTTTATTAAAGATACCTATTCAAAATAGTAAAATTAAGTAGCACCTTATTTTAATGTTAAAATAGATGCAAACAGTAAATTTTAACAACAAAAAAGATTGAAAGAAAAGGATGAAATTTTTACACATTTGGTAAACCCTTACACATTTTGACCTGACATGTGAGTGATATTTTGTGTCTGATTTTAGATAATGAGTATTTTAAAATGTAGTCATAATCATGTTGTAAACTGATTCCAGCATCATGAAGCTTCATACTTCATTCTAACACTGGAAGTTTTATATATATGATTAAAGACAAAAACAATATTACCGTACCTGTATAAAGAAATGTTCATGTAAGAGTAAAAATCTTTATATATTATGCACAGAAATTGTAAAACATATGGCTCGTTAAAGACCATTGTAACATATTAAGAATATATAAAGCAAATAATATTTTAGATAAAAATACACATTAAAACAAGAAGTTATACATGTAAAATATAGTAAGCAAAAATATTGATTACAAACAATGTCATGTCAGATCTCACAAGCACTTGACAAAATATCATGATTATCATTCCAGGTTTGGCCTGTACAACATAGCTTGATATGTTGACCTTTCAAATTTCTTTTATCAGAAGCAGTCATTACATTCTTTGTCGCTTCGTAAACAGTTTTGTTTTTAAATATGTAAAGGATTACAAGTGTCTAAATATTTAATAAAAAACATTAGTAATGGCTAATGATAAGACAAAATATGGTTGGAACTCCAGGTAATGAGATTTCACTTTTTGTAGAAATATCTGGCAACTTGCATATATAGACTAGGCAGAAAATCAGCCACGTTCACAAGAATTCAATTATGTAAATTTATTGTGTCAAAATATGTTTAAATCTGACAAACAGAAGTATACAAGGAATGATATTAACAAATTATTGTATCATAAATGATAAAAATATGGGCATTATAAGTTACAATATTTGTGTCACCATTATATTGATGAGGCCCATTAATTTGCCATCATAACCAATTACCAGTAGGTGTTAGTTTCACTATCTACTAATCATCAAAAGAGATTTAAGCTTTTTTGAAAAGGGATGGGACAAACAAACACACACATGAACATTTAAAATGACAAAAATATGTTTTCAACTTGTTACTAAGTAACAAATACTATAAAACTATATTCTGCCATAATATATAAACCTATGATTATAACTATCTCAAAATTTAAAACTGAACATTCCAAAATAAATCTTTACATTATTTAACACACATGACTTTAAATCTTCTTTTTTAATCATAAAAAATTTCTAAAAAGTAAAGATCTTCTAACACTTGATTGTTGAATCAAAATACATGTACTCCAATTTTACAGAATTTTTTCCCAGTTAAAATACAATTTGAGCATTTAAGGTCAAAACCAGTTTTGATTTTTTTTTTTGTTGGCAAAATGGAAATTCAAAAATAGCTCAATACTTAAAAACACAAAAGGTATAGATACACAAAAGCAGTTTAGTTACCATTTCATCAAATGTTTCCCCCCCCCCCCCCCCCACCCCCCAATTTTCAATGTGAATCATGAAGTATTTCACAAAATTGCTGTGTCAATGGTTTTTTTTTTATCATATCATTTAACACAAATATCAATTTTTTCTTCTGATGTCATTTGTGTGAAGTTACACTGATTATAAGACAAAACTAATAGATCATGTGATAATCAATTAATGGAATGTGCTATTCACTGTTCATAATTAATCTTTTTGTCTATATAACTAACTGTATTGGAAAGATCAACAAAAAACATCCCTAGTGACTAATAGAATGTTCCAAAATATAAAAACGTAATGGAATTAAAAGTATATACAGAGTATAAAAGGTTGTTCTAAATGTACTGGTTTTCTTTATGACTACTTTTTCACAATGAAGTTTCACCAAACAGATGAACAATGGAATGTTAGCTTTTTTTCTGAGAAGGTTTTCGTAGCAACAGGAATGTTAACATTAACTAATACATGTACCATGTCAGGATAATATTACCCAGAAACATGGTTACCCAAAATTTTCAGATGCAAAATGGAATGTTAACTTCAATAAGGATAAATTATTCCTAATCCAGTGTCATGGTTTCCATGGTTACTGGAATGTTAACTTATATCAGGATAAACTTTCCCAGAGTCATGGTTACCAGGGTTACCAGAACTTGGTTTGGAATTATTCTCATCCTCATCAATGACTTGAAGTTCAACCTCTCCTTTTTCTTCTACATCAGATGCCATAAGTTCATGTCGTGACAAGTGAGCTACAATGCCTGCTCCAAAACTGTCCCCTAATACATTGATTGAGGTTCTTATCCTATCTCTGTAATAAATCAATAAGATCATTACCCTCATCTTTAAGTGGAATTCTCATTCTTATGCATGATGTCTATTAACATATATGCAGATCTAATTGAATATGAGTAATAAAGTGAAAAATTTATCTGCATCCTGACATTTTAGACAGGATTGAAAGTCCTAGTTCCAAAATTAAGACATTCTATATAGAGTTTTAAAGTACATGTACATTTATATGTATATGATTGTAATTAAGAACTAGATCCTGATTTTCCCTCAACATGTATGAAAGACCGAGATCCTGATATAAGACTGGATTCCTGATAAGCTATTTAGTGAGATACCATTTATTTACTAGAATTCTAGTTATAAATATAGATTCTAGATACACCTCATACAAACCAGGAGTTAGTTTAATGATAATTGTTGACATTCTCTCATAAACATAAAGTTATATAAAACAAATCTCACAGGAACATTGTCCAAAGTCATAATCCTTGAATGTACATGTAACATAAATCGTAGGCTGTAGTACTTGTCATGGCTGCATTTCTTCACACTTAAACCATCCCATTTACAAGCACAGAGTCTTATTACAGTATATATCTGTATCACAACAAACTTGTGTGTAGGTTCCAATCAGTGACCATAAAATGTAATAACAGATTTAAAAAGACTCATCAACTGTTATTTAAATGCCAATTTATTCTATAGGCATTCCTACTTATGTTAGTACCAGCACTAAGTATACTGGCTTCTCCAGCACTATGAAGTCCTACTGATGTTAGTACCAGCACTAAGTATACTGGCTTCTCGAGTACCATGTAGTCCTACTGATGTTAGCAATAGCACTAAGTATACTGGCTTCTCCAGTACTATGAAGTCCTACTGATGTTAGTACCAGCACTAAGTATACTGGCTTCTCGAGTACCATGTAGTCCTACTGATGTTAGCAATAGCACTAAGTATACTGGCTTCTCCAGCACTATGAAGTCCTACTGATGTTAGTACCAGCACTGAGTATACTGGCTTCTCGAGTACCATGTAGTCCTACTGATGTTAGTACCAGCACTAAGTATACTGGCTTCTCCAGCACAATGAAGTCCTACTGATGTTAGTACCAGCACTAAGTATACTGGCTTCTCCAGCACTATGAAGTCCTACTGATGTTAGTACCAGCACTAAGTATACTGGCTTCTCGAGTACCATGTAGTCCTACTGATGTTAGTACCAGCACTAAGTATACTGGCTCCTCCAGCACTATGAAGTCCTACTGATGTTAGTACCAGCACTAAGTATACTGGCTTCTCCAGCACTATGTAGTCCTGCTGATGTTAGCAACAGCACTAAGTATACTGGCTTCTCCAGTACTATGTAGTCATACTGATGTTAGCAACAGCACTAAGTATACTGGCTTCTCGAGTACCATGTAGTCCTACTGATGTTAGTACCAGCACTAAGTATACTGGCTTCTCCAGTACTATTTAGTCATACTGATGTTAGCACCAGCACTAAGTATACTGGCTTATCTAGTACTATGTAGTCCTACTGATGTTAGCACCAGCACTAAGTATACTGGCTTGTCTAGTAGTATGCAGTCCTACTGATGTTAGCACCAGCACTAAGTATACTTGCTTCTCCAGTATTATGTAGTCCTGCTGATGTTAGTACCAGCACTAAGTATACTGGCTTCTCGAGTACCATGTAGTCCTACTGATGTTAGTACCAGCACTAAGTAAACTGGCTTCTCGAGTACCATGTAGTCCTACTGATGTTAGTACCAGCACTAAGTATACTGGCTCCTCCAGCACTATGAAGTCCTACTGATGTTAGTACCAGCACTAAGTATACTGGCTTCTCCAGCACTATGTAGTCCTGCTGATGTTAGCAACAGCACTAAGTATACTGGCTTCTCCAGTACTATGTAGTCATACTGATGTTAGCAACAGCACTAAGTATACTGGCTTCTCGAGTACCATGTAGTCCTACTGATGTTAGTACCAGCACTAAGTATACTGGCTTCTCCAGCACTATTTAGTCATACTGACGTTAGCACTAGCACTAAGTATACTGGCTTCTCCAGCACTATGTAGTCATACTGATATTAGCAACAGCACTAAGTATACTGGCTTGTCTAGTAGTATGCAGTCCTACTGATGTTAGCACCAGCACTAACTATACTGGCTTCTCCAGTATTATGTAGTCCTGCTGATGTTAGTACCAGCACTAAGTATACTGGCTTCTCCAGTACTGTAGTCATACTTATGTTAGCAACAGCACTAAGTATACTGGCTCCTCCAGCACTATGTAGTCCTACTGATGTTAGTACCAGCACTAAGTATACTGGCTTCTCCAGCACTATGTAGTCCTACTGATGTTAGTACCAGCACTAAGTATACTGGCTTCTCCAGCACTATGAAGTCCTACTGATGTTAGTACCAGCACTAAGTATACTGGCTTCTCGAGTACCATGTAGTCCTACTGATGTTAGTACCAGCACTAAGTATACTGGCTCCTCCAGCACTATGAAGTCCTACTGATGTTAGTACCAGCACTAAGTATACTGGCTTCTCCAGCACTATGTAGTCCTGCTGATGTGAGCAACAGCACTAAGTATACTGGCTTCTCCAGTACTATGTAGTCATACTGATGTTAGCAACAGCACTAAGTATACTGGCTTCTCGAGTACCATGTAGTCCTACTGATGTTAGTACCAGCACTAAGTATACTGGCTTCTCCAGTACTATTTAGTCATACTGATGTTAGCACCAGCACTAAGTATACTGGCTTATCTAGTACTATGTAGTCCTACTGATGTTAGCACCAGCACTAAGTATACTGGCTTGTCTAGTAGTATGCAGTCCTACTGATGTTAGCACCAGCACTAAGTATACTTGCTTCTCCAGTATTATGTAGTCCTGCTGATGTTAGTACCAGCACTAAGTATACTGGCTTCTCGAGTACCATGTAGTCCTACTGATGTTAGTACCAGCACTAAGTAAACTGGCTTCTCGAGTACCATGTAGTCCTACTGATGTTAGTACCAGCACTAAGTATACTGGCTCCTCCAGCACTATGAAGTCCTACTGATGTTAGTACCAGCACTAAGTATACTGGCTTCTCCAGCACTATGTAGTCCTGCTGATGTTAGCAACAGCACTAAGTATACTGGCTTCTCCAGTACTATGTAGTCATACTGATGTTAGCAACAGCACTAAGTATACTGGCTTCTCGAGTACCATGTAGTCCTACTGATGTTAGTACCAGCACTAAGTATACTGGCTTCTCCAGCACTATTTAGTCATACTGACGTTAGCACTAGCACTAAGTATACTGGCTTCTCCAGCACTATGTAGTCATACTGATATTAGCAACAGCACTAAGTATACTGGCTTGTCTAGTAGTATGCAGTCCTACTGATGTTAGCACCAGCACTAACTATACTGGCTTCTCCAGTATTATGTAGTCCTGCTGATGTTAGTACCAGCACTAAGTATACTGGCTTCTCCAGTACTGTAGTCATACTTATGTTAGCAACAGCACTAAGTATACTGGCTCCTCCAGCACTATGTAGTCCTACTGATGTTAGTACCAGCACTAAGTATACTGGCTTCTCCAGCACTATGTAGTCCTACTGATGTTAGTACCAGCACTAAGTATACTGGCTTCTCCAGTACTATGTAGTCATACTGATGTTAGCAACAGCACTAAGTATACTGGCTTGTCTAGTAGTATGCAGTCCTACTGATGTTAACACTGGCACTAAGTATACTGGCTTCTCCACCAGTACATTGTACTATGCAGTCTTACTATTTTAGTTCCAGCACTAAGTATACTGACTTATCCAGTACTATGCATTCTTACTGCTTTCAGTTCCAGCTCTTAGTACACTGGCTTCTCCAGTATTATGTAGTCCTACTGATTTTAGTGTAACCAGCACTAAGTATACTGGCTTCTCCAGTGCTATGCAGTCCTGTTGATTTTAGTACCAACACTAAGTATACTGGTTTTTCCAGTACTAAACAGTCCTACTGGTTTTAGTACCAGCACTAAGTGTACAGGCTTCTCCAGTTCTATGTATAATAAACTATTACATATTTTGATACACTTACAAGAACCAATCAACTGCCAGTATAAGACTGATATCTTCTGTAGGCAATCCTACTGATGTTAGTACCATTAACATGGTCACAAGTCCAGCACTTGGTATACTGGCTGCTCCTATACTGGCACAAGTAGCTGTCAAACTGGAATGTCAAAATACACAAGAAAAGTAAATACCATAAAAAGTGTGGTTACCTGAACATCTAGTTCATTAAATAAGAAAACTGAAGCAAAGTGGTAGGTAATGTACAATTAATCTATATATAAAGACCACCCAATCAACCTAGGAAATACTGACTCAATAGACAAGTCCTTATACAGAGGTTCTTTTTGGTTGAAAGAAAAAGCAAAAAGACCTTTAAATAATATCTTCTTAATGATAGCTGTCTCTGTAATATATACAGAGACAGCGAAAAATAACCTTGTCATATTGTTGTGGCAAATTCTTAAATGGCCTGGTGATTGAAAAGAATGTTTGCAAACTATATGATCCAAGTAAAAATCTGAAACATTTTTAATATAAATAACTTTAAAATTGCACATAACTTCTGACTTATGATGAGTTTGATGCTGACATAAAGAATATGACATATGCTTCAATCTTCTAATTGAAATTTTCTACTGGTAATTTTCTTTTGTTCTTCATGAATAACATATAGAATTTTTTTTTACCTGACTGTAATGATTTGTCCAATGGAAAGTTCAATGCCATTCATCTGAGCAATAAAGATAGGTGCAACAGCCTCATATAATGCAGTTCCATCCATATTTATTGTAGCACCAATTGGTAAGATAAATCGGGTGACACGTCTGTCGATGTGTAGATTCTCCTCCAGACAACGGAAAGTCACAGGGAGGGTAGCAGAACTGTAATAAGGGAAAAATTAACTCTTAGTTCCTGTTTGACAGATATCTAATATCTTTTTCATAAAACTTGTTCTTTTCACAAAAAGCTGATAGTTTGCTATTGCAGCATTAAACAACATTACAACTATCTAGTCATGTGCTCAATAGAACAATTGTCAGTTCAATTAAGGGTAGAGTTACTCAGTTTGCATTTTACATAAGTAAATGTACTTCAAATAATAAAAAAGAGTTTCCATGGACAAGCATTTTTTACAACTTTACTGGTATCTATGAAATGACGAGAGTAAACTCTCTACATGACAACCAGCTGTTTAGCTTGCTGCATACAGATATACAATTCATCATATCAAACTGCTTATGAAATGCATAATTGGTAAATCAAGTTTTAACAAAATCTTCAACCCTGGAGAAAAAAATAATCCCTCTATAACTTAAAAAGTTATAACAATGTCATAGCAAATAAACAGCTAAACAAAACAATGAAGAGAAACTGTATTAAAATACCTTGAAGCTGTTCCAAGGGCAGTAACCCATGCCTGTAAAACACCTTTAAACAGTAGTAATGGATTCTTCCTGGTTATTACAAAGTAAAGAAGTGGAAGTGTTACTACTGCATGTATAAAAAGTCCTGCAAGGACAGTCACCATGTACATGCCAAGCCTCTCTCCAACAGCACCAGGGTCATCTAAATACAGAATGTTTCCACAAATAAGAAACATTATACCAATAGGAGAATACCTACAATAAGAAAAAATGTAAATTTTGACTCTGTTGTTACATAGATGTATAATTGTGATTTTTACATAAACCTCTATGGTGTCATTTACTTGTTAAGGATTGCATACTGGAATGCTTTAAAACATTCTATTTCAGGTCTATCTCTGCTTCAGTTAATAAGTTTATTTCCTACAGCAGAAATATAAGAACTCATTTGTACTTACAGAAAACAAGATCAATATTTTCCTGTGAAATCTCATTTTTAACAGTAGATGTCAAGTGAAGCTCACCCTCATATCTAATCCATCAAAAGGCACCAATAAAGCTAATCAATTAACTTAAACACAATTAAGATGATTCCACCACTTGTGTCCATATGACATAAGCTATTTTGTACATTATACAGGAGAGTTAAAAATAAAGGAATAAATTTCATTATGCTTTTAGTATCCATAAGTAAAAGAATGTTTAGATGTTCTAATCATTTAAGTCTTAAAAAATGTATGTTGTTGATCCTTTAAAAGTTTTGGAATTTCAAAAATATTTAGTATTTATTTCCAGTACAGAATTTAAGCCTTACCACATGACAATGAGTACCATTTTCATGATAATCTCATTCAAAATAGCGAAAAAATCCACCATTAATTGTCCTTGTGCCCCCATTTGACTAAGCATCATACCAAAGGCTGTGCAAAATGATATCAAACCTAAAAAAATAAAAAATAATTACAATTCAAGGAATTTATACAAAATTTAACAATAAATCATGATTCATGGCTGGTTTTATTTGGTTTATCAAAAAGGACCCAAAAGAAAAGAAAAGAAAAAAAACGACTGTAAAAGCACAAATATTCATCAGAGATTATATTTTACTATTTTCTTCAGTTAGTGAAAATCACAAAATAGAATTTCATTTAAAATTTAATTATCATTGCCCCAAACTGGATTATTTCAGCACAATTTTTCATATTTATGAAAATATATGAAATTTTCTCACAAAAGAATTTTTTAAAATGGCAAATCCACGAAAATTTTAACCCAACAAATGTTAATGATTCTAAAGTATATAAGTTTTTAAAACAGGCATATCAAAATTTTAAAAAATTGCATATATATCAATATTTGTTATCATTTACTTAATGTAACAATGAATGGCATGGGAAAATATAAGTATGGAATGCTGAACTGAAATATCATCTTTCAAGAAAATTAACCAAAGTTAATATATAATGTTTCAAGATAGATACTATATATATATATATACAACCACTTGTCTAATGATACAGCATCTCACCTAATTCATAATGATTCCATACATGGTTTACAATTCTTAGACCAGGAGACCTGGACCAAGTTTCACAATCATTTACTCAACTGAGTGCACATGCAACTCAAACATCCCCAACTCATCAATATTTTACATTTTAAAGATTTATGGGACAATGTTTTGTTTTGTTGAAGAAACTTACACTAAACAATTTTACTATAATGTCAGATATTACATTTTAACTGCGTAATATCTTACAGACTGACATTAAAATATTCCCTAATTTGAGTTAAGTGTACACTCAACTGAATGAATGATTGTGAAACTGGGACCCGTTATACATGTATAAGTGTTTAGGAATAAAACAGATATCCACTAAGCAGATCATTATAAGCCAATAACCTGTTACATGACCTCTGTGTCCAGTGTTACATGACAGTACTGGCACACATCCTTAACTGAATAATGTTCTGGCCAATTCTCTGAATTTTTAAAGTCTTAAAGATGATCAAATAACCTTAGATACTATTTTTAGAAACGAATTAGAAGAGTTCAATACAAATCTCCTTTTTTTGTGATTTTGTGAGTGAATCATGCAGTTATGGAAATTTTGGTTCATTTGTTGTTTTATTGAAGTGTTTTAAGGTTCAGCCAAGATTATTTTACTTGCCCAAATAAAGATTATTTCAACTGCTCCAGTAAAGATTACTTAAACTGTCATATTAAAGAGTATTTCAAATGCCCAGTAAAAACTATTTCATTTACCAGAACTCCACCATAGAAGATTATTTACTTGCCCCTGTGAAGATTAACTGAGAATTGAAAAAGTACCATTTTCAGGAAAAACTTGCAATAATTACTCTGTAAGAGCATCAGTTTATTTGGTGCACAGATAGACCCCATTATTATACCTACCTAAGACATTAATTCCATCATTATAAGGTAAACTTCTAACTGTGATGTTTACAGGTACCTTATACATCACCTTGGTGAAGTTCAGCTCGCTAACATCACCTCCGGTCTCATTAAGTACCTTTGTGATATTAACTAAACTGGCATTAAATAACAACTGTAGAGTTTTATTGATATATTCATCGGTAATGTTCAACCTTTCGTAATCTTCACTTAAAACTTCCATTGACCTTTTCTGGTATCTCAAAACATCGTCATATTTTGTTTTAACATGTGAAAAACAAGCTTGCATGATATTGGTAGGGAAAACATTTCTGAAAAATTTAAAGATAAAATAACGAATACAGTTATTGATGAATCAATGTTTGCATTTTATTATTCTTTAATCTCCATAGACATGCAAAATCTAATTATCAAATTATAATGCAGAGAAAAGTTAAAAATTTGCAAGTCAAATATAATGAATTGTTCTCTGAATTGCTTTGTTTTTCAATTATCAAAGCCATGTGGGGAGTTGTTAATTTTCCTATTGAAAGTTGGGAGAGTCAATTCAAATTATATTTGACATGAAACTGTGTTGTGTAATATTTTCTTTTGTTCTGGATTTTCATAAGTGATTTCACATAAAATTTAACAGGAAGGAAGAAACATCACAATGCCCTGGATGAGTATTTTCTGCTCTGCTAGAAAGGTTCTGATACTGAAACCAATAACTTCTAGAACTTACCAAATCTGAAAGACAACTCTTTAGTTATCAAAGAATCCCATTTTTAATGGAACCTTCAACTAAGGCTGCAGGGTCAGGATAAAACTATCTGCATTTCTGTAAACCACCATAGTATTGGCAACTTTCAAATTTGTTTAAATTTGACCAGCAGTTTCAGAAAAGTTGTGAGTAATGAACAAAAAGGCAACAGGACCGACAGATGTAATAAAATATCCCCTTGTGTTTCTTTGACTTAAGGGGGATAAAACAATACCTGATTAAATCCAAAAACGCATCAAGGGAAGATACTCTGTCATCACCTTGTCCATCTTCTTCAATCTCTGGTTTAAGAAGTGGATTTCCGGGATGAATGGCTACAACCAAAATTATACCTAAGATAATGGCCATGAAAGTAGTGGCAAAATAGTAGATAATCCCTCGTATACCCATCTTACCACTAGACTTGGCATCAATTGACGATAAACCTGAAAACAGAAAGAAACGGGTCTTACTAAATATTAAATTGAGTTTAGTTTAATACCAAATGATCAATATCTCACAGTGTCTGTTGAGGACAATAAGAAATGCAATTTTCAATGCAATTTTCTAGAATAATATCCTTTTTAGAAGAAAATAATCAACTTGTATGATTCTATATAAGAATAAAGAATCATTGTCAATATTCTTTCAATTGTTTTGAGACAGCCAGTTCTGGGAAAGGGGAGAAAACATTAGTGTCTAGAGAAAACAACAAGTGGTTTAGAAAGTCAACATATAAGTGGATCTAAGAAAAATTGACTTAAATTAGAACTTTTTTTTAAAGATTTGTATAATGTGTGAAACTTGTGTCAAAAAAAATTTACAGCAAAACCTGTTTAATACAGATGAACCTGTCTGTAACTCAGGAAAAGATACAAAATGTCCTTGAGGCCTAAAATAAAATTATCTTTGTTTGCCGTTGACCGCCTGACCCACTTGAAATGCACCTACCCAAAAAATTTTATTGCCATCAATTTCAATTTATTTTTTTTTTAATTCTCATACATCATAAGAAACAGTATTAAAGGGCAATAACCCTGGCAAACGAGACAACCTGTGTGCAGGTTTATATACAGTAGTAAGGAAATTCTGCTGTGTTTCTCCATAGGAAAACACAAGGAGGAACAAAGAAGACTTTAGTTAGCAAAAACAAATTGTAAAATGTGTTTTAAGAGACATATGAAACCAATTTAAACTTTTTTCAAAACTGTAATAGATTAAGTTTTCAAAAATTAAAATGAAATAAAATATCTTTCCTACCTACCTACCCACATGTAGATAGCATGGCTCGGAAAACAGCAAACCAAGAATTTTTTAAGTTAGGCCTGATAAATAGATGACCTTTATATAAAAATTAATGAAACTGAATTATTACAGGCAGTAGAAAGAATTAAAATGTGTTCTTATCACACTTTATTTTATTATTGTTAACTTCATAGAAAATATTCAGAAGAAACTACATATTATATATCTCTAAATTTTTGATAGTTTTATATATATATATATATATATATTAACAGTATACACTATTATCCAAGCATCCAGTGGACAAGATATCTTTTTCTTTATTAATAGGGAGTCATTAATGAAAACCATAATTATAGGCAATTCACAAGCATTTCTTCCCTTTGAACTTATGTCCTCATTCAATGAATTCAGAATAATAGATCATTTCTTTTATTATTCCTCGATAAATTTTACTACTTTTGAAGTTTAATCTTCAAACATTTTCTCCAGTGCCTGTTTAGAGTTCCTAATCAGTGGTCCCATTATCTGTTTGTGTTTTTTTGTCTTGTTTAATTATTTGCTTGTATTCAGTCATATACTTTTATGTGTTGGTAGTTACCTAGCACATGCTTCTTAGTTGCCAATTTATTTTTTCTTTTTTCAATTTTTCTATAACAACTATTATCAGTATATTCGATTTTTTATTGATCAATGATTTACAATTTTTAATTATTTTTATTTATTTATTTATTTTATTTATTTTTCTTTTTTTGTACTACTTGTATTCTCAGATCTGTTTTTCCTTGGTGCTGCAGTTTTCTCCACTATCCTAGAAATGACTGTCTTTATATTAATTTGGGGCAAAAATACTTTTTCTTTATGTCACTTCCTACTGGTAATTCAGTTTTAGAAAATACATATCTACTTGCTTTGAAAACGGGTTTTAAGTGTGACCACTTAATTATGTTGATCATTAAATATTTGGACTTGGCACCATCAAAGTTTAACTGCATCATGGAGCTCGATGGGGCTCAAAGGCCAATGATCTATAAATCATAAGTCTACCTCCCATAATTTAGGGAGACCATAATAAATTTAACACCTGTGTTTACCTGTAATCATACATGAGGTAATCAAGGGTAAGATAAGCATCTTTAACATTCTCAGCAACACATCTCCTGGAAATGCTATAAGCATTTTAGCTTTATCTGATGGTTCGGCCATACGTAACAAAAATCCCAGTATGACTCCCAAAAAGACACCAGCTATTGTCAAAATCAAGAGTAAATTTTCCTTCCCCCATGAATGTGCCTACAAATGAAAAACAAAGCATTGATAATTAGAATCATTGGGTAAATTCCCCTTAAAAAGGGCACTTGACAACAAAACTGTGGGAAGTACTAGCTTACCAAATACAGTGAAAATCCTTTCAAAAACAATGTATCAGTATATCAAGGTGGTTAGTTTTAGAATACATAATTCTAGGAAATCAGAGAATACCCTCCCACCCAAATGACACCAACCAATTAGCAAACATTACTGACAAAATTTCTCAGTGCATGAGTAGGCTAGGGATTAAAAGGCTCTGTTGTCCATAAGCCTGCATTTTATACACTCTGCTTCAAAGGCCCCACTTCTGCAATGTGCTAAGAAATAAACACCTGCATAACTGCCCTAATTTAACAAAATTTTGAATAATGAAATCATTACATCATTATGAATGATATACACTGTGGTGTTACTCTAACAATATAAAGTTATTTCTTAAAAAGTCTTTTAAAGTATTTTGTACGTACAACAAAATAAAGTAATTTCTTTTAAAGTACAGTGTTTTGTATGTAAAGTAGAACTAGAATGTTGTTTACATGGACATTTCAAAGTCTGTATTTGGCACAAACTTTTTTTCACATTTTGAAAAATCCAAAAAATACAATGAGTAAAAGTCAAAATTAGTCTCCAATGAAATGAAACTTGTTGAACTTAATTATCATTTTTGCTAATTTTACAAAATACTTTAAAACAGTGCATGTTTTTCTAGTTTACAGGACCCAAGACATGGTTATCTCCCTTTAGTTCAATAAGGATTCCAATACCATTTTGTTTTGTTTCACATGAAAATTGAAAAATTGCCATTGTTAAATCATTTTCATGAGATATATTAAGTCAAGAACAATGCACATCTGGTAATATGCAGATCTTTTCAGATTTTCACTCCTTGTTATTGGTAAAAGACAAACATTTAAAAGACAAATAGCTACCTTTTTAAAATTGCGTCCTGCTTTACTTTTTTTAAATCGATGAAATTTTGCCTTTAATTTTGAGTTTTTATATTTGTCATCAACATGATCTACCATAGGATCCGACAAGTCTTGATCTGCCATGGTGGATTATTTAATTTCAATCAATCAACCACAAAATTAACAGTTCTGCAGATCTTTACGCTAACAGAAATCCAGCAATCACTTTAGTCTGAGATTCATTTCCTCTTCATGACAATCTGTAAAACATTGAAAATATAAAATTTCAATTAAAGCAATAATGATATATAACACACAAATTTGCTCACATTATAGTTATTATGAAGAAGAGGGGTTTGTAACTCCCAATTTATGATTTTTTTTTTCACGTAAATTGGGTTTGTCAGTTTTAAAAAAGTGCAGAAAACCGGATTGCCTAAAAAGATAAAAGGCGCTATCAAGAGAGAAGAGGGATTTTAAAACTCTTTGAGTGTCATCATAAATAGTCAGATTGTACAATTTCATCTTTATATGAACAATATGACTTTGCCATTTCACTACATATAAACAATAGGCATAACGGAAATTTAACAAAAGGTGTAGTGTGGAGCATTTTGTACCCCAGTCTTTCACCCATATCACAAAGCAGCAGTGATTCTTGGATGGTGGAGGAAGAAAGTGTACCCAGAGAACACCATCAACATTTGGCAAGTAAACTGGCAAACTAGTTTGAACAAGCTTGCTTGAGTGTAAACAGAACCAAGGCACATATCAAAAGCCATGACAGTTACATTTGTTTTCTGATGTAAGTGTAGCGGTCTGGGTAGCTCAGTTGGTAGAGCACTCGCCTATAGTGCGGGAGGTCCCGGGTTCGATCCCCAGTCCGACCCTGCATTTTTTCTCCCTCCTGTTACAGTTTGGTGGCCAATGTGGCCCTTGGAAGTGATGGACTAACATATATGAGGCCGTATAAAGTCCATCCAATGGAATTTGGGGTGAGATTTCCCATAGGAACATGGGAAACTCAAGAATAACAGGGGAGGAATGTAGCGGTCTGGGTAACTCAGTTGGTAGAGCACTCCCTATAGTGCAGGAGGTCCTGGGTTCAATCCCCGGTCCGACCCTCATTTTTTCTCCCTCCTGTTACATAAGATTACAGGTAAGAACTTTATATTATATCACAATATCAGAAGCTTGAAACAAGACTTAATGATTACATTGATCAAAGTATCATGTGTCAAACATGAAATAATCTAAATGTTTTCACACATCTTTTGTCTCTATAATTTAGTTATTTATCAATGAGATTCATCAGCCTCCAACATGATACATACAGATGTTTGTACAGAATAATATGGAAGTGCACAGTAATTCCTTGTAAAAATCACAGGAAATACTTAATGTTACCCAAGCTCCATTTCCATTAAATTAATAGTTCAAATCAAACATTAGAAAGATATCACATGGTATACAGCTGATTCTGTTAAAAAGTAATCATGGATATAAATTCATCCAATATAAATCCTATTGTTAAGTAATGAGTACAAACTTGGTTCAGTGGCTCAGTAGTTTATGTTAAGTAATGAGTACAAACTTGGTTCAGTGGCTCAGTAGTTTATGTTAAGTAATGAGTACAAACTTGGTTCAGTGGCTCAGTAGTTTATGTTAAGTAATGAGTACAAACTTGGTTCAGTGGCTCAGTAGTTTATGTTAAGTAATGAGTACAAACTTGGTTCAGTGGCTCAGTAGTTTATGTTAAGTAATGAGTACAAACTTGGTTCAGTGGCTCAGTAGTTTATGTTAAGTAATGAGTACAAACTTGGTTCAGTGGCTCAGTAGTTTATGTTAAGTAATGAGTACAAACTTGGTTCAGTGGCTCAGTAGTTTATGTTAAGTAATGAGTACAAACTTGGTTCAGTGGCTCAGTAGTTTATGTTAAGTAATGAGTACAAACTTGGTTCAGTGGCTCAGTAGTTTATGTTAAGTAATGAGTACAAACTTGGTTCAGTGGCTCAGTAGTTTATGTTAAGTAATGAGTACAAACTTGGTTCAGTGGCTCAGTAGTTTATGTTAAGTAATGAGTACAAACTTGGTTCAGTGGCTCAGTAGTTTATGTTAAGTAATGAGTACAAACTTGGTTCAGTGGCTCAGTAGTTTATGTTAAGTAATGAGTACAAACTTGGTTCAGTGGCTCAGTAGTTTATGCAATCACCAATAACCAATGCTTTCTGGGTTTTGGTTACAGATGAGTCATGGTAAGGTATTTTGTAAAAATATGTCAGTATTGAAACTGTTCAATTTTAAGGTAATAGTTTCATACCAAGAAAAAGCATCTCTCATCAAGTTTTAAATCTAACTCAGGCAGATTCTAGAGTAAAAAAAAGTTAACTTGCCAATGAATGTGATTGAATGTGATTTAACTTCAGGCACACTGGTTTCCTACACCATTCAAGATTAAATAATCTAGAAATTAGATGTAGACATAAAACATCATTATTCTACTCTAATCCCATATCAAAACCTCACACTTGCTTTGGAAAAGAGTGAAGTGCAGTAAAGTAATGGTGGTTTACCTGCAGTAAAAATTTCGATCACTTACAGCAATACTATTTGTCAGTTCTTGAATCATTGAGGAAACTGCAGTGCCTGGTGAAAAAATAACCACTTTTAGATGGATAACTTGACAAACTTTTTCACACTGGGAATTACCTTAGTAAAATTCAAACTTGGTTGTGATTTATTTGGGGCAAAATTAGAGTTATATGATAAAGAGAAGGTGTTAAAAATGTTTTATGAACACTACCAATTCAAGTTATTTAAAAAAAGAAGATTCTTATATACTAGTACTAGTATATATATATATATATATATATATATATTATATATATACACCAGATACTTGAATACTGCTGAATTTTAGTAATATTATTTAGATACACAAAGGAATATTAATATCATTTCTATTTAAGCTTTGATATTTAAATTGTAAATAAATTATAGCATATAAACTATTATAAACTGTTATAATTAAGCATGGGTACATATCTGAATCTGTGTGTATGACTTATGTGTAATCAACAAATGTACTGGCATTTAAGCAGGATTTTTAGAATATCTCACACTAGGTGAGTTGGTGTAAAAGGTTGTATGTTTAAGCCACAAAAAATTGATTTTATTATATATGAGCATGAATAAATAAATATTGACATTTGTAAAGATTTTGTACTATTAAACTTTGTACCAGACTTACAGTATTTGTAAGTGCTATAAAAGCCATTCATTACAATACTTGCATTTAAATACATGTTTTATGACATCATTTGTTTATCTGTTCTAGTGAATAAAACATATACATATACATGTACCTGTAAGTCATACGTAACAGTGAGTAAGGATTAAAAACAACAACAAAAAATAAATAAATAAAATAAAATAAAACTAGCATTCGTTTTAAGTTTACTGTACAAGTTTAATGAATGGTTATCAATATTATTCAAAACTCATTTTTCACCCTCAACTAATTATTAATTTCCCAGTGAAAAATCTATGCAACTGAATAAAATTCTTTCAAATATTCCTGTGAAAATAATCCCTCCCCAAAAAACTTGAATACAATTTAAAGGGTGTAAAGTGTAAAAGAAACTCTTACCTAGCTTGTAACAAAATGTCCTTTATGCCTTGACTAAATTTATTCACTGATATCTATCTATCCATTCATGAACTTTAAAACATTCTTACATAACAGTTGACAATCAATTTTATTCTGCTTCAAATCTAAACAATTCACTGTCTACAAAAAGTGTCTTTCTTGTTTGGTCAAACTTTATACAACAAAAATAACTTAAAAATACATTAAATGATTTAAAATTAACTTTTACATGCTTAAAAAATATTTTTTTTAACAAGCAACATAAATGACCTATGTTTGAACTAAAACCCACCTACCTGATTACAGTCATAGAATTTATGAAGAATATGAAAAAGCACCTGCCTGTAGCTACCCCTGTATAATGAATAGCTTTACAAATTTACAGTTAATGTTTACAAAGACACAGTAAAGACTTCCGCTACATTAAAAAATTCCCATGAAAAAATCCCGCCAAATAGAAACCATTCATTACCAAGATCAAAATACTCTATACATTCTAATGAATCATACACCTCAAAAATTAAAAACTTAAGTTAGGTTATGAGACAAATATGTGTTTTTGGTTGATCTTATCTAGCTGTTTTTCTGTAATTGTTTTCTAATGTGTAAACTTACACTTCACTGTCACTCAGTGGCCTAGGCTCCAAACCCACTAAGGCAGATGCTAGTGCGATATTTTTTAGTTTGCTTTGCCAAAGGTCAGTGGCACTCTTGTATTCTGCCACCATCTAAGAACTGACCACCTGGTCAAAAAATCTTGACTT
The DNA here is from genome assembly GCA_029721355.1 of Tegillarca granosa. Lineage (NCBI taxonomy): Eukaryota > Metazoa > Mollusca > Bivalvia > Arcoida > Arcidae > Tegillarca > Tegillarca granosa. Next base: position 11,129,513 of record CM056596.1, on the reverse strand, counting down.
GAGCATAAAACACCATTACACTACACAACTTCTAGTCCTATTAGTGGCTAGTCAGCATGGAACGCTTCCCACAAATCATCAGAACGTTTCATCCTTTACAATGCTGTTATTATCACCCCAATTCAAACATTGCTGATTTATTTCTGTTTAACAAAGTTTTTTTCAGTCTGTCTGTCTTTCTTTCTCCCTTCTTCTATCTAGATTCCATCTTATCTAACAACTGCCATGGTTGTTGCATTCTGGCCCAGCCAAGGCTCATAACATGCCCAGTTTTTCTATGGTTTATCCATGTAACATAGACTGTCTTATAGTATTCTCTTTTGTGGTGTTTGTCTAAACATGGAAGTTTATTCAGACAGGTTTTGGCAAACATATCTTAAGTATTTTTTGTCATTTTTTAAAAAAAGTTCCTAATTATTTTTGTTACAACTAAACTTACTATATTATTTTGACTTTCTGACAGAATTTGAAAGATTTTCTTGCATTTTGAACATTCCACAAATGACTTATTTCCCTTTGTTAATGCATGTTTTATATTGTCTTATGAGGTTGCAGCATGTGTTGTTTTACTCTTTATTGCTGAAAGTGTTCAAAATGTTGATGGTAATGTGCAATATTTATTTGCATAATTCACTTCAATGACTTTTTTCTTTGCATAGATCTTTAGTTTGGTAGATACTTGTAGAAGGTGGTTCATTTTCTTGGGGTTTTATGGCTTACTCAATTATCCCAGAATTAAACATCTTGAAAGAAGCAAAATAATCCTGACGGAAGTGATTAGGTTTTTTTTTTATTTCATGACAAGTACTATTAAGAAGGAATGACTAGGGAAAGTAGAATACAACACCTGTGAACTTTGAATATGTGATCTTTCCAAGCCATACACACCTATTGACCAAGGGACATTCTCAAAATAAATAGAAACAAGTGGAACAGGAAAAAGTAACATTCAATTCTTGTATTTACAATATTTCATTTCTTTATTAATAAAAAATTAATTCAATGAATAAAAAGAAATTTAGTTGTTTCTAAAAAGAAATGAACAGAGGGGTGACCTACACATGGAACAAACCATCAGTCAAAATAAACCCCAGCAAATTTTACAATTTTGTGTCAGCCTACAGAAACAAAATATGTCTTCAATCATAATAAAATATTACTATTTCAAACAAATATTATTTCAACTTTTTTTAAAGAATACATTTTTTTTGTTAGCTGACAGTTTTTAAAAGAAGAGCTTGTGAAACAAGACTTATTTCCTGACAAAGTGTGTTTGAATTTTTTTCTCAGAAGTACAAAACTTGTAATAATAATAATAATGATGATGATGATGATGATGATAATAATAATAATAAAATGATAATAATGATAATGATAATAATAATAGTAATAATTAAAATAATAATAATATAGTTTATTGTATAAAGTATATGTACATACTATTAGCCAAAACACATAAAGAAAAATTATGTATGACTGTCACAACAATAATTTTATAAAATAAATATAGCAAATAGTTTAATCTCAATGGATAAACAGGTTATTATAAGTTTGAGCAATGTATCTCTATGCTTAAATGCAAAGTATAAGAATTGACCAAGTTTGTTGACCTTGACTGAACTGTAGTTACATGATAATAAAAGATAGAATTTATAAAAATTACAAGTATTCTTACTAAGTATAAACAATCTAGTTGACCTGAAAATGATCAAGATTTTTAAAACATGGTCCTTGGTAAGAATTGTGTCTATTGAAAATCTGTATTATACAATTCTTAGAGAAAAGATATGAGAATGATATGTAACAATAAAATTATGCGAATTTAAAATCTAACTGAGCTCATCTTGACAGATTAATACAGGTAATTAAAAGGATCGTGTCTTATAAGATTAAAAAACAGTTGCTGTGCATACAAAATTTTCAGTCTAAGTTAAAATGAAAACTTTATGAGGTGTGCAGACTTTATATAACATAATTTTGTGCAGAGACTGACATTTTAAATTAGGTTAACTACAAGTAAAATGATGACACTAGGCAAAAATTCTTCATTTGTATACAATGCAGCACTTGTATTAATCAGTATGATAGATTTTAAAATCAGTGTGTGAATTTTTAGTATGTTTACTGTACTATGTCATTTATTGGTCTAGTGATTTCTGGGTCACTTTACGCCTGCTTTAAGGTGTTTTACAGGTAATATACTGCTTAATAACAATTTTAACTATTTGTTTTGACTTCTCTTTCTTTTTATTTACTCAGAAATTTCTTAATAATTAATTACAGTACTTGAAGTACATGCAGTTATGGGTCAAGAAGTCAAGGACCCCTTTAAAACAATATTTACAAGATTATACTGTAATGTATGAAACTTAGCACACTTTTTAAACATTTATCCATAGAATGTGTTTATAAACATAAATTATATCAAAAATATCAAATGCTAATGAATTCTTTATAGGATCATGCAGCTATATGTATATCTATGATGTTATTTTCTACCTATTTAAAGTGTGTATAGAATTTTTATATGTTGTGAGTTTCCTGTATAAAATTTTGATATGTTGCAAGTTTCGTGTATAAAATTTTGATATGTTGTGAGTTTCGTGTATAAAATTTTAATATGTTGTGAGTTTCCTGTATAAAATTTTAATATGTTGCAAGTTTCGTGTATAAAATTTTGATATGTTGCGAGTTTCGTGTATAAAATTTTAATATGTTGCAAGTTTCATGTATAAAATTTTAATATGTTTAATGTATATTTTAATATGTTGCAAGTTTCATGTATAAAATTTTAATATGTTTCATGTATAGAATTTTAATATGTTGCAAGTTTCCTGTATAAAATTTTAATATGTTGCAAGTTTCATGTATAAAATTTTAATATGTTGCAAGTTTCCTGTATAAAATTTTAATATGTTGCAAGTTTCCTGTATAAAATTTTAATATGTTGCAAGTTTCATGTATAAAATTTTAATATGTTGCAAGTTTCCTGTATAAAATTTTAATATGTTGCAAGTATCGTGTATAAAATTTTAATATGTTGCAAGTTTCATGTATAAAATTTTAATATGTTGCAAGTTTCATGTATAAAATTTTAATATGTTGCAAGTTTCATGTATAAAATTTTAATATGTTGCAAGTTTCCTGTATAAAATTTTAATATGTTGCAAGTATCGTGTATAAACTTTTGATATGTTGCAAGTTTCGTGTATAAAATTTGAATATGTTGCAAGTATCGTGTATAAAATTTTGATATGTTGCAAGTATCGTGTATGAAATTTTAATATGTTGCAAGTATCGTGTATAAAATGATAAATTTTTTCAAAGGGTACCTGTAACGATTTTCAGTTTTGACATATTTTATTTGTCTTACTTAAATATGGCTGTAATGAAAATTCCATAAAATTCCGCTCCATAACAAGGAAGATATCGGTGAATTTCTAATACATTTCTAGAAATCCAAATCAAAAGGTCGATATCGAGGCTCTCCGTGTTGTGACGTCATACCAGTAAAATACCTCTAAAGACTATTATTTACCAACTACTAAAATAAGTCAAATCCGAACTCGTAGTTTAACTTTCTTTGATTATTTTACAGGAAAACTATTTAATGAAGTGGAATTAACATCCGTTTGGCATGTACCGATAATTAAGATTATTATTAATCCTTTTGTTTATTAGATACATTCCTTAGATTTAGACCCACACCTGTAATTAACAGGATGTAACTGATAATTTGCAAAATCGATTTGCAGGTTGATAAAGTTATCTAACGACCTGTAATATACAATACTGTAATATATTTACAGTTTTGGTAAAATAATTTTATTTGGTAAACGTTATCTGTTATATACAGTATAAAAATGGCACTCTGGAAAAAATGAATATTTCATTTTAAATTTTTAAAAGTAAGAAAAAAAATTTTTTCCTTAGTTTTCATGTCAATTATAATAATAATAATAATAATAATAATAATAATGAAATAAAACTTTTAGGCAAAATTAAAAATTGACAACCAGAATAGTCTATTTAAAACATGTTTATTGATCTACTTACAGCTTTTCATTTTATTAGTTTTTAGATTTCACTTTTCCTTGGGCACAAATTTAACTGTGATATTTTTAAATTCTTTATTCTATATATACAAATATATTAAATTATAAATATTATTATTATTATTATTATTATTTCGTTTTTTATAATGTGGTCTCATTCTAAAATGCGTGTCATTTCATTTAAAACAATTATGATATATTTCACGTAAAATAGTTTGAGATGGAAAATCTTGTTGGTTTTTTTTCTTTTTAATTACCCCAGCATTAATTAGCCATCAGACAGTTGAAATGAACTATGTTACCAACTTTAATAGTGTGAACATCTTCCAATTACCGAGAAAATGTAATGCCGCCAGATAACTTAAAAGTTTTCTACATCACGGTTATTTAATTTTAACTGTCAATAAAAATTGCAAAAAAGAGCATAGGCGATTGAATTTTTATGTATTAATTTTTTGGGGTGCCACTGCCATGTGCTGATTTTGAATTTCTATTAAAATAATGCATTCAAAATCAGCACATGACAAGTTGTCATACACAAGTTGTCATGCACAGATTTTGAATGCTTTGTTTTAATAGAAATTCAAAATCAGCACATGACAAGTTGTCATACACAAGTTGTCATGCGCAGATGTTGAATGCTTTGTTTAATAGAAATTCAAAATCAGCACATGACACCACATTAAGTTCCATAATATTCATCTGGTAGTCTGTCCAGTGCGACTTGATATTAAATTCATTTTAAAATGTCGACGATAAAATTAAATTTTCGTGTATTCTACAAGTTAAAACTAATCGCATATTTTTTGTTATAGCTATTCAACCAATCCCATTTCTTGAGTCTGTCCAGTCCGACTTAATATAATAATTTATTTTTTAAAAAAAAGTCAAAGATATAGCCAATTTTCGTGTTATGGACAAGTTAACACTCATCATGTATTTTTCAACAGCTATGCAACCAACTGCAGTCTTGAGTAGGTCGGGACTCGACTCAATATGTTTATCAGATTCAACTGTTTCTGCTTCAAATAAATACGGCTATACTCCAAATTCATCACTTATAAGGTTTTCTACTGCTTCCCCAAATAATGACGAACTATTTAACATATATAGATGTATGTCAGAGTCGATACTTTCTTCTACATACGTTAATATATCATCTTTGTCACTACTGTCTATTATGTTAGATACTACTTCTAATACTGCAGTAACGTCACACATTTATAACTCAAAACGAGGTGTTTCACTTTGCAATCAAGGGAAAGTTAAAAAATGTGGATTTCAAACTGCTATAACTTTCTTATTTTGTCACCAATTTTGATGCGGTTTTCAATATTGTGATATTGAAATAATATATAAAACAATTATGATAAAAAAAATTTTTGGTTACAGGTACCCTTTAAATGGTTAGAATGGTATTTTACATCCTGGTCAAGATTATTTCATTTGTATTGAGTGAATAAGTTATCAAATGATAGAGGATACTGGAGTAACTTTAGAAAGAAAAAAAAGAAAAAAAGAAAAAAAACAACAGACCTCTTGCAAGAAAGTTGACGATTATTTTCTATGTTCTGATTTGCCAAAAGTGGAAATTAAACTCTAATTGTTAGAGACACTGGAAAATCCATAAACATCAAATTCCTATCAAAATCAATTTTATCAGACATAGTTGGAAAACATTATGATACTGATATACAAATTTTATGTGCCTGCTCTGAGTTGTATGATGGTCTAAAGCTCTAGCAATGAATCACAGTGTATCTCACCCCCTATGTTTAATCTGATTTTGGAAGTTCAGTTTGTCAGTTTGCTTCTTAAAAGTTAGTGGTTCTCTTGGGATATTCCAGTTTCCTCCAACATACCAAAACTGACTGCATTGATAAACATGCAATAATCTTAACTACCGATATGATGTAAAACATATCTCCAATCTAATCCACTTGTATGCTTGTTACACCAGAAATCATATATTGTGGATATATAAAGTGGATCATCAGAATACAGTAAGATAAAAATTGCTATGTCATTTTTTCCGATGACATGGTACCGTAAAATTTAGCATTTTCCATCTGTAAAAGTTAATATTCTTGAAGTATGCTTTACAAAGATAAAACATTGCACAAATGTTATAGGTTGTTGTGAGATGAAAGGGATGATCTGATTGGTTAATGTTTAAACTCTATTATACCAATATCAATATCTATTCCAAATACTAGTAATTCATTTTATTTCTCACATGAAAAGTGCAAAAGGAGTTAAAATAGGTGATATACTCTTATGCCAATTGTATTTCACTTATACTGAAACAGTCGGTTCAGAGTTGTTGGCATACCAATAAAAACATCTAACTCTGACAAGTGAACTGACACAGGGGCTTGGTGTCAGGATATTAGTCTTCTTGTTTTATAGATTATTTGTGTTTTTATTACATGCGAGGTTAGTACAAGTTCATACATATTGATAACTTTGCCTGAAATCCATTTTTTAACAAACTTTAAAAATACCGGGTATCTGAAAAAAATACACTAAAAAACACAAGTCACCATTTTTAAAAAATATAACCCCTCACTTGGAAAAAAATTGTAAAAAATCAGACAATTTTCTTTACCATTTTCGATAAGCCCAAATACTCAAAAAGAAAAGAAGTGTTGCACATGCTGATAGAATAAGACTTGATCATAGTCTCTTTGATAATAAATAGCCCTGGTTTGCACAATTTTACTTATCCAATCATGGTAAAATGTTATTTCTTACTTTCTTTTTCTATTCCAAATTAAGACCATGTTTCCTTAAAAGTTATATCTATCTGAATATGTCAATCTTCTTTATTATTGAGCTTTTAATATATTTTGTTACTATATATCATCTGTAAAATGTTAATTACAGAAAGCAACAGATAACACTATTGGACAAATTTATAACAGATCTTGTCTGCTAGTCTAGATTATTTTCAAATAATGTCAATATACCTCTCCTAATTATCAGACCTAGCACATCTTCCGTCATCTAGCTAATACATAAAGTAAAACTCAGTTATTACTTTTATAATTATGATTTATACCTTGACAAATGCAACAATTAAATTTCTTTGTTGAGAGCAGCTGGTCATCACCATAATGACACTGTAAAGAATCCGACAAATCAGGGCCATAAAACACCCAGTCTGACAATAACGGCTGTTGTCAAGCTGTCATCTTTTACTCAGGTGACAGTTATTAGTGTGTTGTTTGTTATTAGACCAATGATGTATCATTTTTCTTCCAGCAACACAAAATTAAGAGAAAAATTCTACATGACAAAACCCAGAAGAACATTTATTTTGTTTGAATTCTTAAGACTCCTACATAGACCAACACATTTACATGTATAACAATAAATTTCTTGGTATTGGTCCTGAGGATAATATAACTCATCCAAATTTCAATTTCATGAAAGCTTTATCAGTTTATCTTTGTAGATTTTACTAATCAAATAATATTCTGAAAAAATGCTGATATAAGCAATATAAATTTGGTCTCTCAATGTTTGCATACTCTTTCTTTGTGCATTTTTTGGAGCCATGGTGGTCAAGAGGTCTAAAGATGCTTACAGATGATTATGCCTCTAATAACTGCCTGGGTTTGAACCAAAGATCCTAGTCTGAGAGTTTATAAGGTCTCTTGCTGAAGGTTGGTGTTTTTTCTAGATACTTCAAATTTCTTCACCAATCCAGAACTGAACACCTCAATACAAATGAAAGAATTTCAAATGTGGTATAATTAAGGAATAATTGTAATTTTTTTCGGTCTATGGGGTCATAGACTGAATTTTTTGGTGCACGTGGCACATTGTGTGTGTGTTTGTATGTGTGTGTTAGGAAATTAAGGGTTGTACTATAATGTATCTGACACAGTCATTTCAGAAGTATCGAATGAGTGCCAATGTAGCAAAAAAAAAATAAATAAATAAATAAAATAGAGTAAAATAAAAATTAAAAAAAATAAAGAATTATTTGCTATTACAGTATGTAGATCTGTTATTTTATTTTATAACATAAGTGTTCATTCAATATTACCATGTATATACCACTAAATATATAATATAAAACAATACATTTCATTCTTTATTTTTATGTTAGTCCTTATTTCTTTCATAAAAAAGAGTGATGAACTAGTTAAACTTTATGACCTTTACTGATTAAGTAAAAGCCCACATGGCATGAATGCCTCTTAACCAAAGACTAGCTAAAACCCACATGGTGTGCTACAATTTCAATGAACTGTTGAGTTAAACAATTAATTGTCAATTTGTGACTTCTTGAAAAACTACAATTATGATTCAATGTAAAAAATCATTATGGTAACTCCTAGACTGAACACTGGGTTGAGATTTACTTAAATAAATAAAGTGTGGCCAGTTAAAAAAATAATATCAATTTCAAGTACAAAACTAAAACAATATGCAAAAAGATGGTACCTGTATTTTTGTTTTACATAAACCCATGATCTTCGCCAGTACTGCACCTTTAGAAGAAAAGCTTTCAAATAGCAGCTGTTGGAGATTGATGCATAACTGTGCCACAAAATCCTTTTTTAAAACGTGATTCAAATCAATATTTTAGGCAAACCTAATTATGTAAAGTGTACTAGAAAAAATTAAATCACCTAGCTAATACAAGAAAAAATTGATTAAAACAGACATAGGATTTATTGCATTATTATTTTTTTATTAAAAAAATTGATTAAAATAGAATTAGAATTGATTCTAATATTATTATTAAGGAGTTAACAATCATTTAAGACTCTTGAATATTAAGATAAGAATATAGAACTGTCAGTCTTTACATCTGAGACTTGCTACTTTACAGATGATTCTGTGATATTTTGTTAATCTCTGAGACTTGCTACTTTTCAGATGGACCTGTGATATTTTGTTAATCTCTGAGACTTGCTACTTTTCAGATGGACCTGTGATATTTTGTTAGTCTCTGAGACTTGCTTCGTTTCAGATGGACCTTGGATATTTTGTTAGTCTCTGAGACTTGCTTCGTTTCAGATGGACCTTGGATATTTTGTTAGTCTCTGAGACTTGCTTCGTTTCAGATGGACCTTGGATATTTTGTTGGTCTCTGAGACTTGCTTCGTTTCAGATGGACCTTGGATATTTTGTTAGTCTCTGAGACTTGCTTCGTTTCAGATGGACCTTGGATATTTTGTTAGTCTCTGAGACTTGCTTCGTTTCAGATGGACCTTGGATATTTTGTTAGTCTCTGAGACTTGCTTCGTTTCAGATGGACCTTGGATATTTTGTTAGTCTCTGAGACTTGCTTCGTTTCAGATGGACCTTGGATATTTTGTTAGTCTCTGAGACTTGCTTCGTTTCAGATGGACCTGTGATATTTTGTTAATCTCTGAGACTTGCTACTTTTCAGATGGACCTTGGATATTTTGTTAGTCTCTGAGACTTGCTTCGTTTCAGATGGACCTTGGATATTTTGTTAGTCTCTGAGACTTGCTTCGTTTCAGATGGACCTTGGATATTTTGTTAGTCTCTGAGACTTGCTTCGTTTCAGATGGACCTTAGATATTTTGTTAGTCTCTGAGACTTGCTTCGTTTCAGATGGACCTTGGATATTTTGTTAGTCCCCGAGACTTGCTTCTTCTCAGATGGACCTTGGATATTTTGTTAATCTCTGAGACTTGCTACTTTACAGATGATTCTGTGTTATTTTGTTAGTCTCTGAGACTTGCTACTTTTCAAGAATGTTTTTGCCATCATGGTATATGCATGTCTAAACAAAGTACCAGGTCTTATAGTAACATTTTCCAGAACATCAAGCTGAAAAAGACTGGGTTTAGGTTAAATTGGGCTAACATTGTAATGGACACAGGATCTAGTGAGGCTTTTTTCTTAGTTGCTTCACATCAAGAATAAGCAGACCAGTCTAAAGAGCCGGTAACCTTGTAAAGGGCTTTAACTAACACTTTGGATGTAAGATAAAAATGAAACTCAAATAATTATTTTTGCTTCTATTAGACAATCAATCAGATTGTAAACTGTGACTATCAAACCTAGTTTGATTGTTTTATCAAGATATAGAAGCTTACTTTTGTCAGCTGATTTGATGAAGAACATATAATACTGGTTGTGTACAGGATAACAACTGACTACTCTGATCATCAATATCGATCAAGTTAAATGTATTGATATTTCTTAAGTCATATTTTCTGCTCTATTTACATACGACAGAGTTTTTTTATTTATAAATTAACTTCTGTTGTTTAATTTAATATTTTTTTTTTTAGTAATTTATTAATTAATTAATTTTTTCTTTCTTCTTATTAGTTTTATTGAAAAATGAATTCATGATTTACGCATGAATACTGGTTAATTTGCAGCAGAAAAAAATTACAAGAAAAGAGCAGAGTTTAATGTGGACTTCAGTGCCTGTTCACTAAATTTCAAATCACAGTCAAGATGATTTATCTAGATATCTAATTTTCAATAACCAAATTCATTCTTGCTAGATGACAGATAACAACCTTTGACCTTTGTCATGTGACCACAATTTATTTTGAATGTCTTTATCTCTTGTTTGGAACTAAAGTTATGTGAGATTACTTGCCCAGGGACATACCATGCAGCCAGATTGACCTTCAAACCCACAATACTTTAAATCAAAGAGCAAAAGGTCTTTAAAACCACCTGTCTAAATGTATCCATAAACTATGAAATTGCAAAGAAATTATCAATACCAGCCATAGTTTTCACAATCATTCCTCCACTCAAATTAAACAAACTTAGGCAAAGATATGGTACTACAAATTATATTTAAATTAAACTAAAAAACAGATAACATTAGTTTAAAGTCATATTTGAAAACACAATGTAAATTTTAGAACAATTTGAAAACTAAAGAAATTTTAATAATCTTAATTTTTTTTGAGGGTTTATTTCAGGAATCATTGAAAAACTAGAATCAGATGATGAAACAGATGTGAGGGTTGGTTGGATTGGATAAAGATTCTTTGACATCACAACTGCCGTGACACTTAACAAGATACATAATAGAAATTGCTCAATTATCCTTGTAAAACATCAAACAGTAAAACCTGTCTAAATTGGACACCTCCTAATAGATGATGTTCATTTAAAACAGGTTTTCATGTTCATACAAGTTAGTTTATCTGACAGTGTTAATCCATATGTGTCAAGTCACACGCATTTTGGATGCTAAACTTTCACAAAAACAAGCATAATTAAACTATGTAGAAAATAAAAACTGACAACATAGATTTATTATTATAAGTTTGGTAACATTTTCAGCAGCTGATACTCAACTCGTAGATCAGGTATTATATATACTGATCCAGTAATATTTTGGTTTCTTGTTGCATGTTTTGTAGATTCTGCGGATGTCTCAAATTGCAGGTGAATAAACAATTTTACATCATTTTTACCCATTTTTTCTGGGGGGGGGGATGCCTCAGTCTTCGGGTTGTCACATGCTTAACTTTAAAAAACCTTGACAGCTATGGTTAATCCTACATTTGGTTTAAAAGATTTCCATCCATTCAGGTACTAGTATATTTTTCACAGTCTCCACTATATAGGTTTAAACCAAAATTAAAAATCCCTCATAAAAGCAATAGATTTACATCAATAATTGTCTTAATGAATCTTTACTTCCTGTCAATTTACAGATAAAATCAGATATAGACTATATAATCATACCTTTAAAAAGTCATAAAATCTGATACAGACTATAGGATGTGTTTAATTTGTCTTGTTTGACCTGGGATACATGATAACAATGCTAATAACTTTTCCATGTTGCAGTGCATTTTCTATTTTTCTACATGACAAATCTATGACCTTTAAATAATCAAAGTGAATAAATTTGCATTTTTTTTGGTAACTTAAAGGGAAAAAGATCAGAATAAAGTATAAGTGCTTATATTACAAAAGAATTTCTCTACTTTCAACCAACTATATACTGGAATATCTTCAGTACATACTAGTATATTATGGTTTTGGGCAAATGGATGGTTGGTTTGTTATAATGTTTTTGACTCTGCTCCAGCAATTTTTTCAGGTATACATGATAAGAGTATGGTTATTAATCTCTAAGGATTAATCTAAGAACAAGTTTGTGTAATCATGAGATTTATGAGTGTATGTTATGGTCTGACTTGCACTGATTACATTTTTTTGTTGAGGTGCTACCTCACCTGTCAGTATGTTGCAGACAAGCATACCACTCCCCCATCAAATTATCTTGTCCCTGGGTGAATCAGTTGATACTCTGCCCACTTTATATTGAACACCAGGGGTGCTAGCAATATCTCAAATTTTGAATTCTTCAGTATGCCCCAGCTGGGGTTCATACCCCCAGCCCTCTGCTTTCTATACAGATGCTATATCACTGAGCCACAAAGGCAGTCCTTTGGACAGATGGGGGTGATAAAATTACTGTAGAATCATTAATATTCGTTGGGTTAAAATTTCGTGGTATGGCATTTTTAAAAAATTCTATTGGTAGAAATTTTCTTGGAATTCAGGTTTGTGAAAATAAATCCCATTGAGGGCAATGGAAATTAAAAATTTTCAATGACATTTAATTTCGTGGTTTTCAGTAACCCATGAAAATAACGAAATTAATCCCCACGAATATTTGTGATTTTACAGTATATTATAAATTACATTGGCCTCATTTCTTATACATTTAGCTATGCCAAAATTTTTGTTTGCATAAATTTGCATAGAAATTTTAAAAAATCCACTTTTTTCCCCAAAAGTAATGGCAATTATATTTCAACACATTTAAGCTTTATAAACTGATCAGTAAGAATAAAAATGCACATATTAAATATATATCACAAAAAAAGTTAATTGATTAAAACTCTTATGTTTTGACCGCAGTATACTAATGAGAAATAATATAAAAATATTGTAAATGTGTTAGTACCAATCCATATTATTGTAATGTTCCCAACACATGTTTAGATAAGTAAATCAAAGGTGTGACTAATGGTGTTTTACATCCAAATTGAGATGTTTTACTTTCAAGTGACATTATTTTCCACGAACTACAAACATCTTTTGTGCCAAGACACTAAGAGGTGCTGCGGCTTAATTAAGGTCACTAAAGCCCTGGAAATAATACTGTACATGACAGGCCAGTTGCGATACAGGTTTATTTATATAGATTTTGTCGTAAAATGTTGTCAGGTTGTTAAATGCAAAAAATTTAATATGCAGAAAATTGTTACCTACAAAATATATAACACAACATAAATTTTCATGAATAACAGCAATTTTCTTTGTATCAATACTATATACTTGTACTTATTTAAAAAAATTACAATATGTATACTACAATACAAAAAAAAAAAAAAAAAAAAAAAAAAGAAAGAAAGAAAAAATGTACAATCAACACCAATAGGGATGCGATAACAAAATCACCCAACCTGACAAATTTACAAAATCCAAGTATTCCTGGAGATGATTAAACAGATAAGATAAGTATGATTATACTTCTGGCTATTAAATACTGTTAGTTAATAAGTGTCCTTTGGAAGTTAATAAAAACCTGAAGCAACAAATCAAATAAGTCCATACTTAAATACAAAATTGCTAAAAAAGTGTGAACAAATATCGCAAAGCCTAATCAAATGAGCGGATTAATTTAATAAGTGTGAGCAATGCAATAATGTTGGAACGATACGCTTATTCTAATCTCTCACTTTAAGCTAATGTTATTACTAGGTAATTGAATAATAGTCTCCCTTGATAGCCATTACCACGTTTAAATGTTGTGATTAGAGACAGGAATCTTACATAATTTAATTAGAAAGCATTTAAATAACCAAGCTAAATTTAATTCATGTACTAAAATAGAGCATTCTGGGATTTGCTTATTACATCTATCTACAGTTAGAAAATATTGCTTTCTTTAGTAAGATAAGGAGAAACAGAAATGAATTTCTATTTTACAAGGTCTGTTCTGACACAACACAGGGGCTTTATGCTGCTTTAACACAACATCCTTTATACAGCTTTTATACAATTCCGACATAATGCAGAGTTTTTTTGCTGCTGTAACACCACAGTCTAAAATTTTTACAGCTGACATACAGTTATTATGCTTCTCTGATGAATCTTCTATTCTGGCATAATGCAGCATTTATATACTGCTCATACTTAACCCCTGTGACATTACACAGAGACACAACATTTTGATACTGCTCTGACATGACACAGATTTATACTGCTCTGACATGACACAAGAGTATTTATACTTCTATGACATGAAACAGTTTTAATTTTATAATGCTATGACATGACACAGAGTATTTATACTTCTCTGATATGACACAGAATTTGTATGCTACTCTAACATGACACAGTTTTTATACTTCTTTGACATGATACAGTTTTTAAAAAGCTTTGACATGACACAAAGTTTTTATACTGGTCTAACTTGAACAGTTTTTATACTACTGCTTTAACACCAGTCTTTATACAGCTCTTGCACAACATATAATTTTATAATGCTTTGACATGACACAAAGACACAGCTTTTTTATGCTGCTCTGACATGACATAGTTTTTATACTGTTCTGAAATGACACAGAGACACAACATTTTTATGCTGCTTTGACATAGACACAGAGTTTTGATACTGATACTGATATGACATAGAGTTTGATACTGCTCTGACATGACACAGAGACACAAAATTTTTATGCTGCTTTGACATGACACAGAGTTTTGATACTGGTACTGATATGACATAGAGTTTTATGCTGCTCTGACATGACACAAAGACACAGCTTTTTTATGCTGCTCTGACATGACATAGTTTTTATACTGCTCTGACACGACACAGAGACACAACATTTTTATGCTGTTCTGACTTGACAAATTTTTATACAGCACAAATAGATCAATTTATGAATAATTTTGAATACCAAAAAAAAAAAAAAAAAATGCAGATAAGATCTCTGCAAGTTTATATATAACCAGTTTTTATGATAAAATTTAAAAGACATGCATAAAAACTGAGTGTAAGGTTTTTACAAAAAGGGTTTAGTACATGTACATTTTATATCCTTCCAAACACATTAAACAAAATGGAATATTCTATTTGTTTACTATACAGAACATAAGGCATAAATAAAATTTATCGAGTGACAATCTGAGAGGAATTGGACAGAAAATTGAATGAGTTTGTACAAACAATCAACATGCAGTAGTAATAATTCCATTATCCAAGACAAACGCATCAAGGATACACAATTATTTCTAATAATTTAAGACAAATCAATAAAAGTACATCAGATTTTGTTATCTCAAACATGAAACCTTTTAAGTCCAATTTGAAATTTTTTGATACATTGAAGAAAATATTACAATAAAAGAATTTAGTCTGCATTTACTATTTCATAATCTAATTTGTTAATTTTATACTACAATATTGTATGATCAGATTCATCATTGTTGAGTAAAGAAGTTGTGATACCCAAGACAAGATTTTGTCATTTATATCAAGGCAGTTAATTCAGGGATGGTGGAGGAAACCAAGAGTGCCCAGGAAAACACCAAAAAAACAGCTTATGTGGGAGGAAACCAAGAGTGCCCAGGAAATACACCAAAAACAGCTTATGTTCAAAAACCGCTTCAGCTATGATCTTGAAAGTGATGCACATAAGTTATTCTGATAAAAAACATGCTTAAATTTCACCATTTTCATGTTTTACAAAGATCCCACCAAAGTTCACATAGATTTCTTTTAGTGGGTCAAAGTTCAACACAGATTGGTAGCTACTGTTAGCCAATCAGTATTCTCACTCACCTCCAACAAGGCCACACAGTAGACAATGCAGGAAGATATGCTGATCTACAGTTATTAAAATGAGTATACACCCAAGATATAACTTTTGCAAGGTTAATTTAATCAATATATATGACTTCTACAATAACTGTTTTTAACAGAAAATCACCTAACTGAATGAAAATTTGAGCGCATATGTGGCCCCTTCTAAATGCAATTTGTCAACAAAAAATGAGGGGTGGCATTCAGGCAAGATGGCAATAATGTGTTGTCAACAATCTGATTTTTTAAAAAAGTAGAATAATGCAGTTTTAACCAGAATTAACATACAGATTGGTTACAATACATTGTAATTTATGTACAGATAACCTTTATTTAAATGTTATAAGATTTGAATGAAACAGATATTGATAGAATCCCTGTTTGTTTACATATTATTCTAGCCATAAGCTGATTTATCTTCTGTCAGAGTCACTCTGATTCTGACAGTGAAAAATCACATAATTTTCACAGAAATCATAAAAGTGCCAGTGATTTCATTTATTGTCAATTCACTTTCTTTCTAGAAATTCCATTCTCTCCTGCAATATCCCTTAAGGTGTTGCTCCACTGGTAACTGATGGAAAGTTAATCAACATTACAAACAAACAACCAAGCACTGGGAAGGTTCGGGATTAAATGAAACATAACAACATCTCAAAAGTATGTAGGTGACCAAGTTTTCAAAAGAACTGGCTCATGATTCAAAACATTTATTTAGCTTTCTCACTTGGTTAGATCTCTATGGAAAGTCAGTTGGCTTACCAAAGGTGGATGGTTTTCTCCAGGCAGTCTGGTTTTCTCCACATCCAAGAAATAACTTTCTAAATATAAGTAAAAGAATCTGTATTACTCCATTCCACTTACCTGTTTTAAGCACTCTTTTCCTTTTGCAATGTGAAATAAAGAGAAATTATGGAAAAGTTTACTTGCATTCAGAACATTTACAATTATGCATAAAGAAATGTAAAATAGAACAATGCTATTTTTAGTGAAAACAAAATAAATTATTAACATCTGAGTTGAGGTGGCATTTTATTGGCATTCTAACCCACTGACTTTGATAAATAACATTTCCTCCCTGAAAATGAGCCTTAAAACACTCACATGATGACACCACAGCTTTAAATTTATGACAAGAAGATGTTGAGAGGTTTCATTACTTCATCTTACTCTGTGACCTTAGATTGAGGTCAAAGTTAAACCATCAAAATTTTGGAAGAGCTTCATGACTTATAAAATGTTTCAAGCTTCTAGATATTTTGGGTTGTGATAAGGCTTTTGATCTTTATTTAGTAACCAGCTATCTTAGGTTTATTGTAAGTAATTACAATATCAATCTTCATATCAAGTTTGAGCTCAATCTGATTAGTGGTTTTCTTTTTGATAGCATGGAAATAAAGTTTTCATTTCTATTCTATCCGATCCTTAGTAACAGCTGGAATCTTTGATACAGAAATTGACCAGTGAACAAACCCTATACTCAACACCTTCTGGAAAAGATTTTGTTTGGTTTTTGGTACACGTAATTTTCCTCAACAAACAACATGAATCCTATATAGAAAATTAATTAGTTTTGTCAGGTCTAAAGTTCAGTTTTTACACTTTTCTATAATGCTCCATTTTTCACTATTTTATGATTACAAATGTAACTGTACTACTTCTATTAAAGTTAAACAAAATATATAGGCGACCATTTATTGAACACAGGAAATCATAAGAATCAAATGTCTGTACAAGTCAATATTAGCATAATATGCAGTATTTAAACAATAATTTTTATAATTAAATAAACTATTTCCTGTGTTTAAAAGTGAACTGAAAAACAAATAAACTTTAATAAAATAATATAAAAATGCAAATAAAACCATTATAAAAGTAGAAAATCTGTGATACATTTAAATATTTAAAGTTTATTTCCATTCCAGATATATATGTACTAATTTTATGTTGCTATGTATAAAATTCACAGCTATCCAATACAAGTTGTGAGAAGTCAAAATTCACAGCTACCCAATACAAGTTGTGAGAAGTCAAAATTCACAGCTATCCAATACAAGTTGTGAGAAGTCAAATTCACAGCTACCCAATACAAGTTGTGGAAGTCAAAATTGAAAGTCAAATCAGCTATCCAATACAAGTTGTGAGAAGTCAAAATTCACAGCTACCCAATACAAGTTGTGAGAAGTCAAAATTCACAACTACCCAATAAAAATTGTGAGAAGTAATGGAGATTTATGATCAGTCAATAGTCAAATCATTTAGTTTATATTTTCTTTTACAATATCTAAAACAATATGAAATAATTTTTCAATTCTAGGTGTTTGAGACAAGTCTCCTGAGAAAAATGGAGAACATCTGTCAAGCCATTGGTTTCCTTTATAGTTGAGCCCCAGCCTATAAAATGAGGTGGTTAATTCAAGGATGTAAAAGGAACCCTAAGTATAAGGAGTCTTTTGACAAGTGAGTTGAGAGTAATGGTGTTTAATGTCCCAGTCAAGAATATTTCACTTACATCAAATCGTCGCCAGCTATAGTCCAAAGTGCAGAAATTTTGCCTGTGCATTGTGCTGATGGCATTATACAGCAGGGTTCTTTATCATGCCACGCCTGCCATGACACAGGACCTTGTTTATTTTAAGTTCCCATCCAAAAGAACCATGATTTCATTTCGTAATGCCGAGTGCTTGGCAAAAGAACAGTCACTATCCACTTTCAAGTCTTGGGTCAGACCCGGCCGGGGTTCAAACCCACGACCTTCCACTTACAAAGCGAGCACCCTACCAACTGAGCTACCGCAGTGGCTTGACAAGTGAAAAGTCGAACAAACTTTCTCTCAAAAGGATCTGCTCCAGTGGGATTTGACCTAAGCTGAACTTAGAATCATACTGAATATCTTTGAGGTGGTGCTACTAAAATTTATTAATACTGAATGGCAATTTTTTTTTTTAATGGGGGGGGGCATGTAGGGAGTTCAAACCCCCCCCCCCCCCAGTTGCTGATAATACATTTTTGTGCATTTTTCTAATATACAAAAACCCCAGCACTTTGAATAAAAGACATTTTTTTCTTTAATGTAGCTTAGATTGCACCAGAATGCAGGATTTTGCGTTTTTCAAAATTTTCTGGGGACCAAGCCCCCTAGGAGGTAAGAACCTTTGGCTCTCAGTTTTTCACAAACCCCTCTGTAAACTCCTGTATCTGCCTCTCTGATACTTGCTTGCAGTTTTTTTCTGTGCATACTTAAAAAACAAAATCATAATATAGCTGAAAGTTTCAAAATCTTTACTGAAACCTTAAGATGCAATAAATTCAATCCCAAAATAATGACTTGTAAACATGTGCTAATTGACAGAAACACCTTAATTAATTTATTTTATTAATTTAACAGATACCTAGACCTTTCAAAATCCAAAATTAATTGGCTTCATCACAAGAATATTCACAGCATATAAAGTTTGATAAAATTCTTTCAAACCAATGCAAAATATAATGTACTTCTAAAATGTTACATGACAATTCATCAGGTTTAATTTGATTAAAGCCCTACAGGCCTTCAATGAGATCACAATGAATGTAAAAGAAATATCAGTTGTCAAGAAATACCAGTATCAAGTTGACTTATTCAAGATGTAGAGAAACTGCAAGTAAGTTTTAAATAAATTTGTAAACATCACCTAGAGACATGACCTAAATTTATTTAAATATTATATGCCACAAATTTAGCTTGGATGTCATTGGGTGTAAACCTGTTAGAGTATTTTAAAGATCACATATTTCACATAAACATGGTACAAAATCCATTGTTGCTCTCAAGAAGATCTGTCTACTTGTTTACTAATACAACAATATTATAATGTAATCTTTACACAACATAAGCTACTGAAATACATGTTTATTAAGAAAACATTTCCACTGATTTATATGTTTTTAGCCATCCATCAACAACAAATCAGCTGTTTACAACAGGATTAGTTGGATAAACTTCCCATCTACATCGAAATTCTACCCATGTATGTCTGAATGATTTTTAGTGTGAGGAGATGTAATTCAACAAAAAGGGCAGAACAGCAACAGTCACCTAAGCATCAAGTTTTTAAATATCTTCAACCAAAAACTTTGAATACCAAAACTTGCACTCACATTAGGATTTTACAAAACTTCCATATCTTCTATTATATCATAATATATAATAATGTTACAAAGACCAACTCAATATTTATTGGAAATGTTAATTTAATATGTTTTTCATGAAGCCTGTGCTTTCTTATAGCCACCAGAATCTATATTTATGTTTAAACTATACTCATCATTTCTTGTGAGTTTATCTTGACAAAAAACACACCAGGGAAGGAGTATAATGTTATCACCAATAGCTATATATGTCTAAATAAAGTGTCCCTGGAAAGAAATAAACCAGTGAGTTATATCAGCAGAAATCATTTCTGACCTGCAATGGATCTTGAAACTGGTCATTAACAGTGATACATTTCTTATCACTTCAGACAAAAAATAAATATGGAACAAAGTTTTCTCAGCATAATTACCAGTCTAAGAAGCACCTGCTTCTGGGACAATAACATGACTATAAACCTTTGACATTTACCAAAAAAATCCCTATAAAACAGATGTATTATATTACTGTATCCTGTACAATACATCATTTATCACACACATTAATTCTATCTATTAGATCAGGGTTAGCTATACAGTCACACAGATATTTTCACTTGATAAATAATTGGTGTAAGAGCTAAGGTAATTGTCATGGAAATAAAAGTAAGAGAGATTTTAATTGGTGGTTGGATGAACAGTTTTTCAATTTCCAAGGAAATTTTCTGTTGTATAAATAAAACAATACATGTATCTCTTAAAACAAATTAAAAAAAATATTAGAAAAATTATATAATATTAATGTAATATGGTATATAACAATACATGTATCTATTTAAGCACTAAAATATACCAACTTTTCTTATCAAATTACTTATAAACCCAACTGACAAAAGACTTCTAGGGTCTTGCTTCTGGTTGTAAAGTTTTACAATTTTTGTTTAGTTATCCCCTTTCTTGGACACAACTAGCTCAATTTTAATGGGGCAGACCGGGCTTGATAGGTGTATAAGTAGCTCAGTCAGAAGAGCATCCCACTATTATGGAAAAGGTCACAGGTTGCAGTCCTGGTTTTGCTGCTGCATTTTTACCATTTATATTTAACACATTTATGGCAGATTTAAAATTTTAAATGTTCTGCTGGCAACATGTCACATGAAATTGAAAATTAATTTTTATCTTTGTCAAGCAAATAAACCATGGCACCTGATAGCACTCATACTGTAAATGTAAAGGGTTTTTTGGTTAAAATTCATTAAATGCAATACTATTCAGTTGAGATCACTGATTCATGTGTCTCTTGTTTGAGATATTTTCATGTGTTGATTTCTATCATATGTGAACCAAAGATATTCTGGTCCATGATACTATGTGTAGTAACTATTACTTTTCAGAATAAAATACATGTACAATTAAATCAAATTAACATCAACAGGGAATCTAGAATTATTTTTATTTGGATACACTTGTGTATTTACTTTATTGGTAAGAATGACCTCAAGGAATTAAGTCTCTTTATTAGGAGACACTGATGCTGATAATGTTTCTTGTGTAATAAAAGATCAGATTCTAAACTTTATTATGGTAAAAATATCTCATTAGATGATAAAAATATTAACAAAACAATCATAGGGAACAGACAGACAAATATCATCTATTTATTCTCTGTGGATTTAGCCGCTAGTACAACTGTGAAATAAGGTTTTCAAAATCCATTAACTAAGTGATACAGATCGAAAAAGATGATATCAAATAATATGTATATAATCATGTATCAGATGGGAATGCCACTTGTGATTATTACACTTTAGACAGTTATTTATCAAAGTACTGAAAGTATTAAAACATAATATTTATCAATTAACTGGTTGATTGGTTTTCCAAGTCTCCCGTTTTTCAAGTCTACAAAATGCTTAAAAAGTCTTCTGACTCTAATATTGTCTCCAACTGTGGGAGGAAAAAAAATTCTTATTTCTTTTACCAATCTCCTGTGATAATCTCCTAACTTGGGGAATTTTTTTTTTTTTTTTTTTTTTTTTTTTTTTGATTTCTAAAAATTGTTTATGAATTTTTTAATGTTAGGTTGAACTTTCAATAAAATACTTTTTATTATTATAATTATTTTATTATTTTATTTTATTTTATTTCATATTATTTTATTATTTTATTTTATTTTATTTCATTTTATTTTATTTTTTTATTTATATATTTATTTATTTATTTTATTTTTATTTTTTTCTGAAGAAATAAGTTGTAAATGTTTTTCTTCAAAGTACCCCTCATTTTCAAAAGTGAATGTTGGAGATCTTTGGCACTTGGGTAACTTTGCAGGAATAGAAGCTAATATCTTTTATATTGTAGAAGTCAATTCTGAAATAGAGGAGGAAACTAGAGTGTCTAAAAAAACAGAGAATTTCAGCAAGGGAATGAACAAAGATTAATGCTGTTTTCTACAAAGTTGGATTTGAACCTAGGCAGTGAGATTTGATGATAACTGGCCACCTTGATATGATTGAAATAGTCTTGTCTGGAGCATTAAACACCATTACGCCAATCCACTTCTAAAAACCACTGTGGTAGCTCAGTTAGTAGAGTGCTTGCTTTGTATGTTGGAGGTCAGGGCTAGAAATCTGGCTGGGTCTGATCATGACTGTTCTTTCGCCAAGCACTCAGCATTTAGAAATGAAAATCATAGGGTCCCTTGGAGAAACCTTAAAAACTGGTGCCCTGTGTCACTGCAGGCATTGCACGCTAAAGAACCCTCCCTGCATATAGCTGAAAGTGCACTGCAAAGGTTAAAATATCTGTCGCTTCACCTTTAGATGGTGACATCCCAATATAAGTGAAATATTCTGGACTGGGATGTCAAACCTCATTAAAATCAAATTCAAAATCAATCCACCCCACTACTATAAAGTTCTTTTTTCTTTGATCTCATTGGTAACTTTGTATATAGGTCTACTGAAAACTGATGATTACAGTGATTCTGGGTAATAATTTCAGAACTTATTTAACATAAGGAATAAGCACAATTTAATTATTTAATTTAGCAAACCTGAGTTTTTGAATTGCATCCAGGTCATTTAAAGGTGTGTGTGTGTGTGTGTGTGTGTGTGTGTGTGTGTGTGTGATTTAAAACAATTTAAATTATCATTATTAATTAAGGTCAAACATATGACTAAATATATTCTTTATACTTCAACTATCAATATTTCTAACATATAAAAAAACCTTTTAAGAATAACAAAAATAGGGCAAAACAACTTTCTATAAATACTGTATTTTATCTGAATTCTGTCAGACCAAACCGAGTTAAGTCATGATGGATTATAGTTAAGACTTATAGATGAAATGGGTGGTTTTTTTTTATCCCATTTAGAAGTACATTGGTGAAGCAAGATTGAGAGAGTCTGTTACAGGATAATTTACTTAAAGCGCATTGGTTTACAAACACATATGATAAAATAACATCTTACTCATTTACCAGAATATATATTATTTATAAATCAAAACTGAAACAAATTTCTGTTCACATGGGAATCTCTCAGACACCACGAAGGCTGTAAATACAATTTACAAATACAACAATGTCAAATGAGAGAAAATAGTTTACAACAGGAAATATTTTTGTCTCTCACCTGTTAATTCAGAGACAAATAGATATCAGTAATACAGCAGGTAAGCCAAACATGAAAGGTCAAGAAGGCTCAAAATTCATCACTGTACCACATTTTCCTAAGTGAGTTGCTTTTAAATACAAATATTTTAATCACTGGAGGACTTACATGGCTGGCTTACTATTTGTTAGGATACTGGACTGGTGAAGCAGTTTTCATGAGTATGTCAATAGCTAGACAACGCTCTCTTGTCATCACAGTGTGTAACACCTAATACAAGTAGTATAAAAAAAAAGTTCAATAAGCACTGCAGGATGTAAACTCTTAATATCCTAGTGCAGACATTTCATACACTTGTAATGGAGTTAAATGGAGTGGAGTAATGGTGTTTTATGCCCCAGTCAAGATTCATTGACTTATATTGTGACGGTCAGTTCTGGGATAGTACAAGAAACAAGAGTACTTACAGAAAACTACAAACCTTTGGCAAATGAACTGACAAACTTTCTTACACTAGGATCTGTCCAAGCCAGATTCAAACCTAGGCAGTGATAGGCACTGTGATTTGTAAGCCCAGTGGTGATGGAGCTGGAGGTGATGGTTAAACACCCTATTCATGGCAATTCACATGACTGAGGCATCAGGGCCTGAGTAGTCTAAAGCAATGACTTATGTATCAGAGCCCCTCTTACCAACTATGTTCAAATCTTACTTGGAAGAGTTCCTAGCATCAAAGAGTTTTGTCAGCTTTTTTTTTTTTTTTCAGGAGGACCTGTGATTTCAACCACCATCCAAATACTGACTTGTTTGTTGTAAGTAAAATAACCTTGACCTTGACAGAAGTGTTTGACCCTGCTAGTCTCCTACATGGAAAAACATCACATGGTTTGTACTGCTTAGGTATGAATTTGTTCAGAAAAGATTTTTCCCCTTCACCAAACATATCCTCTTTTTGTTAGTCAAACATACTTTAACTTGTTTTGAGATAAATCCTTAAATGTTAATAAACTTGCTCTTGTTGTGAATGGCAGTAAATTCTGATGGGATGTTAAACAACATTGCAATAATAACAGACCAAATATCAGGATATGTAACCATGGTGATACACAACACCAGGACTCATAACACAAAGACAGCTAGTTTAACGACAATGTAACAGACATTATTTTGTGATGTGGTGTAACATTCTGTGTTCATTTAACATGGTAAAAAATGACTGACACATTGACAAGATCAGTAGAATATATAGACATTATTGTTTGTAATGCAGTTTAACTTTCTGTGTCCATTTAACTTGGTCAAAAACAACCAACACATAGAAAATATCAGTAAATAATAGACATTATTTTGTTGTAATGTGGTGTAACATTCTGTGTTCATTTACTGACACATTGACAATATCAATATATAACAGTCGTTTTTGTGCTGTAATGTGTATCAACATTCTGTGTCCATTTAACTTGATATAATATAGATGTTGATGATGATATTGATCAGAGGAAACCTTTTAAAACTGGGTATCAATCTAGTGTGCAAGACTTGTCAACTTCATGATTAAGAGTCTTCTAAGAAAAAGTGTCACTATAATCATATGATAATGGATTTTTACTGAAAACATTATTATTTTGGAATATAAACAGTCAAACTGCTTTTAATCTATAAATCATGTGATTTCATAAGTCAGGACAGCCATTTCATAGTAAATGTTAAAATGGAAAGAAACAGAGAAAATTTTTCTACAAGAAGCCCCTGCTTAATTTGTCTGTGAAAACAAAAAAAAATTAATTGAATTGACCTGTATGCCATGTGGTGTGTGTATCTATTTAGTTTTTAAGGAATGATGTTATCTCACCGTTTTTCCATTTTTAGAAAATATTTGAAATCTGAAATGGATGCACCCTATTTTAATTGAAAATAATAGTTTAACTAGGAAGTGGTGTACAGTCTACAAAGGCCATCTTGAGAAACCTTAACAAGAAATCTCTTTAACAGGCGGTCTTTCTTATAACATAGTTTTAAATAAATTAAGTTAATAAAGTAGATTTATTTTGTTAAAATTCTTATCTATTAAAAACAATATTCTTGGCAAATTAAGCTGTTCAATTTATGCAAAACGGAAGAACAAAAATCCCCAAAAAGATATAACACATTCTGACTTTAATAAATCAAAACTTAAAATCAAGTTTAATGGCCCACACAGCTGCAACCAAACAATGAGATTTAATTTTTTTTATGTCTACACTTTGTCGAGATAAATTTTTCAAATTCACATTACCAGTAAGACTATTAGTGATTCCCATTATTATAGGCCATAGATAAGTAAAAATAATCATTAGTATAGAATGACAATCATTTTTCAAGTATTTAAAATTAAAGCAGTAGGTTTAACTACATAGTGAAAATTTTCCAACTTTGTAAATTTTGATGATACCTGAAATGTGTTAGGGGAAAAAAAAAGAATGGATTGATTGATAGTAAGTAATTTTTTGTACTGTTTTATGCTATAATCAATAGTTTTCTTCCACTTACTGGTATAACTGGCTCTGTGATGGTGAAGGAAACCCAAGTGCCAGGACAAAACGACCAGCAAGGTGTCTGAAAACTCTATGTCACTAGAATCGGTCTGAGTGGGATTCTTGCATAGACAATGAAAGGCACAATGATATGTAATCATGCTCTTTAGACTAACTGTCCACCAAAGAAAATAGGAGACCACCTATGACCAGTGTTATAATCATTCACAAATTTTAATATTTTATGTTTGTTTATTTGTTAACCTGTTTCAATTCAAGAGACCACTATTACTGTAAAATGTACAAAGGTCACAATAAGCTTGGGTCACAAAATAAATTTAAAGATCAAAATCTGTATTACAAATATTTTGTTGTACAGCCCATAAATTTAAAATTCTTCATAAACTCAATGCTATCTGTCTGTAAAATCTTATATAAACCAACAAAACTACACGATGCAAAACAAAAAAATCAATTTAAATAGATGACCATAATTTAAATATTTTATATGTAATGTATCCTTGAAGTATATATAACACAAATACCAGTTTAATTTTGATGTATCAGATGTGCACATTTCGGAAATTCATTCCTCATCTGTGACACTAAGACCGAAAAGTTTGATAGATAAAAAACATAAGCCAAACAGTTGAAAATAATGAATCTAAATTTCCAAAATTACATAAATCCAAATTAGGCCTTTAATTTATATGATTTCTTTTTGTAATTTATGTACCATGAAATAATCTGTTAACAAAGCATTTGAATTTTTGTGGTTTGTGGTTTTTCATAATTCTTAAAAAAAAAAAAAACATGCATTTTACCTACCTGAAATAGTTTTATGTTTGTTTCAGTTGAATGTAATTAAATTTCAAACTATATACTAACAGTATAAGCTATCTAAATTAGGAGCAAGATATTTCTGAGTGCTCTACTTACAAAATACTACCAATTACAAAATACTACCAAGAGTCCTGGGAAATTAGAGTAACCAAAAATTGACTTAACAGTATATCTATCTCCCACTAAGTAGAAGGTCAAACTTATTGTTAGCTTCCTCTGTACTGTTTTAAGTGTCATATTATGCAGCAAAATTAGGTTACCCTAATTCCAAGGTTACAATAAAACTTATGACCATGAATTTATGAATGGCCCAGATAGCTGGAAGCAATCATTAAGTTCTCATTAATTACCGGTAAATACAGATACCAGAATCTCACCTGTCATTTTTTCACCTGAATTGTACTTGATGTCATCAAATTCAATATGAAGCATTGTAAATTGTAAACTTGTAACACTAATGAATGTGGATTTCCCACTGTTAAGAAAATTAACCTATCAATCACTTCTAAAGAGAGTTGTGAGTGCACTTTTAAAAGAAAAGGCCTTTAATTGCTCACCTGTGGTCTGCTTGTGAAAAACATGTACCGTAAAAACTCATGTAATTTACGCACCCGTGTAATTTACGCAGGTGGTTTTTAAGCTAAAATTTATTTAAAAAAGCTTCAACTCGTGTAAAATTCGCACCCAAAAATTTCCAGAATCGCCGATTTTTTATATGATCCGAGCAAGTGGTTTTCTTATTTCTGATATTTAAGTGTTTTGTTTTGGTTTGGTGTATTTTACCTGTTTTAATTAACTTAGATAAGATTTTATTAATTTTCATTTGAAAAAATTATGGCTGTCACATTTTTTTTTCGGTTTGCAAACAAAGTAGGTTATACGTTGTAACAGGTCATTAGCGTATTGCTGTATGTTTCTAAAATCACAATCACAGGAAAAATTATCAATAAAATAGACAACTACTCACACCCACGCGTGTTGTGAATTCAGTTTAATTAACAATTAACATCAGCTAGTATGACACTTTACTCAACCGGCAGAGGGAAGAAACCGACCTTACCCTGTTTGTAAACAGAATTTTGATTGGTCGAGAGCGTTTTCTTGACCCAAGCTATGCATTTCCGCCTATCCGCCCATTCGTGTCTAAACCATTGATATTTCACTCCCTCTCACACTTTGAATCTCATAAGTTTCTTCAAGCCAAGATTATCCATCTTAAAACACATATCCAGTCAAGATTATCGGTATCACCATGTATGTCAATGATGTTCCTTCACGATCGGTGGAAAATGCAATCAAAGCACATTGTAGCCAGCTCAATGCACGTTAGACTTCCAAACAGTAGTTAACCATTTATTTCATTACATTTAAAATTTGTACAAAGAAAGTAAGCATAAAATACCATTCTACATGTGTACATGTCATTTTTTTATTCTTCAAATGCATTATTTTCCCGTAAAATCATATTTTAACATGAAATAGGCCAACTTCCGGTACAAATGTTTACACTTTGAACACTTTCGTCAGCAAGGAAAATTTTTTAAAAAATCACGAAAACAATCTACTCGTATAATTAACGCACCCCCCAAACTTTAATTTAATTTTTACCAAAAAAAGTGCGTAAATTACATGGGTTTTTACGGTATGTTGAAATGCCAATGTTCAGAAAATAAACCTGTCAATAACTATTTAAGAGAGTTTTATGAGTACACCTTTAAAAAAAGGCCTTTAGCTGCTCACCTGTGCCCTACTTGTAAAATTCATGTATGATGAATTCCCACTGTTAAGAAAATTAACCTATCAATCACTGCTTAAGGTCTTTAAAAAGGGTATTTTATTGCTCACCTGGTGCAAACTTAAAACAATAATCCAACTGTGACTTCTTGTCATCTGAATGCAGTTTTATACAAATAGAGATGAGACACTTGTATAAACTCACAAATATTACATAAAATCTTAAGATTCAACTTCCAGATAAATGAAGTTGCATTTGGTCAGAATTAGTTGAAAAACAGCCAATGAGATATAAATTACATAACTACCCACCCACCCAATCACCAACTAATTAACCATCTAAAGGTTAAAATCAATGGCACAAACTAATACATTTGTTGTTTGTCTTTATAAAACTTTTTCAATTATAAATCTGAAAATTCTTTCTATTTTAACTTTCAAAAGTCTGCCAGTGCTATATAAAACATGAAATGCCAGAAAAACAGTTTAGCTTGCATGCACATCAAGGCCATTAGAGGAATATTTACCAAAACATTGACAATAAATGACTTCAACATTCTCATAATCAATCAGATTTAATATTCAAACACTAAATTTTAACAGAATCAGAAAATTTTGGGTTTTTTCCCCCTTCATCTGACAAAATCTACAATGAGTTGACATCAACCAGTTTAAAGATGAATATACCCTCAGGCTCAAACAAATCTGAGTTGTGACATTAAGTCTTCTGTTTCATGTATAGATGTGTTAAAAATATGCAAATTATTGCACATTTATTAAAACTCTGCTCAAGTGAAAAAAAAACCTGTTCATAACAATTCTACTGAATTTTGAAGTTTACTAAATCAATTAAGTATGACTACAAATCTAACTAATTTGCCCTTTATCCATCAGGGGCCATGATGCTATTTCTCAAAGCTATGTAAACTATCTTTATTTTTTGTAAAATAATTACTGTAAGTTTCCAAATTTTCCAAAAACATCAGTGTTAAATAAATGTGTTGGATGACAGATGGTATAATGATGACAGCCCATACAAAAAGAACCATTTTCTAATAATTCATTTCACATCAATTATTTCCATTCTGAAAATAAACATGTCATTTTGTTTTCTCAATAATGTCATAAAAAATGTTTTTTGAAATAAATATTCACCAAAGCACAACAGGTCATACTAATAGAGAGATTAATTTTTTTTAAATTATATGTTTATATATATATCAGTATGTGAATTCATATATTGCATTATAAGAGCAACTTAAAACTTGTCATGTCTTATCTATCATGCAAAGCATGGTTTAAACTAAGTCATGACCTGAATAACAAACTTTATAAAAGCATTAAAAAATCAAAAAAAAAAAAAAAAAATTATGGCATGTATGGAGAATATCTTCCACATGATTTAAAAGTGTGTGTGTGTGTGTGTGTGTGTGTGTGTGTGTGTGTGTGTGTGTGTGTGTGAACAACCTCTAAGCTGTCTTGGTAGAGTAATATAATGCAAATAACTCATTCATTGAATTTCAATGAAAAAATATTCAATATTTAAATGTGCAGTACATGCTTTGAATACCATATCTTAAGGTAACACATCGCAAAACAAAAGAAAAACTAATATACTTTATTGAAGAACATCTCTATCAAAGTCTAATCTATATGCATACATGATATGCATAATAATTATCAAGTTATTAAAAAAACAAAAACAAAATGAATTTAATTGAGCTACCAGATTATACAACCATGGAGAACATTGAACAACAAAAGTATTATTTTATGAATACCAATTTTAAAAGCTAAATAAAATGAAAAAAAAATGAACAAAAAATATAAAATAAAATAAAATAAAATAAAATAAAATAAAATAAAATAAATAAAATAAAATAAAATAAAATAAAATAAAATAAAATAAAATAAAATAAAATAAAATAAAATAAAATAAAATAAAAATAAAATAAAATAAAATAAAATAAGAGAATATCAAAATGAATATAGATACATATAAATATCACTGTATAGACCTACTGAATTACAAGGTTCTTAAAACTATTATAGTAAAAAAAAAAAATAAATAAAATGCAATATATAGCAATTAAGAATGAATTTTTATAAAAATTATTGTAATTTCAAGTACACATGCAATGCTTAACACCAAACCCAACCCTACCTCTAAAAAACCCAAACCCAACCCTATAACCCTTTAAAAAAAGAATGATAAAAAAATCACAAACTATCAACCCAGTCTTCATAACATGCTTTGAAGTAGTTACAGTAGTGATAATGTAACACAACACATCGCAAAAGGAATGAATTTACTTCATGGAATATTAATATCAATTGTATAGAATTATATGCACATAATTTGCATAATAATTACGGCATAGAAATACAAAAATTAACACCCACAGATGTATCCTTGTTACATATAAATAGTTTTACATGCATATACAAATACATTTTATTTAGTAGTACTTATGCTTAAACAATTAAAAAAAATAATAAAGTACTAAAAATATAAAGTACCAATTGACCTGCAAGAGCAGGTGCTTGCAAATCAAAAAAAAAATTAAAGGCGACTTACCTTGTTATAAGATTAGCTCATTAAGACAAGATATTATCTGGGGTTTCTGCACTGTTGGTATTGTCAGTTGAGGAACAGATATGATATCATCAGAGAAGATACTTTGTATTTTAATACGCTGAAGAAAAAGACACAAAAAAATCAATAAAACTCCACAATAAAGGCTTCAGATTAAGAAAATGTTATTGGAAGACACTACTTTTAACAGAGAAGGGCCTAGCTAAGCTCTTCTCTCTGTGTGTGACACAAATGTAAAGACTAGGGGCTCTCTTGGTTTATAATTGTGTTAGCAAAAAAAGACCTTGTTATTTTTATGTATGAAATGAAACCAATTCAGAGTGGATAATAGAGGTCTCTAACTGGGGAGATTAAAATAATAATAAAAATATATATATATAAAACATGATAAAATGAGAAACACACAATTTGTGTTGGTAATTGATGTCCAAAATCTGAAATTTAAAAAATATATTATTTTTTACAATAAAGAAATTAATTTACTAAAATAAAATTGGGTAAAATTTAAAATACTGGTATAATTGGTATGCAATGGATTTTAAAAAAAAAAAAAGATTTACTTAAAATGCCACTCATTTCTAATGTAAATAATAATAGACAATTGAGTTCAGTAATGACATGGTTGATCATTACATTTAAGTATTTATAGAAAACATTATTTGTCCCTCTACAATTATCTTCATTATAGACTTCTTATGTTGAAAAAAAAATACAGAAAAAATTAAAATCAAAATGAAAATTCAAAAGATTTTTAAAAAAAAAAAAAACAATTTTACAGAATTTAATAGTCTCACTTATTATGATTAACTAAAACTTAAGGCCTTTTAAACACTATCATTCCCCCCACCATAACAAACATAGGATTTATAATTATATTTAAATGCACTTAAACCAAGTTTTAATTTTCTGTTCTTTTTGTAAGTAACAATAGCTTTCTAAATGCAGATTCTAGTTTGAGAAAGTTTATCAGTTAATTCCCTTGCCAAAACGTGTGTACTCCAGTTTCCTATTTATTCTAGATCTGAATGTCTCAAATCTTGAAAAGTAAAGTACATGCTCAGTATATATCATTTATATTATCAATTCCAGGATGGTGCAAGAAACAGCAGTAGCTGGAGAAACCCACCAACTATTGGCAAGCAAACTAACAAAAAATCTTAATTAGAATCTACACAAGTGGGATTCTAACCAACGCAGTAAGAAGTGCTGTGATTTATACTCATAACCACCATAGTTGTATCAAATATATGGCATCTCCATATGTCTAATTGGTAAACCCCAAACAAGCTTCAAAAAGAAAATTTTGAAGCCATCCTTTCATTGAATAGTGCACAACAGCATACCATTGGTTTATGTGATAAAGTTTCATGCAATTTCAAAAAATTACATAATTTAACATTTTCCAATAAAGATTATGTTATTTTGAGAAATTCCAAAGGAAACAAACAGCAGTGGGTATCACAAGGTACAATTGTGAATTCCACATCTCTTCTCTCTTACCCAACCCCATCACTGCTGCATTTACATTATAACTACTTCATATTTCCATGCTGAGTGTCAATGATATATATTATTCAACATAGTGGTTTACATGTTGTCTCAGTGTTTCACAAGATGTGCTTTTAATAAGTCACTAGCACTGCATTTCCGTGCAAGAAATACCAACAAAATAATTTGCACTGCATGACATTTATTGTAGATGAGTGTAAAGAAAAACCTTTAGTCTCCTATTGAATGACTGATATACTAAATAACAGTAAAGATGTTACATAAAAATAAAATGTACAAACAATAAAACCAACAGCTGTCACAAAAAGAAAAACAGTGTATCCTTCTTTTAAGAAAAGACTATGGTAATATCAAGGAACCATTATTATATAAAGCAATTTAATTTTTCTTAAGTAGCAGTAAACCTTATTTGCTGAGTAGTAATGCATAAGCTTAAGGATCACACAGCACCTCACAATGCCTAGCATAATCCCTCTCTGACAAATCCTAGTGTGAGAAGTTCTTGCATTATTTTATTTTATTTTTTTATTTATTTATTTTTTTTTTGCTAAAAGTCTATGATGGGTTTCTCCGGGTACTCTGATTTGAGCACTTTAAAATCAAGTGAAATCAACAAATTTGACTTGGTCATAAAACACTATTAATTTGCTCTACTCTAATTTACCTTGTTACATAAAAGTAAAAACTAACACAATTTTGCTTTATATGCACAAATATACACAACATCACATCTGCATTTATTTGGGGTTTTCATAAATTTCTTTTTTTTAAACATATATATTATTTTTAATTATCATCTATTTATATCTTTCTTATGTACTTATTTACTACAATTTCTTATTTATTTATTACCCTCACAATATTTAACAGTTAACCCTTATCTACCCTCCAGCTCAGATGCAGTGACTGTAAGGGAGGTCACAGCTTGTGTTTAATGCAAATAAAACATAAAATTAAACTATCAAATCTCTCCATATTCCTAAGTAAGTACTTCCCTCTTTATCCCAGTATCACCTGATTAAAATACACCTGATAAAAATTCATTTGTAAATATTTACTTTTATTTTAAAATTCAGAACACAAAATTGAAAGAAAACAATCTTTTTTTTACTTGATGTCTACACCTAAACATTTTTTAACAATAGTAAAATAGAAATACCTCAAAGGTAATATGTGTATTTAAATATTAACAAGAGCAGTCTCTGGAGAAACAAATACCCCAGTCCCCATTACAAGAATGACTAAATAAAAGATTTTACCTTACCTCATAAATGTGATCTTTGACTTATACTGTGGTATAACACATTGCCTCAGGTTGGTAAACATTTGTGGCAAGTTTGATCAAAATCCATCCATAGATGTGAAGTTAAGGAGCAGACATGTCATTATGATAGATAGACAGATAGGACAGACAAACAGGATAGACAGACAGTTGATCCATATATAACCGCTTATCTTTGTTTACAAGGGATATAATTACAGTATATACCAATGTACTAATTACCTAGTATAAGAGTCAATAATACACTTTGCAACTAACTGCTCCATTCCATCACTTAAGATTTCTCCTTTAAATTCACACCACTGTGGTAGCTCAGTTGGTAGAGTGCCCGCTCTGTAAGTGTAAGATCGTGGGTTTGAACCCCAACCGGGTCTGACCCAAGTGGGTAGTGACTGTTATTTCGCCAAGCACTTGGAATTACAAAATGAAAGTCACGATTCTTTCAGATGGGAACTTAAAATAAACAAGATCCTGTGTCATGGCAGGTGTGGCACTTTCACCTTTAGCTGGCGATGTCTTAATATAAATGAAATATTCTTGACTGAGACGTTAAACACCATTGCCTTACTCAACTCCTTTAAATTCACAAAGTTACCCAGTCATTTATGGTAGTATAAATAAACTTTTTGCAATAAAACCTAGAATTATAATAAAATGTCACTATCTAAACATTAATTTTTCTCTTTAATACTACCAAAATTATTCTCATTTTAGTTTACAAGATATAAGATAAGGAAGAAGTAGAGTAAGAACATTTTACCCCCAAGTCAAGACTCTTTAACTTACATGTAAGGCAGACAGCTCTGCAATGCTGGAGGACACTAGATCACCAAGAGCAAACAAACCACCAAACTATGGCAAGAAAAATGACAAATTTTTTCACAACAAAATCTATCTAAATGTGATAAAAGCCTAGGTGATGAGAAGCACTGCGAGTGCTGTGATAAAAACCTAAGTGATGAGAACCACTGTGTGTGCTGTGATAAAAACCTAGGTGAAGAGAAGCACTGCGAGTGCTGTGATAAAAACCTAGGTGATGAGAAGCACTGTAAGTGCTGTGATAAAAACCTAGGTGATGAGAACCACTGTGTGTGCTGTGATAAAAACCTAGGTGAAGAGAACCACTGCGAGTGCTGTGATAAAAACCTAGGTGATGAGAACCACTGTGTGTGCTGTGATAAAAACCTAGGTGAAGAGAACCACTGCGAGTGCTGTGATAAAAACCTAGGTGATGAGAAGCACTATAAGTGCTGAGATAAAAACCTAGGTGATGAGAAGCACTGCGAGTGCTGTGATAAAAACCTAGGTGATGAGAAGCACTGTAAGTGCTGTGATAAAAGCCTAGGTGATGAGAAGCACTGCAAGTGCTGTGATAAAAACCTAGGTGAAGAGAAGCACTGTGAGTGCTGTGATAAAAACCTAGGTAATGAGAAGCACTGCAAGTGCTGTGATAAAAACCTAAGTGATGAGAACCACTGTGTGTGCTGTGATAAAAACCTAGGTGAAGAGAAGCACTGCAAGTGCTGTGATAAAAACCTAGGTGATGAGAAGCACTGTAAGTGCTGTGATAAAAACCTAGGTGATGAGAACCACTTTGTGTGCTGTGATAAAAACCTAGGTGAAGAGAACCACTGCGAGTGCTGTGATAAAAACCTAGGTGATGAGAAGCACTGCGAGTGCTGTGATAAAAACCTAGGTGATGAGAAGCACTATGAGTGCTCTAAGGCCGTGTTTTTGAGAAGCACTGTGAGTGCTGTGATAAAAACCTAGGTGATGAGAACCACTGCGAGTGCTGTGATAAAAGCCTAGGTGATGAGAAGCACTGCAAGTGCTGTAATAACAAGAGCACCGCTGAGCGTAGCATTATACGCCCGTGTTATATTGATCGAGTAGTACTATTTACTAGTGTGGCAACACCTTTAGGGGTTTCGCGGGAAAGAATGGAACAATCTAGAGGATTTCTATCAGTAGAGCTCATCCACAGAACTTGCCACTCAAAAGTTTGACACAGACCTAACGGATAAGTGCCAAACCTACCAATAATTTGGTAAAGAATTGGTTACTTTAATATGGGTACGAATTCAAAACAGTATGTTAAATTGTTTTTGGATGATAGCGCCGACTTTAAACATTTATTGTGGATTTTATGTAAAAGATAGAAAAAATATAAAAATACCGTCTTTTCCGTCAGATCTTAAACATTTTTCGGTCAATGGACGACTTTTTCGTACAATGAACTGTTATTGAACAGGAGTGCGTTAAACGTAATTGTTTTTTGGAAAAATTCATTTTTCGCATGTTTGACCCCAAAATTAAGTATGATACCGATTTTTCCCAAAAATTTCACCAAGTTAGATAGCTAGATTGCATTAGACTCCATAACCTCAGAAATTTTTAGCAAAATCTATCGAGGAGTTTTCAAGGTCCCCAAGATGCAAATATATGCTGCTAAAAAGGAGAAAGTTGTCGCCTTTATCATTTCACATCCAGAGGATGTTCCGAATGAATTCGTCACTAATCCTCTAGATTGTTCCATTCCTTACTGAGAAGTATAAGTACAACTAGGATATATGTATGTAAAAATATATTGCTAAATGGATAGTGGTAGACTGCTATATAATTCATATTCATTTCCAGGAAGGAAGAAGTTTAAAATATAATGTTAGGTCATGGCAGTGTTTTCATGTGTTAAGCATTGCATGCAGGAAGATTTTAGGAAACAAATACATTTTTTGTCTGAAATGTTTTGAGAACCTTTTTTTTAACCAACCTGAAATAATTTATATCTATAAAGCTTAATTATAATTTGAACTGTTGTCGTGATCTGTGCAGTATGATAAAAAGGTGTTTTAAGTTAAAAAAGGGGCATAACTCCTCCAAAAATAATGTGAAAAAGTTGTAATTCGAACTTGCACCAGATAATAACATCGTAAATGTGTATACAAAATTTCATTTGAATCCATAAATAGTTGTAGGCTCTGATGATCGGAAACCACATGGTCATACATACAAAAATTTCTAAGTTAAAAAAGGGGCATAACTCCTCCAAAAATAATCCGAAAAAGTTGTAATTCGAACTTGCACAAGGTATTACCATGGTAAAGCTGTATACCAAATTTCATTTGAATCCATAAATGTTTGTGGTCTCTATTGAACGGAATACAAATTGTTAACAGACGCCCGCCCGCCCGCCCGCCCACCCGGACGGACAGCACCGTAACATAATACGTCCCGTCATATGACGGGCGTATAAAAACCTAAGTGATGAGAACCACTGTGTGTGCTGTGATAAAAACCTAGGTGAAGAGAAGCACTGCGAGTGCTATGATAAAAACCTAGGTGATGAGAAGCACTGCAAGTGCTGTGATAAAAACCTAAGTGATGAGAACCACTGTGTGTGCTGTGATAAAAACCTAGGTGAAGAGAAGCACTGCGAGTGCTGTGATAAAAACCTAGGTGATGAGAAGCACTGTAAGTGCTGTGATAAAAACCTAGGTGATGAGAACCACTTTGTGTGCTGTGATAAAAACCTAGGTGAAGAGAACCACTGCGAGTGCTGTGATAAAAACCTAGGTGATGAGAAGCACTGCGAGTGCTGTGATAAAAACCTAGGTGATGAGAAGCACTATAAGTGCTCTAAGACCGTGTTTTTGAGAAGCACTGTGAGTGCTGTGATAAAAACCTAGGTGATGAGAACCACTGCGAGTGCTGTGATAAAAGCCTAGGTGATGAGAAACACTGTAAGTGCTGTGATAAAAACCTAGGTGATGAGAAGCACTGCAAGTGCTGTGATAAAAACCTAGGTGATGAGAACCACTGTGTGTGCTGTGATAAAAACCTAAGTGAAGAGAAGCACTGCGAGTGCTGTGATAAAAGCCTAGGTGATGAGAAGCACTGTAAGTGCTGAGATAAAAACCTAGGTGATGAGAACAACTGTGTGTGCTGTGATAAAAACCTAGGTGAAGAGAACCACTGTGTGTGCTGTGATAAAAACCTAGGTGAAGATAACCACTGCGAGTGCTGTGATAAAAACCTAGGTGATGAGAAGCACTGCGAGTGCTGTGATAAAAACCTAGGTGATGAGAAGCACTATGAGTGCTCTAAGGCCGTGTTTTTGAGAAGCACTGTGAGTGCTGTGATAAAAACCTAGGTGATGAGAACCACTGCGAGTGCTGTGATAAAGGCCTAGGTGATGAGAAGCACTGTAAGTGCTGTGATAAAAACCTAGGTGATGAGAAGCACTGTAAGTGCTGTGATAAAAACCTAGGTGATGAGAAGCACTGTGAGTGCTGTGATAAAAACCTAGGTGATGAGAAGCACTATGAGTGCTTTGATAAAAACCTAGGTGATGAGAAGCACTGTGAGTGCTGTGATAAAAACCTAGGTGATGGAGAGCACTGTGTGTGCTGTACGTTTGTGCTTTTGATCAGTTGCCCATCAAGGCTTTCTATAAAATAAGTTAATCTTTCTTTAGAAATGACTGAAAAATGGACAACCAATGAAATAGGGTTTCAATAGCTAATCCTCAGCATCCACCAAGGTAAGCTAAAACCAACTTATTTAAAGGGTCACAGATACCCCAAAAAGATAAGTAGCATTTCACAAATATCATTCTTTATCAGCTTAACAGTTTTGAGTTGTAGAGTAGTTAAATAACATATTGAAACACACACACAAACACACACACATGTACAAATTCAGTTATGTTGCATAATACCACAAGCTTATGGTGACCTAACATGTCTTGTTCCTAAGAAAACTACATAAAAACACTGCAACCAGACAAAAAATGTTTCCAAAAGTATGTAATAAGTTGACAATAATACATCAACTGATCTGAATATTGATGTATTTTATTCTGAATCTGTTACAAAATATGTAATACAACAATTACCTACCCTGACCCTGGTCACAGCTGTCTGGTTATGAAGTGTGAAATAAGTACACTGTAATTCAAGCATTAATGTTATACTACTCTACAGAAGGTCATAGCAATCAGGAATATCAATTGTCAAATTGAAATATGTATTAAATTTGATAGATTATAAATGAAAAATGTCAGTAGTGATTATAATAATTTCAGGATTAAAAGTTCAGAAGATAGATCATTTTACAGCAACATGCCTATAATACAGTAGATATTATATACCTTGCATTATATACAAGTATTCCATAGTCAAAAATTTACTGAGACAGTTGATTCTGGGATTGTGCAGGAAACCAGAGTGCCCAGAGAAAACAATGATCTTAAGCAGCAAAACTATCAAACTTTCTTACACTAGGATCTGCCTGAGAGGGATTTAAACCTAGGCACTGATCAAACTTTCTTACACTAGGATCTGCCTGAGTAGGATTTAAACCTAGGCAGTGATCAAACTTTCTTACACTAGGATCTGCCTGAGAGGGATTTAAACCTAGGCACTGATCAAACTTTCTTACACTAGAATCTGCCTAAGTGGGATTTAAACCTAGGCACTGATCAAACTTTCTTACACTAGGATCTGCCTGAGTGGGATTTAAACCTAGGCACTGATCAAACTTTCTTACACAAGGATCTGTTTAAGTGGGATCTAAACCAAGGCACTGATCAAACTTTCTTACACTAGGATCTTCCTAAGAGGGATTTAAACCTAGGCACTGATCAAACTTTCTAGGATCTGCCTGAGTGGGATTTAAACCTAGGCGCTGATCAAACTTTCTAGGATCTGCCTGAGGGGGATTTAAACCTAGGCACTGATCAAACTTTCTTACAATAAGATCTGCCTGAGTGGGATTCAAACCTAAGCACTGATCAAACTTTCTTACACTAGGATCTGCTTGAGTGGGATTTAAACCTAGGCACTGATCAAACTTTCTTACACTAAGATCTGCTTGAGTGGGATTTTAACCTAGGCACTGATCAAACTTTCTTACACTAGGATCTGCCTGAGTGGGATTTAAACTTAGGCACTGATCAAACTTACTTACACTAGGATCTGCCTGAGTGGGATTTAAACCTAAGCACTGATCAAACTTTCTTACACTAGGATCTGCTTGAGAGGGATTTAAACCTAGGCACTGATAAAACTTTCTTACACTAGGATCTGCCTGAGTCGGATTTAAACCTAGGCACTGATCAAACTTTCTTACACTAGGATCTGCCTGAGTGGGATTCAAACCTAAGCACTGATCAAACTTTCTTAAACTAGGATCTGCCTGAGTGGGATTTAAACCTAAGCACTGATCAAACTTTCTTACACTAGGATCTGCTTGAGTGGGATTTAAACCTAGGCACTGATCAAACTTTCTTACACTAGGATCTGCCTGAGTGGGATTCAAACCTAAGCACTGATCAAACTTTCTTACACTAGGATCTGCCTGAGTGGGATTTAAACCTAGGCACTGATCAAACTTTCCTTCACTAGGATCTGCCTGAGTTGGATTTAAACCTAGGCACTGATCAAACTTTCTTACACTAGGACCTGCCTGAGTGGGATTTAAACCTAGGCACTGATCAAACTTTCTTACACTAGGATCTGCCTGAGTGGGATTCAAACCTAAGCACTGATCAAACTTTCTTACACTAGGATCTGCCTGAGTGGGATTTAAACCTAGGCACTGATCAAACTTTCTTTCACTAGGATCTGCCCGAGTGGGATTTAAACCTAGGCACTGATCAAACTTTCTTACACTAGGACCTGCCTGAGTTGGATTTAAACCTAGGCACTGATCAAACTTTCTTACACTAGAATCTGCCTGAGGGATTCAAACCTAAGCACTGATCAAACTTTCTTACACTAGGATCTGCCTGAGTCGGATTTAAACCTAGGCACTGATCAAACTTTCTTGGATCTGCCTGAGTGGGATTTAAACCTAAGCACTGATCAAACTTTCTTGCACTAGGATCTGCCTAAGTGGGATTTAAACCTAGGCACTGATCAAACTTTCTTACACTAGGATCTGTCTGAGTGGGATTTAAACCTAGGCACTAATCAAACTTTCTTACACTAGGACCTGCCTGAGTGGGATTTTAACCTAGGCACTGATCAAACTTTCTTACACTAGGATCTGCCTGAGTCGGATTTAAACCTAGGCAGTGATCAAACTTTCTTACACTAGGATCTGCCTGAGTGGGATTCAAACCTAAGCACTGATCAAACTTTCTTACACTAGGATCTGCCTGAGTGGGATTTAAACCTAGGCACTGATCAAATTTTCTTAAACTAGGATCTGTCTGAGTGGGATTTTAACCTAGGCACTGATCAAACTTTCTTACACTAGGATCTGCCTGAGTGGGATTCAAACCTAAGCACTGATCAAACTTTCTTAAACTAGGATCTGCCTGAGTGGGATTTAAACCTAGGCACTGATCAAACTTTCTTAAACTAGGATCTGTCTGAGTGGGATTTAAACCTAGGCACTGATCAAACTTTCTTACACTAGGATCTGCCTGAGTGGAATTTAAACCTAGGCATTTGTTATCCATAAGTGCATATACAGGTTGGCTGGTTCAATTAATCTTATATAGAAGCAACCTTGTTCTTGGTTAATGAAAACCTAAGATTGTACAAAGAAACACCAACCCTTACAAAGAGAATTGTCAAACTTTCACACAAGGATCTGTTTAATGAGTTTCCAACCTAATTGTTGATTTCAGACCTGATCCATAAGCTGTTAATTCAGACTCCAACTATTAACTACGATGAGATTAAATACTGCAATAAGAAAACAAGATAATACCAGTATATGACAGAATATAAAACACTCAGCCAGAAAGAACATTCAAATTTACCATTATATTGATACTAATTTTCTATTTAAAACTGATGGTAAAATAACATAATATCTTCTATCAGTGTAACTGTGTTTGTAACATTGAATTTTCCATAATTAACATACAATAGAAAATTAAATGAAGTTAATCAATGTTTGGTATCTTTCACTTGCTTGAACTAAGTCATAACTGAAAATCACTATGTGCATCTAGATTACTATATAAAATCTATGTAGAAAAAAAAACACTGATGATGTACAGATATTTTACATATTGGAAATTTAGCAAAAGCACGATATTTTTGTGCACATATGGTGTGCCTATAATATATTCTAGTAATATGTTGCCAATGGTACAACCTCTAACATGGTTCATTTTTTCTAAATTTCTATTCTCTTCACTTGGGTCAGAGCATAAGGTATTACCATTCAATGTGGTTCTTTGCCTTTTTGTCTTTCAGCTCCTTTTTTTATTGTCTTTCTCCATGTTATCTTAGGTCTTCCCCACAGTTTTTTTTCTTTGTGGTGTCCATCTCTGTGCTGTTTTTATGTTTGTATTTTACATTCTGAAGATATGGCCAAGCCAACAAATTATCTTTGTTTAATTTGCTGGACAATGCAGATGGAATCAGTCAGCTTTAGTAGGATATTTGGATATTTTGTTTGGCCAAA
This sequence comes from Tegillarca granosa, assembly GCA_029721355.1. Classification (NCBI taxonomy): domain Eukaryota; kingdom Metazoa; phylum Mollusca; class Bivalvia; order Arcoida; family Arcidae; genus Tegillarca; species Tegillarca granosa. Next base: position 11,086,973 of record CM056596.1, on the reverse strand, counting down.
ATATTCTACAAATCTGTGTGGCAGATGTGGTGGAAACTAGTCAGAGATCTCATATCTTCCTTTCTTACTCTCCAACATTCACTTCCATACAATAAAACTGATTTCACATGCTGTTGTACAATCTGATATTGGTTTTTCTGCTAAATTGTTTTGACTCCCAGATGTTACGTAATTTGTGGAATGCTGTATGTGCTTTGACTAACCTGTTTTTTTTTTTTTAAATATATCTTTTAGTGTAGAGTCTTCAGTGCTAATGAATCTTCCAAGATAAACAATTTTTTTCAACTTCCATGATTTTATTTCCTTCTACTTTTAGTTTGCTTTGAGATGTGGTGTTAAATCTCATAAGCTCTAGTTATATAAAGACTGCATGTTAAAATATTAAAATCCATCTGCAGGAATATTTGTAAACAATCTACTTAGTGATTTTCAGTTATGATATGCTCCAGCAATTGAATCATGATAAATTTTATTCAAATCCTGTTATTTTCTGTGATTTATTAGCAAATTCTGATTTCACAAACACAGTGTTATGCATAGTAAAAAATAAATTTATCTAAAATGATTTGATAACAAGAAAATTCACATTATAAATTATACCCACCAACAAGATCAACTTACTAGACAACATAAAATGTTCAAAACTAACAATAAATTTGGATTTATGACTCAAATATTAGAAAAACCAGTTACTTTTACACATATATCATATAAAGTTAGCCAGCATAGAAAATTTTTCATGAAATAATCATTACAGAGAAAAAATATATATATCATTATAAAACATGCCATTATTAATCCAACCCTCACCCACACAATACAATGTAATTTCCTAATTTTTTGCCTGTTACTATCAATTTCCACTGTATCGTCAAACTGGTATGGGATAATTTTAGCATTGTATAAGGCCAAGTATGTATACAAGACAAAAAACAAAAAACATCTGAAGTACATTACTTCAGATTTCCAACAATTTATTGACATTAAGAGTGAAGTGGAATATTGGTGTTTTATACCCCAGTAAATATTTTTAAACTTATATTGAGGCGATAAGTTTTGATTGGGTAGGAGAACCAAACCAACAGCAGGAAAGATTCACTGGTCCAAGGAGATAATTGTCAGGTGACTTGTAGTGGAATGTAAAACCCTGAAAATGAAGCACACCAAGTTGGAGAATGATTACGGGTATTTACATCTGACTTTATATAGCGAGGCCATCTGGGGGCCGCCAAGGGAGATAACACTAAACATCTTATCGAAGGTTGTGTAATGAAATTTAAGACACTATCATAACTGATTGAACTATTCAACACTTTCAATTAAAGTTAAAATGGCAAGGAATGTGTGGTTAGGAGGAAAATTGATTTATAAGAATTATCAGAACCTAGTCTGAATAGTTTCACTCGAAGATTTTTGTATTTCTGTATGTGGAGGAAACTAGAGTACAAGGGAAAAAAACGAATGACTTCATCAAAACAAGCTGAGAAACTTTCTTACACTAAAATATGTCTTAAGTGGGCCACTTACCTAGGCACTGATAGCTACTGTACTCTGCAAGCCTCTGATGTATATACCCTTTGGTGCCACTTAGATACAGATTGTTCAATCAGAATTCCAAGCTATTTATTCTCACTCAATTTATATTATCAAAAACTACCAATGTGGCAATTAATATCATAGTGCTTATTTATTTACAGAATTGCTTTGAACAATATTTGAAAAAGGATAAAAGTTATCAAATTCTTTTTTATATAAAAATGTATCATTTTATACATAATTATTGTTTGATTTTCAAAATAAAAATACACATGATTTATGCTAATTTTCTATTATTTAAACAGTAGTATAGATAAATGGTTAAATAAACAGCCGACATTATCATAATTTACAGTATTACCGGTAACCATCATTTAACACTCCAAATATAAATACATTTATACAAATCATTAAGTTTTATTGTACATTTCTACTAATCAATAGGATATCACCTATTTCATCAAATATCATTGAACTGTTGACAATATTAAAAGTTTTCTTCAATTTTATTTCATCAATTTCATTATGCGATTAGCTGAAGAGTGGTTAAAAGCGCAAAATTTCAGATCACAGCCCCTTTTATCATCAACTTGGATTCTATTATGAAAAATTTCGTCAGTTAACTTGCAGAGGAATACTAATTTTCTCCAGGCACTCTTGTTTCCTCCACCTACCAGGAAGCTGAAGTCTCAATAAAAGCAAGGGAAACTTTACCATAGTATATAACAACACGGTCTTTGTCCACTCCTCAATATCTTCACAGATTTGAATTTCAATACTTGCCAATTCTATCAAAAACAACTTCTAAAAAGCACAGTAAAGAAGCTATTATTCATTAATATTGAATTTGAACAATATGAGCTGTCAGACATATAACTGTTATGTAAGAAGTTCTGTGTATTCTAGACAGACAGTACTGACAATGTCATGTATATCTTTTCCAGTCTGCAAACAAAAAATCTGTTAAAAAATCCTATGAACATAATTCTAATGTGATACAAATGCTGTTGTCACACTATTGTCTGTACAGCAATCATGGTCATATACATGTCTTGAATAGATCTAAAAATGTTACATATAATTAAAACTTGATCAGTAGAGGCAGTAACAAAAAGTCTGTCTCCTCAGCTGAGAGATCTCAACCTTGCTAACTAAAATGTTAGTAAAAAGCCTACAGAAGTGAACACAGAAATCTTTATACTTTACAAAACCGTAGAGTACAAAATATGCTCAATGAGTAAAAGCTTTTATTTTTTATCGTCAGTCTGCGTCAAAGAATTCAATTATTGTCACTCATAAGAACTAGCTAACTACAGAAGTAAATAAAGAAATTGTTATATTTTGAAAAAACTGCAGATTACAAAATATATTCATAGAATAAAAGGTCTTAAATTTTATCTTTAAACTACTTTAAAGAATACCATAAAACTTGCATATGAATATGACCCATAAGACATTTGTGGTTGAAAATGAAGCAATGGGCCATAGCCATTGCTCTTAATGTAGAGGTAGTCTAAAAATAGAGAAAGGTTTTACTTTAAATAAATAGTCTTTATACAGATGTGGTCAACAAAGCAGGTTTTACTGTATAAACAAGTGGTATTTATATAGAGATGGTCATTAAAGCAGTTTTTTTATCATGAATGGACAGGTGGTCTTTATAATATCATTGTCACTATTGACAGGGAGTCTAACCCAGCCTGCATCTGCAAGGATTTTCAAAAAATGATTAAAAGAATTTTTTATCTGCTTTAAATGGTCTTAAGTACTTGATCAAGGACAAAATTGAACCAATGGAAATAATTTTTTTTTTTTATCAAGGACAAAAATGTAACCAATGGAAATAATATTTTTTGATCTAGGACAAAAATGTAACCAATGAAAATAATATTTATGGTCAAGGACAAAAATGTAACCAATGGAAATAATATTTTTCATTTATTGCTAATCAACCCAATAAAATTTACTGTGACAATTTAAGGATGTAATTTTTCTTAATCAGCAAAAGGTCTTCTGAGTTTGTGTATTTAGAGTTCCACAACAATATAACTAGCATTTATCACTATGTCCAATTATTGATTAAAACAAAGGTCTCTAGATTTGGATTAATCAAATTGTTCAGAATTAATAAATTAATTATAAATAGGACAAAATTTAACCAATAAAATTTTAGAAACATACATTAGATTTCACATTTAATTAGTGCATTACTGAGAAAAACAGTAATTTTATTGACTAACATTAGAATTTAAATTTATTTAGCACATCACTGAGACAAAAAGTAAAATTTAACTAGATATTTTAATTAAAGTAATTATGAGACACTATGTTACAGAGTGTAAAAAATCATCTCAAATCTTATTTTCTTTGCTTGTTGATAATAGAAATTTCTAATTAGCACTGTGCCAAATAAATGAATTTCTTGCTTAATTGACAGCAAAAATAGTCATAATCAGTACATATTCTGTTCTTTTTCCAAATTACAGAAAGAAACGATGAGACAATTTTTCAGTTATAGTTTGGCTTTTTGAGAAGAAGGAAATATTTTTAATTGAGGGGTCTCTTTCCACATTATACAGATACTATTGCTTAGATCTGACTTGTCCTCATGTGCATAGAGACCTAGATTGCTAGGTTAGGTAAGTCAAAATCTGGTTTACAGATTACAGCACTTAATCAATATCTTAGGTCTAGCCATTGAAAGTATCATTAAATCAAGTCCAGCTCATTCCAAAGAGAACATAAATTTAAGTAGAATGAATGACATCAAGCAAGTAGTTGCAAAAGCTCAACTAAGCATTTGGCTCAGGTGAGCTAGAAAACAGCAGACATGACTGACTTTTTTTAGTTCTGAAAAGACAATTTTATGAAGGACACTAAGTACATGTGTATTCTTTAACTTATTGTTCACCATTATTTAAAGTGATATGGGTTAAACACAAGTTTATTTGGTGCATGAGTTTGGGCAGATTTTTCTTCTTTTTACTGAAAATAGTTCACTGACCACAACATGGAAAATGAACTCTGCAAACCAAGACGTAAAGGCAGACAAAGAAAAAACCTTTAAGCAAAACTTACAGCAGGACTGAAGACTAACAACTTAGCCACTGGGCCACTGCGACCTAGTTTGTGATTTTGCTTTGTATTAATGTAATGCCTTAAGGACAGCTATAATTGAGACAGTAATAGAATATCAGTATTTATGTGTTAATTGGCTGGCTAACAACAACTGCTACTTTATTTCCATTAACAAGTAGTGTAAAATCATAATCACAGCATCAAGATGATAGATATGTTTTGGTGTAAAAATATAAATCAAAAACATGGTTGCCATGGTAAAGACACATACTTGTCATCTATTGGTGGACAGTATTGATCAAAAGATAATGGACTTCATTTTTTTTTTTTAAATTATTTTTCGGTTTATTAGCAGCTGTTTTGATATAACCATAAAATTCTTATTATTGTTACTACCAGCATCCTGGTTTATATGTTAGATTCCTTAGTGAAACATAAAAATTTTGTTATGTGGGAAGAAAATTGAATTTGTGATATTTATGACAAAAATCCTAATTCAAAAACACTAATTATTCCTTATCAAGGGTCTGCAGTATGACCATTTTAATTTCATTTAAAGAACGTGAATAAGAAATTTGTTTATTACCAATTTTTGATTGATTGTCATGTCATCACTAACACTAATAAAATGATAAATTTTATATATATATATATATATATATATATATATATATATATATATATATATATAGTGAAGTAATTTAGACAGTTTATGGTGCATTTTTGTGGTACATAAGTGTAATATATTGTACTTAATGTGAAAAATACATAAAATTAACATTAAAGTTGATTTATAGGTGCATCTTTGAGAAGTTTTTATTTTTTGTCTTTTTGTATGAATATATTAAAATTAACACAAAAGTTGACATGTACATGCCTGTTTGACTTTTATTTTGTCATTTGTTAAAATATGTAAAGAATTGAAAAGAATTCAGAATATTTAATTTATTTTCTTTTGATATATATTACCCAGTATATCTATCTATCTATCTATCTATATTATATATATATATATATATATATATATATATATATATATATATATATATATATATATATATATATATAAATCTTGTACAAGTTCAAAGATAATTTATAATGATTTCACAGATTTTGACGGGCCTGTCTTTTTTATCAATTTGTTAACACTTTTTTCAAGATTATAAATTCTGACTAAATTTGCCATCATTGAAAACTAGGGTAACAATTATCTTTACAACGTACATATTTTCATGCAAACAAAAATCACTCTCAAACAAGAACTACCTGTCTATTGTGGTCAGTATTTTATGTCTGTCTATTGTGGTCAGTATTTTATATCTGTCTATTGTGGTCGGTATGTTATATCTGTCTATTGTGGTCGGTATTTTATAAGATCTGTCTATTGTGGTCAGTATTTTATATCTGTCTATTGTGGTCGGTATGTTATATCTGTCTATTGTGGTCAGTATTTTATATCTGTCTATTGTGGTCGGTATTTTATAAGATCTGTCTATTGTGGTCAGTATTTTATAAGATCTGTCTATTGTGGTCAGTATTTTATATCTGTCTATTGTGGTCAGTATTTTATATCTGTCTATTGTGGTCAGTATTTTATATCTGTCTATTGTGGTCGGTATGTTATATCTGTCTATTGTGGTCAGTATTTTATAAGATCTGTCTATTGTGGTCAGTATTTTATATCTGTCTATTGTGGTCAGTATTTTTTAAGATCTGTCTATTGTGGTCAGTATTTTATATCTGTCTATTGTGGTCAGTATTTTACATCTGTCTATTGTGGTCAGTATTTTATATCTGTCTATTGTGGTCAGTATTTTTAAGATCTGTCTATTGTGGTCAGTATTTATATCTGTCTATTGTGGTCAGTATTTTATATCTGTCTATTGTGGTCGGTATTTTATGTCTGTCTATTGTGGTCAGTATTTTATAAGATCTGTCTATTGTGGTCAGTATTTTATATCTGTCTATTGTGGTCAGTATTTTATATCTGTCTATTGTGGTCAGTATTTTATAAGATCTGTCTATTTGGTCAAGTATTTTATATCTGTCTATTGTGGTCAGTATTTTATACGATCTGTCTATTGTGGTCAATATTCTGTCTATTGTGGTCAGTATTTTATAAGATATGTCTATTGTGGTCAGTATTTTATATTTGTCTATTGTGGTCAGTATTCTGTCTATTGTGGTCAGTATTTTATATCTGTCTATTGGGTCAGTATTTTATCCCTGTCTATTGAGGTCAGTATTTTATATCTGTCTATTGTGGTCGGTATTTTATATCTTTCTATTGTGGTCAGTATTTTATACGATCTGTCTATTGTGGTCGGTATTTTATATCTGTCTATTGTGGTCAGTATTTTATAAGATCTGTCTATTGTGGTCAGTATTTTATATCGTCTATTGTGGTCAGTATTTTATAAGATCTGTATATTGTGGTCAGTATTTTATATCTGTCTATTGTGGTCAGTATTTATAAGATATGTCTATTGTGGTCAGTATTTTATATCTGTCTATTGTGGTCAGTATTTTATAAGATCTGTCTATTGTGGTCAGTATTTTATATCTGTCTCTTGTGGTCAAGTATCTTTATAGATCTGTCTATTGTGGTCAGTATTTATATCTGTCTATTGTGGTCAGTATTTTATAAGATCTGTCTATTGTGGTCAGTATTTTATATCTGTCTATTGTGGTCAGTATTTTATAAGATCTGTCTATTGTGGTCAGTATTTTATATCTGTCTATTGTGGTCAGTATTTTATAAGATCTGTTTATTGTGGTCAGTATTTTATATCTGTCTATTGTGGTCAGTATTTTTAAGATCTGTCTATTGTGGTCAATATTTTATAATTGTCTATTGTGGTCAGTATTTTATATCTGTCTATTGTGGTCAGTATTCTGTCTATTGTGGTCAGTATTTTATATCTGTCTATTGTGGTCAGTATTTTATAAGATCTGTCTATTGTGGTCAGTATTTTATATCTGTCTATTGTGGTCAGTATTTTTAAGATCTGTCTATTGTGGTCAGTATTTTATATCTGTCTATTGTGGTCAGTATTTTATAAGATCTGTCTATTGTGGTCAGTATTTTTATCTGTCTATTGTGGTCAGTATTTTTTAAGATCTGTCTATTGTGGTCCGTATTTTATATCTGTCTATTGTGGTCGGTATTTTATGTCTGTCTATTGTGGTCAGTATTTTATAAGATCTGTCTATTGTGGTCAGTATTTTATATTTGTCTATTGTGGTCAGTATTTTATAAGATCTGTCTATTGTGGTCAGTATTTTATAAGATCTGTCTATTGTGGTCAGTATTCTGTCTATTGTGGTCAGTATTTTATATTTGTCTATTGTGGTCAGTATTTTATAAGATCTGTCTATTGTGGTCAGTATTTTATATCTGTCTATTGTGGTCAGTATTTTATAAGATCTGTCTATTGTGGTCAGTATTTTATATCTGTCTATTGTGGTCAGTATTTTATAAGATCTGTCTATTGTGGTCGGTATTTTATATCTGTCTATTGTGGTCAGTATTTTATAAGATCTGTCTATTGTGGTCAGTATTTTATATCTGTCTATTGTGGTCAGTATTTTTTAAGATCTGTCTTTGTATTTTATATCTGTCTATTGTGGTCAGTATTTTATACCTGTCTATTGTGGTCAGTATTTTATACCTGTCTATTGTGGTCAGTATTTTATAAGATCTGTCTATTGTGGTCAGTATTTTATATCTGTCTATTGTGGTCAGTATTTTTTAAGATCTGTCTATTGTGGTCAGTATTCTGTCTATTGTGGTCAGTATTTTATAAGATCTGTCTATTGTGGTCAGTATTTTATACCTGTCTATTGTGGTCAGTATTCTATATATCTGTCTATGTGGTCAGTATTTTATAAGATCTGTCTATTGTGGTCAGTATTTTAAATCTGTCTATTGTGGTCAGTATTTTATATCTGTCTATTGTGGTCAGTATTTCATAAGATCTGTTTATTGTGGTCAGTATTTTATATCTGTCTAATTGTAGTCAGTATTTTATACCTGTCTATTGTGGTCAGTATTTATGTCTGTCTATTGTGGTCAGTATTTTATATCTGTCTATTGTGGTCAGTATTTTATATCTGTCTATTGTGGTCAGTATTTTATATCTGTCTATTTGATCAGTATTTTATATCAAGTCTAATTCATTATATTTCTATTAATGCCTTGCTGCAAATCAATTTTTGATTATCAGATATATCATTAATTAAGTTTTCAAATAAATGAATATTTTTAAAAGGTAGCACACAATACAATGATACTGATGGCTTCCCTGACAAAATCTGAGTTATTAATCAATTGCAATAAAAGTAATCAGCAAAATTTTAGTAACTAATAAGTATTTAAAGCCAGCTGCAGACTTTTACTGACATTTATTATTTTTTAATAATAATAATAATAATAATTTGTATCAGCATCAAACTACAAAAAGCTTATAGCTAAACATACATGTACATACATTATTGCAACAATCATTATTACAGTACTGTCACAGTTTGTTACTATTGTTTGTCATGTAACACTGGGCTTACCTGATCTGTCCATGGCTGTTGGTTGAGTTTTAAAGCGTTCATAGACTCATGTTACAACTTCACTTTGGTATCATATACATTTGGGATTTTTTAAGATAATTTCATGAAAGAAAAAAAATCTTATACCTTGTATAATTAGATGCAGTGAACTTTTAAAAAAAGCTCTCATCTTGTTACCATAAGCAAATTGAAGTTGTCAATTTCTGCAACTTCATACACAGCTGGCACCTTCTCAGTATAAATTGTAGTAATTTATCGACATAAAACCCCATTTTAGGTGTTTTATTCTTATGTAAAAAATAAAAATTACTTTGAGCTTACTAACCTTAGAATGAAGACATTTTCACCTGCAGCCTTTTCAATTACTGGTGGCTGAACACAAACAATAACAACCTTGTAAAGTACAAGTGATTTTATAATGTCAACCCCTGATGTAGCCGAAATAGATGTGTTAGTCTCTGTAACAAATGAAGTCTGTAAAATAAATGAGGTCTCATACACATTTGCCTGCCTGCCTGGGTTTCCATTATAAAGGTATGTTGACAAGACATGGCCACATCAAACCATCAAGTTTGACAACTTAAGTAATTACTAGGGATATTTAACTGACAGTAATTTAGGGATTCCTGTTAAAACTGGTAATTAAGAAGAAATGAATCAGAAAAGTAATACCTACCTTTAACAAACAAGTAGTTAATAAGGTCTTACCGGCTCACCTGTGTCAAACTCCATAAAAATTGAAAATATCAAATTAATGAAAAAAAGCCAATTAAGCTCATCTAGGTAAATACATGTACCCTATAATGAATCACTGGTGTTAAATGGGTAAATTACTGTGCACCCATTTATGCTCATCTCCATAGAAAATCAATGAAGAAAAAACTGAAGCAGCACCACAATCTAAATTTAACAAGCTTATTACTGATTATGCATGTGTATTTCAGTTACACCTCCTGCGGGCTTGAGCAAATTGAAACTGAGTTAACAAGTCAGTTGTGAAAGGATTTTACAAGCTCAACTGGGCGAATGTCAAATATACTTTGATACATATATGCATGATAGACACCATAGTGATCAAGTACTCCAACATTTCTTTCCTTTTGTAAGAACTTTTTTGATTGGAAAACACATATGTAAAGCAATTGTACATTTATAGTAGGTATGATTTCGACCTCAGTAACACAAATTATTTACATTTGATTATTTTTTTTAATTGGTTAAGGTTCTTCTAATAGTACATGTACCCTTGACAGTATTTTGATATTTGTTCCAGTGTCCATTCAGTCAAAAGTTTTTAATTAGTGGTCCCATATTTATCTTGTTCTGTTAAATTGCCATTTCTTATTCTTACCCATTAGGTATTAACTATTTACAAAAATAGTACAGGATTTTTTGCTACAAACTGCTTTTTCTTAGAGATTTTACTTGTTTTTATTACCTTCAATGTTGGATTCTTTAAGATGTAACTTTCTATTATTATTATTATGTTATTGTTTTTTTTTTTTTTTTTTTGGGGGGGGGGGGGGTTGTTAAAATTTACCTTACTTTTAACAATGTATGAATGGGAAATTTGAATAAAAATAGTCACAATTTTCAGAGGCATCTATTTAAAACAAAATATTATTCACAAATGAAAAGAAAATTTCTATTTTAATTTGAAAAATGCAGACTTGTTACAATATTCATGATCAGACTTTTGTTTTTTATTTGTAAGTAGTCTTACTTGATATATCAATTTCCAATTATTCATTTTAATTCAGATGAGACTTGCTCTGCCAGTTCACCTGGCCATATGTTAAATAGGATTTGATGAATGACATTATAAATATATTTTTTGTATTTCATTAAGTGTCCTTAATTATTATGCAGATGTATTTGAAATGGTGTTATGTATCCCTTACTTAGTCACAAATGACAAATTCAACGAAGTTCTGTGTTTAATTTATTGTATACCACTGTTTTGAAAGTTGTGTTTAAATGACATGGTTTTGATGACATAACCATGTTCTAATATATGATCCCAAATGCTGCATCTCGCTGGTTAATTAATGTAATTTCTGTATTTATTTAAGCTTTTATCGTTGAACCAAATGTAACATTGTTCATTAGGAGCATCATTAATTAGATTAGCACCATTTTAATTTTCTCTTTGGAAAACTTAATGCAGCTTTAAATACAGATTATGAATCTATTCATGGATTAGTTGATATATTCCTGTCAAATGACAATATTCCTGCAGTTTGTGAAATAAACATTTCTCTAAATGTTCTGCAACAACATTAAGGAGAACTAATTTTGTGGTTAACTGGGAATTCTATTACTTTTCGTTTGTTAATAGGCTGATGTGTTAAACGTGCAATATTAAAAAATCTTTGATAATCAAGCCATTTCATATATTTCTGTGAAAAATATTTCCCCAAGATTTTACATAGAATTAAATGGATTGGAAATTACAAAAGAAAGTCTTGCCGAAACTATAAATATTTATCAAATTATTGCACACAATATATGTGACAAATGACGAAATGACATGATATATGACAAATGGGTGGATCCACGGTCTGTTATGAGAAAACACGTTCGACATTTACCCGTGATCTATATCAACAGTTCCGTACGAATTAAACTTATATTTGCTTTGCAAATAGATACATATTCAAAATAGCACTGAAAGGTTAAAAATATAGGTACTTACAACCATTTATTCTGATAATTTATCGTCCAAGACACAGGCGGGTAAAGATCCATGTTTTCAAAATTGGAAATGAAACTACCTGACAACAATCGGATTCATCAATATAGGCCGAACTCTCTGCCTTAACGATGGTAAGTTTATTTTAGTATTGCTACCATCTTATCAACAACAAAAATAAACTCATCATCGTAGCAATATTAAAATACAATTACTCATCGTAACAAAAAAAGTAACTGACTATCGCAGCAATTAAAAAATAACTTACTGTCATTAAGGCAGATAGTTCGGCTTAGTAAAGGTACGGTCGTATTGAATTCAATGTGGAGCGATTGGAAAAGAAAACATTTTTAATTGATAGATAGATAGATCAATAAATAAATTTAAAATCGTTCAATAATTTAAAGCTTAAATTTTAAAAATCGAAAGATAATCAGAAGAGGATTACAAAGTTAATTGTATTGCAAAGTTTAAATCTCGACATGGGCTACACAAAAAATCGAAAAATAATCCGAAGAGGATTCCATAGTTAATTGAATTGCAAAGTTTAAATCTCGACATGGGCTACACAAAAAATCGAAAAATAATCCGAAGAGGATTACAAAGTTAATTGTATTGCAAAGTTTAAATCTCGACATGGGCTACACAAAAAATCGAAAAATAATCCGAAGAGGATTACAAAGTTAATTGTATTGCAAAGTTTAAATCTCGACATGGGCTACACAAAAAATCGAAAAATAATCCGAAGAGGATTACAAAGTTAATTGTATTGCAAAGTTTAAATCTCGACATGGGCTACACAAAAATGTTTTTAGTTTGTAGCAAACTCGACAGATAACCATGACATGATTTGAAACATTATTGAAAATACATATAGATCTGGATAAAGGACACGGACAAAAACTTTAAACCTTACTGAAAAAAATTCGGATAAAAGGTGTAACTAAAAAATCGCTTGACATTATTTTATAACGTATTGTAAAATTCAGATTTGGATAAAGGTAACATCCTTTTTCCAAGCTTATTCAAAAACGAATTCAAACGAGTTAAGCAGAAATGCTTTCAAAGCTCCTTGCTTACGGTAACAGTAAAACTTTTTTTAAAAATATCGAAACAAGCGCCTGTGGGTAACAGTAGAACTTTCAAAGCTCCTTGCTTACGATAACAGTAAAACTTTCAAAGCTCCTTGCTTACCAGTTAAACTTTCAAAGCTTCTTGCTTACGGTAACAGTAAAAATTTCAAAGCTTATTGCAAAATACCCATTCGGATAAAAATACGGAAATGTTTTTAAAGCTTATAAAGCTTATTACAAAATACAAACTTTGAAAAGATTTGCATAATCAGGGGCGTAGCGTGAGATTAATTAATACCGAGGCAAATGAATAATCACGCCACAGGCGTGAATAAGCGCCGAAGGCGCTACCTGCAAGGGGGTTCGGGGGCATGCTCCCCCGGAAAATTTTGAAAAAATGGTGTAAAATGGCGCCATCTGACAACATCTAGACAGTTTGATCTATTTAATTTTTATGTACAAAACGTCGTTTCAAAAAGTCCAAAAATGTGAATTATTGAATGGTATACTTGAGTGTTCGAGATTAGCCACTATAAATGCAATGTTACCTACAATTAATTGTGAAAAAAGAAGACATACAATCAAAGATCTTTTTAAACTTTACTGATTCGTTTTATATTTAATATAACTTTTGCAATTCAAATGTGCAATTTGCCGATCCTTCTATGTCCTGTGGCATCAAAGCGATGGAGCACACGCTCCCGATCAATTTCAATATCACGGTGCACGTACATGCATGCAAGGCCATTGAACCTTTCTTCGGTCATTGTTGACCGGCTCCAGTCCTTCAGCCGGCGCATGGCTGAAAATGATCTCTCACAGGGCACTGCACCCACTGGCATTGTTAGAAGAATGTGGAATATTTCATGAATGTTAGGATAATAATTGGGGTCTGCTAAACTTAGTGATTCCGCGAGTGTTTCCACTTGTTGTGTAGAACAAAACTCCTTTCACTTTTCGACTTCGGCGTGAAATGAAACTGGGCTTGGCATATCCTCACTGTAACTATCAAACACTTTTGCCATCTCTATGTCTGTAACTGTGCTAACTACTTTTGGAAACAACTTTGAAGCTAGCAAAATTGATGACATGTTCACCGGGAACCTCTCTTCCAGCTGAGCAACACAGTGATCTATGAAGGGGTAGAACATATTTATTCGAAAGTAGACAAGTGCTGAATCACATGCATCTCCAGCAGCTGCACGATGGGCCATCCTACCAGAAACTCTAGGCTTTTCGATACACACATTTACACATTCAGCCAGAGTTGAAGCACGCGTAAACAAAACTTGAAATACTTCATCACTTCGCTGATTTTTGATAACTGATTTGCAATGTTGAGCATCATTATATGCTTTGAAAAGATCACAACTGGTTTTCTGTAATGCTTGAGACAAAGGATGTGTGTAGCTCAAAATGTGTTGTGATATGATTAGAGCAATTATAAACACACTGGACTGAACCTGGCGCATGAATGAGGCAGCTTTTAGTAGCGCGTCAGTAGATGAGCTTTCATCTAATATGTCCTGCAATGCACTAAATATAGACTTATATTTTGCGATAAATGTGGACAAAGTATCAACCCGTGCATTCCAGCGAGTTTCGCAAAGTTTCGGAATCGACTTTTTCGCCCTTGCATTATTTATTAATGTTCCACTGGAGCTTTCACTTGCGTCGTCATCATTTACAACAAGAATCGCGGTATCATCATCTGATATATATCTCTCTGCGATTGATTTCCTTTTTGGACTTGCCCCCATAAACCACGTGATGTCGTTCACTGAATCAAAAAGATTCCGTATGGTTGGAACAGCTTTACATGTAGCAGAAAGAACCAGATTTAAAACATGAGCTCTGCAGTGCTGATAGAATGCGCGGGGCTGAACGTCTTGAATTCGTGTTTTTACACCGGAAGTGTTCCCGGACATGACGCTTGCTCCGTCGTACCCTTGTCCACGCAAATAACCGATATCTAAATCGCAATCTCTGAGTGTCTTAAGAATAGCATTTGCTATCGATTCCGCGTCACATTTTTCCATTTCAATAAAACAAATAAAGTTTTCGTTCACTGTTGATTGGTCGTCCACATAACGCAAACAAACTGACATTTGCTCTTTTTCAGAAACATCGGCACCTTCGTCAGCCATCACGGAAAACCACTTGGCTTTCTTAACATCCGCTAAAATAATTTCCCTGACCTCGAGACCCGCATATTTAATAATTTCATTCTGAATGTCAGGGTTGGTATATTTAGCACTTTTCGGTGCAGTTTCAATGTGGGTTTTTAACAAAGGAACATTTTCCGATTTCCAACGAAGAAAACGGGCAAAGTTGCCATCTTCCCTCTTAGCTTGTTTATCCCAATTGTGACCTCTTAAGGGAATGTTTTGTTGAGAAAGAACTATAATAGTGTCTATAATACTCAATAATATCTCACGATTTCTGGTGACATTTTCCTCATAACTTTGCGAAAGTGAGCTCAATATGTCTTTCTTTTTCGCCAGATGAAATGGTTTTGAAATTATGGGTTCTAGCAGCTGATTGTTGGTGACACTGCGAATCATTGTGCGACAATAGCATCCCTCTTTTTATCCCCGAAGCATTTTTCCAGTCCTTAAACCCCTTGCTACAAAAAACGTCCGTTGAAGATGGTTGACCGAACAGGATACATTCAATACAGAACGCCGCATCTTTACTTTTGGACTAATGTAACCATGGGAACTTGTTCTCCCATGTTTGTGAATACTTTCTACCATCGATTGTTGGATACAGAAACTTCTCTGTCTTTGGTAGATTTCATAATTTCATTTTATCATTGTCGGTGATGGATTTACCAATGAGATATGCTGGGTCGAAATCATCTGGGGAACAGCTCATAGAAACATCTAGAGTATCATTTTGAGTAAGAGATTTGCCACAGGCTGGGGCGTTTTCGTCAGGGGAAATGTCCATAGACATATCCAAATCATAATGACCGGATGAACTGGCTATCGGAGTTGACGTATTTACATTTTGATCTGGAATTGCATTAGCTTCATTTTGTCCTTTGATTTCTTTTGGACAAAACATGTCCGTCAACTTCATTTGTTTTGCTTTACGCTCCATACTTATACAGTAATACAGGAAGAGTAAACTTCATGATAAAATGCGAAATGGAAACGGTTTGATGTAATCAAACTTAAATCGGAATGATATAAGACTCTCTCTCTCTCTCGGAGTCTCTCTGATCTAATCAGTACATACTTTTTACAGTCATCTTTTTTACCGAGGCAGTTGCCTCGGTTGCCTCATAGGGCGCTACGCCCCTGATAATTATACATTTTAAAAAAAAAAAAATTATTTTTTAGAAATTCATTGTTATGGTAACATGTAAGTCCTTATCAGAAGGATTTAATTGTTTCAAAACCTTCATTCGTTTTTAAAAAATGAAAACAACATCATTCAAAGCTGATTGCAGTGATGGATCTCAATAAATGCCGATTATGATCAGTCAAAGAATGATTCCAACACTGATACTGTCATGTGCCGAATTTTGAATTTTCACGAAAAGAAATTTATAAATTCTACACAAAATTTGATATTTCTTTTTTGTTTAAACTCAAAATTATGAATAATGAAAATAGCAGCAAATGCAAACGCTGTTCAAAAGATACACAGAATAAAGAAACAATGTACATGCATTGGCACAAACGTAAGGTTTACAAGTTGATTGAAACATGATTACATTTTATCCTTTACCAGCAGTATGCGCATATTAACACCAAATGACGTTTATGATAAATGATCTTTATATGGATAACTTCCTTAGCATTTCCGTTGCGTTCTGTCATTTCGAATCTATAAAAAGTATTATAGGCAGGCAAATAAGAATGGTGCTTTTATGACAAAGTAGTAGAAAATGTCGAGTTACAAATCAATATCTACAATTTACAATAGTTTCTTCACTTGATCTGGACAAATGGAAGCTTAATCTGTAACATGTTTAGATACAATGACATAAATAGTCATACCTGAAATTTGATGGAGTTGTTGCTCTGACTCTGTCCAAGTTGATTTTTCTCCAGAGCAATGGGTCTCTTAAAACTACAGAATCCGGGGTCTTGAAACAGGTTTCTCTAAGATGTTTCATTTCGTGTAATATTATGTCTTTTAATTAACTAAGTCGTTAATCAAAATTAATTAGTTAAGGAGAAATGAATGTAGAATTGCTGCACTTGATAAGGCTCAGTGTTGCTGAAAAAGGTATTTCTCTGATAATTCACATACTAGTACTTATATATAGTTCACAGCTGGCAAAGATCTTCAGTAGTATCATTGTAGCAACATTGGACAGCGATTTGTCAGTAAATCCAGTATCTTTCCTAAGTCAGGATAATTTGTGGTTTTATAAATATACCATTGAACACAATTTTGTCATTAGCTAAGTGTCCTCCAAGGGAGTTTTATAATCATAAGTACTTAAACCACATCACTGGACGCTGTTTGTCATTAGATCCAGTGCCCATCCAAAGTCAGTAGTCATCCTAATATATATGGTCATTTTGTTTTGTTTGCTTGTTTCTTCATTCTTTATTAGGTTTCTTTGTAACAGTTGCTATTGCTAAATCCATGTTTTGTAGTGAAGTGGATTAATGGTGTCTTACACCCCAGACAAGATTCTTTCATTTATTTCGAGGTAGTCAGTTCTGGGATGGTGGAAGAAAAAACCACCGACCTTCAGCAAGGGAACTAACAAACTAGTATCTGCCCCGAGTGGGATTCGAACCTAGGTGGTGAAAGGCCCCGTGATCCGTAAGCGTGCGCTTTAGACCACTCAGCCACCAAGGCCTTCCATGTTTTGTAGCAAAATAATCATTGTTCTTTCTATTTGATATTGTAACCTTGTACTGTGTTCTTGGTGGCTCTGGTTATTGAAAATTAAGTATGTGAGTTTTTGTTTAGAGTCGCATCAGCATCATTGCAGCTATTCACAGCTAAATTGAAAATTAAGAACTTATGGTAATACTTATATATCTTATCTACTTAAAGCATTTGATTATAG
Organism: Tegillarca granosa; assembly: GCA_029721355.1. Classification (NCBI taxonomy): domain Eukaryota; kingdom Metazoa; phylum Mollusca; class Bivalvia; order Arcoida; family Arcidae; genus Tegillarca; species Tegillarca granosa. Next base: position 11,068,990 of record CM056596.1, on the reverse strand, counting down.
ATGATACTAATGAAGCCAAATAAAAAATTAATACATGTATCTGTTTGGCCAGTATAGAACTTATATGTGAATTAGGGTGATATACATACAAGACCATTGCAATGCAACAGTGGGTTTATTAGTTTTGACAGTTTGTCTATCATACTTTGACTTGAAGAGTTCTTCAATAGGTTATATCCTCAACCCAGCTTATTTTGAAATACATCTGGTAAAATCAAATGCTAAGTGTTACTGCACATTGGCCTAAATGCATTTCAATAGATCTCATACTTTCTCCAATCTCAAAAAAGCTGGTAAATTCTAAATATAAGTGATATGAAAAGTTTTCTCTTGCTGTGGGTGAAAAAGCCCATATTCTAAGAAAGACATTTTTTTCAAATTAAAATAAGTTTTAAGAAATAAGAATGCCACAATCTCAATAAGCTGTTTACTACAGCATATAACTTAAGAGAACATTAACACCAGAATATTACAATGATTATGTAGTTACTGGGTCAATATCACAAAGATAATTTAACTCACCAAGACAAGTAAATTGTTTTTCTAGAAGCAGTTAATCTCACCCATGATTGGCTTTTAAATAAAGTAATACACATAATAAAGCTGTATAGATTGAAGAAAATTCTTAATCATTGAAGATGAATAATTTCCACGATATAATTGAAAACATGCAGCAACTTTGTAGATATAACCCAATCTTAAGAATTAATCCTGAGTTTCTTATTCTATTGGGGAATCTTAATCATTTGATGCAACACAAAGTAGTTATAAATTGGTATAGAGTGAAATAAAATTCACTATAATCATGGATTCATGTTGAAATCCAGTGCTTTTAGAGTGGTGGTCTTATGTTTCACACACAACTATGTTGTAGTGAGTGGAGATATCATTTTCATCCCTTTAAAAATTCTTCCAGTTTTATCAAAATTGTTGTTTCTCCAAAAGCAGAAGATAACCTGAGTAACCAGAGAAAACCAGCAACCTAGTCAGGCAAACTTACACTTCATCACACTAGAATCAAAACCACCAACCTAGTCAGGCAAACTTACACTTCATCACACTAGAATCAAAACCACCAACCTAGTCAGGCAAACTTACACTTCATCACACTAGAATCAAAACCACCAACCTAGTCAGGCAAACTTACACTTCATCACACTAGAATCAAAACCACCAACCTAGTCAGGCAAACTAACACTTCATCACACTAGAATCAAAACCACCAACCTAGTCAGGCAAACTTACACTTCATCACACTAGAATCAAAACCACCAACCTAGTCAGGCAAACTTACACTTCATCACCACAGAATCAAAACCACCAACCTAGTCAGGCAAACTTACACTTCATCACACTAAAATCAAAACCACCAACCTAGTCAGGCAAACTTACACTTCATCACACTAGAATCAAAACCACCAACCTAGTCAGGCAAACTTACACTTCATCACACTAAAATCAAAACCACCAACCTAGTCAGGCAAACTTACACTTCATCACACTAGAATCAAAACCACCAACCTAGTCAGGCAAACTTACACTTCATCACACTAGAATCAAAACCACCAACCTAGTCAGGCAAACTTACACTTCATCACACTAGAATCAAAACCACCAACCTAGTCAGGCAAACTTACACTTCATCACACTAGAATCAAAACCACCAACCTAGTCAGGCAAACTTACACTTCATCACACTAAAATCAAAACCACCAACCTAGTCAGGCAAACTTACACTTCATCACACTAAAATCAAAACCACCAACCTAGTCAGGCAAACTTACACTTCATTACACTAGAATCAAAACCACCAACCTAGTCAGGCAAACTTACACTTCATCACACTAAAATCAAAACCACCAACCTAGTCAGGCAAACTTACACTTCATCACACTAGAATCAAAACCAGCAACCTAGTCAGGCAAACTTACACTTCATCACACTAGAATAAAAACCACCAACCTAGTCAGGCAAACTTACACTTCATCACACTAGAATCAAAACCAGCAACCTAATCAGGCAAACTTACACTTCATCACACTAGAATCAAAACCACCAACCTAGTCAGGCAAACTTACACTTCATCACACTAAAATCAAAACCACCAACCTAGTCAGGCAAACTTACACTTCATCACACTAAAATCAAAACCACCAACCTAGTCAGGCAAACTTACACTTCATCACACTAAAATCAAAACCACCAACCTAGTCAGGCAAACTTACACTTCATCACACTAGAATCAAAACCAGCAACCTAGTCAGGCAAACTTACACTTCATCACACTAGAATCAAAACCACCAACCTAGTCAGGCAAACTTACACTTCATCACACTAGAATCAAAACCACCAACCTAGTCAGGCAAACTTACACTTCATCACACTAGAATCAAAACCACCAACCTAGTCAGGCAAACTTACACTTCATCACACTAAAATCAAAACCACCAACCTAGTCAGGCAAACTTACACTTCATCACACTAAAATCAAAACCACCAACCTAGTCAGGCAAACTTACACTTCATCACACTAGAATCAAAACCACCAACCTAGTCAGGCAAACTTACACTTCATCACACTAGAATCAAAACCACCAACCTAGTCAGGCAAACTTACACTTCATCACCATAGAATCAAAACCACCAACCTAGTCAGGCAAACTTACACTTCATCACACTAAAATCAAAACCACCAACCTAGTCAGGCAAACTTACACTTCATCACACTAAAATCAAAACCACCAACCTAATCAGGCAAACTTACACTTCATCACACTAGAATCAAAATCACCAACCTAGTCAGGCAAACTTACACTTCATCACACTAGAATCAAAATCACCAACCTAGTCAGGCAAACTTACACTTCATCACACTAGAATCAAAATCACCAACCTAGTCAGGCAAACTTACACTTCATCACCATAGAATCAAAACCACCAACCTAGTCAGGCAAACTTACACTTCATCACCATAGAATCAAAACCACCAACCTAGTCAGGCAAACTTACACTTCATCACACTAGAATCAAAACCAGCAACCTAGTCAGGCAAACTTACACTTCATCACCATAGAATCAAAACCAGCAACCTAGTCAGGCAAACTTACACTTCATCACACTAGAATCAAAACCACCAACCTAGTCAGGCAAACTTACACTTCATCACACTAGAATCAAAATCACCAACCTAGTCAGGCAAACTTACACTTCATCACACTAGAATCAAAACCACCAACCTAGTCAGGCAAACTTACACTTCATCACACTAGAATCAAAACCAGCAACCTAGTCAGGCAAACTTACACTTCATCACACTAGAATCAAAACCACCAACCTAGTCAGGCAAACTTACACTTCATCACACTAGAATCAAAACCACCAACCTAGTCAGGCAAACTTACACTTCATCACACTAGAATCAAAACCAGCAACATAGTCAGGCAAACTTACACTTCATCACACTAGAATCAAAACCAGCAACCTAGTCAGGCAAACTTACACTTCATCACACTAGAATCAAAACCACCAACCTAGTCAGGCAAACTTACACTTCATCACACTAGAATCAAAACCACCAACCTAGTCAGGCAAACTTACACTTCATCACACTAGAATCAAAACCAGCAACCTAGTCAGGCAAACTTACACTTCATCACACTAGAATCAAAACCACCAACCTAGTCAGGCAAACTTACACTTCATCACACTAGAATCTGTCCAAGTGGGTTCCAAACCTATGATCTTGTGTTCTATGACTTGGTGTTTTATACCATTACTCCACAATGGTCCCACATGTGGTAGTGAGAAATAAACATTGAAAATATGTCCAATTCACTTTGAAATACAGATATTTTTTTAACAATGCATTGATAATGATCAGTGAATTTTAATGATGTCCAATGAATCTAATAAAGTGATATCTTTGCATGGCAAACATTCTTCCTATAAAGCTAAACCTAGGCAATAACCACGAATGAGCTACAACCCCTTTATCCTTTAAAGGTCACTATGCTTCATCCATTTACTGTTGTGATTAAAATTTGTAACATTTGTAAAATTTTCTCCTCCAAAATAACAGGTCAAATTTTGATAAAGCTTGTATGACTATGAAGGGTTTTCAGATTTAAACAAATAAGGGGTTGTGTTATATGGACAAAGGAAAAACCTTTTTAAAATTTCTTACCAAACCTTTAATATATTGCATGCACCATCTTTAGGTCACTAAGTTAAGGAGTAGGTGCATAAGGTTTTATTTGATAATAAAGGGTAAAATGAAAATTTGGGTAACAATTAAGATTTAAAGAGGAGCTGAGACTTAAGCATAAAGAGAAAACAGATGTAAATGTTTAACACAAAGGCATGATGGATGTAAAAGTTCTTTTTGATTTGTGTCTTGCCAGTATTTTATTATTAGTGGTGTTCGGAAAACATTTAAAGACACTAAATTTTAATTTAATCTTTTTTTCACCACTTAAACTGTATGCAGTGCAAGGGGGTGTCTAGTCATGTGTTGAAGGGCACTTTGTACCACAATGAAGATTTCATCATGACTGACTAAATAAACAACTCCAATTAAAAAGATGGTAAAGGTTTTTGGTTAATATGTTTGTGGCATGTTCTGTTTAACATATTTCTTCAGAACCATTTCATTTGTATTTTGTGAATTTATGTCACTTTTTGGACAGGACATATTCTTGAATGTATGAGAAAAATTGACAGCTTAATTCATACTTAAAAGGAAAATTCCAAATGACAATTTACATAAGTAGTAATAAAATAAAGTTAGTTGTTACATGTACTCCATATTTTTTTAGTTAAAATCCCTTTTAAATATGGTATTCTCTTTAGGTAGATTGGAATGCAGCTATTCAACAAAATTTATTAAGCGTTTTTTTTATTATTTTTATTTAGTATTCAGCATTTATTATACTTCTATAAAGTAAATATACAATGATTTAATATATACACAGCTTTTATACCTGAGTCTCTGGTTGCTGAATTTAAAAGTTGATCACCATCCATTGTTATACACCAGTTATTATCGTTACATTTTGGCATAAATATACCTTTTGTGTCATGTTTGTTTGGTAACCAATGAACTAGACATATCAATCAGTCTGTGTCAGACATTCCATCATGTGTGTCAGACACTACATCTTTTGTGTCAGATTAATATCCTCTCTGCAAGACACTGCATCTCTGTGCTGCAGGCATTAATTCCGCTCTACTGGACATTACATCCTGTGTGCTGGACATTGCATCCTTTCTACTGGACATTAAATCCTCTGTGCAGGACATTGCATCCTCTGTACTGGACATTACATCCCCTGTGCCAATGTCTGGAGCAATACAGCTATGCATTATTTTGTGATTTTACGTTACAAAGGTAATTCATAACTAGTTTTCCTTTGGCTTGAACCTTAATCATGTGACATGATGTTACAGTAATTCAGAATTTTTTTAAACCAGACTCAACCCGTGGAGAGCATACCTTGCTAGTTTTTGGGTTTCACAATTCAGACCTAAGAAGTCATGAGAGCTCTTTATCTTTGCCTTTGGTTTTGACATCTTTTCAGTATCTTGGATATATCAATTTTTCAACTGTAACATTACATAATGCTTACATGGTATATATAAATTTGACATATTGCTTTGTCATTACTATTCAAATTTCATCCTTCTGTTCATTTAGAACTTGATCTTCAAACAAAATCCATATATATTCAATAGCATTTCTGTATATCAAATATTATTGCCTTTTCCTTAACAAGTGGTGAATGGTTCATTCCTGACCTGGCTCCTTCTGAATTTTTCTAGATAATATCACATTTGTTGGTCATTTCATCTTATATTTGTGTCAGATTTAGCATGCTTGTTGAGTTAAACTAAAGCAGATGTTATATGACTCAAATCCTTGATAATTGTTCACAGATGCACAGTGCAATATTTTTGCTTTTGTCACATTAAAGCTTGGTTGCTTGGTTATATTTCAAATTTCTCAAAGCAGATGTTGTGTCCATGTTCATCATAGTCATCTCTTGTAATGGTCATTTTAGGGAAATCTGGATCCGATGCCAATTTGACTCCACCCTCCCAGCAATAGGTTATTGGACTAAATAAAAGAAAATAAAAGAATAAATTACTATAGATAAAATTTCTCTGTTATAACTATGTTCAAATAAGTGAAAAATACCATACCAAACATTTAAATAAATGAGATTTATTATTATTATTTTTTTTTTAAAAAAACAAGAGGTCCAAGATGGCCCTAATTTGCTCACCTGAGTTTAAATGTAACTTGTATCTCTTGATAATACCTGGTAAGTCATAACATGTTGCCTCAATAGAAGTGATTTCAGGGATCATTATTTTTATTGTTTTGGTTTTTAGCTATGTAGGTCACTGTGACCTACTTTCGGTAGCCATAGCAACCAGAAACACAAATGTGAATGGCAATGGTCTTTAGATACTATTGACTAATATGAATGAAATGTGACCAGTAGTGTCTGAGAAGAAGTCTTTTGATGGATGGATGGATGGATGGATGGATGGATGGCAGAGTGCCTATCCATAACAAAAGCTCACATGAGCAATTTTCAGATCCGGATTTAAGACTTTACAGATTTGACACATTAATTAAAATATTTTTTAAAAAATTGTAAAAGTCAACTGCAAATTATTTAAAAAAATTTGTTCAATTAGTTTAAATTATGTCACATAACAGTGATTTTGTAAAACAAAAAAAAAATTTAAGGTTTTAGCTATATCTACATATCAGTCAGTATCACGTGTATTTCAAAAATAATAATTACACTAAAAAGTAAAAATTCATAAAATCTCTTCCATGCTCCATTGTAAGTCATAAAATTCAGAAAAAAAGAAAGAAAAAGAAAAAGGTAGAAAAACAGCGACTTGTACTTTACAGAATTTCATGAAAATTGTCAAACATATGTTTCTTCACATAAAATGATGTTTGGAAAACGAATTCACCTAAATTTATTCATTATTGTAATTTTGGTAAAAAAGTACTATTTACAATGTATAAAAAATAAACGCAAAAACGAGTAACCTCATTTTTCACAAAAATTATTGAAATTCACAAACTTGGTATATAAGATGCTTTAGATGCCAAATATCACATCAGATTTTATTTCAGTGAAGTGGTTTTGGAGAAGAAGATTTTTTTTAGGTTTTTAACTATGTAGGTCAATGTGACCTACATTGGGTAGTTATGGCAACCAAAAACACAAATCTTAAAGGCAATGTTCTATAGATGCTTTTGACCAAGTTTGAACAAAATGTGACCAGAAGTTTCTGAGAAGAAGTCGTTTGAAGCAATTGTTGACGGACGGACGACGGAGGGTCTGCCTCTATTGATAGTAATAGCTCACATGAGCACTTTGTGCTCAGGTGAGCTAAAAAAACGTTGTCAGAAGCACAGTGACAGTAATCAATCAGTTACAGTAAATGCTAATCCTAATTATAACTATCATTACATTCAGTTACAGTAAATGCTTATCCTAATTATAACTACCATTACAACTTAGGTGGTGGAGTGCTCAATCCTATAGTTCAAGACTAGGGTGGGCTATGGGTTTGAACCTATTTAGGGGCTGATGTTTCTGGAAACAAATATGTATTTAGAAATGAAAGTCACAAGTCCTTTTAGTGGAGTTGTGGAATGATGTTTTACATCACAGTCAAGATTTTTGTTTTTACTTTTTTAAGGCTTGTAAGTTCTAGGACTGAGGAGGAAACAAGAGTGCCCAGAGTAAATCAATAATCTTTAGCATGCAAACTGACAAATTTTTTAGCACTTTTTAATTGAAAAAGGACCTAAATAAGCTGTATCACAGTAGACATGGTATATACCCTTAACACACAAAAAAAAAAAAAAAGAAAAAAAAAAGATATCTGAATTTCCAAATATAGCTGATAATATCTCTATTGAGTATTATACTTACTTCTGTGCTGTTGTAACAGAAATGTCAAATTCTTCTGGTGCCTGACTTCTAAGATCTGCTGAACTGAAAGTGTAATATATATATACATGTATATATATTTTATACATATTTCCTTGATTCTATCTGCCTGATACAGTAAAATCTGGATTAGGAACTACCTGTTAATTGTACTTTTATTTCTATAGCAACCTGCTTCACATACCTTTAATTTATTTCACTACCTTATAACTCTCTTTTTAAAGTCCAACTGCCTCATATACAAGTTTGTCTATTATTTTATTTGTCTATATAGATCAATATTTCTTAAGATCAAAGTTTATTTTTCTATTTCTGGAATTTGTAGACTATCAGTTTTTGATTAAAAAATGATTTAGATATATCAGCTTAAAGACCACACAATATAAACAGAACACTTTTTCCTTAGAAACAGCCACACTATAAATCGTGACTGACAAGATTGTTTCTGATCATCCTATATATTCCTGCTATGCAGATTTCACTATTTAAGTCACCCAATATATAAACCAAATGTTATTAAAACTACTTAGATTACCCTTAGATGGCCTCCATATTCAGATTTTAAGGTGTTGGTTACACTCTATAAAGAGAACAAATGTCTTTAAAGACAGGTTTTGACTATAACCCCAGGAACCAACTCCTGGATGATAATTTTATACAGTTTTAACTGTATTAATGGACTATTTTAATGAGACCAATTGCTTTTGCCTGCCACCCCCCCCCCCAGTGATATTGTACATTAATACTATTAACACTCTATTATACACTGATTTGTAAGATAGTTTTTGATCACTCCCCTCTGGATAGTCATTAAATACAGGTTTAGATGTATAAGTGAAATAAAATGGTCTGTCTTGAAAATTTTATTTGTGCTATCATTTGCACAGAACTGTTAAAAACAATGAAAAACTGTAGTTGTGAGGTTACATAATGTTTTACATTTTTAGATATAAATGTATATGGTTATTTATATGAATTAATATCCCGTCACTGTAGTATATCCATCCCCATGTGATACAACAAAGATGATACATAAAATAAATGCTTAATTTACTAGATAGAAGTGAAGCCAGACAAAAATTCATGGAGATTAATTTCTCACCTAGCTCCTACATTTATCTCAAGGTTTGACTAGTTTTACACAGCTTTAAAGGTAAAACTTTACTTTTTGACATACTGACGACGACACCTACACCGGAAAAGTAAATCTAAAACCATTTTGAGGATTATGATAACTCAAAAACCAATATTTGATTCATATTTATAATATAATCAATACACCTTCACGTTTGTGCTGAATATTTTCAAAATCATTAATATTATAAATTCCTGAAATAAAATCATTTTTCAGGAAGACATATACTGCTGCAGTTCAATATCCAATTGAAATAATTGTTTTGCACAAACATTAGTGTCAATCATGTGGTGCACTGACCAACCCCATCCCAAACATCACTGTCAAAATAATATGCTTAACATGGGTTGAATATTTGGTCTAAACAGATTTATTTGTAAATGTTTTGAATTTGAAACTTGAACCCAAAAACTACTTGAACTAAAGTCTCATTCAATTCATATTATCTAAGATTAACTGTAAATAACCCTGATATTAATTTGATAAAAACTTACAATCTTTCATAGAATCCTGGCAGTAGACAGTTCCCACCTGTTAACAGTATATTGTTGTACATATGTGGCTGCATCTCTGTAAAACAAACCAGGAAGTCATGGTTCATTTAATACCTCATTAAGTGGAATAAAAGGAATTTTATTATTTAATGAAAATTAATTAATTTATTCAAATAGAAAAGAAGTTCGGATGGAAAGTTACCTCTGATGTGCCCCAAATATAAAGTACCTGTATCTTTTTTTTTTTATCAAATGATTTATGATGGATATAAAACTGGTATAATTTCTCAATTGTTGTTTCACTTTTTTATCATTTATGACATCATATAATCAGTATTTAAAAGAAAAGAATAATTTTTATATACATTATAGTATGTTGTTTGAATCATTATGCTATCTATGACTCCTAATAGATATAACAATACCATAGAAGTTGTCCCATATTTAGATGTTTCTCCTTCTAAAATATGTTGTTGGAGCCAGCTGAGGTCACATGGCATTTCCTGTGACAAAAATTGGATAAAAATTGCATACTTGACATCTTGTCAAATCAGATGAGTATGATATTAGTGACAGCCTTATGATGTCATCTAAGACAAAGTTACATTGTGAGATACTTTGAAAAAAAAATGGGATAAAAAAAGTTTTCCAATTTGTTTTACAGATGTGTAGATTAATATTCACAAATTTATGTTCCAGGATGAATAATTTACCTTACCATTCCTACTCCATTCCCTTACTCAGGAAAAATTTAGTTAAGAAATGATAATCATTATGTTCCATTAAAACTTAAAAAACTTTGTTTCTTATTGGTATAGGTTTATAGGTTTGTCTGAAAAAATCCTCATAAGGATATTTTAAACAATACTTTATGTTTAGTTTTCAAATATATATATATATATATATATATATATATATATATATATATATATATATATATATATATATATATATATATAAAAAACATAAAAAAATGAAATAAAATAAAAATTCACTTATACAGTAAAACTTCGATCACTCAAATGTCGTTACCTCGAATACCCGGATAACTCAAAGTCATCTGTCGGTCCCAACCAAATTTCTATAATATCCTATGTAAATAAACCTCGATGGCTTGAACTTCGTTAACTCGAATACCCCCACTTACTTGAACAAAAAATATTTTGCAAACGAAAAAAATTAGTAAAAAATTCAACTTCTTTCGCTCAAATACAATTTTTTCATGTGACATGTGACCCAGGTCATTGATAATATAACAAAAGCTGAAGCCATAATACAGATTTCATCAAAAGTAATAAGAGTGGAACGAAACAATTAGTATAGACAGTTACCTGATATTTTGAGTGATACTCGAGATTATTAATTAACTTATGAGATAGTGCTCAATATACACAGTTCTTTAATCTCTTCATCTGATTACAACAAGTGGAAGTGTTTGATCGGTAAAACACATCAGTCGCCCACGCTTGATGATTGCACATGGGAATCTTTAATTTACATGTCACTGGAGTATGCAGAGTAATTTGTATTATCGTTATTTCCTGTGATTCAAATGACGGATATTAACTGAACTTTGTATTGTTATTAGAATAATGTAAGTTTATTTTGCACCATCATTTGTTGAAATTAAAATAAAGTGTTATGTTCGAAAGGTCGCCGGTCAACATTTAAGTTTGAAAACATTATCAAGATACCATGATGAATGATGAATTTTGTATTTTAAATTGGCCTCCTACCATTTTATTATCTATGAATCTTATCTCGAGGATCGATCGCTCAAACCCCCGATGGCTCGAATATTTGGTCAGTTGGACTTCGAGCCATCAAAGTTTTTCTGAATATACTTTAATTTTATTCCAAAAAATCTAGCAAAAAATTTGACTATTGATAGCCTGGTCTGCTTTTTTGTCTGCTATCTAAACAGCTGTGTTATATCTGAGTTTTACCATTTGACTGATATTTTCAATAACATTATATTAGTCTTCTCACCCCAACCGACCAACTTGTCACTCAAAATGTACTTAAATAATTAATATAAGAATTCCACTGAAAATGAAAGTTGTTACCGGTAAAAAGCAATAAAGTATTATGTATCATGTTAAAATGTCTGAGACAGTTGATAAATTAACTCTGTAAATAAGAAGGTTAATTATTGCCTATCCATGTTAAGATCTACAATTCTTCATTTTTGCCTATAACAAATAAAATTCTGATGAGTGAAATCCTCCTTACTAAGACAATAAATTCAGCCATTCAATACATGCTTAGCAAAGCAAAGTTGCATAATAATAAGTCACCATAGCTAACAAAAATTTTAAATGAGGGATCAAAATTTTTACTCAATTCAGAAGATGAACTGGAAAAAAACCACAGGCTTGTTTAATGACATTACCTTCTTTAAGACATTCTACTGTATTCACAATAGCCTCTGTTACTCCCATTTCTTGTATTCCTACATCTGATGGATGGAAAAGTAGTTCTGGTATTGCAAATCTCTCATTATTCATTCTGATAATCTGTAAAATATAGATCAGTAAATTACATAATAAAATCATTGAAGTACTCTAGTTTGGAAAATTTTCCTGACAGTTCTGGTATTGCAAATCTCTCATTATTCATTCTGATAATCTTTTAAATATAGATCAGTCAATTACATAATAAAAACATTGAAGTACTCTAGTTGGGAAAATTTTCCTGTCAGTTCTTTTTTTTAGCCAAAAACATTTCAAATTATTGTATTCACTTTTGCAACTACTACCAGATGACAACCAATGCAAATGTAAGGCAACATTCTTGATATCAAGTATAACAAGAGGCCCATGGGCCTTCACGCTCACCTGAGGATATATCCAAATTCATTTGCAAAAATACATAAAATATTCTTATATACATGCCTACAATAAAAGTTAATAGTTTTCAAGATAATTAATAATTTGAGTCTTTTTATGCATCTATGACCTTGACCTTTAAACGTAAGACCTTGATCTTATATCAGAATAATCACCATATCAATTCCTACAATATTTGAATATACATGCCATACAAAAAGTTAATAGTTTCCAAGATAATAAACAATTTCAGTCTTTTTATGCACCCATGACCTTGACCTTTGAATGTATGACCTTAAGCCATATATCAAAATGTTCGTCATGTCAATACCTACAATATTCTAAAATACATGCCTATACAAAAAGTTTATAGTTTTCAAGCTAACGCACAATTTTAGTTTTTTGTTTTTTTTTTTTTTTTAGCAAAAAATAACATTTCAGGGGCATCAACTCCTACATGCATTATCATACAGTTACCAAACTTTGTACCGTTTTACATTTTGTCCTGCTGAACATTTTAACAATGTTTTAATATTATATATCTCTTATAATTTGGAAGAAAATAGCCCAAATCTGCACAAATTACAAACTAGGTCATGACCTTGAACTTTGACCTTGACCCCATTTTGAAGGTTATTTCAAGAAAAAGTCAAAACTGAAAACCCCATGTCAATATCTATTCATATAGTCAAGTTATAATAATTTGAAGCCATTTTATGAAATTTTTAAAATTAAACGCAAAAACGTGTAACCTATTTTTCAGCCGAATTTCTCGATGTGTACAAATTATATACTTAAGACTCTACAGTAGCTGAAAATCAAATCAGTTTTTGTCTACCACTTTTGGTTTCAGAGAAAAAGATTTTTTCAAATGTAGGTCACAGTGACCTACTTTCTATAGCTATGGCAACCAAAAGTACAAATTTGAAAAGTGCCCTCCCAATTACCCTTCCTGTGAAGTTTGATTAATATTGGCCTGGTACTTTCTGAGGAGTTGTCGAAAATGTGAGTTACAGACGCAGACACGCACTCACGCACATACGGACACACGCTGCGCCATGCCATGAGCTCACATGGCCTATAGGCTAGGTGAGCTAAAAACTTGTAAAATAATAACTTTTGCCACCTATTACTTTCATGAATTTTATACCTACTTTCTTGAAAAAGCAATCAGTCTAGACAAGCTTCATCTTGGATCATTCTGTCAACACTCAAGATTATGTAAGATTCTATTATTCACAATTTGATAGAAGTATTTTCTATATATTATAAAAGCTCAACACTTTAATGTGGCAAAATCCTTTTACATCTACTTTTTGCTGAATACTCTAACATACACATGTATTACCGGTAAATACCATTTCTTTTATACAACATTTGCTTAAGATTTCCACTGTACAACTAAATTTTAGGAATTTCTATTTGTAATAAAAATGGCTTACCAAATGAGAATTAAAAATGAACTTGAATATTCTTCACATGCTCATAATTTTATACTCATTAACATTCAAGTAATTTATGGAATAAAGGGGTACAACTCTTGTCAACTACTTTGTCAATTTAAAGGTGTGTTCAAGTGTGTGCACCCAGCTTTCACTTTGGCAAGTTTTCCATTCAACAGTGAGTGCAGGTTAAAGCACACATGAGTGGCTACTGTCATTACTGTACACTTGTTCATCTAAGATTTAAGATAGTGTTCAGAAGTTTTATAAGAAATGTTTTTTCTAAAACCAACATGCATTTCCATTTTGTTGTTTATGGACAGTTATCCTTTAAACCAGTTTGTTTTATATACATGTTCTACTGTAATATATACAATGTAAATTACTTATCAGACCCTTTTAATCAAAAACTATTTTAACATGAAATTTTCATGACATACAATCTATTATAAGACCAATTATTTCTAATTGTTTAAAATTTTACTTTTACGCCCTTTGTATTCCAAAGCTGATTTATAAGAAGGCCATTCATACTACATCAATCTTACCTGTTCACCATCTTTAGATTTACCAGAAGTTTCCTCAATAGGTCGTACAAATCCTCTCTTTATGTGAGTATAATCTGGTAATACATAGTCTCTGGCTATGGTATTCAGAGGACCTTTTCTCCTATAATTTAGAACGATAATAGCTTAAATAAATATCTAAAAATTTGTTTTGAAAATATTTTGACACGGGAATTAAAGGAAGAAAGTAAGGAAAGAAGGAAGAATGGATGGATAGATGGATGGATAGATGGATGGATGCAGATGAAGTAAATGGGGCTGAAACTTCAATATTCATACCATATAAAAGATTGAAATCATTGGAAAAGAATGAAAAGACAGAAAAGTTAGAATGATAGAATGATGGATGAGTGGATGAAGGTATGAATTGATAAAATGTAGCTGAACTTCAACAGTTCATACTTTGTAAAAGATTGAAATCATTAAAAAATTGAATCCAGTACCTTGCTATTTCCATATCTTTATTAAATTGCTGTGACACATAACATACATCTTCTTTAACCTGATTAATGACATAAGTCTCATCCATAACCATCAACTGTCTAAAACAAATATGGTAAAAAAAATGGATTACTTTTACTTGTTACTTAGCAACACCCATACAATATTGTAGAATAGATATCATAAAAGCAACAACCAAAATATTGCAAAAAAGATATGTTTGAAATCTTAATAGAAAACTTGAAATCTTGACCCTGACAATAGTGCCAACAAAGAAAATGAAAATAAAACCATGTCTACACTTGAACTAAGTCTAACTTTTATGCAAAAAAGAGTAAAATACTGTAATCAAAGGGGATACAAGTTTTAGGAATATCAACAAAATTTTTGTTTTTGTTTTGTTATTTGTGAACTATATTTCGGTCAAAAATCATGTTCTCTGTCTAAAATGCACAATCACTTTCTTTGTGATTGTTGCGTCTACTGAACTCCTCTTGATGTGCATGTGTTATAGAAGGGAAATGTTTTTTTTAGTTTTGCAATCAATAATTTTTTAAAAATATTTAACAAATATATAAAATTGAACTGTTTTAATTTTAAAACAGTTCAATTGTTAAAGATCTGTGATAGCTATAGACCTTAAGACTTGACTCAAGTAAAGTTATTTAACAAATATTTCATGGGGTTGCAGGCTATATCGCAGTTTATGGACCGGGCAAGCACCCCAAAAATATTATATGGACCGATGCGAAGCTGAGGTCTATATTGTATTTTCGGGGTGCCTGCCTGGTCCATAAACTGCGATATAGCCCGCAACCCCATGAAATATTTGTTATATTATACCGAATGGATACCATCTCAAAATAGGCATCAGCATTTTTTTGGAATTAATTTATTCCTTTAAGACGATGATTGTTTACGTATTACAGTTGCCGTTCATGAGTAATTTTGTAATAGCGTTAATCCACTATTCAGGTTAAGATGCTGTTTTTGTTTATTCTAATATTACATCATCAAGGACAATCGTGTGATGTAAGCAAACATAATACCGCCCAAAGCCTCTGGTCTGTATTGAAAAATATCGCCCAGAGTAAAATCAATGCATTTATTAGAAAAACAAATTTATGAGGTATAATATAGTGTTTTATGTCCCAGTCAAGTTTCTTTTACTTTTATCAAAGGTCAGTCCTTGGATAGCAGAGAAAACTAAAGAACCTGGTAAAAACAACTTTCTATTGGTGTTAAAGACCTTGGGTTATTGTTTATTTGTTTGAGATCTAAGAATTACAGACATTGATATGTCTGAAGAACAACCTAGCTCAACTGTAACTCATGTCCATAAAACAATTTACCGTAAGCACTGAATACTATCACTGTGGAAGTTGGGGGTAAGACAGAAGATTATCATACAGGTGTGTTATCAAGATCTAGTTCATTACAAATTTATACAAACCTGTAAGATATTACTTCCTTCAGATGATTAGTTAAAACTTTACCACCAACATTTATCCTGAAAAAGTAAGAAAATATCATTTATGAAGTTAATTCAAATAACCACAATTTTATCTGTAAAATCCTGTATTTTAAAGTTTTATTGATTCTTAATTCAGCCCAACTGAACATCTGAAAAAAAAAAACAATTTAAAGTGTGATTATCGCACAGGGAAAGTTTCAATTTCTAAACAATTTCTTTAATCTGTTTTCCAGTCATTATCTGAAAAATAATGGTAAATGGACAGACAAAATAGCACACACTTAATAATGAAAACTAAAGGTATCACATATTATCTTGCCACTATATGTGGCAGGGTATAAATACAAATTTGTTTTAAAGCAATACACACTGATTTAAAATTACAGAAAATGAATAAACTAAGCCTGAAAACTAAAGCAAAAGAGATTTGAGGCTGATAGCAGCAGCAGGTACTTTGTAACAATTGGTCCACATGCCAGTATATTGTATATAGAAGATACATTCTAACTCACCTTCGTATGTTTTCTACTAATTTCCTCTCTTTATAATATGGTACTATATGTGTAAATGAGTAGCCTGTATCCACCACTAAAGTACAAAATGGTTTCTGTGGCTGTTCTCTTGAATATTTATACTGACTTAAAAAAGATGCTGAAATGGAAATCAATGATTAATTCCCAAGGCCAATCAATTTAGTTGTCCAAAGAGTTATATTTAGAGGCTTTTTTTAGTAAGACAAGTTCTAAAGAAGTTAGGTGTTTAATTACAAGTGAATTTATAAATTTCAGTCAGGAAATAAAACTAATATGCTATCTCTTTTAAAGGAAAAAATAACGGCGAAAAAAGTTAGCAATAATTAAATGATCATTTGAAGTAACAGACAATGTTGTCTACTCACTAGGGTTTCAATTGAGACTTGCAGAGCTTATATAGAAACAAACCATAACTTTAAATATGACATATCCCACTAAAGACCTGTCTTGAGGTTTGACTGTAATTTCTACAATAACATTCCTTGAAAATTGTTCTAATACATGTAGTACATGTATATGTTTAATATGTTAACTTTTTGGCTTTCAAATACGCTTATCTTGCAAGTCATTCACAGTTACATAATATGCAGCTGCTTATTGAAAATACAGAGAAATATTTTATATTTAAAAGCCCTTGGCAACTGATTAATTTATAGTAAAGATTTGTATAAGTAAAGGAAAAAGTACATGTCAATGTATTTGATACGTCACATATGCTGGCTAAATAAATTGATATGTTACATATACTGGCTAAATGGAATGGTGTACCATATGATACCTGCTAAGGTTTGTTCGAATGAACGTGTGTACCATATGATACCTGCTAAGGTTTTTGCAAAAATGGTTATAGAAAATGTATTCTGTATCATTTTCTGCAAAATATTATAGAAATCTATTACCAGTGTGGCTCTTTGCAGGGCTGTGAAGAAGTACTTACGATTTGTCCTTAGGGCAGACTTAAACTGATATTCCTCAAACAATATTTCATTCATGGCTTCTTGTGTTGTACTAAAGTTAAAGTATGGTTCTGTCACAATTATATCTGTTTCATTAAAATCAACCTAAAACAAAACATAAAAGTACACATAAATGATCTTAATAAATATAATTACATGTCATGCTTATAACTGACATAGCTTCTCTTGATTATTCCATGTCACACTGAATACAGCATACAAAGAATTAAGAATTGACTGTCATTTTTTCCTGGGTTATCAAGGAATGAACCAGATTTTAAAACTAGCAAATCTGATGAACTGCGAAAAAATGACAGTCACAGTCAATTCTTATATTTACAATATTTTTCCTAACATTCTTTTTACAAACTTCTCGATTGCGTCATACAAATAAGAAAGAAAAACCGGTATATACCGAATCTGTCGGCAATGTAAACATTCTGGGAACAGCCAATATGTCAATCAAAATAATTCCCGCCTTCTCACTGATTGTGTGACGTAATAGACGGTTTAAAAAATAGTACACTGGAAACAAAAGTATATTTCATACAATTTTATTCGAATAGACAAACAAAGTTACAAATTCATATTGATTGTTAAATTACAGCTATTAAACGTTGAATTTGTCAAAAATCCCAATTGTATGGATGACAGGGTATTAGAAACATCAATGCGCGACGTTTTGTTGGACTGTGTTGTGCACAGGTCCGAGCATGGAACCATCACGTGATTATCAGTTGCTGGTAGAGAAGAAGAAGCATGGTCAGAGGCAGAGGGAATTACGGCAGAAGTATTACCAGTGACAGTTGATGAAAGAAGCGAACTTAAAGTATGTTTTTGAATGGTCGAACAGTCGCGAGAGTAGCTCCTGACAGAAGCCTCATTCCGATTCCATAACCGCTCATAAACATTATCTGTCTGGTCTCAACACCGGCATCGCTCATAGCTTGTATGGTAGTGGCCCGCAAGCAGTGTGCCGTGTAGCGTTTAGAACACCCTGACGATGGAAATATTTTTAAGTATACAATAAAAATCGAAACAAATACTTTATTTATTTATTTATTTAAAATTCAATATTTTTTCTTTCATTTTCAATGTATATTTAATTAAATAACACTATAAAATGTGATGGCTTGAATGTTAAAAATAGATTGATAAAGTAGGTCATGGGAATTGCCTAATGTTCTAGATTTTCTACAATGAGTTCAAGGAATTCAATAGGTGTTGTAAATATTTTTTATTTTTTTAAAAAATATTTATTTTGCTATAACGTGAAAAAAAAACTTGAAAAAAAGAAAGAAATATCGAAGTATGTACGTGGTTTTGTGAGATAAAAACAGATAGCTAAAAATAGGTCAGTTAGGGAAAAACCAGAAATCGTATTCATGCGCGATGTGAAAAACCGATGTTTATGCGAATAATGAAAACAAAAATCAAACTGGGTTCAACATAGAAATTATGTTTCTATTGTAAATATTATTTATTACACTACACCATGTGTGTGTGTGTGTGTGTGTGTGTGTGTGTGTGTGTGTGTGTGTGTGTGAGAGAGAGAGAGAGAGAGAGAGAGAGAGAGAGAGAGAGAGAGAGAGAGAGAGAGAGAGAGAGAGAGATTAATATCACAACTACAGAAAAAAAACTGTGGAAATCAACATAAGATTTTCTTCCATTAGGCATTTTTTTCAGTTCAAATGGGTTATTTAAACAAACATTTTTTCTTATATAGTTCTTTATGTTTACTCAAATTTAGTTTCAACAAGTTTAACTGTAAGATATTACCTTTAAAACATCTTTACCAAACATGTAATCCCAGACTTGTCTTTCTATATCCCAATTCACGAGGTAACCCTGGAAGAGAAAATTTTAACCAGTTTTAAAACTGCTAAGACAGTCAGTACAAATATCCATCTACAGTATCATCAAATTATTAGCACCATTTCCCCCCCAAAAAAAATTACCAATTACAGGATTCTAGGAATAAATGCATTTGAAACTTGTCAAAACCCAGATTTAAAAGATATGTTTATATTTAGGTAGTGTTACAGGATGAATATGAAAAGTTTCTGGGTAAATTTGAAATCACACACACTTGACACTCAACATTCTGAAGAAATAAGGATATCAGATTAGTTTTATTTCAGATGACCAAAACAATCTATAGGCACCAATGTGCACAAGCCAAGTTGCAGGTTTATATTCTATATGTTAGATAAGTCCAGGACCCATAATTTCATCAAAAATCAGTCAACCAGAACAAAGCTCAAACTGTAACTTGACCTGTAACTTATTATGATAAATTTGCATACCAGATTTGAGTTCAATATCTGCAGGCATTTAAAATAAGTAAAAAATATATAAATATACTTTTAAGAAATTTTCTATGTTCAAGTCCCATAATTTTGTCAAAATCAGTGAACTGGGACCAATCTAAAACTTGATCTGTAACTCGTGGTGGTATACTCACATACAAAATTTGAGCTCAATATCTCCAAGCTTTTAGAAAAACAGAAAAGTAATGGTGCTGTCCACACACATCACAAATTAATAGCCGAGTACAACTTTGTTGCAATCTTGGAAATTGGAGATTGGAAAATTATGATTCACTTGAACAATAATTTTATTTTTTGTTTATTTTAGTTAACTATTAAAATTATTTAAAATAATAAGTTCTGAAGGTGACAAAAAAAATCACAGGGACTAAATAACAAATGTTATGTTCTAAATACTGTGAAAGTATCTGGAAAGCTGCACTATCAACAAAATAAATAAAGGTTACAATATGTTACATGACAATACTGACACTGAACTAAGATTTTACTGACAATTTTTATAGAACTTGTGAGAGAATCTAGGCATACAAACAGTTGTCTCTTTCAAGAAAATAGCTACTGGCTGATTGAAAAATCAATGAAAGTTTGCTTGCTGGGTTAACTTACTTGTGATATCACACAAAATAGCATGTGTAGATATCTCACATAAAATAAAACAGACATGCATCTCAGCCCCTAGCATGCATGTTCTTTTGCCAAGCACTTGGCATTTAGAAATGAAAGTCACCAGGCCCCAGTTTCACAATCATTCACTCAATTGAGTATACACTCAACTCAAATATTACAATTTTTCTATCATCCATATTTTGAAAATTTAAGTTTTATGAGACAATGTTTGATTTTATTCAACAAACCTACACCAAACAATTTCAATATAACATTAGATATTTAATTTTAACAGTGTAATGTCTTAAAAATTGACATTGAAATATTCCCGAATTTGAGTTGAGTGTACACTCAACTGAGTGAATGATTGTGAAACTGGGGCCAGGTCTTTCGGATGAGACCTTAAAAACTGATGTCCCATGTCCCGGCAGGCATGGCACATTAAAGAACCTTCCCTGTACATTGATCTAAGCACAATGCAAAGGTCAAAATTTCTGCCACTTCACCTATAGCTGGTGACGTCTCGACATAAGTGAAATTTCTTGACAGGGACATAAAACCCCATTAAATCAATCAATCAATCAGCTCATAACAACCAACTAAATACCTCTGTAAAATATTTTTAAAACCATGTCTTACCTTTTGGAACGGTAATAAATAATACAATCCTGATAAGTCTTTACATTCTTCTATCTGATCTCCAATAAATATTCTGGTTCTTACATTTTTAGCCTTTGTCACACAATTTGGTATGACCCTGAAAAATGTGAAGAGCTACATTAATCTACACCGCAAAGAAAATTCAAGTTCAGAATCAGGTCACATAATCAAGCTCAACCAATCATTATTTAATAACAATTCAACATAATAGGATACAAAAATAAAATCTGAAATCTCCAAATAATTATGTCTATAAGTACATTGTAGTTAAATTATTGCATATTTTAATGCATGTACCACAAGTGAAATTACCCTGACCTTCATTTGTTCAAGGTCAAACGATCTCTACATTTTATTTTTAAAAATTATTCTGCTGGTTGTGAGATGATCTTGTATTTTACATTTCACTTTTTTACCACTTATTTTTTCATCATGTTAAACATAACCAAAATTTAGAAACCGCAACAATAACAGTCAACTGTCTGACCTTGCCATTCTAGGTAAGTTATAATAACGTGAAAATATCTTCGAACCTCAAAGTCATCAGTGTAAAGGTTTCCTACAAAGAACAGATGAATCAATTATAAAAACCTAATTACCAAAACATTAAAAGTAAAGTTAAAACAAAGATTAAAACTGAGAATACTAAACAGACAAATTATTAAAAAACAAACTGGCAAAAAAATATGTCATCCTCAGTACTTTATTTTATTAATTCTGTGGCATAAACAAGAGCTTTCAAAACAGTGTAGCTCATCCACACATCAAGTCCATAAAAAAAATAGCAAAATAAATAAAAAAAAAAAATTAAAAAAAAAAAAAAGTTCTGTAATTCTCTTTGCAACTGTCACTGCAAACGCATTGAGGAAAACATATGCTATGGTATTTTGCTCATTTTGGCAAATATAAAACACTTAATACATGTATGTAGTCCTTTAGGCTTATTTTAGCAGATTAGTTATACATTTTTAAAATAATATATAACAAAAATACCTGTTAAATAAATAATTTTCTAGTGAGCAAGTTTTTGTTTAAAGCTGCATCAGCATTATTGCAGCTATTCAGGACTAAAATAATTTTCTAATTAAAGCAGAAACCTTCAATTACCATCTATTAACAATGCAAATTTATGCAAATCAAAGAACATATGTAAATTTCTAAACTCAATAAGAAGAGGGTTGTTTCTATCACGAGTGGGTCCAACATAATGGACTATTCTGGTACAAAGTGAACAACTCATGCTCATTATATAAACTTTCAACATTTGTCGCTTTCATTGACTTTAAAAAGGCTTATGACACTATTGATAGAGCATTACTATTTAAAAAGTTAAATGATATAGGTATAAAAGGTAACATGTATAATGTGTTGGTCTCAATATATTCAAGTGTGCAATGCTGTGTACGAGTAAATGGTATGTTATCAGAATGGTTTAATGTAAATTGTGGGTTGAAGCAAGGTTGCATTTTATCACCTTTATTGTTTAATCTCAGACATTATTAATTGTTTACTTTATGCAGACGATTTGGTATTGTTAGCAGAAACTCCTTCCGATTTACAGATTCTGTTGGATAAACTGAACTCATGGTCAGTATGTAATAAAATGACAGTGAATTATGAAAAGTTGAATGTTATGCATTTCCGCTGTTCATCTGTGAATAGAACTATTGCTAAATTTCACTTTAGTGGTAATAGGATATCTGTATGTGACAAATATGTTTATCTTGGTCTTTTACTTGATGAATTTTTGGACTATTCAGTCACAGCAAGGCATGTAGCAGGTGCAGCTAATCGCGTGCTAGGACTTTTAATCGCCAAAGCTAAATCTGTTGGCGGATTAACGTATAATACGTTTATTACATTATATCAAAAAGACTGTGATACCTGTGATAACTTATGGAGCTGCTGTATGGGGTGAGAAACAGTATGCATGTATAGACGCAGTACAAAATAGAGCAGGTAGATCATTCTTAGGCCTCGGCAGGAATGTACCGGTACCTATTGCAGCCATTAATGGTGATATGGGATGGATTCCCCTACATATTAAGACATGGGATTCTGTAATAAGACAATACTGTCGTTTTGTTCACATGGACAATAGCAGACTTAATAAATGTGTATTTGTATGGTCCGATAGTTTTAAACATTCTATAAGAAACTGGAATAAGCTTCTTTATGATAGATTAGTATCTCTTGGATTGCATGATTACTGTGATATCTCAATTCAGATGGATAGTAAAGTATTGATTCCTCTGGTTTCAACTGGAAATATGGATAAATATATATCTGACTGGTACTGTGATCTAAATCGTGATAAAGCTGTTAGGGGTTCTGGTGGAAATAAGTTAAGGACATATAACACATATAAACTTTGTTACGATACTAAACATTATGTTAAAACATTATTAACGCATACACAGCGGAGTGCCCTGGCCAAATTTAGATGTGGCACAGCACCAATCAGGATCGAAACAGGAAGGTTCGAAGGACTAGCATTGGAAAACCGAACATGCATCCACTGTGTGGACTGTGTTGAATCAGAATCACATGTGATATTATATTGTGAATTATATGATGACTTAAGGTCTCAATTATTTGAGGGTGCCAGAAATATTTGTTTTAATTACGGTTTTAATTTTGATTTTTTAGATGATTCGACTAATTATCTGTGATTCTAGCCCACAAAGACATGGTTAAAAATAGTGCCAAATTCTGCAGTAATTTTTTAATGAGACAAAGAAGTTTTTTATATAAATGATTTTATATGGGTTACATCTATGTTTTATATTCAATGTCATTTTATGTGTTTATGTGTATTTTATAGTCTCTTATAACTCTTTTAAGAGTGGCAAGTGTACACTTTTTAGATAATATGTATGTATTTTACTTGTATGTATATATGATGGGACTTTAATAAACTATATTTTATTGTATTGTATTGTTAGTACCATCACTTTTCTTGTTCTATAAAATTCTACTACTGTGAACCTCTAATTATGTGTTGACTATTGGGGAAACAACGACAGATTGTAAAATTTTATATTATATAATTTCTATTCTTTAAACTCAAATAAGTCTTATAACTAATGTAATTACCTTGAAATTTAAAAATAATCTATTCAAATTATAAATATCAAATTTCAGTATGACATGTGCCACTATATCTTTATTACAACAAATACCTTAATAGACTGATAATGATCCACTATGAACTGTTATTAATCTAGTATAAAGCGTCACTGAAAACACTGACCAATCAGAGCAGACTTGTCAATAGTTACTGGGCTTCATCCATGTGGAAAATTAAAAATTACAACAATGAAATGATCCAGAAACTTTATAAGCTCTCAAATCAGTCTATTTGATCTTAAATCAAATATAATTGTATATAGCTATCAAGGATATTAAAACAATTATCCATAATTTATCATTTAATTATGAAAAATATTTCAATATACAAAAATAATTTAAATCCCTTGATTGTAAAAAAAATTCTACCCATGCATAGACTTAAGATAACTGATTTAAGAGAAAAAAAATATATATTGGCATGGCCTAAGTTAACAATTTAAAAAAAAAAACAACAACAACATAAAAAAAAAAAAAAAAACATGCTCAATATTTCAGGTAACTTAGTCTTTCTTTTGTCCAGGCAGTTGTAGTTGTTTGTATATTAAATGTAAAGGCTTGAATTCCTGTAAAACACTTACACCAAAACTAATACATTTTTACATTCAAGTTTATCAAATTACTATAGAAACATTTCTAAGCAGGTTTCAAAATACAAAATATTTATGTTGAAAACAGGCCATATAAAAATGAAAAAATGTGGAAAAATGCAAAGTCTGGTTTTTTAAGGAATAACTTGTGATTTAAACAAGTTTATTGAGTCATAACATGAAAAATGGTGTGCACACTTCATAGCGCGTTATGAAAAAGTGTGCACACCGTTTTTCATGTTATGTCTTAATAAACTTGTTAAAAAAACAAGTTATTCCTTACATAAAACAATGTTTTGTTTCATTTTTTCTTGATTTTTTTATAATTGAAAAAAATTTCTCCGCGTTGGAACTATTATCAACAAACAATTTGAGCCAATGGAATGGAAGAGTCATACGTAACGCCATTCACTTTTAGCGTTGCTATGGTTACATAGTTTATTGGAATATAACATGAAAAACGAGCACTTGCATTTACGTTGTGTTTGTATTGCAGTGTGATATAACAGAAGTTAGAAATTAAATTATAATGGTATTTATGGTATGCTTCTTTTATGATACTGGTAGTAAAATAATGAAAAAGTGTCTGGAACAACAAAAATATGTTTGTAAGGAACAAATTCCTCTTGCTCCAAATTGACTAAGGAGCCATTACTTCATGAGAGTCATTACTTCATGATGAGAGTCATTACTTCATGAGAATCATTACTTCATGAGAGTCATTACTTCATGAGAGCCATTACTTCATGAGAGTCATTACTTCATGAGAGCCATTACTTCATGAGAGCCATTACTTCATGAGCCATTACTTCATGAATAAAGGGATATTTCTGTTCCCTCATTGCTATATGCTGCATTATGAATCATCTTAATCACAAGAGAGAGAGAGATGTACACAGATTATCAGACACTACCCACAGAAAAACTTACCAGTATTTTTTAAGGAATTTGTGTCTAATATATTTTATTTTACTATATATGTTTTACTATATTTTCACTATATGTCCTACAATGTTATTTATTATAATGTACCACCACAAATTGTATTCTAAAAGTATTATTTATGCCACCTATAAGTGTATGCTTATGTAAAACATGAATTGGAATTTCAGAAATATCAAAATCTGCTAGTTGTGCTCTTGGGGTTATTTTTGGAAAATTTAGCAAAATGGGGGACTTAATTATTCTGTATATACCAAGTTATATGAATCTTTAGTTGAACCTATGTATGGTAGCAGTATATGGGGAACAAAAGTGCATCGAAAGATAAACTATGTACAAAACAAAGCAATTAAATTTTATTTGTGTGTTAGAAAAAACTCAAGTAAAGTTGCATCACGTGGTGACATGGGCTGGTCATCGTGCTTTACCAAACAACGTATATCATGTCTTCGTTTATTCTGTAAACTCGTCCACAGAGATGTAAATAGAATGACATATAAAATATTCAAATGGACATCTAGATGCAAAAAAAGTTGGACCAGTGCCGTTAATAAAATAATAAACACTATTAACTGTCAAAATATTGTTAACAACCAAACAGTTACTACATTTACGGCAATGAACATTATTCAAACAAAAGTTAGATGAAACCGATGTGAATGAATGGAAAACTGATTTATATAATGACAGAAATAACAAAAACGGAAATAAATTACGAACTTATAGACTATATAAAATGGGCATAAGAACCGAACCTTATTGTGAAATAAATATACCAAGACCACATTGGCGTGTTTTAGCAAACTTTAGATGTGGCAGTCTTCCAATTGCAGTTGAGACGGGTCGATACTCAACACCACCAACGCCATTAACTGAACGTTATAGTGTTTTTTGTAATTCAGGTGATATTGAAAATGAACTGCACTTCCTTTTAAAATGTGACCTATATTCAGACATTCGTTTTAACTTTCTACATACCACTTCACAAAATATTGAACAGTTTCAACATTTTAATTTAATGGATCAATTTATAAAAATTATGACCTGTGATAGAATGCAACCGATTTTAGCTTCATATTTATATAAATGTTTTAATAGAAGAAAATTTTATGACATTTTAAAGAACTGATATAATTTTTAGTAACTTAAATAAATATATATGTTTTAATATTTCCTTTAAATAATTTTATAGACAATAATGATTTAAATGTAATTACATGTACCGGTATTAATTTTAACTTAGCTTTAACGAACTTTTAGTGTCTCATAAGTCAATATGGCTGGGAGTAATCATGTTGTGTTTATTTTTGCTTGAATGTTTTTATTGCACTGATTACTTGTGACACTTTAATAAAATAAAATTATTATTATTATTATTATTATTATTATTGAAAATTGTGTCAAATATGAAAGCCTAAGTTTATACATAAAGAAAAAACGACAGAACAAAGGGACAAACACACTGACAAAAAATAAGAAATATTCAAGCTCTAAAAATATGGCCTAGTTTTTAAAATTAATATTAAATCAATTACTTCTAAAATTTATTGCTTTTCATTACAATTACAATTTTCAATTACTAAAAGTCTGTTCAAACCTCGGTCATACAAAATAAAAATTATAATAATCATCCGAAAAAAAATATGGAATTTTAAACAAATTGAGTTTTTTTTTTTATTATTTTGAAATTTTATTATCATTATTATTTCTTTTTTTTTTAAAATTAAAAATGAATATCAGCTTAATTAAACTGTCAATTTTTCAAAAGCAATGTAAAAGTTCAATGTTCCATGTACACTCCAATAGGCGGTGAACTGAAATACATAATATATTTTATCACTCAAATATCTATTACTTTATAAAAATATTTGAAATGTTAAATAAAGTGGTTATCAAGCATGGTAGGTCTGCCTATTATCTCAAACAATACAGGTCAATTGACACATTTTTAACAACATTAAATATTTAATTCTCCATAAATATAAACAATGGGACTTGTTAAATGACTTTACAAGACAAGATAAACGACACGCGAATCACAAACAATGTTACCCCAATAAACACAAAATGAATGATATGTATAGAAGGTTACCGTCTTATTAAGTGTTGGTAAGGGGAGATTTGAACAAACGGCATTCAAAATAACACCTGAATTTAAGACTACATATTTATGCTGTGATGTTTTGTGCATAAAGGATGGATATTTGCAAAATTAAGGTGCTAATTCTGCAAATGGATTAATTACAAATAATGAACATTCAAGATAATAATCAGGTAATATTACCTATTTGTTTTTATGACATATTACCAAATGAAATGTATAGGGTTAAAAAAACAAATCAAACTGTTAATATTTATCTAAAATCTAAATGTTTATTATGTTAAAAATATATGTACCAGGTACAAAAAGATCAAGACATTTCCACTGTTTTTTTTTAATTTTTCAATTCTGATCGATAATTATAAATTCTGAGTTCTTGACAAGCACAAAACAAAGTGCAACACTAGTAATCAGGGTTGTCACATTCCATTTTGGTCCACTTGTTCATAAAAAATAATGTAAATTTTTAATTTCGTTATTTGGGAAAAAATCACAAAGCCAAACCAAATACATTTTGTGTACATAATTCATGGTTTCTTTAATCTATAAGTGACATTCAATTTTCATAAGTCAGAAATCTTCATGATATGTCATTTTGATATCCATTTTGAAACTAGCACATTCTAGTGACTACTAGGCCACCTATATTCAGTCTGATCAGCAAGTGCCAATATGTTTAATTTTATAATCAAGATTGTATGCACCAATCCAAAAATCATATTGTTTAACTAAAAATAGACCAAAATACTAACAATAACTTGAAAAGGCAAGTGAATATCAATAGGAATATTACAGGCATTGCCATGCACCACCCAAACATAGTGTCTATATATGAGACACAAATATATTACAATATGTTCTACCCAGCTTGTTTTGCAATACCTTCTCATGGTGTCATACAGGATCCTGGTCATGTTCCTGAGTGAACTAACATGTCAGTGACATGAGTTTCAAAAATGATATAAACACCAATAATCAATTTTCTTGATTGTATCATATCATTCTTTGCAGACATAATTTGCATTTTTATCTTTGGAGTCTGACACTTCAAAGTATTAACTGCATTCACAACCATTTATGTACATTTATATTTTCCACTGAAACTAGTATAAATTTACATTACTGATAATCAATCATAATAAATGAAACTGGCATTTAAAAAAAGCCAAAGGAAACTGCCTAACTTAAACATAAGGAAACAGCGAAATAAAAATACCAACAATTGAGTTTCTACTGTGGCAGACTGGGTTTGATAGGTGGCAGTGTAGGTCAGTTTTTAAAGCATCCGGCTAGTATGGGGTCCAGGGTTTGGATCAATGTTTGGCTGCTGTGGTCCACCAGGATTGATATGTGGCAGCGCAAGTCAGTTTTTACAACACTCTGTTAATAACAGGGGCACAAGTTTTGGACCCCAGTTTGGCTGTTTTAGGTAAGATGCATGGTACAGCATCCCAGCTAGTGGGGGTAGGGGGTAGTCAAGGGTTAGGATCTGTTTGGTTGCTGTGGTGAACAGGGATTGATATGTGGCAGTGTAGGTCAGTTGGTACAGTACCCTGCTAGTATTAGGAGAGTCCCGGTTTGGGTCCCAGCATTTACTCCTTTCCATTGTCCTCCCCAATACTAGATGAACTCTCTATCATCTGAATAACTAAGCCATGCTAATTTCTTTCCATTATATTGAGATTTCTCACCTTGGAAATCTTACACTACCACTCTAATGGTTAATTTGCTGTATGCCAATGTAACAAAACGAAGGCAACAAATTAAATAAATTAACTTCCTCATCGATTGCCCCAACTGAGGATTGAATACAGCCATTCCGTGTGAAAAGCGACACATAACTAGCTCAACTTTTTTGCCCTTTGACTTTGCATTTTTGTTCTAAAACCAATACAAAAAAGCTTGAAAAAATTCAAGAGCAGGCACTTCGATTTATCTACAGTGACTATGACAGCTCATACAAACAGCTTCTCAATATTGCCAATGTTCCCTCTCTTCACATCAGAAGAATGAGAACAATGGCAACCGAAACATTTAAAATACTACATAACTTAGCTCCTCTTTGTCTTCATGATTTGGTTCAGTTTAAAAATAGGAATTACAGCTTCAGATATTCTAATATTGTAGATTTACCTCGTGTAAGAACAACAAAATTTGGTAAACAGTCATTCAGGTATAGTGCAGCAACTCTTTGGAACGACTTGCCCGAACATATCAGATCACAAGGAAATTTTAAACAATTTAAAATCTTTTACAGTCTTGGAATGGTAAAATGTGTAATTGTACAGGATGTTTTTTTAATTAAAGTGACTGATATTGTCTGGTATGTCTTTTTACCATAGGTTTTTTCGTTTTATTATGCTTGTTTACCTGCTTTTAGTGCCTTTGCTTATTATGCTTAACTGCTTTTAGTGCCTTTGCTAATTATGCTTAATTGCTTTAGTGCTAGGTTTCAGTATTTTAATTCTCTCATTACTTCATGTTTTATTTGCCATGTATGTTTTTATGTCTGATGTATGTTTATTTGTACTTGCATGTGTCAGTCAAAAGCTCTATAGAGCTTGTGTTGTTTGTATTTATGTAACCAGCTGATAATATAATATATAATCCGTCTGTGTTTTAGTTGTCTGTCTTGTCTGTGTCATTCATGAGTGTTTATTCACGTGTTTGTGTTTATATTTAGTAAACCAAATGACCTGTGACTGGACATGACGTAACTTAGGACATATGCGCACTGGACATTATTTAATTTACCGCCAAATTAATCATTCTTGGCATTATTGGTCACTTCACAGTAGCCATTATACATTTTCTTAAAACAACCATTGTGTCCTGGTGTACTTTTCACGGTTCCACTATATTGGTATGTACATAGTTATTTCGATATGTATATCTAAATGATTTACTATTATCTAAATTTTATTTTAATGTTTGATGATCAAGTTATTCAAAAATATTGTGTAATTGTGTATTTTCAGGCATATACTGTATATAGACTTCCAGCCTGAACCCACTAGCTCCTGTGAAATATGATAAATATATGATATATAACCATGTAAATTTAATAAACAGATCATCATTGAGAACTTTCTTCTTTTGTAATTGTGTCGAGCATATTGTAATTGCCCCGAGGATTACATTTATATAATATACCGACTTTAAATAAAACTTATCTTATCAGCATCATCACAGGTTTCGCCCTAGGACCGACATGTTGGTGGGCCAATTCCCAGATTCGAGAAAAAAAATGTAACAAGATTAACTGTTATGGCCTTATGGGAAAAGAAAAAATAGCGACCAAACCAGGCCTCGAACCATACCTTCTTAATAATATTGGGATGTTCGAATAAGCTATCTGGGCCCTTATCGAGCCTAGGCCTTAACCTGGTGGTAACCTGTCAATACTCAAAATATCAATGTTGGTGGGACCTTCTAACTGGACAGACAAAATTTATCCTTGCAAAGCAGGCAATTCTTCTTGTAAGTATATAGAGTACTCAATAAATCATGTAAGATGTCGCGAATCTTACATATATTACATTACCTAGGTTCTTTGTCTGTTGAATAGCCAACTTTAGCCGTACCGGCTCCGTTGTCCAACACGATCACCACCATCTTTGATTTTAAAATGTGCGCTGCAATTTTTTACGACATATTCAACAAATAAAAATCGTTAATAGAAAGATAAATATTGATTCAATTAAACAATTCAAGAAAACAACTTCAAATATACAAACATTACTGAGAACTATAATAAAATGTTGACAAATAAAGTCTTAAGGCAGAGGATTGATTGCGACATGTGACCTAGTTAAATTTGAAATTATAGTCTGTATCAAAATTTCAATATTCATCTGGATTCCGATAGCGCATCAGCCAACAAATCTTCTATTCTTCAAGCGAATGATTAGTAACTAAATTATTCAACAGAATTGTATTCATGATAAATGACACATAATTTTCAACGGAAATGTGCTTTAAATTAGACATAATAAAGTCATCAACGAAAGACTGTCACCATCGCTGCAACACATCCAAGTAGCCGAGTTGGCTTAAATCGTGTTTCAATTACTCTGTATGAAATGAATTTCTTTATTAGCAAAAATCAAAGGTTGCAACGGACTATGGTGTCTAGAAATAGTTTTGACATACTAGTAAGTAGTAGACAATTCTTAAAGTTAGTCATAATCGTTTAAAGCTGCATTAAGGTTATCAATTTTCTGAATTTTTTTTGATTTTCTAAAATATATTCTTTTAAAAATAGATATCTTCTAACCACGAATCCTGACATTCATTTTCTAAAATTTCATTTCTTTTAGCTGTAAATAAACGGAATCCTCTGACCGGTTGGTCAGAGTTTTACGATGGTAATTATGAGCTTGGAGCATGCGCACGGATCATGTCGGATGTACGGAAAAACCCTAGAACCGAAAGTGAAACATAACAGATTACATTAATTGTCCTTCATTTATATCCGGATGTATTTGAAATTGTGTTTTGTTTCCCTTACTAAGTCACAAATGACAAATTCAACGAAGTTCTGTGTTTAATTTATCGTATTTCACCGTTTTGAAAGTTGTGTTTAAATTACCCGGGTTTTTGATGACGTAACCATGTTCTAATATTAGATCCTACATGCTGCATCTCGCTGGGTAAATATTGTGATTTCTGCATTTATTCGAGCTTTTATCGTTGAACCAAATGTAACATTGTTCATTAGGAACATCATTAGTTAGATTAGTGCCGTTTTAATTTTTTCTTTGGAAAACTTAATGCAGCTTTAAGTTATGTTGTAATTAGATCGAGAACTTGTGACCGTGTTGGTGAATAATAAATCTTTAAAATGGTTTTTTTTTAGATATTGAAATAAAAAAATTGTATAGTCTGTTAGACAAAATTCAAGTAACGCATTTAATGTGGAAACACTTTATGGCGACTAGTAAGCTGTTGTCAATAACAATGATATCCGAATTTCTCATTACAACGCGGTTCTACTCGTGCATCAAGTGATCAGTACCATAACGATTAAAGTATGGGAAGTTTATACGTCTAGAAAATATCAACGATGAGATCCTACGTTGAATATAGAATTAGTAAATCCCCACCTCCGAGTCAAAAGTTATGGAGTTTCACATGTTCACTATTGAGTCCAATTTTAGAGATTGTTGATTGGTGATTAATGTTGCGCGGGCATTTTTAGCTATTAAATTATTAATCTAAAAGAATTAATCTGAGAGAACAATTTCTTGTATACGTGAGATGTACGAATGCTCTACCTCTTAGCCAGCAGTAGGCGATGACTTATATTGGTATATTCAGTTCAGACATGTAATATTTTTAACTATTCAATCAGCTGCATAAAAATTCTCCAGGTCGTGTAAGCTTATTCTAAATTTCGAAAAGTGCCATTAAGGGACCGCTAGTTTGTGAAAAATGCAAAATGTTTTTGACCCACTGAAACAGCTTTAACTACATCAGTAGACATGGAAGTGTTTGGACCTAGTGGTCAGTCCACAGTCGGAAGTTAATATAATGTGGTAACATATGTATCTGGTCTTTCTTCTTGTTTTGTTCCCTCTGTAACTTTGGCAATGGGCAGCTTCAAACCTCTTCTTCTTCTTCTTTCACAGTGCCTCTCACCGCCGGGGTTCGAATCCCACTCGGGACAGATCCTAGTGTGAGAAAGTTTGTCAGTTCGCTTGCCGAAGTTCGGTGGTTTTCTCCGCGCACTCCGGTTTCCTCCACCATCCCAGAACTGACCGCCTCACAATAAGTGAAAGAATCTTGACTGGGGCGTAAAACACCATTACTTCACTCCACTCCACTCTTCTTTTTCTTCTTCTTGTTATTATCATTATTGCATTCAGTGACAACGCCAGTGCATTTCAAAATTAGACTACTTTATCATATCGTCAATAACCAAAGCCAAAAACTAAAAACACAATTACATCAATTCGCGATTTCACAGCAGAAATTGAATTTGGACACTTAATATAGTGCGTGTATATAACCTATGATGACGGGATTGAGACCGGGTGACCTGGAATAAACAATGAAGCGCCGTGAGATTGCTTTTTTCAGCTTACCGAAAAATTTCGACCAAGCAGAATTCAAACGAATAGATGATTTATTTTAGTTTTATTCTTCCTATTTTAGGTACTGTTGTTACATATATGTTGATCGATTAAAACTGAGCATTCCGATGTTATGTACCGTATTTATAAAATATGAAATGGACTATAAGAAGGAGAAAACATTTTCACGGTGTTTGTTGCCAAGTTTTATGTATACTTTATCGATTTTATACACGTGGTTGTTCAGATTGTGTTTTATTCATTGACTCGATCGTTGAACATGATTAAAAGAGCATTTAAATTTTAAAGATATAGCAAGTACCCGTTAGGAGGGAATTATGAATGAGATTGAACAAAATGTGTCTGTTCAACCAGGAGTTTCATCACCAATTCCACATTTTCGGATAAGAAACAGGAAAAAAGTTGAAATTAAAAAAGTAGAAAAACCAGTTCCAAGCTGGAGAGGACACGGAGGCAGACATCCAACAGCTAGTAGTGTAGAATTTGATAGACAACTTGATAAAATTTCAATTTGGCTGGAAGATTGGAATCATACACAGGTAATTCATATAAAATTGCTAAAACGATATTCATTTCTTTGGAAGTAATTGCCGTTAAAAGAAATTGCAAAGTTTTTTTTTTTTTTAATTTCGGTAAAAATGGACATTTTTAAGAATTTAAATTTAGTTTTAATTTTATTTCAAATTGAGGACATTTTATAAACATTCGATGTAGACCTATTGCTTTTTCATCTAACCAGTAAACTTATTTTCGTACAAACTTATAAATTTCAAACTATTTTATAATAACGATTTTCTTCATTTACGCGAAAGATTTAATACTTTTCCTGAGTCACAGAGTGTGGTTTTTACAAGTTTTTACAACTTTAAAAATTTTGCAATATTTTACAACATAACTGTCTGTCTAAAGTCAGAACCATTCTTCTGTATGCCACTGGGTGATAACTAAAGCATTTTAGCGCTAAATTTTCAAATGTGATAATACCATTTCCAACAATTTGAGAAGTGACTCAACTCACTGATACTTGACATTTTTACAAACCTGAATAGAAATTGAAAGATTCTGGGCACTGGAATGTTTTTGGTTAATATATTTTAGCAACTTAATTATCAAAAGCAGACAGACTAACTTGAGTTGGATCCTGGTAAATATCATATAGCCAGATTTAGCACAAAAAAAACAAGAGGCCCATGGGCCTTAACGCTCACCTGAGTATATGTCCAAAATTGTTTGCAAAGCGCAAAAGACAATATATTAGGTACAAAAACTTTTACAAGTTTTCTTCAGTTAAGAACTCCCACAAAACTTAATCGGAAATATATCCACTCACATTTCATTTATAAGTAGCTTATATAATATGCATGAAGTAACTATAATGCACTGAATAATTTCCAAATCATGCACAAATTTCAGTATACTTATGCAACTATGTCCTTGACCTTTGAACATATATAACCTAAAACCATATAACACATTAATATTCAACTTTAAGTAGTGTAGATTTGATAATTCCATGATTTTGGATAGGCATTTGGTTATGGTACAGTGAATGTATTATAAATTAATGGCCATTTTTCAAAACTTTGGGTCATAGATAGATATATTTATTTATATAATAAGTTATTAAAGTTATTAAAAGTTACACAAGCAGTTTAATCAATAATTCACCAACCTCTGGCCTTGAAATAAACAAATTTGTGTCAGAAATGAACAGATATGTGTCAGAAATGAACATAAAATTTGTGTCAGAAATGAACATAAAATTTGTGTCAGAAATAAGTATAAAATTTGTGTCAGAAATGAACATAAAATTTGTGTCAGAAATGAACACAATTTGTGTCAGAAATGGACAAATTTGTGTCCATTAGACAATGGGACAGATTGACCCATTTGTTTAAAATCTATGAACCATATTTCAGCTATGAATAGGTTATAGGGTTCCCTTATTTACATCAGACTGATATATTGCAGTGATGTGGCCCACATTAAAATGTAATGGCATAAACAGCTAGCCCTTATGAATGAATAGAGTAATACAAATCTAGTCAAGAGGTTTTTAAATAGAATGAAATTTGTTTAGATCTTGATTTTTTAGATTAATTATTAAAAATTTGATTTTTAAAAAATATATAAATATTAATTTTTATTTAAAACTGATATTTTTATTTAAAGAAATTCATAAAATCAAAAGAATTTATTATTTGACCACTGTTAATTAAATATGATGAAACTACAAAATGACTTATAAAGAAAGCTATGATCTTTACATGCCCCATATTTCATACACATAAGGCGATCCTTTTTATTTTATTTCCCTCAAAATCAAAATATGATCATTGTTCAATGATGTGTATTTAAAAGTACAAACAAAATTTTTCACATTTATTTTCATGTTTGTATATTTATTTTATATATGTTATAATATAATTTAAATATTTCAACAGCTGATTACCTATATATACTTATGTAGATAGGTAGCCTGTTATGTTAATTTAATTGTTGTTTAATCCAGTTTAACCTCTATTCTATTGAAAGTATAAAGTTCATTTTTATAACACTTTTAAGCTCACATTAAGAGCATAAAGAAAAACAGTTTACATTTTAATTCTCTTCTGTTTTCAATTTGTAACAATAAAAGATATTTTTTTAATAAAATATAATTTGCATATAAGTGTTTTTTTTTGGTTTAAATTCTGTGATCCATGAGAGCTTAAAGTTTGATAGTCAAATGAAAATAAGTAGTAACTATAATTTAATGAATTAGTGGTAACCATTTAATACCATGAACATTTAGGAAATTGAAAAATCAGGCCCCGGTTTCACAATCATTCCTTAACTAAGATTTTTCTGAACTTAAATTTGGCAAATTTTAGCAGTATCTATCTGAGTTACAAATAAATATTTGTGATAAAACTAAATGCAGGTGTTACAAGCTTGAAGTGATCTTCAAATTGACACCTTAAGTTACTAAATATCTACAAAATTAACGAAATAATCAAGATTTCAAATTTGCCAGATTTAAGTTAAGGAAAATCTTAGTAAAGGAATGATTGTGAAACCGGGGCCTGATCTTAAAATGGAATTGAGTTATTTGCTTTAGGATGAAATTTTTAAGTCCACCGTTGTGAAAGTCAAACTTTTTCTGAATAACTCTATTTCAGACAAATCTTTTGTTTCAATAAAAATTTTTGTTGGATTTGTTTGCTTCCATTTCAGAAGATAGATTTTAAATTTAAAAAATTATCTATAGTTTTTAGTAAGTAATAGATAGTCATAAAAACACAATAGGCAGGGGGTCCTTAAGAAACCACATTGATAATACAAATTGCATTGACCGTAAAACATAGCAAGTTCATCCACAGAAGTTGTTCAGATTGTTGAGGCCAGGACCATAAAAAAGAATAAAATGATAAAAATGGTTCATTCAGTTAATAATTATTTGTCAGTCTTATTCAACATTGTTTTAAAGATTAGTAATGTATTGACTTTTAATGGTGTAACTTTTTTATTTCCAAATACATGTATATCAAAAATATTAAACCATTTTTAATTGTGTCGTAGATGTATTTCGAAGGTGAATAATCTATTTCTATATATGAATTGACCTGAATTGCTCAACTTGACCAAAAGAAGCATAAAATAACTGAAACACTGCTATAGCTGGTGATGTCATAATATGAGTGAATATCAGGCAACCATAAACCATATATCAGAATAAACCTAGGTCATATCTAGACATTTTAAAAACCTGATTTGTAATAAAATGTATAATTTTCATTATAGAAAAATTTCTATTTTTATCATTCTATACATGAATAAATAACTACCTTTATTAATATGAATTGTCTCCCTTGTAAAGAATTAGTCTGGTCAAAACAAAATGGACTCTATTATTTTAAATTAAGAAATTCAATTAAAAAATTAAAGGAATGTATCTAAGTATTGAAACAGAGATATTTTGAAATTTTTTATGTTCAGACTACAACAAGAAATTAATCATGGAAAAACTAAAAATGTTTACCAAATCCATTTTCATGGATGATGTTCATCTTTTCAGTCACTTTGTAATATGGTTTATCACATGGTTGGTTTGTTAAAAAGATTTTGAATATGGTTTATAGAAGACAAGTATATATAGGTCTCATTATGTGGTAGTAGTGGACCAGCACAGTTTGTAGCACCATCTCTTCTTGTCCAGTATGAGTGAGTTCTTTTATAAAGGAAACTTCACTAGATTTTTAGGTGGATGATTCAGGTAGAACTGTGTTACCTTCTGTTACAGAGATGTCAGATTTTAGAAGCTTTACTGAGGAGAAGCAACCACACACAGTTTCAATTTCTACACACAGCACTCCAGCCAGCATTACATCGAGACTTTTTATATACTGCTCAGACTCAGTTTCCATCCGTTGAATTCAAACCAGTCAGCACCCATGCCAGTAGACAAGTACAGGTATGTCATTTTATGTTCTCATGTAAAACAGGTATTTTCAAATATTACTGGTCAAACCATTTCCATTTAACATAATGAAATACATTTCTTACTATTACTAGTAGAAAGTTGGGAAATAGAGTGTAAGTGCATTGTTTTATTATGTATGTTCAATAAGTATAATGATATAGAATTATTTCCTAATTTATTTAGAGACAAGAAATTTCATTTCACACACTAGTGCTAATGCTATCAAAATAAGTAAAAAATTCCAATTATTTGTGTGTTAACAAAAATATATACAATACTACATTGTACATGTCTTCTAGAAATATTTCAGAAATACACTAGTACTTTGTATATGTATTCCAGAAATACACTAGTACTTTGTATATGTATTCCAGAAATACACTAGTACTTTGTATATGTATTCCAGAAATACACTAGTACTTTGTATATGTATTCCAGAAATACACTAGTACTTTGTATATGTATTCCAGAAATACACTAGTACTTTGTATATGTATTCCAGAAATACACTATTACTTTGTATATGTATTCCAGAAATACACTAGTACTTTGTATATGTATTCCAGAAATACACTAGCACTTTGTATATGTATTCCAGAAATACACTAGTACTTTGTATATGTATTAAAGAAATACACTAGTACTTTGTATATGTATTCAAGTAATACACTAGCACTTTGTATATGTATTCCAGTAATACACTAGCACTTTGTATATGTATTCCAGAAATACACTAGTACTTTGTATATGTATTCCAGAAATACACAAGTACTTTGTATATGTATTCCAGAGATACACTAGTACTTTGTATATGTATTCCAGAAATACACTAGCACTTTGTATATGTATTCCAGAAATACACTTGTACTTTGTATATGTATTCGAGAAATACACTAGCACTTTGTATATATATTCCAGAAATACACTATTACTTTGTATATGTATTCCAGAAATACACTAGCACTTTGTATATGTATTCCAGAAATACACTATTACTTCGTATATGTATTCCAGAAATACACTAGCACTTTGTATATGTATTCCAGAAATACACTAGCACTTTGTATATGTATTCCAGAAATACACTAGCACTTTGTATATGTATTCCAGAAATACACTAGTACTTTTTATATGTATTCCAGAAATACACTTGTACTTTGTATATGTATTCCAGAAATACACTATTACTTTGTATATGTTTTCCAGAAATACACTAGTACTTTGTATATGTATTCCAGAAATACACTAGCACTTCGTATATGTATTCCAGAAATACACTAGTACTTTGTATATGTATTCCAGAAATACACTAGCACTTTGTATATGTATTCCAGAAATACTCTAGTACTTTGTATATGTATTCCAGAAATACACTAGCACTTTGTATATGTATTCCAGAAATACACTAGTACTTTGTATATGTATTCCAGAAATACACTAGTACTTTGTATATGTATTCCAGAAATACACTAGCATTTTGTATATGTATTCCAGAAATACACTAGTACTTTATTTATGTACTCAAAAATACACTGGTACTTTATTTATATACTCCAAAAATACACTAGTACTTTATTTATGTACTTCAGAAATATGCATTTGCACATGTACTCTGGAAATATATATATATAGAAAGAATCTTCTGTTTCAAAAAAAATTTATTATCATTGTAAAAAATTTACCCAAAATTTTGTTATGATCACTGTTAAATTCAACAAGTCTTGAGAGATTTTGTAAAATAATGTTGTATTACCTTCTGTTATTTTTACTTTTTAGCAAAAGCTGATTTTACATAGACAGGATAACTTCTACAGAATGAAAAGTGCTCATTTCCAAGATGATGACCAAGTTATTGATCAAGTCAGAGAGAAAACTTCCATTAAATTCCCTGCTATTCCGAACATGACATCAATACAACACTCAAACTCATTACCTGTGCAACCATCAGAACTCAGGTAAAACTCCATTTTATTTCATGTTTTTTAATTGTCAGTGCACTTGTTGATTAAAGAATTGATTATGTATTTAGTTTAAAAGTATGAAGTCCCAATTAATGGTCCAATTGGCACATCAAACTACACATTCAGCAGTTATATAATTTTCCAATAATTTTTTGATGTGATTATGAACTCTTTGCTTTCCAGAAAAAAAGTAAATGGAAGCAGCAACATTTAAAACAATTTAAATGTCGTTGACGGAAGACAGTTTTTACTTTAAAATCTTTTTTAACTTGACCCTGTTACAAGTGAAAGAAAACACATTTGTCCATTCGATGGAATAATATAAGCCTTTGATTAGATGTAACTCATCTTGAGATATTCACTATATTTTTTAACTTAACCCAGTTACAAGTAAAAGAAAACACATTTGTCCATTCGATGGAATAATATAAGCCTTTGATTAGATGTAACTGATCTTGAGATATTCACTATATTTTTAACTTAACCCAGTTACAAGTGAAAGAAAACACATTTGTCCATTCGATGGAATAATATAAGCCTTTGATTAGATGTAACTGATCTTGAGATATTCACTATATTTTTTAACTTAACCCAGTTACAAGTGAAAGAAAACACATTTGTCCATTCAATGGAATAATATAAGCCTTTGATTAGATGTAACTGATCTTGAGATATTCACTATATTTTTAACTTAACCCAGTTACAAGTGAAAGAAAACACATTTGTCCATTCGATGGAATAATATAAGCCTTTGATTAGATGTAACTGATCTTGAGATATTCACTATATTTTTTAACTTATGTGCTACAAATATTCTTGTTATACTTCTGTACAATATTGTTTCATTTTTGCCATTTGGTTTCATTA
This sequence comes from Tegillarca granosa, assembly GCA_029721355.1. Taxonomy (NCBI): domain Eukaryota; kingdom Metazoa; phylum Mollusca; class Bivalvia; order Arcoida; family Arcidae; genus Tegillarca; species Tegillarca granosa. The sequence goes on along the minus strand of CM056596.1, from coordinate 11,027,396 downwards.
GGGTTTGCAAGTCCAATATTTTTGACTACCATACATTTGCTATTTCCGTATACAAGTACAATCAGTATGATAACTATGATTATAATTGGTGTTTGAATGATGTCAAATAACGATTCCTGTAACTGACATTAGCAATTACCATTTTATGCCATAATGCTGGGAACATTTTATATCTGGGAACAAAATTAAAGATTTATCATGACACTTATAGTTCATATAATGTCACAAAGATGAAATATAAAACTGTATAATCACCTAAAATAATAGAAATAATAGTATTATAATATCTATATAAATGTGAAATAAAGACTACTGGCTTCTCTGTGTTTGTGATATTATGTAAAATTTTTATATAAATTCCAATGCACATGAATAAATGTTGATAATGTGAGGGTTATCTCTGGCTCCAAATATTTTGTTGCTGGCAATTTCGACACATGCCCAATTTTGTTCCCTTTTTTTTTTAAATTCCAATGCCAAAAACAATGTCTTTTTATTTGGACTAACATAAACTTTCATGTCACCAAAATAATCACCAGATGTCAAATTTTGTCAACAACCTTTTTAAAAAAATTGGTGACAATAGTGATGCCCAGAGCTAATCCTAAATTTTTCCTAGTCTTAACATGGAATTGTTATTAACATCCAAGATGACCATAGAATATCTCTGCACAGAATAAAACATTGCCACTACAAAGATTTTACATTATAAAACAGGGAAAATGGCAGCTTTATTTGCTGATAAGATGTAACAGGTCACCAAGAACATCACTTTTAACATCACCTTTTAGAACATTTTAAATCCCCATTTAAACATTAACATTTATTTTTCTATAGAAGTTTTTATTATAACATGAGGATATATATGTAATGATTTTCAGTTACAGCTCAGCTTAACTAAATGAACACAACAATATTGAATTTTATTCAAGTTTATTTGATTTCCTCTAGATATTTCCCGTAATATGAAGTTACAAACACCACTAGTAAATCATAGCCTGAAATGTATATTCTGTTAATTTTATACATATATTGATGTAACATTTGTAAAAATCTCAATACTGGCAATCTGTAGAGTTACAGGATTACTCTTTAGTTTCCTACTGTGTGTGTATGTATCCCAGTACATATTGTGTCAAAAAATCTATAATAGATACTAATGTATTTTTAATTGAAATGTCTTTATTATACATAGTGATTTGTGTTTATTAAGAGATAAGTTTTATTACTGGTAAATGTTTTGTTTTTAGCTCACCTGACCAAAAGGTCATGTGAGCTTATGGCATGGCGCGGCGTGTGTATGTGTGTGCGTGCGTGCATTGTTAACACCTATTTTCGACTTCTCCTCCAAAACTGCTGGACAGATTTCAATGATACTTGGTCAGAAGCATATATGGGCCAGTGCAATTCAGATTTGTTCATGGTGTTGCCATGGCTACCAAAACTAGGTCAAGGTGACCTAGGGGTCCAAAAATCTTAAAAAATCTTCTTCTCCAAAACCGATGATAGGAGAAAAAAATCTGATGTGATATTTGGCTTCTCTAGGGTCTTAAGCCTGTAGTTTGTTCATTTAGTGAAATTTGGTCTAAAAATGGGTTACGCGTTTTTGCGTTTAATTTTAAAAATTTCGTAAAATGGCTTCAAATTGTTATAACTTGTCTATTTGAACAGATAATGACATGGGGTTTTCAGTTTTGACTTTTTCTTGAAATGACCTTTAAATTAGGGATCAAGGTCACAAATCAAGGTCATGACCTAATTTGTGATTTATGCAGTTTAAAGCAATTTTCTTGCAAATATTAAGAGATACATGAAATCAAATCATTGGTTAAATGTTCAGCATGACAAAATTTAAAAAGGTACCAAGTTTTGTAACTATATGATAATTCATGTAGGAGTTGTTGCCCCTGAAATGTTATTTCTGGCTTATAAATACAAAAATTGTGCATTAGCTTGAAAATTATTATCTTTTTGTATAGGCATGTATATTAGAATATTGTAGGTATTGTGACAATGATCATTTTGATATATGGTTCAAGGTCATATGATCAAAGGTCAAGGTCACAGATGCAGAAGACATAAATTGCTAATTATCTTGAAAACTATTAACTTTTTGTATAGGCATGTACGGTATATTAGAATATTGTAGAAATTGATATGGCGATCATTTTGCTATATGGTTCAAGGTCATTTGTTCAAAGGTCAAGGTCACAGCTGCAAAAGAAGACTTAAATTGCTAATTATCTTGAAAACTGTTAACTTTTTGTATAGGCATGTATATTAGAATATTGTAAGTACAGTGCTCCCTCGTTATACCGCCGCCTTTTGCACACAATGAAATTTGGCAGTATATCGAGTTTGGCGATAAAGTGGGGTTACCGGAAACCGGAAGTTGCCCAGCAAGTTGGTTCCGCTATAATAAAATATAAAGAAGTAAATGCCTACCTTATATACGTAGTTAATTCCCAAATAAAATCATACTGTTAAAAACTGTTATTGAAAACTACTATATACCAAAAAGTAACTTTTTTTTACACATAATTTCAACATTAATTACTTTCTATCCAAGGAAATACGCACTAGAAATACTTGAAGTCTACTACTGTTTCTTGAAAAACTGGTCAAGGGTTACCTGCTTCGCACGTTTTACTTTAATTCTATTGACTCTTAATCTGTTTGCACAATCATTACCTAAAGAATATCGATCACTGTCAGCGATTATCAACTAATGCGTTGATGCATGACGAAGTGAACATGAAAGTATAACAGGTTGTCTTGGGAAATGGAAGAATCTCACCTTGACACAAGAAAAAACATGGCGGTACTATCGAATGGTATTAAACGAATTTATGGACTTTTGTACCTGAAAACATGTGGCGGATGGCCATAGCTGAATTTGGCATTTTAACGGGGGAATTATATAGCAGGAAAACGGGACAAACGTAAATCTTGGCGATAAGCGAATTTGGCGATAACTCGGGGGTCGATAGGGCGAGGGAGCACTGTATTGTGACAACGATCATTTTGATATATGGTTCAAGGTCATATGTTTGAAGGTCAAGGTCACAGCTGCAAAAGAAGACATAAATTGCTAATTATCTTGAAAACTGTTAACTTTTTGTATAGGCATATATATTACAATATTGTAGGTATTGCAGCAACAATCATTTTGATATATGGTTTAAAGTAATGTGTTCAAAGGTCAAGGTCACAGCTGCAAAAGACGACATAAATTGCTAATTATCTTGAAAACTATTAACTTTTTGTATAGGCATGTTTATTAGAATATTAGGTATTGATATGGTGATCATTTTGATATATGGTTCAAGGTCATATGTTTAAAGGTCAAGGTCACAGCTGCAAAATAAGACTTTAATTGCTAATTATCTTGAAAACTGTTATCTTTTTGTATAGGCATTTATATCAGAATATTGTAGGTATTGCAGCAATGATCATTTTTATATATGGTTCAAGGTCATCTGTTCAAAGGCGAAGGTCACAGCTGCAAAAGAAGACATAAATTGCTAATTATCTTGAAAACTTTAACTTTTTGTATAGGCATGTATATTAGAATATTGTATGTATTGACATGGTCATCATATATGGTTCAAGGTCATATATGTTCAAAGGTCAAGGACATAGCTGTATAATTATACTAAAATTTGTTAATTTTTTGGAAATTATTCATTGCATTACAGTAACTTCATGCATATAATATATGCTACTTATAAATGAAATGTGACTGGATATATTTCTGATTAAGTTTTGTGGGAATTCTTAACTTGAGAAAACTTGTAAAGTTTCTGTACCTATTATATTGTCTTTTGCGCTTTGCAAACAATTTTGGACATATCCTCAGGTGAGCGTTAAGGCCCATGGGCCTCTTGTTTTAAATTGAAAGCATTTCTGTAATTTTAATAAAATTTTAAAATTTTAAAAATCTAGATGTTCTATAACATGTAAATGTTTTTTTTTAATTGAAAGCATTTCTGTAAATTTGTTTGAATTTTGAAATGGGAGTGATCTAGATGATTTCTTACCAGTAAATGTTATTTTAAATTGAAAGCATTTCTGTAAATTTGTTTAAATTTTAAATTATGGATGATCTAGATGATCAGAGTTAATCCCTTTTAGGATTTTACATCAATACATGTATTTATTATGTGTTGTAGATATGTTGATTAACTGCTAACTTAGCAGATTATACTGCTTGGTGGTCACCTTTCTACATTTCAGTAGTTGAGATATATGCATATATAATGTGCATTGCACTGCAAAAAGGATATTAAGTACATGTATATAATGCACTTGTTGTCAGAATTTATCTATATATGTATTAAAAGATATATTTATTTGTGTAAAAAAAGTATATTTATTAGTTTTAAGGGCCAAATTTCTTCCCACACAAGGCTGTGCTATCATGTCACTTGGTCTAATAAATATGAATTATATATAATGTGATTACTCATTAAATAGTGTTTTCATGCTATTTATAAATTTCAGATAGTAATTTCACAAGATAAATGATTTTTATAAGAAAGTTTTATAAACATTTTGGTGTTTATATCGTAGTATTAATGTGAGAAGTTCAGATTTCATTACTTATGTCATTAGAAAAGGAAAAATGTTGTTCTTGAACTGGAATTTAATTTTTGAGTTATTCCATTACTGATATCTGCACATTGGCTCTAGGCCACATGTAGATGAAGAAAACTCCGCCAATCCTCCATTACTGATATTAGGGATTTTGGTGCTGTATAAATCTCTGTCACCCACCAACAAAGTCTGTTACACTTCATACACAGCCAGAAAAAATTGATACATTTTTGACATGACCTTAAGTCAAAAAAATATAATTTCACACTGTACCACTACACACTACCCCACCCCACCTCCAAAATGTATGGGTACTAGCAGATATTCCAGAGGATAAATTTGCAGTGGATTGTTGTGTCATCCAAATGATGATTGAATTCATTGTGCATTTATTGAAACGAGAAAAACCTATGATTCAATAAATCTATAGACTTGAAATTGATTTAAACTCTGTTAGCAATACACAATACATGTACACAGCAGGTCCAACTGAATTCCTCGTGGTTTTTTTTTTTTTTTTTTTTATTAAATCACACTAGATTGATTCAATTTGACTCTGTGCTCTACTTTTTGACTTAATACATACAGATCCTGTAAATGAAACAAGAGAAGTATGTACCAGTAAATTTCATTTTCCAGACTTCTGGTTTAATTTGGACCTTGCTAATACACTTATCAGCATACTGCTTTACCAACTGAGCTTTCCTTGGCCCTAGGTCTGCAACATTAAGTGATTATTTTTTTTTTTTCATCAAAATTAAAACTTGATAATAACAGCAAATAAACCTCATAGTGACTTTTTTAAATTTTCAAAGAAAACAAAACAAAAAAAAAAAAAACAAAAAAAAACAAACAAACAAACAAAACAAAACAAAACAAAATAAAAAAAAAAAATCCCATAAAGGCAGAAGTATGGTAAAAATCCAGAAATTTCCATTTGAGCAGGTAAAACATATTAGACAGGTATTTGATTTGAAAAGTTATCTAAACAACATAAAATTTTATAAAGGGTAAGTTTAGGCAGCAGTTTGTATAACCATAATCAGGATTTAGTTGCACTGTGTCAGTTTAAGTATTCATCATGTAAGAAGCAATTATCTTATTAACTTTTTCACTACTAAATATCATGTAATGTATTGAATTTTTTTCTTGGCCTATTTCAGCCTTGACTTGAGATCTGTGTCCCCGTCACACCTACCAAAGATATCTGCCAATAACCATAACTCTGCTACAAGGAAGTCAGCTGCTGCTAACAAGTGGAAGAATAGGAAAAAACATAAACTATTATGTATTGAAAATCCAGAGGCGTTATACAAGGCGGCTCCCTCTCTCAGGTTTGATTATCTTATAAATCACTAGTATTATTTTTAAAATGGCCAGTACAAACAAACTATAAATATTAAATTTGTTGCATAAATTCCAAAAAGTAACAAGATGCAAAACAAAAAGTAACAAGATGCAAAAATGAAATTAAAAAGAAAAAATTATCAAAAATAAAATATCTGCAAATATGATATTTTGTATTTTTTGCTTGCATTTGCACTGACAAAAAAAAAAAAAAAAAAAAAAAAAAAATAGAAGAAGGAGAAAAAGAAAATAAAATTATAAATATATACAGGTAAAAAAAATTCTTAAATGATGTGCTAAAAAGTGACGAATGGGAAAAAATCCCAGTTTACAGTAATTATTGATTTTAGGTTTTTGTAAACTTTTGAAGTTGACTGAAAAAAGCCTTTAAATAATTTTTCAAAACTGCATAGAATTTAATGTTTAGGGGATACAAAGGGCATTGTTGCCCAATATTGTACATGAAATACAAAATACACATATACTCATAAATTTAAAAAAAAGTAAAGTGCTCCTTAGTAGTTTGATTTTTAGACACCTGCAGAATCAACACTAAAACAAGCAAATGTTTAATTTTGCTTGATGCATCAATATTCAAATATAAGCTCTCTGGCATATAATTCATAAAACTATGTATTCATTGAACTTTTGAAATAAATTGCTATCAATTATAGATACATATACAGTTAGCAATGCAGTTCATTTATTATGCTTGATTGCATTTACACATTGGATTCAGAGGCTTTATGTCATCATTATTTATTATTGATGCAGGTAAAAATAACTTCTACTGAGGTATTGATATTTAAGGTTGATGTTAAAATTGGCTAGAATCCATGAAAAATGGTGGCAGTGTACATAACTTTATTTTTTGACATTGTCTATTTTTATATTCTGGGCTTATTTTATATTCTTTACATGCAAAATTAATCCTATTTCATTTGCTTTTGACCAATAATATGTCAATTGTAAAATTGATTGACTATTCAATCCATCAATCAGTCAGTCAAGAAAACCAACTAGTCAATTATTCAGTCAATCAACCAACAAACCAACCAACTAGTCTGTCAATCAATCAAATCAATTAATTAATCAGTCAGTCAATCAACCAATCAGTCAGTCAACAATCAACTAGTCAATCAATCAATCAATCATTTAATTAGTCAGTCAACCAACCAACTAGTCAGTCTGTCAGTCAATCAATTAGTCAGTCAGTTTGTCAACCAACCAACTAGTCAGTCAATCTATAAATCAGTCAACCAACCAAGCAACCAACAAACCAACCAACTAGTCAGTTAGTCATTCAATCAATCAATTAGTCATTCGGTCGGTCAGTTGGTCAGTCCACAACCAACCAACTATCTAGTCAGTCAGTCAGTCAGTCAACCAACCAACTAATCAACTAGTCATTCAGTGAATCAATCAATAAATTTATCAGTTGGTTGCCAGACATTGTAAAACAGTCAGTTGTCATTGAATTAACAGACATTTTCATGTTACAGACATCCATCTGAACATTTTTGATGTCATTCAACAACTTGTATTTTTGAACAAATGTAAAAACCTTTTTATTGCTCTCAGCAGTTAAATAAATACCCAGATGTTGTTTTATGGTTAATGGTTTTCTTTGATAAATACTTTAATATATTTGAAATTTCATTTTTAACCAGGTTTTCATAGAAACCTAGTTCTTAGATTACCGAATGTCCGCGCGGGTGGGTGTCAAAAAATGGTTTCCGGATGATAACTTGAAAAGTAAATGACATTTTTGAAAGAAACTTGGCACATATCAGTATTGTGATAAGATCTTGGTTGGGATTGCTTTTGGGATAAATAAATCAAAGGTCAAGGTCACAGTTGCTTGGTCATTTCACAAAATAAGCAACCTCTAGCTATATCTTGGCCATATGTAAAGATAATGACATGGGGTTTTCAGTTTTCATATTTTCTAGCAATGCTGATGAAAATAAAGCCAAATTCAAAGGTCAAGGTCATGACCTACATTTTGACCTTTGTGTTTTCTGCACTAAAATGGCTGTTGTTGCATGAAATTTACAATTTTTGGCATGAAATTGGCTATTTTTGATGATATTTAGATGTAGAATTTACTATTTATGGAATTTTAGTTTTGTAAAATGATTATAGTGGCAAAATATTTTGATGTTGACTATTTTTGCATTAAATTGGATATTTCCGAATATATTTAGGTGCAGATGCCACTATGGATCTTTTCTTAAATGAAATTACCGGTATATTGAAATGAAAACACAACATTCAGATTTCTAAATAATTTGTCATAATTCCAATCTTTTAACATGTTCTGATGTATGATGCTTTTATATATATATATATATATATATATATATATATATATATATATGATATATTAAATCTTAACATATTACGGGTATACCTTTACTATCAACCAGGTCCCTGCGAGACACATGATCACCTATAATTATTGTTAACTAGGTACCATTTCTCCCTGAAACCCCCTTCTCCGAAATATGAAAACCTGGTTTTCACGGAATTTCTGTGACTCTTGTTTTTGTTTATTTTAATTTTGTCTGTTCAGGTTTGTAGATATGCCTGTAAGAAGACATATTCAAGATGAACAAGGATCAAATTTTACTGGCTCGATTCAAAGTTTACAGTCAGCTCAAACACCTCTTACCTGCCGATCACAAAAATCAACATCTGGGAGTTCTAGTAGAATACCAGATACTTCAAGAATATATAGCAGAACTAGTCAGGTATGTTCTCAAAACGAAAAAAAAAAAAAAAAAATTATTGTTAAAAATGACAGTAAGGTCAATCAAATAATGAAGTCTGCATTAAAAAAATTTACAATAATTATAATGGTATGGACTATTTATTCCACAAGTACCTATAACAGTTACAAATATAGACTATCCTCTAGTATTGCAGCATGAACTGTACAACAGAAACATTTTCATAATTGTTGTATATTAAACATTTCTATGGAATTTTAATGACTTTGTCCCCAAAGATTTTACAAATTTTGGCATTATAAATGCAGTTTTTCCGGTAGATAAATCTTAGATATAATTTTAAAATATTAAGATTTTTGTTTTTCAGACTAGTGAGGGATCAGTATCAATAGAAGATTTACCTGAAGAAGGCCAGTCATTAATACATTGGTATACAAATGATTGGTCAGGTAATTTAATTTTTGTTGACATTTTTAATACATGTATATGTATATGCATAAACTTTTTCATATGTTTTGCATTATTATTTTATCCTTTACCATTTTCAGGTTATGTCAAAGAGGTTTTATATCTTGTTATTGTTTTCAGTTTAAAATGATGTTTTGACTAAAACTTAAGCTGTAGACAAAAAACTCTTAAATTGAGTGACCTCAGAGGCCCATTCTTTTAGAGTGTCAGTTTTTTAGTCACAGCACATCACATAACCTCGGTTCTAATGCCACTTTGGCAGATTTTAGTGTGAGAAGGTTTTCAGTACAATTTGCTATTGTAGGTGGTTTTCACTAAGTTCTCTGTTTCCACTACCATCTTAAAATGAACCGCTTCAATTTAAGTGAAAGAATCTTAACTGACGTGTAAAACACAACATCTTCATTATGATTAAATCAAAGTTTGTTCAAATAAATGACCATCACCTTAAATTCATTCAAAAAAGTTGTCAGTTATTTTTTATGTGAACTTGCCAAACTTTCATACAAAGCCATCTACACAGAAGAAGTTCTACCAAGTAAATATCAAACTCATATTAATTATATTTAAGTGACATGAAATATGTTATCAAATTATATTTTAAAGGAAGAAAATCTAGATTTAGCAATCTCTGACTTTAGTTTTTACTTTCCATTGGAACCTCGGAAAATAAATATTTGCTATGTTAAGAGTATTGGCTTTGGAGTTATAAATTAGAGATCACCAGCTGATAATTTTGATTTGTTAATTGAAGTTTCACCTTTTATCTTGACATCAGTATTTAATTCTGTATTTGGGAATGTTTGTTTTTATTTTCTAGATGTTAGACGGAATGAATTTTTACACAAGTTCGTACTGAAGTTAGACCCTAGACAGCATTATTTTATATCAACCTTTTTATCAGTAAGTCTGCATATTTAAGAACCACTAATTTATTTAGTTTTTGAAAAATAAACAAAAATATCAGATAAGCGGAATTTTATATGAAAAATCTCAAAACTGTTGAACATACACTTGAGAGAAAGATATTTAATAAGTTTAGGTTTGTCTGATAAACAACAGATAATACAAATTTTTATTTTTGTTTAAATAAACATGAATATCAGAAACACAGTTTTAAATGTACTATATTATGCAAAACAGAGTACTTAAGATAGGTCAAGTCAGGCTACATTGACTATGAAATGATAGAAAATACAAACTTTTAATCTAAGTTTTGAAAAATAAACAAATATTTAAAATAATTACCATTTTATTTGTGCTGTAAAATGCAAACCAGTGTACTCAAGAAAAGTCAGCTTCTGATAAAGGAAGAAATACTTTGAAACTTTGAATCTAATTTTTAAAAAATAAACATTATCAGATTATCACCATTTTATTTGTGCCGTAAACCCTTGTACCTGAGAAATGTCAACTGCTGATATGGCGAAGTCTATTAAAGAGGGGATTACAAACTATAAATCTAATTTTTATTACATTTGTGAAATATTTTGATAAAAGAAAAGATGAAATTTGAGTGAATAAATTAAAAAAAATTCAAGTGTTTAATAATCATAAGATAAAAAGTTTAAAAAAAATTGTTTTTAATGGGATCTGTGTTGTATACTGTTAATTAAGAGGTTTATTAAAAACTTTGACAAGGCGTATCTAGCATTTACCTGCTTCTTCATATTGTGAACTAACGCATTCTTACTCATGATAACTTCTGAAAGGAAAAAGATCCTTTAAATGTGACCTTGAACTGATGTCTATGTCAGTACGGACATGACAGAAAAAGGAACTCTCACTGCTGTAGTGCTTATTGCTATATGCTTTAATGTGACCTTGAACTGATGTCTATGTCAGTACAGACATGGCACAGAAAAGAACTCTTAACTGCTTTAGTGCTTATTGCTATATGCTTAAATGTGACCTTGAACTGATGTCTATGTCAGTACGGACATGACAGAGAAAAGTACTCTCACTGCCTTAGTGCTTAATGCTATATGCTTAAATGTGACCTTGAACTGATGTCTATGTCAGTACAGACATGGCAAAGAAAAGTACTCTCACTGCCTTAGTGCTTAATGCTATATGCTTAAATGTGACCTTGAACTGATGTCTATGTCAGTACGGACATGACAGAGAAAAGTACTCTTAACTGCTGTAGTACTTATTGCTATATGCTTAAATGTAACCTTGAACTGATGTCTATGTCAGTACAGAGATGGCAGAGAAAAGTACTCTCACTGCTGTAGTGCTTATTGCTATATGCTTAAATGTGACCTTGAACTGATGTCTATGTCAGTACAGACATGGCAGAGAAAAGTACTCTCACTGCTGTAGTGCTTATAGCTATATGCTTAAATGTGACCTTGAACTGATGTCTATGTCAGTACAGACATGGCAGAGAAAAGTACTCTCACTGCTGTAGTGCTTATAGCTATATGCTTAAATGTGACCTTGAACTGATGTCTATGTCAGTACAGACATGACAGTGAAAAGAACTCTCACTGCTGAAGTGCTTATTGCTATATGCTTATATGTGACCTTGAACTGATGTCTATGTCAGTACAGACATGGCAGAGAAAAGTACTCTCACTGTTTACTGCTTATTGCTATATGCTTAAATGTGACCTTGAACTGATGTCTATGTCAGTACAGACATGGCAGAGAAAAGTACTCTCACTGCTGTAGTGCTTATAGCTATATGCTTAAATGTGACCTTGAACTGATGTCTATGTCAGTACAGACATGACAGTGAAAAGAACTCTCACTGCTGAAGTGCTTATTGCTATATGCTTATATGTGACCTTGAACTGATGTCTATGTCAGTACAGACATGGCAGAGAAAAGTACTCTCACTGTTTACTGCTTATTGCTATATGCTTAAATGTGACCTTGAACTGATGTCTATGTCAGTACAGACATGGCAGAGAAAAGTACTCTCACTGCTGTAGTGCTTATAGCTATATGCTTAAATGTGACCTTGAACTTATGTCTATGTCAGTACAGACATGGCAGAGAAAAGAACTCTCACTGCTGTAGTGCTTATAGCTATATGCTTAAATGTGACCTTGAACTTATGTCTATGTCAGTACAGACATGGCAGAGAAAAGAACTCTTAACTGCTGTAGTGCTTATTGCTATATGCTTATATGTGACCTTGAACTGATGTCTATGTCAGTACAGACATGGCAGAGAAAAGTACTCTCACTGTTTACTGCTTATTGCTATATGCTTAAATGTGACCTTGAACTGATGTCTATGTCAGTACAGACATGGCAGAGAAAAAAACTCTCAATGCTGTAGTGCTTATTGCTATATGTGCTGAAAACGAGTTTTTCTTCACTTATAGCTTGTGATGTCATGATTAAAGAAAAAACATTTTGACTGGGGTGTAAAATCACCATCCATTCACTGACATATAGTCCTATTATTATAGTTTATACATACAAATATGAATAAAACAGTATTAATAAAAGAAAAACTTGTGTTGTCATCAGTAAGGTTCACTACTTATAGTTCCATGGAATTATAAATGTCCATATCATATAAAGAATTTGCAAAGTACATAAATAAATTTTTCCAACACAAAGTGCACAAAGGTTTTAGGATCTTGATCATGTGATAAATTGCCAAGTCTTATTCTGGAAATATGATTATTTTTAAATTTTTATTACAGGTTAGACAACAAAGAGATTTTATAGCCTTGTTACCTGAAAAAATAGCTCTGAAAATACTCCGCTATTTGTCACCTCTACAGATTCTACACTGTACTGAGGTTTGTATTGAGATTTCCAGTGGAAAATGTAGAATTTCTATATAGTTTTTAACTCATCGATTTCCAATATGGAAAACATACAATGAAATGGAGATCCAAGTGTACAGTGTAATACTAGTATCTACATAATATGTAGATGGTAATACAAATGTATGATTACATTTCCTTTTAAAAACAATGCTATTTCAATGAGCTTGTTACCTAAACATTTTCAATATCATGCAACAAAATGGTCTTTTGTCTTTAACATGGTACACTGTAATATGAAAAATTTCATTGTTCCTATGTACTGAAAGGTTGATGTGGCTGAGTGTGTCTATCTATTTGTCATTTATAAACCTTATCCAGTTTTTGCATATTTTTAAATTTCAGTTGATGTAGTAGAATCATACTATTTACTATAAAACATTTCCTGTAGAAAAATTGACAGGTCCCCAGTACCCTATTACTTTCCAAAAATGAGGATGCTTATAAAAAATCTTAAAACAATGAAGGGGTATCCATCATAAATATTGACATTTAAAACTTTTTTGTAAATCATTTACTTTGAAAATCTCTTCTTGGCAATCATTGATACACTATACATGCATCATGTTTTCTAAACAGATCCAGTTCCATTTTTTTTAATTTTGCAAATGTCACAAATAAATTCATGACACTAGCAATGTAGAAGTAATGTGACTCCTGTACTTTTGGTATATTTCATCCATAACCAGCATACATTGTTGGTCTAGATTGCTTACAAAATGAGTGGAAATCTTCACTTTAAAACAATTGCAGTAATTACTTGTTTATTACTGGTGAGTGATCACCCTTTTGACATCATAGATGGTAGCCAAGTCAATAGAAAAAAACAGCTAACTTTAAATTAACAATAGAAATTTTTCCACATGAGTAGAAACTGAGGAAGAAAGATCGTTGATATCATTTCGTTTCTCCTATAGAGGATGTCTATACAAATTTTGATGTTAGTACCGTAATTTTTTGTTAAAATCTGTATATTTTGTAAATAAATAGGATTGATCAGTGTTTGGAAAAATTGAAATTTTATTAAAAACAAAAGAACAGAAATTCTTTATTTTTTCTTCCTTGATCTGATTTCAGTAAAATCTATTCGTTCATTTTGTATTTAAAAGTTATATTTGCCTATTGCCATAGCCATTTACCATAAACATTTTAATGTAGATTAATCTCCTCAACATAAAATAGTCTTCCAAAAAAAAAGTGACAGTAGGAGTGACAGATGCATTCCGAAAGTGAACAATAGTGTATTTTTACATCATTATAATGATAACAATTGAACTTTGCAATACCTTATCTTGATATTGGCTTATAGATATTGTAATCCAAATTAAATAATGGTGCAAATGAACAATCATTATGTAAGGGAGACAACTCATTGTTTAACTGACAATGTACAAGATTGTCAAGTATTTCACTTACTTTTTTCAGTCATTTTTAAACAGTATTTTGTTTCATTGTTTAAGGTTTGTAAAGCCTGGAATATAATTGCCAATAGTAACAGTTTATGGCGTTATAAATGTAAGTTTATCGACATTAAGGTGCCGATAACAAGTCATCCAAACTGGAAACATATATACCGAGACAATATGTATCTGGCGATAAACTGGAAAAATGGAACTTGTCGTGTCTCAGAGTTGAAAGGTCATACAGCAGAGTGAGTACCAGAAATATCAAAGTACCCATAACAAATGGTATAAGGTTCAACCATGGTTTTAGTGAACCAAAATGAGAGTATTTTTTAAAATGCAAAAGATAAATTATATTGTTGATATGGAGTTTTTGTTATTAAGCTATAGCAATCAGGATTTTTTTTAAATACATGTATGCAGTGTATTTTGTCTTTAAATCTGAAGAATTATTTGTAACTTAAATCTGGAAATAACACACTGGTGAACAATATACATATATATTGAGTTTACACATAGAGTAAATGTATATCACTCTATATATAGTAAAACCAAGATTTTCCACTATAATTTGCTCTATTTAAAAATGGTATATTAATATACTTCATGTAAAAACTAGTTACATTTATTTGATTCATCAATAGCCATTTGGCGATAACAACAGCAAAAAACATGGGGGAAAAAATGAGATTTTGGCACCTTTACAACACTTTAGCATTATGTGTTGTGGCAAGGTATGAGACTTTACTGATAAAGTATTTTCTTGAATTGTAATGTTGTTTTGTTATAGTTTATTCAGTTAATGACAAATTATTTATTCTCTAAGGGTGGAGTCTATAGTTTTTAATGAGACGATGTTAGCCAGTGGAAGTCAGGACAGAACCATTAAACTATGGGATATAAAGTCAGGGAATTTACTACAGACCCTAAAAGGGCATGATAAAGGAGTCTGGTGTTTGAATTTCTTTACTAAAAATTTGTTGATAAGTGGATCACATGATGGCACCATTAAGGTAGGAATAAGTTTTCAGGAATAACACACTGGTTCAGGAATTATGTAGGTCAGGTCAAATATGTAGTGCTCAGACTGGAATACCAGCTTATTCAGTATAAACCCTTCAATGGTTTTAAAAAGTCAAGTGCAAGATCATGGAAAAGTTGAGAAAAAACATGTGGGTCTTGATAGCTGTCATGACTGAGCGCTTGGCAGTTTTGCTCTAGGTCACTGGTTCAATCCCTGTTCTAAACTTGTATTCCCCCCCCCTCTCTCTCTCTCTCCAGACAGACAGACATATGAAATTTTTAAACAATTGATGGAAAGCACATTTATTAAAATAAATACAATTGTTTCTGCAATTTTCTGCATTTTTGAAGTTGATTAATATCCCTTAAAAACAGAATTGTGGGAGGGTATAATGGATTACTACCTTTGTAAATAATCATTTGTTTTACAACACATTACTTTTCTACAGGAAGTTCATGAAACTTGTTTAAAATGATCTCAACAAGCCAACTTGAACAAGGTTTTGAAATTAAGGTCTTTCCCCTAACCCAATCCCTAACTTTAATCTTTTGTAAATTTTTGTAAATAATATTCTTTCCTATAACAACGCTACACTTTAAGATTTAGAATATTTTCAGACACTGCTCTTGAACCAAATTTGTATCTTAGATATTAAGGTCTTTGAGAGTGTGTCTGATTCGGGGTGATTGTGTACTTGATCTGGGATATTACTCTCTTTGGGATCATTGTAGTTTATTCTATAACAATTAATGTTTATTTTAGGTGTGGAATATCAAAACAGGTGCTTGTCTAAGAACACTGTTAGCACATGATGGTCCAGTATGGGCAATGGTCAGATATGGTAATGTGTTGGTCAGTGTATCTCAGGACAGAATAGTAAGTAAAAACACTTAAGCAATTTTAATAGACAAAACTTCTAAACATTTCAAACCTGATGGTATATGAGCATTTCAGAGACATTGTTTGTGTCTTGAACAGTGGCACACCAATAACTAACCATGTAATGTGGCTGTTTGCTTATGGTGGCATACAATCATCTTGTTTATTGGATATATTTGACTGCATGTTACAGCTACTCTCAAGTTAAAAATGATGACACCATATTGAAGTAGATGTATACATGGGATTTTTAAAAATTTATTTGGTGCTTTCAATCAAAATATGTATATATAGGACTCTCAGTGTAATATTTGTGTTTACAGGCCAAAGTCTGGGATATATCCAGGTGTCTGGTATATCACACACTTATAGGACATAATGCTGCTATATTTGCTGTTGACATGAATGAAGATGGAACTCTCATCATAACTGGGTCTGCTGATAGGGTAAGTAAAACATTCTGTATAAAGTTTGAGAGAGAGGGAGAGAGAGAGTTTGTACAGACTAGAATCAATTTCACAAGAAAGTTTGTGCATGTGTGGAGACGGGGGGTAGCAGGTGAATTTGTGTCTGTAGCTTTATCAATAGTTTTCATAACATAATAGTGGACATGATCAAGGTAAATTTATTTAAAATTCCCTTAACACAGGTTAGGATAAGAACCAACTTTAATGACTTTAAAAACCAGAAACATGTATGCCAATATGTTAAGTCTGCTAAAGATTTTTTATTTTAAAAATGCTCTATTATTTTTTAGAGTATTCGTCTATGGGAGTTAGCATCTGGTAAATGTATAAAAGTTATATGGGCCAGTCAGACGACCTCCATCATGGCAGTCAGTTACAGTAAAGGATTTATTGCATGTTCTTATGGAGAAACGATATGTTTATACAGAGTAGAAACTGGTCGGCTTGTTAGATTGTATGAGGAACACCATAAACGGTTAATATATGTATTTTAATTCTTTTACCTTCATGGCATTAGTATTGATGTATTTTACTGATCTTTCTTACTTCAAAATCATCAAAAACAACATTTTTTCAACTTTTTGTTACAAAGAAATAATAAAGACCTGTGCTATGTGTATGTGTGTTTGTAGTTCTAATCTGGTTTAAACTATGTACTAGTGTTCCTTGGATACTTTAAAATGGCCAGTACACTAGTCTAAAATGTCGCAGATTACGGATTACATTGCATACACTTTTAGTTCATTAAACTAATATTAAGCAAACAAGTTAAGAAACCATCACAAGGGAAAAGCAATTTCTTACATACATTTCATATGCATCAAAACCAAAGCAACAGTTTTAATGCTAAAATCATAACCACTTGGTAATCATGGCTTTATTGTTATACATCAAATAACAATGCAATGGGTTATCTTATAATACATTTACTTAAAAAAATTACTTTTATAAACTTTGAAAATTATGACTTTATTTCTTTTTATTAAAACAGAGTTGAGACCTTGAGGTTACATATAACAGATCCAGAAAAAGTTGTTGGTTCAATTATCAGTGCTGGAAAAGACGGACTTGTAAAGTACTGGGACGTAGAAAAGTAAGTACCAGTTGTGCATGTTTTACATTATCTTTAAGTAAGGTATGAAAGCTTGATGAAAAACAGTGTGTATTCAAAATAAGAAACATCATGCTGTCTTTTTATTTCCTAAAAAAACTCTTATGATACTAAAAATTGTTTTTATATTGAAAACCTTGAACCATAAATGAAAACTTTTTCTTGATTTTTCATAACTGATATCAGCTGTAGTTCCAAAACAGATATCAATGTATCTTTTTTATTTTGCAACAGAAAAACAAGCATTCAGACTTTCCAGGGAAATTTTGGTGCTGTTAAGTGTATACAGTTTGATGACCTGAGAATAGCCAGTGGAGCAGATGAGAAAATAAGAATACTGGACTTTAATATTGGACCACCTTCTTTAAATTCTGAGACATGAAGGTCAAGGACACAGTATGCTCAAACCAATGCATTGTTAGAATTTTTTATAAATCAAAACAAACTTTTTGTAACACCTAATTTTGACCAATTTTTTTTTTTTTAGTGCACACTGACAGTGGTGTAAAGTTAAACTTAATATTATAGAATCAAGTCCTTCAAACATAAGGATACAAACTCTGTATTACTTTTCAGAAACTTAAATCTTAAAATCTGAATTAGCAGTGTGAAAACTTGTTTACGTCTTCTCAGGTAAAGTATTTAAGATAGTCTTCCCTGGCTCATCTCATGGACTGGATATGATGAACAATGGGTCTAGATTCGGAATTTTACATTGACTGCTGAAAGTGAAAAGGATTCAATGGCATGTGATATATTTTGCTTTGACTGGCTTAGATAAGTAATGGTCGAGTGTAGGATGTAAAATTAGACCCTTAAATGTGAAAAGAATATCTTGGCATGTAATAATATTGCCTTGATTGAATTGCATATTTAATGATTTGGGTGAAATGCTTAAATAGTTCACTGAAAAAGATTAGACTTTCTGGCATAATATAACATTGCCTTGATTATATTAGATAAATAATGGTTGAAGTGTGGAATGTAAAATAAGCCTTAGATTAATTGGCATATTACATAGAAGAATGTAAACACCATGATAGTGATTGCATAAGCACTTTTTTGCATTTATAAGAGCAGTGTGTAAAAATACTGTTTTTATAATTTTTTTTTTCATCCCTGAGCTGATTTTAAAGAATAGTGTCAATATTATCAAAAGATAAATAACTTTTAAATGATTCAATTTAATAAATGTTGTATTTGTACTCAAATTAGAATCTCGTAATAACTTCTTTACAAGTATATATATATATACAGTATATATTTCTACCTTTTGTTTATCTTGCCAAACCGTTTATTTTGTTATTTATTTACACCAAGTCTCTGTTTATAAATTTGAGATGATGCTTCTATTTTTTTAAATGTCTGATATAAAAATGATAAATGTGTATTTAAATGAACTGTTTATGTAATCATGTTGTATCATATTTTTAAAACATGAACTATTTTATGTCTGTGATAATTTACTTTTTTTAAAAATTTTTTTGTTTGATATATTTGACAATAAATGACTTAATAAACTTCCACAGCTAGTTCTGTCTGTTAACCATATCTGTTACAGCCTATCCTAAGGTTAAAAGGTGCCTGGCCAGTTCTTATCTAAGTTTCAGCAACATGAAGCCACTAAGATAACAAGAATGTCAGTTCATTGCAAAGTCTAACCCCAGCATATATACTGGTTCTTTTTTAAATTTCACATCTGATATACTGGAGCAGTGTGGAGTTTGATGTCTTCCTCAAGGGCATACCAAACAACTTGCCTAGAATTTGAACCTACATTTCATAATTTTATTGATAAATCACAGAGCTCATTGCCTCAATCACATGCTTCTTTTTATTTCTGTTAGGAAACAAAATTGCAGCTATTTGACCAATTTTCAATTAAATCAGGTTTAGGTAGACAAACCTATCTTCTATGATTACTAAGGAGACCAGTGTTTGACAGTAAAACAGTGACAGTGGATTCAAAACACATGTTCAATACAGTTAAGTCTTGCTATGTTGTAAAATAACACTCAGTCTCACTTAACACTTTAGTATTAAAAGTTATGTTATCTACTAGTATGCTTCACACTAATAATAAATACATTGGCTGTGTGTATCATTATTTCCTATGAGTTGCCAATCAAGTTTGGAAATAAATTCATTGTGATATTAATAATCATGGGTATATTTTACCTTGCTCAAACTTAGGCTTATGAAGCTTATACATATACAAGTATGTTCTTAATACCAAATACAATGTGAAAGTTTATACCATCAAATATTTCTGTTTTCTACTATTACAATAAATTTCTGATTTATTGCCAAAACTTCTATAACATTATCACATGGCTAAACAAATAATGATGTAGTAAAGAAATTTTTACCCTTGTTAAACCAAATTACTGATACTCATTCTAGTGGGCAAGTCAGTATTTATTTGTCCTGGTCAAGATAATTTCTGTTATATTCAGATGCTACCAGCTAGAGGTGAAGTGTGTATGTACAACATGGTCTTAAAAAAGTAAAAAGTTAATTGTTTTTCCCAAAATCTGCCATGACAATGAACATCAGATTTTCATCTCATCTAATGAACCTTTGACTTTTATTTCTTAATGCTGAATGCTGACCAAGAGTAATAACTCTGCCCTATTATTGATGAGTAATGTAACACAGGTTTTTATCAATCATTTTTTTAGGCTGGCAGGTGAAATCAAAGAGATTTCCTGATGATGACTTATGACATATTTTTCAAAATAACAAATTGCAAATGTATTCATATTGACAGTATCTTATTTTGGATTGCTTTTAGGGTCACGGCATCATAGGTCAAGGACAATGGGATACATAGGTTAGAAAATCTTGATGATTTCAGATGTGATACTCAAGATTCTCTAGGACCTTGATTTGTTTTTGATAAAGTGTATTTGTTGACTGCAAAACATAAAATTTGTATCATAAAAATGAATCAAATGTTTTTTAAAATTTTATCTTATTATTATTATTATTCATTCATGAAAAATAATTTAAATGCCAATAAATACAACAGTCATTTGAAATGTTCATGTACCATAAATCAGTATTATTTTTATGTGGTGCAATTTTGGTGGATTCACTGCAAAAATGGAAGCATATATTTTTGAATTTTTTTTTTACATTTGTGAACCTCAACAAAAAATATATACATTCTAGGAAATGTCACAAATTAAATTGGTGTCCAACTGTCCAACTTCTTTAGTGAGTATACAGTATTATATATACATGTAGTTCAACATGATGTTTATCAGAATTATGTCAGATTTTGGAAATATACAAATTCACGTACCTGAGATTTGTTTTTCTTATGATTATTCTTTGAATATTGCGTAAGTTTCACAAAAATATATGTCAACCAATTTTAAAACTACTTGGACAAATGCACTGTGAAATAAATATGATTATATCGAATTTATCCACAAGCATTATTGATTGCAAAACCACCAAAAATTAATCCACGACAAAAAATCCTGATTTATGTTACTATAATTCATTTCATAGATTTTCATAGATGTTACAAATGTATAATACTGCATTTAATTATGAAAAACACCAAGGCATGAATCCCATTAAATAGGGAAATATTAATCTTTCATTAAAATGAAATTCTTTTTATTCTTCATATTTAAAATAATTCACTCAATATTATATACTTCAAGATTTAGGAATAAAAATAAAAAACCAAAAACCTTTGTAAAAATTAAAATTTCCATACAACTAGTTCACAAAACCCGAGTAAGACTATGGTCATTTTTATACAATATTGAACATAAATGTAGGATACACCTCGCTTGTCTTTCACTATAGTACAGATCAAGTTTTTTTGGGGGAATAAAAATATGTACTGGTATATCAAATTGAAATGCATATTCAAACACAAAATAAATAAAATTGATAATTTTACGAGACAGTTCAAATAAAATACTTTTTTTCTGTGAAAAGAAATTAAAATCACTCCCCAAAGACAAAAAAAAAAAAAAAAAAAAAAAAAAAAAAACTTGACTAGTTAATAGATAAAAAGCAGATGTATAGTATACATATACAGGTAAATGTCATTTAGAAGATATATGGTGAATGTATTGTATATAGAATAATGTATAATGTTTAGTAGAAAATATAATTATAGCATCACAATCAAAATTATAATACTTTCTAGTAACTGGTTCTAAGTATTTAATGAAGCTTTCCTAAAAAAGGATAAAAGACCAGGCTTTGTTTTCACAATTAAACCCAAACAAACATTTTCCTTATTACTGAATTTTTAACAAATTTTAGTAATATTTATGGTATTATAAATTAGTAATTTTACTGTAACAAAAACAAATGACACACTAGTAACTTTAAATGGTGATCTTAAATTGCTAAATATCTTTTAAAAATATATATTTATTTATCAGATTTCACTAAAGAAATTTTCAATTTCAGTTAAGTAATAATTACAAAAATGAATTCAGTCAGTTTCAGTTTCAATAAGTTTATCATCATATATACTGGTTTATATATATATATATATATATATATATATATATATATATATATATATATATATATAGCATAACTTAGGATGTGAAATTTTTGCATTCACTGTATCTCTGTGTAAATGTGTGAAAAGTAGGAAAACATCAAAATGAAACTACTGCAAATATTTCAATCTAATAGACTGTACTTGTAGTTACATACTAGGTTGTCATCCAACAATGTGAAATTAAAAGTAAATAAATTGAAATCCAGCTTACTTCTTAAAAATTATCTGAAGCAATTTTAACAAATAATACCTGTTCTGTACAAATTGTTAAGGGGAGATAACCTGGCACACAGGTTAACTCGGAAACAAGTTTCAGATTTTATAAATTTAGCACCATAAAATGTATGAAAAGAACATATTTTTTTGTACAATATTTTGCTGATAAATAAATACTTTATTAATACTACACATATTTAATATATGCATTGTAATAAAAATTTACATAAAAATGTAAGAACATTATACAATTTCAAAATATTACTCAAAAACAAAAAATGTCAGGATTTTAACAAAACATAATTATACATGTACTAGATAACGAATGATATCCCATAGTGTAAATGTACCAGTAACTATTATTTCTATAAAATATATCCCAGTGAAATTTCTGCCATATAATAGAAAATTTAAATATAGAATTCCATTTTCAGTAGAACTATTTGATAAAAATGGTGTGGGCTATCACATTGTAGATTCATGGAATTTGTCTTTAGACTTTTCATTAAAAAACTGTTACATATAAAAGTAAGAGCAGCTTCTGGAAACAATATTCATAAAATGTTTAATATTGCATGTTAATGTTGTGTAAATCATCAGTATCATATGACACATTATTCTGTATTCTATACAGATAAACCAATAAGTCAAATATCTATATGAATTAAAACACAAAGAGAGGGATAATTAATGTAAATATCACAAACAGGTATCAAACTGAGTATCAAAACGAACATGGCATTGTGAAATGTACATCTGTAAAATATCTACATGCAAATTAAGAGATAAAACAAGACAGAAAAAAATTTAATAAATAAAAAACAATATTTGATATACATAAACGATTCTACCAGCACTTAACAATAACATAAAATAACATACAGTGACACATTATGACAATGCCAAACTCGACAAAAATACCTTTTTTGAAATCCAAAAATCCATTATTTTTCTGTTTTAACAAAACTAAAAATCCATAATTTTACATTACCAGTATTATAACCCAATTACTTTGTCCCTTCACTTTTTACACAGTTTTTAATAATACATGTACATGTATTTATATAAATTTGGAAATCATCCCAGTGTCTTTTTAAGTTGTTACCAAATGTAATACATGTGCCAGCTACTAATACACACACTTTTTACACAACTAACATCCCTAACCTCAACAACAAATTATGTACACATTCCCATTAAAATAATTAAATCTAACACTACTGCGGATACATACATGTGTACATTGTACATTTCATTAAATTTTTCAGAAATAAATTCACACACTTCCTCACAAATTGATACTCAAGTTCATTCTCCTACAAGGTATAACTGACAAAAACAACAAATGTTCATCCCCTTGGAGACAAATCTTCCATTTGTCTGTGTAACAAAGTGTTGATGATGTCTGCATAATGTATTCCAAAAACAGCTCTGTTGTGCGAGATTAATCGTAGAAACTGTCCAGACAATTTACTCAGTTCACTTTCAACCACAGAAAAACCTGGTGGTACTTTCATGGGTTCTTTGTGTTGAGAGGATAAAATCTGTTTGATAAAGTCTGATAATCTTTTTCCTGCATAAGTGAAAAAAAACAATTCTGGTTTATTGAATAGAAGTACATATTAAAAATGACAGAGATACTGGTTGACTGCCGTTTTTAAACTTAACAATACTAGTATGAACCATTCAAGTCCCTCAACAATGTTGATGTTTTATATGTAGGCATTCCAACAAATAATGGACAGAAACTTAAAAAACAATAATGATAACTCCCTTACTTTTTAAGGCCCCTGGAATGCATTTATGGGTACTTTATATATAAACTTACTTATGGCATCATAGAAGCAGATGTGAAAGTATTTTCATATTCTAATATTTAAATTTTCAAAGATAAAACAAAACAATGAATATCTTTATGTTGAACATACAAAAGCACCTGAACTCTATTATCAGATCTATCTGGAAAATTGAACTGTTTGGGGATTTTTGGTAATATTTGTCATTTGTCTATTTTATCACACACTTAATACAAAAAAAAAAAAAATTTATTTAGGCTCCAAATTAAAGGAAGGCAAAAAACTTAAAAATCACGATTAATGTAAGGAAATTTGTGAAGATGATATAAATACATTCCTAGTGGCAATGTAAGTGATCTGACTATACAAAATAGTGTCTACATAACAGTCAAGATTATTTCACTTATATCGAGAAATCACCAGTTAAATGTAAAGTTGCTGTGTTAAAGTCTCTGAAGTTTATAAATATACCATGAACAATTTTGTTCTATGTTTTACTATTCCTATGAACACTTGGGGTGTCAGTTTGTAGTGTCTCAATCAAATGATATCAGACT
The DNA here is from genome assembly GCA_029721355.1 of Tegillarca granosa. Taxonomy (NCBI): domain Eukaryota; kingdom Metazoa; phylum Mollusca; class Bivalvia; order Arcoida; family Arcidae; genus Tegillarca; species Tegillarca granosa. The sequence goes on along the minus strand of CM056596.1, from coordinate 11,002,467 downwards.
TAATTTTTAGGCTGGGTTATCAATATAAAATGTTTTGCTCTGAAGTGTTCTGCTTGAAGTAGATCTAAAATGACCAAGTTTACTAACACTTCACAATTCTGAAGATTAATCACTTTAGCCAGAATATGTCTCTCAAAAATTAATTTACATAAGAATTATTCTCATAAAGAAAAACTATTTTTGTTATCTAAATCAATGTTTGACCAACAGAATTTACCCATAAGTCTGTTTACTGTGTTATCTTTGTTAGCAACTTCTTTAATCTGGCCAATCAGAACTTTCTGTTGTTCAAGATCTCTTTCCGTAAACCCGTGAGATTTCATGAATGTGTTAACAGACTTGTTGATTTGTTCTGCCACATTTGTCATTGTAAGGGACAAATCTCTGAAATAAACACCAAATTTTAAAAATTTATCTATTGAATGCTTGATAGCAGAACCTCGGAGAAGTTTTTTTTTTCATAATTCTTTATCCCAAAAGAAGTCAATGTTATTTTAACATAATGGATTACTCAAAGTTATAATAGCTAAATGGATTATCTTAGTAATTCTTTAATGGAAAATCTCAAAAATTCAATTCCCTTTGAAGTATCAAGGTTAATTTTTACATTTATTTTCAGTGTTTGGTAACAAGATAATAATTAAACCAATTTTCAAGTCTTCAGTATGGCCTGACAGATTATAACTTTCTCCTCCCACTTATATCATATACAATGTAAAGCTAAAATTTCAAATTAAGAGTGCATACTTGTCATGAACACCATCTAGAATTGTCAGAGTCTCTGTTTTCATTTGTTCTTTTAGCTGCTGTACTCCAGCAATAGGTTCCCCAACTGTACTGTAGGTTAGTAGTAATACAGATGCCACTATCATCAATTTCCTCGTCTTATCTCTCATCTCTAGAATCCTGTTCTGATCAATAACCAATGTCTAGAAATAGAAAAGAAAAACATGCACTGGTATAAAAAATCACAAATGTCTTCGAATATTGTCAAATCTATATGTTTTCATTAAGCTCTAGTGATGATTTTGTGAACTGATACACCTGTGTAGTTGTAATAGAAATACATGTATATTTTTATTTACTTTTGTAATGACAGATAATGTGTCTCTGTAGAAGAGAGAATTTCAAAATTACATTTATGAATTAGCAATTTTTCATTATTTAAGAAAAGACTGTGTACTGATCAAGCATCATGTAGCCACTGTGAACTAATTAAGCATAATGAAGTCACTGTGTACTAATCAACATCATGTAGCAACTGTGTACTGATTAAGCACCATGTAGCCACTGTGTACTGATTAAGCATCATGTAGCCACTGTGTACTAATTAAGCATAATGTAGCCACTGTGTACTAATCAACATCATGTAGCAACTGTGTACTGATTAAGCACCATGTAGCCACTGTGTACTGATCAAGCATCATGTAGCCACTGTACTGATTAAGCATCATGTAGCCACTGTGTACCGATTTAGCATCATGTAGCCACTGTGTACTGATCAAACATCATGTAGACACTATGTACTACCAAGCATCATGTAGCCACTGTGTACTGATTAAACATCATGTAGCCACTGTGTACTGATCAAGCATCATGTAGCCACTGTACTGATTAAGCATTATGTAGCCACTGTGTACCGATTTAGCATCATGTAGCCATTGGTACTAATAAAGCATCATGTAGCCACTGTGTACTGATCAAACATCATGTAGCCACTGTGTACTGATTAAGCATCATGTAGCCACTGTGTACTAACCAAACATCATGTGGCCACTATGTACTATCAAGCATCATGTGGCCACTGTGTACTGATCAAATATCATGTAGCCTCTGTTTACTAATCAAACTTCATGTAGCCACTGAGTACTGATCAAGCATCTTGTAGCCAGTGTGTACTAATAAAGAATCATGTAGCCACTTGTACTGATCAAACATCATGTAGCCACTGTGTACTGATCAAACATCATGTAGCCACTGTGTACTGATCAAACATAATGTAGCCACTGTGTACTGATCAAACACCATGTAGCCACTGAGTACTGATTAAACATCATGTAGCCACTGTGTACTGATCAAACATCATGTAGCCACTGTGTACTGATCAAGCATCATGTAGCCACTGTGTACGTATCAAACATCATGTAGCCACTTGTACTGATCAAACATCATGTAGCCACTGTGTACTGATCAAACATCATGTAGCCACTGTGTACTGATTAAACATCATGTAGCCACTGTGTACTGATCAAACATCTTGAGATGTGATGAGTTAGTGAGGTAAGGCCTTGCTTAAAACTTTACATCTTTAACAAATTTCATGATTAGAGTATCTTTGAATAAATCTATTCAGGTAATTATAAAATTTTATCTTATTCAAGATTGTGATTTCAAACCCAAGCTCACAATCATTTACACACTTAAGAGTGCACTTAACTCAAATACATGTATTCCCATTTTTCTCACATCAATATTTTAAAAATTTTAAGTTTTGTGATACAATGTTTTGTTTAACAAACCTACACTAAACAATTTAGTTATAACATTAGATACGGTATTCAATCTTAATTGTGTAATGTCTTTAAAATATACATTGAAATATTTCCCAATTTGAGTCGAGTATACACTCAATTGAGTGAATGATTCTAAAACTGGGGCCTGGTATTTATTTAACCCTCAAATACCTTGACTTTAAATACATCATACCTTACGATCACTTGATCTAAGACCAAGGACCACAATGAATAATTTTCTCTCCAAATAAATTTGTTCTATCTCATTAGAGTTATTCAATAGTATTTATTTATGTACCTCAGGAAAGATCTGGTTATCATCCCAGTTTAATAACTCCACATAAGCCTCGTTTAATATTGAAGCTGGGGATCCCATACTGGAAGATGAGGCACCTTCTGTAGCAGAGGGTTCTGTAATGTCAGATAGTTTTTCAAAACTTCTCTTTAACCATTGTTTGGTGAACTCAAGCCCATCAATACCAAGTCCTAAAATTGTATAAAAAATAGATAGCAGTTTAAAAATCACTATATAATATCCCATAATAACAATCAGAGAAAATTAATACTTTATACATGTATATATGCTTTGTGAAAGTGTGACACTTAATTGGTGACAGCATGTGCTGTAAATTTGAGAATTTTCAAGTTCTATATTTTGGCATAGATTTTCAGTGATAAAACTCCCAAAGATTTTCTGATTTACAGTACCTGTAGTTTAATTGATGTGAAATCATGTACATCAGTTGGTAAACATCTAGTAAATAATCTAAAGATTCCATACCAATCTTAATATATACAGTCTAACTTGTGTTAGCGGCCACTTGTATAAAGCGGCCACTTGTCTATAACGGCCATATCTTATTCCCCCCGATGAGTTTTGTTCTTTATTTCACCTCTATATAGCGGCCACTGTCTTATGCGGCCAGCGGCCACCATTTTTCCGACCCCAAAGCTTCAACAGAACTGTCTATAGCAGCCATTTGCAATGTTTACGAAACTTCGTCAGATTCAGGAAATTTCTGGAATCAGTCGACATAAAACAAAAAATCCCATAATGCAACTCTGTTTATATGTACCTAAGCGGCCATATTGGGTAAAGCTTACATCCCAATAAGCAGATAAGACATTGACATTTTTAAATTTTATGACATGCAGTAATATTTGATGTTTTTTTCTTTATGTCATAGTAAACGGAATGCAATGACTTTAGAACAGCGAGTAGAATTGTTTAATAAATCTGAAAAGGAGAAAATAAACGATATCAAGTCATCTCTGCACTAGTGTAAAAAGTCATTTCGGCAACGATATGTTTTTGGCACCAATTTAAATTCAAATCGACACCGACTACGATTAAATTCGGCACCAGAAAAAATATTTTGTTATTCATTTTATGTCTGTGTACGATTTTTAATTAAAAAAATTAATAGTTATTTTTAATAAAGATATGTAAACAGTAAATTTGACAGTTACAATTGACACTGAAAATCACTGCTCTGATCACTAAACCGTGTAATTCATTATGTAACAACTTCCTGGGTCTGAAGTGGCCTAATTATGTTTGTATAGGTGTAACGAAGCGTGATAAGAATAATACTTCACTATGGAACACCCCTATACCTAGCAAAAAGAGAGGGAGAGAGAATAGATCATTTAGACATATTAATGTTACCAGGCCAGTGTGGTGTAAAGGATTTGTAAATTCCTGAAAATGTTGAATAAATTGATGTTAAAAAATGTATTTTTTTTCTTGTTTAATCTCAAGTTATAAAAGAAACAATTTCATGGTTAGCTATATTCAGTTTAATTTGGGTACTTAATTGAATAAAAAAGAATGGTTCAGATAATAATTTTTGATGATCCTTGATCCGAGAACTTGTCTATAAAGGCCACCTGTCTATAAAGGCCACTTTGGCTGCATCCCTTGAGTGGCCTTTATAGACAGGTTTCACTGTATATATATTTTTTTTAAATTTCTACATACCCTCTTGCGTTTTAATGAATTCCTGGAATTTTTTGCGTTCATATTCTACTGCATGTTGTTGAATGTACGGCCTCATCTGTTGTATTGTGAAGTTTGCCATATCCATTTTCAATAAATCTATCACTTCAAATGTTTTTCTAGAAAAAGAACACATGGCATTAAAATCAAATATAATATCAACCAGTGGAGAAAAACATGTATCAAATTCTTAATTTGATTAACATTATGGCACTAATTAGGACAACGAACAAATAGAAGTCACAAATCAAATCCAAACAGTAGAACAAATAAAAGATTAATTCTTTACTACCAGTAATTCCCATATGCAATTTGATTGAAGATGTAGTAAACTTTAATTTCATCTAGTGAAAATGATTAGTACAAAGTAAAAAGGTTATGTGACCACCCCCCCTCCTTCGACCCTCCTTCATTTTCATGAAGTTGATTAAACACTGCCTTTCTTATTAGTTTAATTAAAATGTATGATGTCAATTTTGCTTTCTGAAATGTGTGTGTGTGTGTGTGTGTGTGGGGGGGGGGGGGGGGGCAGTATATAATAATGAATCCCAACTTCATCTCCATGCCAACATAATTGAAGTTGAAAGAACAGCAAAATATCAACATCCTCTATGAGGTGATTATTTTTCACAAAGTTTGGACTTTGTGACCTTAACCTTTGACCTACACATCTGAATGTGAAACATGACACAATGTCTCTTTGTATACATTTGTGCCAAGTTTGATCAAAATCCATCTATACAGTAGATTTAGTATACACAATTTTAGAGATAGAAAGACAAAAAAGATTAATGTACAGACAGATAGGATTATTCCTTTATACCAAACTGGCTGCAGGGAGTTATTTTTTGCATGTAGTGAACAATAGGCGAACCCAAAATATGGAGATGTTCTATGTTTAGTTTGGTAAGGTTTTTAGAAGAAACACAGAATGGAGTTTTATGTCCAAATCATTATCATTTCTCTCATGCAAAAAGTGGTCATTTCTGAAATAATAGAATAGACCATTCCACTGTTATATGAAACTTCATTTGACAGTTCAGTGAAACCTCACATTGTTTTTCAATAAAAATTGCCACTGAAAGTACTTCAGAGTTCCAACAGAACAGCATTACATATTTTTTTATCATTTTTTTTTTATCTACCTCTGTTTGACAACTATATATTTGTCAAGTCAAACCACTTTTAAAATGGATATTTGGCAAACCGGGTATTCTAAATATCTGACCTTTAGAAAGTGAACTGACAAATTCTATAAGCTGCAAAAATTGGGACTAGTTGGTAAGACCCACAAGTAAGCACTTTAGATCAACCAGCGAGGAAGATCCTATCCTTTTATCTGAGACTATCATCCAGAGGCACTAGTCTGAATTTCCTGATCCTAACACAATTTATGCCTAAACAGAGCTGTCATGCATAAATGTGTTAGGTCACATGAACTTTGGACTAATAAAGCACATGAGTACCTTGCTATTACATGTACTTCTGACAATGGATCACTTACTTGAACAATGGGATAACTTCCTTAATTTCTCTCAATTCAGCCACTGCTTCATCTCGGACAGGTGCACATAATTTAGCCATAACACCAATGATGTAATTAGAGTAGTAGAAAATATCAAATGTATCATTCTGTAACTTTTGTTGAATAAGTTCTGTGTCTAAAACTTCTTCTATTTGGACACGGAACCGAACATGCTGTGGCAACAAAAGTGAGAGCAATTTCTAAAAAATAGAGACAAAAATATCAATTCTTTTCAGAGTATGACAAGGACAACTTTTACCTGATGACATTTTTTTTGTTCATTTTGCTTTGCTTTTTTCTTCTGGCAAAGTTAGATAAAAATAAAATAAACTTGTGTAGAAATTTTGTTTAAAAAAATCAATAAAATGTTAAAAATTTACTTGGCAAAATCTAAATCCATAAATCAGTCCAAGATTTAAACCCTGTTGTTTTAAACTCAAATATTTTCAGTCTGTTACCTCTTTAACCTCAGCTATCAAAACAACAGCGTGTCCATAGTCTGGTGGATCTTCATTCAATTTTTCTTGAAAGGCATCCCAGAATGCTTTGTGTACAACTTCCTTCACCTGTTTCTCAATGCTTCCAAAAAAAAAAAAAAAAAAAAAAAAAAAAAAATTAAAAATAAAAAAAAACAAGAGGCCCAATAGGGCCTGTGATGCTCAACTGGCTGCATATGTAAGACAATGTTTGTTTTTGTTTGTAATGCTGTTTAACGTTCAACTCAAGAATATTTCACTTATACGGAGACTGTCAGTTTTGGAAATGGTGGAGGACACTGGAGTATCGGAGAAAACCACGACCAAGCAGCAAGTTAACTGACAAACTTTCGCCATGCCATAAACTCAGCTGGGTTTAGCCAGTTGAGCTTAAAATGGATCAACAATGGCTTTTTTTTTTATATACATGTATATATCTAGTAGCAACGGGCATCTTGGACTGTTACAAACTTTTTTTCAGGCTGATGTAGGAACCTTCCACACAAAATTTGGTTCCAATTCGCCCAGTGGTTTTAGAGAAGATTTTTACTAAATATTACACCTAATTTGCATATTTCTTGAAAATTGGGTCAATAAAAATTTTCTCAGAAAATATATTATATATGTTATATATTTTGAATCCCACTCAGTACACTTTCTATATTTAAAATTTGAGCTCAATCGATTGAAAAAAGGATCCCAATGGCCATTTTTATTTTTTTCTATTTTTAGTTACGGTGGCCATCTTGAATATCAGACGGGGTTGCCTGGTACAAACTTAAGTCAGGCCGATGTAGGGACCTTCCACACAAAATTTCATTCCAATTGGCTTCAGAAGAGAAGATTTTTAATTCATTTCATAAAATATTGCACCTAATTTGCATAATTAGTGAAAATTAGGTCAACAAATAATAAGACTCAGAAAAACCTGTTACATATGTTCAATCCCCCACAATATACTTTCTACATTTCAAATTTGAGCTAAATCAATGGATCCACAATGGCCATTTTTGTGTATTTTCTATTTATAGTAACAGCGGCCATCTTGGATGTTAGGCGGGGTTGCCTGGTACAAACTTTAGTCAGGTCGACGTATGGACCTTCCACACAAAATTTCATTCCAATTGGCCCAGTGGTTTCAGAGGAGAAGATTTTCAAAGATTTCACAAAATATTGCACCTAATTTTCATAATTAGTGAAAATTGGGTCAATGAAAAAAGACTTGGAAAAACCCATTAAATATGTTCAATCCCCCACAATATACTTTCTACATTTTGAATTTGGGCTAAATCGGTGGAAAAATGGTTCCACAATGGCCATTTTTGTGTATTTTCTATTTATAGTAACAGCTGTCATCTTGGATGTCAGGCGGGGTTGCCTGGTACAAACTTTAGTCAGGTCGACGTATGGACCTTCCACACAAAATTTTATTCCAATTGGCCCAGTGGTTTCAGAGAAAATTATCAAAGATTTCACAGAATATTGCACCTAATTTGCATAATTAGTGAAAATTGGGTCAATAAAAAAGACTCAGAAAAACCTGTTACATATTTTAATCCCCCACAATATACTTTCTACATTTCGAATTAGAGCTAAATCGGTGGAAAAATGGAACTACAATAGCCATTTTTGTGTTTTTTCTATTTATAGTAATGGCAGCCATCTTGGATGTCGGGCGGGGTTGTCTGGTATAAACTTTAGTCAGGCCAAGGTAGGGATAAACCACACCAAATTTCATTCCAACTGGCCCAGTGGTTTCAGAGGAGATTTTCAAAGATTTCACTAAATATTACACCTAATTTGCATAATTCGTAAAAATTGGGTCAATGAAAAATTTCTCACAAAAACCTGTTACATATGTTAAATCTCCCATGATATACTTTCTACATTTCAAATCTGAGCTTAATTCGTGGAAAAATGGATCCACAATGGCCATTTTTGTGTTTTTTCTATTTATAGTAAAGGCGGCCATCTTGGATGTCGGGCGGGGTTGTCTGGTAAAAACTTTAGTCAGGTAGAGGTAGGGATCAACCAGACAAAATTTCTTTCCAATTGACCCAGTGGTTTCACAGGAGAAGATTTTCAAAGATTTCGCTAAATATTACACCTAATTTGCATAATTCGTAAAATTTGGGTCAATAACAAATTTCTCACAAAAACCCATTACATATGTTAAATCCCCCACTATATACTTTCTACATTTCAAATTTGAGCTTAATTGGTGGAAAAATGAATCCACAATGGCCATTTTTGTGTTTTTTCTATTTATAGTAACGGCGGCCATCTTGGATGTCGGGCGGGGTTGTCTGGTAAAAACTTTAGTCAGGCAAATTGCGTTCCAATTGACCTAGTGGTTTCAGAGGAGAAGATTTTCAAAGATTTCGCTAAATATTACACCTAATTTGCATAATTCGTAAAATTTGGGTCAATAACAAATTTCTCACAAAAACCCGTTACATATGTTAAATCCCCCACTATATACTTTCTACATTTCAAATTTGAGCTTAATTGGTGGAAAAATGAATCCACAATGGCCATTTTTGTGTTTTTTCTATTTATAGTAAGGGCAGCCATCTTGGATGTTGGGCGGGGTTGTCTGGTAAAAACTTAAGTCAGGCCGATACTTTGATACATATATAATTGTCAATTTAATTATAGTACATGTTATAAAACATATTATTTTAGCTTTTATCAATGTAATGATGTTAAACTTTTTGATAGTGAAATGAAATTGATACAATTTTGAAAACAAGATCAAATTATCATCTGGGTTGCTCTTTTATAGTTGTACTGGTATACCAGTAAATCATGGGACCCCCAAAAAATATACTACCACAGTATCAAGAAATGAATGAAAGTTGAAAAAGCAAGAAAAACTTCTTTCAGAATTTGACTGATGAAAATATCAATATTTTACCTGTTTTCTGGTAATTCCATCTTTTCCAGTTCAAAGTTATTATCAACCGCTATTTCATGAGCTAAGGCCATGTCTTTGACTCCATTTGTGGCAGCCATTAACTTCTCAAGTGAAACAAACTTTGGAGGTGATGCTGGAAGATAAAAATATTGTGAGTGTAATACAGTGCTGACAAAAAACATGGATCAACAATAGAAAACAACATGTTGCACTTTTATAAGTGATTAGAAAAGATTCTAAATGGAGAATCTGAAACAAAGCCAAAATCAAAGAGCCGAGATGGTCTACGGATGATATATGTGATATAAGAAACAAAATTACTGGTAAGTTGAGAGTCTTAAGCTCAGCAGGTTATTGCTTATCCCTGTTTCAAATGGGTTACATGATGTGATTTATTACAGTAGTAATTATGCAAGATGTAAGTTTACATAAACTTGCAAAAAATATCCATTATGCATTACACAGTCTGGATAATTGTATCGTGATTAAGAGTACAATAAATGCAGACCCCTCCCTTACTAAGATACCATTCCATTGCAAGGTTTACCTCTAGTTCTATCATTCCTCATTTTTATATCAACCCAATTAAATAGAACCATTTGAATGTCTTAGTCGAGGACAAACAGCATGGCCTAGCTGCAAAATGAGACCAATTCATGACCTTGGTCATGTATATATCTTTGGCCAAAACCACAGTATTGGTAAGAATCTTTTGTAGCATAATGCCAGAAGAACATTTTATAGATATGAAATTATGTAGTTTTAATAGATACATAACATATGACATCTAGATACAAGACTGAAACATTAAACTTTACTAAATTCAAATTTATAAAGAACAATCACAATGAGTTTAATTCTTACCTGCAACCATAAATGGAAGTGGTCCTCTTTGTGGACTAGGCGATTGTGTTCTTTGTTTCTTTAGCTGTTCATGTTCACTACCAGAACTAGCAGTTGATGTGTTCAGTCCATTTTCATCTTGCTCTTGTAGAGGAAATTCTCCATTCAATGAATTTTCCAGGCTGTCTGGGGTGTTGTCGTCTTTGTCTGCCATTCTGCAATACATTCACATCAGTTACATTCAAAGAAATGTTGGTTTGTGCCACTGTTGTTCTGGAAAGAATTAAGCCTACAGACAGCTATGGCGACAATGTTAAAACCTTAACATGGTTACATGTTGTTTTTGTTGCTAAATGTAGCCGAGGGAACAATGTACAGATCCAGGGGTGAATTCAAGTTGTAGTTGTTGTTTCTTATTTGTTAACAATCTACATGTAGCCATGAGAACAATGTACAGACCTAAGCTTGATTACATGTTGTTGTTCTGACATAAGGCTGGTTATAAGTTGTTGAATTTAATTAAAAGCTACTTGTTGCTTCAAGACTATGTTTAGACCTAAAGTTGGTTACATGCTTTTGCTTCAGATTTGTTGAACAGATTCCCACATAGCTTAAGAAAAATGTATAGACATAGGTTGGTTACATTATGTTATTTTGGATTGGTTTAACATCAATGTGTAGCCATGGGAATAATGTATAGACCTAAAGTCACTTACATATTGTTGTTGTTTTGAATTAGTTAATTTTAATTAAATTACAGAACTCTGTAATTCAATATCAGTACATATACTTATATATGTCATTATTTCAGAAGTTTTTAAAAATGATAACCAGGTTATGTTTTACTGTAATTGAAAATATATGTAGATAAATTAAAAACAGGTTTTATATAAACAATATTATGAGATTGTCTTTCTATTGAACAAACTTTCATTCCCCCTTAAAACCTAGGACTGCGGATCATGATTTTTGGTTCTGGTATTCTTAAATTGATGCCAAAATAGCTATTCGGGTCCATGTGATCCTTTATCTTCATAATCTTGTACAAATCTGCTTTCTGTTCATAAATTACCTTGAAGGCGAAGGAATGTTAAGTACTATGTCGTCAAATTACATAAAATCCAATGTAATCTGTATGCCATGGCATGCCTTCACATTTCAGCAACAGCAAACAGATACATACAGCAACATATAACACATTCTAAATGTCGCAGAGATATGTGAAAATATTGAAAGGGGGGGGGTTCAAATTCGTTCACCACTGAAAATAGTAAATATGATGTTTTTATGCACCAATTAATTATGCACCTGTTAGTCGGAGATGCGGATACAGCGCGAGTAAATATAGGTCACCTTTGTTTACAAGCGATTCCTTATCTGGTCTTCTCTCGATCAAAAAATGTCCAAACTACCAACAGATTTTTACGCCGTTTTATCTCTGTCTGAATTTATAATGACAGGGAACAATAAAATGGAGTTTTACCTCTCTGTGTTATACGCCAAAATGAATTATTCTGGAACTTTGGAGATCTTCAGAGAACGATTCGTCATGTACATACGCTAAATTCATGAATATTTGTTTACGGATATGACATCATGTTATACAAAAGTCACCGGGTCAAAGGTGAAAGTGTACTATCATACATAATGTTACGTTTCAGTGGTAGCAACATTTAAAACGCTTTGTAAATGTAGCTGCTAAGACTATTTTAAAACAATAAGTTGTTAGATACTGAATCGTTAAGAACCTTTTTTTTTTTTTTTTTTATAATTTTGAATATTTTTATGGAAAATACATGTAACATACAGTAAATTCATAAAATGTGACACACATTCCGATTGCGCAATCATGACAATAAGATTAACTTATGTCACAGTAAATAATGCTCTGCTTATTCATTAAATAACAAGCTTAATATCGTGAATATCACGATCATTAGGTTATTAGCAAAAACTGACATTGCTATGTTCTGTTGGGAATAAAATAGGAGTTCTTTAGACAAAACATTTACCTCAACCAAACTGGATCTCAATTTCAAGATATTGAAATTCTACAGACGTGTTCAGAAATTCTTTTTGACAAGTGTTTAGCAATGTTCCCTCTCTTCATAGTCTAGTCAATCTATGAAAAAAATAGGGTCAAACCTCAAAGTAACTGCAACAGAAAATATTTTTATGTGATTGTTTTTAGGAATTGTGTTTTATTAACCATAAAAAATATACCAATTTCAATCCAATTCAGAATGTAATATGTAAATGGAATGTAAAAAAATTAAATAATTTTGTTGAAAGAATTTATGCAAAAAGCTGATTAAGGGCATGTTGATGAGATGGAAAAAAGATTTATTCACCTCAAATATATTTTGTTATACACAAAAATGATAAAATAAGTATATCTCAAGTTAAAAACATAACTTCTCTATACTTCTACTTCATTACTTTGAGTATTCTGTTATTATAAATTCCTCATCACTATAGAAAGATTAGATTGTAAAAGACTTAAAATAAAATGCAACTGAATGAAAATGGGCCAATGATTTCACTTTAAATGAAATCAGAAATGTTGAATATACATATGGAATCAATTATGATTGATTTATTCCAGAGTCTTTCTTTTACTTTTTGTTAAAATAGCAAAAAACATATGATAATTGGACTAAAACTCCACCTGTTGTACAGGAGTAATCTCCCTTGTCTATAGAAATCCACATAAGAAATTAAAACTTCTCAAAATCTTGTTTCCCCTTGTCAGATTTTGGTAGACTTTTTACTATAAACATTTCATGTATTTGAGAGCATATTAGTAACAAAATTTGTTCTGTTGCAATTCATTTGAGGTCAAACTGTAGATTGACTAATCAGAAGAATGTGAACAATGGCAACCGAAACATTTAAAATATTATATAAATTAGCTCCTCTTTGTCTTCATGATTTGGTTCAGTTTAAAAATAGTAATTACAGCTTCAGATATTCTAACATTGTAGATTTACCTCGTGTAAGAACAACAAAATTTGGTAAACAGTCATTCAGGTATAGTGCAGCAACTCTTTGGAACGACTTACCTGGACATATCAGATCACAAGGAAATTTTAATCAATTCAAAAATCTTTTACAGTCTTGGAATAGAAAAATGTGTAATTGTACAGCATGTTCTTTTAATTAAAGTGACTGATATTGTCTGGTATGTATGTTTTCGTTTTATTGTGCTTGTAAACCTGCTTTTAGTGCTTTTGCTAAATATGCTTAACTGCTTTTAGTGCCCTTGCTAATTATGATTAACTGCTTTAGTGCTTAGTTTCAGTATTTTAATTCTTTCACTGCTTTATTTTTTTTATTTGCCATGTATGTTCTGTGTATGTTTATTTGTATTTACACGTGTCTGTCAAAAGCTCTATATAGAGCTTGTGCTTGTATTTATATTATATACTGACTTTAAATAAACTTATCTTAATTTCTTAGCAATGATTAGTCAGTTTTGGAGAAAAAAACTTTATGCCTATATTTTTACTCTAGTAATAAATTGCTACAGTCCACCAGCGACATCACTAAGGTGATAAAAGAATAGAACTGGCAGAAATGCTTGTATGGAATTGGCTTGTATGACCTTGCAATATAACTCTCATCAGTTCCTAGAGAAAGTCTTTTATAGTTTTTCACACAAAAGAAACTCAGAGCTGTGGCTTTAGACACAGTTTTCCCCCAAAGATGTTAAAATTGACATTGACATTCATTTTCTTGGGTAAAAAAATAGTTGGGTAGGTAGATACCTTTCCTTCCATATAGCATTCAGTCTCAATTTTGTTCTTATTAAAAGATTGTGTATTACACATTTGATGAGTGGGGTGAAGTAACAATAGCTCATAACAGTCAAGATGCTTTCATTTACTCTGACAAAAGTAAAGGTAGTTATATTTTATGCCCCAGTCAAATTTGAAGAGATCTGGTTGAAGAAACAAAATTGTTCAGGATAAATAATTGACTTTCAAGCAAGTCAGATGGAAAACTTCATAATCTGCCAAGTGTTAGACACTGTAAGCCTGAATTTTAGACCACTTAGCTAATGAGGCTCATGAAAGAATTATACTCTGAAACAAATAAACAATAAAGTGCATATACTATATGCATTTTATTTAACTTCACAACCATTAAAATATAATGAATAAAACAACTCAAAATTATTAAAATGCATTGGAAACTTTATTCAACATTAATGTGTAATGTTAAAAATAACCATTTTTACACAAAACATGAAAATGAAAATATTCATAGTACAACAATTAAATGTGAAAATGTATCTTTTCATGTCAATTTGAGCCTATAATGTCATTAATACTTTCCAAATCTTAATTTTCTTTGGCTTTGAACTGTTTTTTACTGCTAGTATCCATGTAATCAATCATTTGCACTCCTTCCTTTTTCAAACTTCTAGACACTCAAAAACCATTCACATAACTTACATTGATTATCAAGCACAAATGTTTAAATCTTAAATTTTTTTAATACTGATAAATAATTAACTGCATCAAGTGACAATACATCAATATGTTTAAACAATATTAATTTACATATATAACAGACAATGAAAGTGACGAGATTGTTCAAATAAATGTATACATAAAAATTGACAAAATATATTCTGTGTTTTAATACTGGTGATATTGCACTGTGGGTTTGGCCTTTTTTCCTTTCTAATCTACACAATCTATGATCAATGGAGCCATATATTGACTGTGACGGATTCCAAATGAAAACTGGGGTCGCTGGGGCTTGTGAATAATAACCTGGAAATAAAAAAGTTTTTTCTTTCAATTTTACAGTATTCTATCATACATGAATAATAAAATGAAAAAGAAAAGAAAGACAATGTCACTGAAAACCCCTACTTAATTTTCTATTAGTAGATTAACTAGATCTTTAGTCAAGGGTTCACAGGACAACCAAGAATTACCCCCCCCCCCCCTTTACTCCAACTGAAACATACAGAAAACGGCACACATTCAATTTATGCACATCTTTGCCATTTTATAAAGAGATACACATACTTTAAAGTAAAGCTAGTTAAAAAAAATCCCTAAAACAGGTCCACACAGTTGGAAACCAATCCCTTCAATACCTAAAGAGAAGTACAAATACAAATAGATACAATTTTAGATACTGTGTCAGTTTCAAAGGTGAACAACCTTAAGAAAATGTAATATTCTGCAACAGAAAACAAACATGCAAACCTTTCCTTCAAATGAGCAGGTCTATATATAATCTGAAGTCAGCCCTTAATAACTATTACAATGTAGGAGAAGCAGATACAAAGTTATGTGATGAACTGACATATAAACAGACAACACTATTACAATAGACCCCCCCCTTTAAAAACAGGAATATAAAAACTGAGGAGCAAACTGCAAACAATTTTTGTTCCCAAAAACAGCTTTACATCTAGCTGGCTAAAAAAATTCTGAGTTCAAAAACAAGGTAATTTTCAGAAAATTCATTAGAACCCAGACAACGGCATGCCTTTGACATATGTACAATTAAACAACTTGTGTAATTAAAAGGTTGTAGATTAAAAACTGTAGTAGCTATGTATGGCTTGATAGGTGGCCGGGTATCTCAGTCAGTAGAGCGTCCTGCTAGTACTGGGAACAACCTGGGTTCAAGTCATGGTTTGGCAGCTGCTTTTTTCCCTTTCCTGTTAAAATATGGGGCTTCGTCTGACCCCGGGAAGTGGCTGACTAACAGGTTGATCCTAGGGTAGAACCTGGTAGTTTCAATTCAAAGTGGTCGAATTGAAAAAACAGGAAGGGATGAATGTAGCAGACCGGGCTTGATAAACCTGTTAGTAGTGGGAAGGACCCAAGTTCAAGTCACAGTTTGGCCACTGCATTTTTTCCCTTTCCTGCTACAGTTATACAGACAAACATTTCTCCTATATTCTGTTAATTTGATATAAAATTCCAAGTCTAGAACATGGTAATTTTAATTAAATCATCAGTAATGTAAATTCTGACAATGTACATCTGATAAACACACACACACACACACACACACACACACACACTGTACTTCTATGTACAAATATCCTGTTAAATAACAAGATTGTAAAATGAAAATTGAATGAGTAGTTAAGCAGAAAAATCAATGCACTTTTGTGTGGCTTACCAGCTAAATACTAGTATGTTTAAAAAAATAGAATTTAAGAACATTGTAATGTAACAACCTTTTTATTTTCCATCAAATAAAACTAAATAACATTTTATAATAAATCTATAGACTTCTAAATTCTAATGTACTTATGTTTTTTTATTATTATTTATTATTCTTAAACATAACATGTACTTAAGTTATCTCAAAGCTGTATCAAAATCATAGTTTCTCAGTGCTTACTTTAAATGAAAAAGATAAAAATCACAAAGTGATTAACAATTTGATAAATGAGTTTTTTAGAAGCTGAAACATAGTTCAAGCATTTTATAAGAACTTACCCGTTCTGGACAGTGAGCACCTGGTCCTGGTTTTTGTGTTGTATCGCCAGGCATTACATTTCTACTTGTCATACTATATTCTGGTAATTTATCTTTGTATGTGCTAGGGTTTGTTGTGTTATAGGTTCCTGGACCTGGGGTCTAAAAATTCAGAAATATTTAGTTAATACATTACAACAACTCTTGTGTTTCTTACAGTTTAAGTGGCCAAGTGGTCTGAAGAGCCAACTTACAAAGTGTCTCTGAACCAGATTTGATTCACCCTGAACAGATCTATTGGAAATTAGGTACTCATTTTGCATACTGGAAATAAGCTGATTTGAAAATTACTACCAGCCAAAAGAAATCTTTTTTCTTTTAAGGAGAGAGTAATTATAACTAAAATTCCAGTAAAGATTTATACATATATATATATATATACATAAATTGAGCTTAATAAAAAAAAGGAAATGACTTAAATTATGTAGAATGTTTTACCCTGGCAAAAAAGAAAAAAAAAATAAACTAAACTAAAAAATAAGGCAATTTTCGTGCCATTTATAAAAGTATGTCCCAAACATCAAGACCCATGAAACCAAATTGAATCTCAACCCAGTGGCTATGACATCTTGAAATATTACAAATTTTAGATTACAAATCATTCACCTAATGATTGAGCTTAGTAACTTCTACAGTTTTAATAGAAATAAGACGACACCCCTTCCGACAACAGTGGTATTGGAAAGTCCCTAATTTTTGATATAGGAAATGTTCTGACCCTACACACAGCCATTAGGCATAAGATGTGTTAGGGTCAGAGGAAATTTGGACTATTGTTGGAGGGAGACTATATAACAGTGTATTAAACTAACAAAAGAGAACTAACAATTCTTTTTCTTTAATCAATGAAAATTTATGACAGGAAAGAAAAACTTTAAGCTTAAGATCATGAAAACATTATTGTTAAGTCCAATAATTTGCTGTAAACTGTACTATTTTCTAGTTTATAACAAAACACAGCTGCCAATCTTATCAGTTAAGGCCAAGTCTTTAAGGCACTATAGAGAACCTTAACACAATATTTTCAAAAAAGATCTTAATCAGAAGAGAAACTGTGATGAAAAACATAAATTTTTTATAATCATTATCAAATTTTTAACAAGCACAGGATATGAACCAGACAACTTATGCTACATGGATGGAAAATCCGATAAAAACAAAAATCAATGTCCATGCTTCATTCATCTATTAATATTTTATTGACCAAATTCACAATTTTTTCATTAACAAACCTTTTGTAAATCTTCATGGAATGCTCCATGCTTACTTCTACCAGACAATGAATAGTTAGGTGCTGCCTTTTTGCCACTATCAACAGTTTTACCAAGCATAGGTGTTAATGTGTAATTATTTGGTGCTTAAAATATAATAATAATAATACACATGTACATGTGATAATAATAATAATTTGTCAGAAGTACTGATTGTGCATTTTTTTTTGTTTTTTTGGGGAATTATTATATATAGGAAATCATGAAAAAATTCATATCAAATTTCTTAAAGTGAAATATCCTTTTTAACAAGAAATTAAATTTCTGTTTCACCTAAGGTTGTTTAAACATGCATACATGTACCAATTTTAAGTCAGTTTATTCTTTCAACAAAAATATTCATATGAATTGTTTTCATAAAAAAATAGGCTTTCACTGGTATACTTTACTTTTAAAGCTGAAAGTCCTTTTGGTGAGTTTTCTTAATTTTCTTTGAAGTATGAAACAGTAATTACTGTTAAAATTATCATTTTAATAATGCAATCCAAACTTGCACAAAAAGTAAAATTTAAAAACAAGAGGCCCATGGGCCTTAACGCTCACCTGAAGATATGTCCAATATTGTTTGCAAAGTGCAATAGACAATATATTAAGTACAGAAACTTGAAAAGTTTTCTCAAATTAAGAACTCCATCAAAACTTAATCAGAAATATATCCACTCACATTTCATTTATAAGTTGCTTATATAATATGCATGAAGTAACTGAAGTGCAATGAATAATTTCCAAATCAATTATCAATTTCAGTATACTAATGCAGCTATGTCCTTGACCTTTGAACATATAAGACCTCGAACCATATATGATTGTCATGTCAATACCTACAATATTCTAATATACATGCCTATACAAAAAGTTAATAGTTTTCAAGATAATTAGCAATTTAAGTCATCTTCTGCTGCTGTGACCTTGACCTTTTAAACAAATGACCTTGACTCATGTATCAAAATGATCGTCATGTCAATACCTAAAATATTCTAATATACATGCCTAAACAAAAAGTTAATAGTTTTCAAGATAATTAATAATTTTAGTATTCCTATGTTGATATGACCTTGACCTTTGAACATATAACCTTGAACCATATATCAAAATGATTGCCATGTCAATACCTACAATCTTCTAATATACATGCCTATACAAAATGTTAATAGTTTTCAAGATAATTAGCAATTTAAGTCATCTTCTGCAGCTGTGACCTTGACCTTTCAACATATGACCTTGACCCATATATCAAAATGATCGTCATGTCAATACCTAAAATATTCTAATATACATGCCTAAACAAAAATTTAATTGTTTTCAAGATAATTAGCAATTTAAGTCTTCTTTTGCAGCTGTGACCTTGACCTTTGAACATATGACCTTGAACCATATATCAAAATGATCGCCATGTCAATACCTACAATATTCTAATATACATGCCTATACAAAATGTTAATAGTTTTCAAGATAATTAGCAATCTAAGTCTTCTTTTGCAGCTGTGACCTTGACCTTTCAACATATGACCTTGAACCATATATCAAAATGATCGTCATGTCAATACCTACAATATTCTGATATACATGTCTATACAAAAAGTTAATAGTTTTCAAGATATAGTGATAAATATATAATTTTCAGCAATTTCCCCACTCAGTGCCTTACAATTTCCCCATTTTGAGCCCTATGGCTACCATTTGTGCAAATCTGAAAATAGATGACCTAAGGATGTTATAAATGAAATTACTAAGGTATATCTCTTGTAGATTCAGAGGAGAAGATTTTTAAAGTTTTTCACTATTTCCCCCTTGTGGGGCCCGAAGGGGACATAACTCCTTCATTTGTGCAAATCTGAAAGGGCTTCACCCAGGCATGATGGTTACCAAGTTTCATTAAATTTGGCCCAGTGGTTTTGAAGGAGAAGATTAAAATGTAAAAAGTTTACGCACGACGGACGACGCACGACGCACGACGGACGAAGATGGATAGCAATAGCTCATCTGAGCTTTCAGCTCAGGTGAGCTAAAAATGTAAATACAAGAAATAAACTGATTTTGTTCAACTCCTGTGACAAATACATAAAGACAACAAAAAATTACTGTATTTCTCAAGTATATGGAGTATAAAAGCCCAATTGCTTACTGCTACTTATAAATTAGCAAAGATATGTAAAGCACATTTCATGCATACAAATTTCAACAACAACTTAAAAGCTGAAGGCATCTCAATATTAAATTGGGTAAAAAAAATTCAAGTATCAGTTGAACTTTGGCACAAGGCAATCCTGAATTTTAACTTACCTGGTGTACTGTCTGATTTCCTGTATCTAAATCTACATCCAAAGCTATAGCAGGGATGCCTGTAATGAGCAGATGGTCCAACTTGTTCTGGACTGTAGGCACCTGGTCCAGGAACATGGAACATGGTTCCATCTCTTTGCCTGCTGTATAATGAATAATGTGGTGTTCCATCAGCACCATCTCTGTATATCTTTGGGTTTGGATTATAACAAGGACCTGGACTACAGTCATCTCTGAATTTCCCATGACGAATACCAAATGGATAGGCTGGTCCTTTATTATGTACACTTCTAGGATCATGAGATGTTTGGCCAGTTAGACCAGGCAGTCTGTAGCAAGGGCCTGGACTGCTATATTGTGCAGCAATTGGTCCTCTGGGCTTTGTATAATTGTAGACCATTGTTCAAGTTTTGGATTTGTCTTCACACTAAAAAATGTTAAAAAAAACTTTTTTTATATGTCCTGTGATCCAATTCACAGATGAAATCCTTTCAATGCCAAAACATAATAAGTTTCAACGATTTTTAACAATGAAATAAAAACATTGAAATGACAGCCTTCTTTGTAAAGGTATTTAAATAGTATTAACTTAACCTGAAAAGTAATATTTAGAGAAAAAGAACCTGTTTTTTTTTTTCTTTTTTTTTAAAATTAAATATCCAGAATTTATTCCGTTGTCATAATAGTTAGGGTTATGATTCCCCCGCTTTTAACTCTCCCCCGTAAGTGGGAGGTCGTGGGTTCGAAACCTGACCGGGTCTGGCCCAAGACTTGAAAGAAAGTGGATAGTGACTGTTCTTTCGTCAAACACTCGGCGTTACGAAATGAAAGTCACGCTTCTTTCGGATGGGAAGTTTAAATAAACGAGGTCCCGTGTCACGGTAGGCGTGGCACGATAAAGAATCCAGCTGTTCAATGTCATCAGCGCAACGCACAGGCAAAATTTCTGCACTTTCAT
Organism: Tegillarca granosa; assembly: GCA_029721355.1. Classification (NCBI taxonomy): domain Eukaryota; kingdom Metazoa; phylum Mollusca; class Bivalvia; order Arcoida; family Arcidae; genus Tegillarca; species Tegillarca granosa. The sequence goes on along the minus strand of CM056596.1, from coordinate 10,981,164 downwards.
CTATAGCTGGCGACGTCTCGATATAAGTGAAATATTATTTACTGGGACGGTAAGCACTATTACTCAACTCCCGCTTTTTACCGGACACACAGGATATCAGGTTAGATATGACATATATTTTATATATTACCGTAATAATGTTCACTGTAGAATGCAAACTACCTGAGCTCGCTTAGGAAAGAAGCAGTGTGGGAAAATCAACCATTGTTAATTTTCGATTTACCCGAGTATTGCATGCAACGTATTTCCCTACTTGAATCATAAATTTAAAGAATTAACCAACAGTATTTTTCACTTACCGATCTGTGAAATGACAGATCCAGAGGCTGGAAGTTCCGCGAATGGTTGCCAAACAAAACACGGAAACGTCACAATCTAACACGTGTGTTTGTTTTCTTTTTATCGATTGGTTGCTATCGTTAGCAACGCTCTCGACTTCAGTAGCAACAAGGGACGTAATGCAGCATCACTTTTCCCGCAATTTAAAACAGTAATCCTGTATTTTCCAATCCATATTTCTAAAATCAGCACCTACATTCTTTAATGAAATAGTTAATCACATTTAATATTCTCAGTGACTTGATGAAAACGATGTCAAATAAGTCCAGGGAAATCAGAAAACACACTTACAGTGGTGACAGCACATATGCTTACAAGTATGCTTTTAACTGTTAAAGCATACATTAAAATTTAGCCTTAAAAAATCTAGAAAGTTTCATTTTGTAATTTTGTCTTCTTACATTTTATCTGAAACTCTTTGATGATTGGTCAAAATAAAATATGAGCTAAAATAAAAGACAGTCCCATTAATGTCACTATTTATAATGACTAACATGCAGCATGTTACTTTACAGCAAAAATCGTCCGTTTTTAAAGTAAAAGTTGTCAAATTAACTCCCCAAAGAGCAAGAGGACGCGTTTCCTAACTTCTTAAAATTTCCTTAAAGTGAGCATACTCCCGGATCCCGGCTCTAGTGATTCGGGGACTTCGTTTCCTCAATTTCACAATTTAGAGAACCATTAAGCATACATTGATTTTGTGTTTGCTATGCCAATGACTTAACAGAAGATATTCAATATTATCTATGGATTTCTGGTTTTGTATAATTATGAAGCTGTTTTCTTATAATGTCAATGCTACCAAATGTACTTTTACTTTATGGTAGAATAACACAGATGTAACATGATTTGGAGCTCAACTGAGAAATGCGAAAAATAACTTTCTAAGTGACGACTGAATAAAATGACTTGTAATTTTGATTTTGCAAAGTGTGTACATATGGGGGGATTTGTATTTAAACACCTGAACCATCACGCCTGTTTAACGCATTTCTGTCGCAAAAGTAAATTGTAGAAGTCTAACCGGGCTCATCTGAAAACATGGACTATCGATTGTATATTAGATGTGATTTTATATATTTCAGGGCCTCTTTAACCCCAAACCTATTTTTAAAAAACTGTGCAAAATAGAAGTTTTTAGTGCCTCAGTTAGTCCTTGGTGGCCAAGTGGTCTGAAGTGGTTTTCTCAAGTTACCTCCACTATCCCAAAACTGATTGACACAATATAAGTGAATGAATCTTGAAAAGGTAGTAAAACATTACTACAACTTCACTCTACTCCATTCCTTAATAATAATTTAGCTGTACCACTACTGCAAGTTGCTCTGTTGGGGATCACAATGTATAAACTAAGATTCAATATTGAATAAGAATTCTAGTTTTAAATACAACATCTCTAACTTAAACTGAAAAAAAAGCATTGCTTTAATTATTTATTGTTGAAAAGGTTTATTTTTTTATAACAAATTCAAACAACAGTTACCAAAATGTTACATGAGTGTTTTAAACACAAAATGTTTGATTTGAAATTATCAAAACTCTTTAATAAATAATCTGTTATAAAACATATAGATAAATTGATGTACATATATGTATTATATAAATACAAATTCTTTTCCTAAACTAATTACATTTCATTATTTTAGATTGTAATTAATTAAAACCTGTCTTATTTCTGTATAAACTAAATAGAGGACAATCTGTACAATATGTAGTCCAGACAACTGCTTCACAAGCATTCCATTTCTTTTCTTTTTTTTATAATCTGAAAATTTAGAATCTGAATAATTTTGTTATAAGTTGTCAAGATACTTTGGAATCTAAAATATCATTTTAAAAACTACTTTAAGCTTATAGAATTTTTTATATGTGGTTTTGTCAAAATTTTATTGAATATGCAGTATCAAGAAGATTCCAAAATTTGCTTAAGTAAAAGTACATCATTTATGAAATGATTGTGATTATGAATCATTGTGAATTTGTGAAATCAGGGTCTGGTTCTAGTTCTTTATATCCTTGATGTCTGCATATACAATCCATCTACAACCTGTATATTATAGGTTCCCTTGGATAATCTTTACAGACAGATTTGGACACAAAATACAAAGCAAGTGCTTGGTTATAAATAACACATAAAATACATGTAAATTTCAAAAATATTTTTCCCAAACAAACTTTTATACTGCAAAAGTTGTCATTTTAATATTCAATTATACACAATTTTGTCTTCTACAAATGTCAAACTTTGACACATTGCAAAGTACAATGCCAAAAGATTGACCAACATATTTGACACTAATGTCAATAAACTATGTGATTATTCTCCCTGATTTCTTTAAAAGACTATCATTCTATTTTTGAAAACAAAAATAGTATGACTTGAATTTTTTATATTTTGTTTCTGTGTGCAATAATCCCCACTGTAGGGTATAAAATAGAAAACAAAATACAGGTACTTAAATGGCCAATTTGAAAAGCTTAATGCATGGAGGTGTTTTGGTTTTAAAAAATTCTTGGATTTTTTATGTTGAGTATCTTAAAAAAATAGTATTTTCTGCAATTCAAATACACATATATAGAAAATTGAGAACTGATTTTCAGTTTTCTCTGCATATTTAGGTCTTAACCAGATAACTGAAAATCTAACATGAGCTGTGATATATGTGAAAATAAAAATTTTAACTTTTATAGTTTTATATCTTTAATTAATTATTAGTACATATATAAATGACTGTCACACTGCTTGTGACAAAGATCTTACAATCTTTTATACAAAGTTTAAAGTACTTCTCTAGCCATAACTGGGCACATTCTTGATTACCAGAAAAAGGTTGCTGCATTGCAATGGGGATTTTACATTATGGCAAATGAAAGATTCTTTTGCACACATGATGTAAAATGCCATCAATAGCATCACTTCAAGTGTTAGCACAGCACATTTACAAAATGCAAATTCACAACTCAGAATAAGTTGAACAATCTACATATAAAAGTTTAGTCACCCAGTGTTAACAGTGACTATAGGTAGCATCTTAATCATTTACCCCAAGTTCTATATCTTAAAGTTCAATATGGTGGCTTATTTCTGACATCGACATAATTTTAATCGACATAAAATTATTTCAACATGTCGACTTAAATCTTGACAAGTCGAGATAATAGCATGAAAAGTTGTGATACCAAATAAAAAGTTAAGATTAATAACATGACATGCCGCTTTACTCATGTTAACCAGTCGTGCTAATTATCTTGATATCGTTACTTATTTATAACTTATGGAACATAAGTATCACGGCATGTAAGGTTACTTTATCTCAACTTTTTATTTTGGTATCACAACTTACCTTTATATTGTCTCAACTTTTCAAGATATTAGAGCGACATGCTGAGATAATTTATGTCAAGTAAAATTACGTTGATGTCAGAAATAAGCCACCATAGTTCAACTGGTAAATAAATAAACCTCTTGTTTCAATTTATATTTTTGCTATTTATGCTAGAATTTGGACAACCAGAAATGATTTTCAAAGCTAAAGGCTTAAAATACACTTTATTTGCATACTGTGTACATAGTGTGCAAAACACTGGAAAATCCCTTTATATACATTAAAATGCCACCATTACACCCAGTTTTATTTTCTATTTCAAAAATTTAAATAAAAATGGTATATTGACAAAAACAGCATTTTTAGATTTATATGATAGCCATCTTGAGTTTGAATTTGAGATAGCCAAGCCAGATACAATTTTTAAATCTTAACCACCAAAAGGCCTCCCATACAAAATTTGTTTTGAATTGGCCAAGAACTTTTAGAAAGAAGATTTTGGGTGAATAAAAATTTGCCTTTTTTGTATAATGCATAAATATTGTGTAAGCCATTTCTAGGTTTTTGCTATTTATAGTAAAATCCAATATCGTGGATTTGACAAGTCTTTAACACCTGGGGACCTTTAATACCAAATTTGTTCAAAATGGCCAAGTGGTTCCAGAAGAGAAAACTCAGTTTATGAATACACAGATACATGTAGAATTTTCCATGCAATAGAACTATTTTGCATACTGAAAGCAATAAGGGACTGTGGGTAATTTCTTGTGGCATGCAATGATGTCTGTTCTCTATAATTTACTTAAAATGTAACTCATAGACAAAGCTAGATGAAGCGTCATTTATTGCTTTTGAGTGTAAATACATGTAAAGGGGTCATTTGGTTCGATTTAGCATGCATAATTCAGAATGTTTGATTGCTACATTTCCCATTTACTGTATTCCTCTCTCTCTTCTTCAACAGTTGACTTTAACTAGGGTTAAAATAACCCTAGTACTTTCTTTCTTCCAATATGTTATGACAACATGTACATAGTTGCTAATGTACCTATGAAACAAAATCCAGCAGGTAAAACTATTTTTAGTTTACCACTTAAAATGGTTTACACAATTTTTACAGACCTAAAGGGGAAATAATGAAAAAGACTATTATGTTCAATGAAAATAATATCATCAATTCTGATGGTATGAAGAATGTGTCCAACTCAAAAACATGGTCCAGACTATTACAATCTAAACTAAAAAAATATTTTAACATAAAATAAGTCAAAGGCAAACTCAAAACCTGATATGTTTTTCCAGTTTTAATCTTTTCAAACCAAGAATTGTAACTCTCCAATTTTCTATATACATAATTACAATACATTTTGGCACAAAAAGGTAATAACTACACTCTTACCTCATGATATAATAATCACTATATCAACATTGGCATGAGTAAATATTCAATCATGATATTTCATACAGAGCTACAAATAGACTGCAATATCAAGTAAAATTATCACAATTCAGTTCTGTTTTGGTACACTTCATAAATCGGAATTAAAAAACACCCTTGATGGATACATCACAAGAGACTAGTTTTGTAAATCTTGAGCACTAATTAATATAAACCTAACCCTGCAATGAACTTTTGAATTATAATGATTAAAAGTTAGGTATTTTTTATGTCCATGAGCCAGTATGAAGAGGAGAAAATGGTTAATTTATTGACTTATATAAATTTTGTCCTATTTGTAGCTCTGTACTTTTTTTTACCGAGATCATATTTCCGATTTGTGAGATTGTATGTGATTTGAGATCATTTTAATGAGACTACCAAATCTATAAAAGCTATTCAAAAAATATCTTCATTAAAACAAAAAATATATACTACGGTAGTATATTTAGTAAAATGAAAAATAAATATCCAAAAACTAATTATCATAATTCCAAAATAATAAATAAATTACTTTAATATCTGTTCTTTTGATTTAATATTGAGACAATAATAAAAAAACAGACAGTCCCCTCGTTACTTACACAGTTTTTAATTTTGCAGTAAAATGTATATTTATATATTAATTACACACATATCTTTTTTTACTGTATAAGGGACTACTGTAATGTTTATTTGAAGAATTGAAATAAATATCAAAATTTTCTTTAAACCAATCCCCAATTATCAAACCAATAATATGCATCACATAAAATGTTAAGGACCACCTTGAAAATATATATAGACCAATCCTTTTGAAATCACAAAAGCAAAACAAGTTCTTCATCCAAAATTTTATCTAAAATTAAATTAACTACTGCAGTGAACTTGCAATGAAAGACATTTTTTGATTTCTGTAATTGTCAAATAAGTAGTATTTTCAAAGTGGTTCTTAATACCTAGTGTGGAGGTATATGAAAAACCCTCTATGAAAAATATAAATATATATAAAGTTTATTGCACTATTGATATCAGCACATTCAGACATAAAGTCTGATAAGTTGTTTATGTACATCCATTTACATATATACGGCACCAATTTGACACTATCTACACACAAACCCCTCAAATGAATCTCAAGTCAATAAATATCACAACATTCCAGAGAAATGTTTGGAATATAGATTAGGATGATATTTCTGGAACTGTTTAAGTCTCTGTTTCTTGTCTTTTAGAGATAACTTTGTGTCGTCCAGTATGTTGTTCATCAAACTGACCAGAGCATTCTGTGTACATTCCTCAGCTTGTTTATCATACTCGTCTACACTGACCTGTCTGCAATAAGTATTGTCTACAAGAAATTAAAGAAAAAGTTCAATTAGAGAAAACACTTAGGATGTGGTATTCTAATCTGCATGTGGCATTTGATTTTACTTTTCCACCTTTTTTTTTTTTTTTTTTTTTTTTTTTTTTTTTTTTGTTTTTGACCTTAACAACTTACAATAAGAAATCAAAGATAGTGAAAACTCTACATCTACAAATTTACCCTGTATATGGGCATTCCGTATAGACTCGGTCGCACCTACAGATTGTGGTTTTTTGTTTGTTTGGAACTATAACTAAAATTTTACATGTTCAGCACAAAAGTTACATCCAGTTAAATAAAGTTGATAGTAGGAATAGGGAAATACATTATGTTTATAAAAAGCAACTAATTATATATTTACTATTTTGTTTATTATATCCAGTGAGTAACTGATATTTACTTATTAAGTATAAGAAAAGTTTGAAAATATTTCAATACCCATAAAACAAGAAGATATAGTAATGTCCTTAAGTTTTATTATACCATATGGCAAAATTTAAAAATTCTCATCTTAAATCAATTGTGTTATATAAACAGATGAAAACATTTATGCATCAAAACATACCTCTTACTGGTGAAACTTCTCCTGATTTAACATCTTCAATGCGTGCCAGAACACGATCCCTGATTTCCTTTGGTACAGTAAATATATCATCAAGTCGATGGACCATAAAACCAACTAATACTCGAGACAGTTTTGGAGCCACTACTTTATGTTTGAATATGTTATCTGTGAAGGTATTCAGTATAGTAGTCTCATTGTCTAACTGAAAAAAAGAGAATACAATATGTCAAATTATAACCTCAAACTTTTATTCATTCTTGTCAAATTTGTATCTTTGTATTTAAAAAAAAAAAAAAACAAAAAAAAAAAAAAAAAAAAAAAAACCTCAATATGGTAGTAGGAATAACCTTGTTTTCATGGGACATTTCAAATACAATGTATCTGGATGAAAAAAGCCTCTTAGGCTTGTAATAAATATTGGTCAACTCTGTCATGACAAGTATACAGATAAATATACACTGGTAATATATATAAAAACTTTACCTTTGGGTCAATCTGAAAGGCTGATTCCTCCATAGCAGCAGACATAAACTTGAGTAATCTGTGTAGTTCTTCTCTGATATGCCATGGTAGAAGTATCATATCTAGCTGCAAAGCCTCTATAGCTACTGTGTCTTTTTGTTGAAGTACTAAATTTAGTACTGCCAAATGTAATTCCAAAAATCTCTCTGGTAACAATGGTTCATCTATAGTATGGTAGTGCTCATCCATAAAATGGAAGGCTTGGATTTTACTCGCTGGAGTGGATTCCTTAGTGAAGTCCTTTTCTAGCACTGATAAACCTTGGGGAAGACATTCTATACAATTCAGGGCACTCCTCATGAATGGATCATCCATTTTACTTCCTGCCGTCACAGGCATGTTCCAGTGTTTGGCAACAACATTAGATATGACCAAGTTAGCTTTCAAATTTTTTCTTGGTTTTTCTTCCGCCAATAAACCGTCTAGAATGGGTAAATCAATAATGGTCAACAGCTGACATAAAGCCACTTCTCTCCATAACTCTTCCAAAGCTAAAAATAAATTGATAAAATACTCATTTAGAATGTGTTACATGGATTACTCAAATCATTATTTGATTCCTTAATTTTTCTTTGTCATCATTCTTTAATACAATTTGATCTTCAAACATCCACCCAAAAAACTTGTACTTGAAGCGTTATGCTAAGTTAAAATAAAAATGAACTCAGAATCATGCTATATATCTGCATATAGTGACATAAAAGCCAAGCATGCATGCCATTATACTACATTGTAACTATGAAACAATTACTATTGTGCATGTGTAACAGAAGTTAAAGCAATACAATTACTGACTCACAATTATTATAGATAATCCATAATACCATCTGAAGCTTTGAAAATTTAAAACTTGATATATACTTAGGTTTAAATGACAATAAAAACAATGATAGTTACTCCATTCCTTTCTCATGACAAGACAAAATAAAAGTTTTTCTTCTTATCAATAATACAAGCTAATGACACAAATTTGCTTAAAGAAAGGCTGTAAGTCCTCTCATATTTTTCTTGTATAGGAAAAACTGTGAGATAAAAAAGTCACAAAATATTTAATTTTAGTTTCCCTTATTAACTTCAAAGGTAAAAATAAAAAAATTCAGATAGTAAAGCCTTCATAGTGAGGTGAGAATTTCTACAGAGTGACAAAGTGAACAAACAAACCTTCAGGTGATACATCATGCTTTTCTGACATGCTTCTCATTAACATAGAAGTATCTGATTTGATGGAACTTCGACTTTTTCTACGTTTAAATGATTTATGTATGGACAATATTTCTTGTAGAATATGACCTTGTTTGTTGTTGACTGCTATGGGATTACATATAACATCATCACCAATCAAATCTGGTTCTACCTCTGGATTTATTCTGGAAAGAAAAAAAATTATATGTTAAAAAAAATAAATGCATACCATTTTTGTGAAATTGAAAGTCTTGTACCTCGATGTATAATTAACATTAACAAATTGTCCATCGATACATAGAACAATATTAGTCATTGTCACGAGTATTTCAACAATGGGGAAGCTATCAAAAATATCTATTTTGAAGAATTTTGCCACTGATATTTACATATCTTCAAGCTAATGAGTGGGACATATTTACAGTAAAAATATGTGTTTATAATTACCTTAATTTTTCAGTATGATCTATGTCTTCATCCCTTGTGTCATTCATAATAGAACAGTCATTCTCCTCATCTGAGCCAGATTCAATAACAGTAAAACTCTCATCGTTTTTACTAACAGCAGCTTTACCCACAAATCTGTATAATGTATTGTAGCTGTCATCAAAGCGAATTTTTATCTCGCTGGTTCTACAACTAACTGGTGAGAAGACATTTCTCTCCATCAGCGACTGACATAACTACAACAAACAAATGTTTAATTAAGTAATGGTAAAAAGTAAAACTTTGTTTCATTACTTATAAAGGAACAGCCTCACCTTTACCTCAAATCAAAAGTACTTTGATTCCTATGAAGTTAATTTCTGTTTGAAATCATACATCTCTTATGCTCTGTTTTTAAAACTTATTTAAATGTTTTTAATGTTGCATCAGCAATCTTTCAGCTATTTCTGGGCATTTCAGAACCAAGCATTTCATGAATTCAATTTTGTAAAAAGCAATAAGGTTACATCATTTTCAAGAAATGTTATCTGTATTTATTTTTAAAAGAGTTTTATTTTAAAAGTCTGGCAAGTGGTTATCTATGTCTTGATGGCAAAAACTAAAAACTAGACTTATGTTAAATATGATGCCTGCATCAGAATGCAACACCTGAGTCCAGTATGATGTCTACTCTTAACCGTGGCAAATGACCAAATTATGTTCCAGTTAACTTAAGTATAATACATCTCAACATCACTAACCTTTATGGCTTTGTCTCTCGATAAATCATTACTAAACGTATTCTTATCACTTAGGAGATAGGTCAAAACAACATCCACTGCATCAGCTCCTGTGAAGCAATTATCATAATGACGCATCTTTTTTCTTCTTCGCTTTAACTCAACCTTTGTTTTAAGATGTTCAATAATTTCATTCCATATCTGTGTTGCCCTAAAAGGACCTGAAATAAAATAAAAACAAAAATGATTAAAAATTTATGTATTGAAACTTTTATTTGAAAAATTTTCAAAATTCTAATAATATACAAAATCATGTTCACATCTGAAAACTCCCTGAAATTCATCATACCATTGTTTACACATTCTTGTTCAAAAGTTTTTGTCATTTTCTTCAATTTATGATTTTTCATAAGAAACTTGATATTTATACTTAAATTGTCTACTTTGACATGAACTCCAAGTATTAATGAAAAATGAAAACATAATATTAAGTTGTTTTATTTAATACAAATTATTTCACTTTTACTTATTGGTAATAGTCTATGTGTCTATAGTTGGTTTTTATAAGGTTCATAGATTAAACTGGTTCTTAACTTGTATAAACTATTACCAAGCCTACAATTTCCTAAAAATTAAAGAATATGGTGTCTTGAATGAATTTCAATAGTTTACAAATCTGTCAGGAATCGAGTAATATAAACATTTGTGTTTAGTTTTATAATGCATTAATTAATTTAATTAATAGATGTCTGGATTACATACTTCATAAATGAATTTATTACTAAATTGACTGACAAAATTGAAAAAAATTCAAGAGCAGGATGAAATTGTTTTTTTAATACACAAAAAATAATAATCAAAATATTCTAATCACTAATGATCATTAAAAATTTAATGGTAATTAATTTAATCATTTTAAATATTTTTTGTAAATTTGTTTACCATATTAATTGTTTATGATGGTTATTATTTACCTTGCCTAAAAGGTGTTTTAGGAGAATCTGCATGTGTTGGTGTTAGAAGTATAGTCATTTCTTCCTGAGTATATTTTCTACAGCTATGAGTATATTTTCTACTTAAAATCTTACTGTCAGTTGTACCCATCAATGATAACCATGTACTATGAATACTCAAGACCAGTTCTCTCACATTTATATGTACCATCTTCTCTATTAACATTTACTAATCTTATAGAAATCCTAATAATCCACTTTCCCTCAAGGCAACCATATTTATATACCAGGAACTTAACACCTTTTAAGTTTTCATTATCTCCACCTTATTAATTTCACATGATTAATTAATTATTTTATTTTAAAGGAATTGATTTTATGAGGTGGGAAGTCAATTAAATGAACAAATTTCGATGTACATTCTCACCTCTCAACATAATTACTATCAGATCTTGACACTGATTACAGGTGCATAACATGTTTTAATTAAAGAACTTTTAATTTTTGACATAGATAATTTTTTTACCACTAACAACAATACATCAGATCTCTCATTATAGTTATTTTAATATTGGCAAGCATGAACACTTTTACTAATGCCACAGATTTCACAAGAACTTTGTTCATTTTGACTGACATGTTAGAAGAATTTAGAATTCAGAATACCTGACAAGTTTTGATATCTGTTAATTCATTAATGCCAAAATTTGAATGATTTTTACATGAAAAAGGAAAACATTTAACACAAATACATTTTTGTTGGAAGATATGAGACTTCATTTCCAAAAATAAGGATAAATTTAAGTGCACCTGTCAAAAACATTTTCACAACTTGATCCAGGTAAAGTGGCATGCATATTCTTAATCTTTACCCTAATGTTTTGATTGTGTGTGCATAAAATGCATTTTTGAAGATATATAGTATTTACAAAAAGCATGATAGGACTTCCTTCTGTAACTCAATCTCCCCTTATTCTTTTTGAAAAAAATTGAAAAACTAGTTTTGACAAATTCTGATATGTTAAATATCATTAGTTGTACTTTTAATTGAAGTTAATGTGAATATTAGAAGTTTTATCTTCCTACATTTACTATGAGAATCTATATAGCTAGGTGTCATAGTATTGCACAAACTTACAAATCAGTCCCTCTCATTGCCTAGATTCCAATTTCCCTGTGGAACACTTCTTTGCATGAGAGTGCCTATCAATTGGCTTGTAAAATAGTTTTTTTATTCAAGTATTTCCTCCACCATCATTAAATTGACCACTTTGATATTATGATACTTGACCATTACTCCACTTCACTCCTATGTATATGGTGGATGTATGAAGCTTTTTGTTTAAAAGTGATAAAGGTATATTTCTTTATAATGTATAATTTTGCATATACGAATTTTAAGTCTGAACTTTAAAATTATGTGACAGAATTATTTTTGGTTTTTAACAAGACATAACGATGCATTGTACAGTGACAGAATTATTTTTGGTTTTTAACAAGACATAACGATGCATTGTACATTTGTATAACACAATCAGAAAATAAAAGTTGTTAGGCCAAGGAGTGTTAAGGAATTTATTTTTATATGGTAACTTGGTTTTTGAGTATTCCTAACTTTGGTTTTCAAATTATGTTACCTAGGCTGATGTAATATTTAAAAAAAGACCAGTTTGAAAGCACAGGAATTTGGCAGAATTTTACATGCTAAAAATATAATTTCTATTTTATTAAGAGTACTTATATTATATATAAGAAGTTTACTAATGAAAGTAAAATTTGTAACCTGACAGATTGTTTTATCAGTTAATAGTCATTAGTTTTAATGTTTGAAAATAGACATGCTTTTCACATTTTTCCTCCCAATTTTTTAGTTTTTGATATGACAATATTGCAAACCATTTGATGCTTCTTGACAAAAGATAATTATAATATAAAATAATTTCAACGTCAAAGTGTTTATGCAATATTACACTTAAACTGTAGAGAATATATCTCTGTATGGAGGAACTCATAATCATAAGAAATATTTCATCAGTCTCATTGTTGTTACAAGCACTCTAAGAACACAGTATGTATATAATATGCATATTTAAATCCTATGTAGAAAATAACTATGCATGTTACATTGAAATGAGGGAACACAATTTTTTCTTACATCTATAGGTAGGATGATCAGAATCCTAACATTGCAGGTGAGGAGACTCATTCCGATTCAAATATTTTTAAAATTGAGAAGAAAGTTATTATTTAAAAAAATTACTTTTTTTCAACAACTTATTTAAAATCATGTATCATACATAAATCTAGTGTGCTAAAGATGTACACATCTAACATTGGTTACGCTTTAACATGATTTAAATAAGAGTGGTATTATGAACCACCAGCTAACAACCTTACATTGTAAACTTTAAGAAACTTCCCTTGTAATTCTCAGGTACAGAAATTAATTTCAACTAAGGTCCGCAAATTTTTATCCAATTGTTTTCAAAGTCACGAATTTATTCGAACTTTGTTGTAAACAGTATTTTTTTTTGCTGAAATAATATATTCATTAAGTAAAGTTGCATTATGAGCGCTGTATGCACACCAAACAAATCTAGAACCTCTAGTAGAAGCCACAAAACAGCAAACAGGCTGACATGAGGTTAATGATTACAGGAAAATGTCATTTTGATAATAATTTTTTTCACTCGAAATATAAAGGAGAGGTTTTAAGATTGCGTGAAGGACAAGAGAAAATACTGTTACAATTATTGTATTTATCGCTATGAAAACAATTATCTTCCTCGATGTATCCAACAATATTTGCCTTCGAGAGAGACGAAGAATAAGATCATCTAAAACCATCTCTCGATGCTAACTGAAACTGAAATAAATTTTCATTAATCTGACACTTCCAATTACCTAAATATTTAGCTTTCGATGCTCTCAATGGGATAGATCTCTCAAAAGCGTTAAATCTAGGACTACAAACTAGGCTGTCATCCATTGTCGCCATTTTAAATTTGGTGCGTAAATTTCAATTTCCCATAATTCACAGTTACTAACCCGCATGACAGACGTTACATAAAGAGCCTGATGCTCACCTGATATTTGAACAAAATGCATTAGAATCTATGTGCTTGTTACATTTTTGAGTTGGTACATAGTTAAACAGTTAAAATAACTTTTGATGGTAATGGAAGGCCTGTATGGCAATAAATAAATAAATAAATAAATAAATAAATAAATAAATAAATAAATAAATAAATAAATAAATAAATAAATAAATAAATGAATGAATGAATGAATGAATGAATGAAAAGAAATGAAAAGAAAAGAAAAGAAAAGAAAAGAAAAGAAATGAAATGAAATAAAATAAAATAAAATGAATGAATGAATGAAATGAAATGAAATAAATAAATAAATAAATAAATAAATAAATAAATAAATAAATAAATAAATAAATAAAAATGAATGAATAATAATAATGACTGGGATACAAAATATTACATGGTCATAACCTTTTCATTTTTTAAATAATTTTTTTTTCATTGATCTATACAGTGTAATACAGTGTAATTAGATCGATACACTGAAGATAAAGGTAAACCAAATATACATGGTTATAAGCGTATCGACTTCTGTAAAAATAATAATTTGTTCATTGCAGATGGTAGATTAGGATCTGATTATAAAATGGGTAAGAAAACATGTAAAGATAAGAGTGTTGTAGACTATGTATTGTTATCTTCTAATTTATTTCCATTAGTTAAGAATTTTGAAGTATATGAGTTTGAAAGACTGTTCTCTGATGCACATTGTTGTATTTCGTTTGAATTAACTGTTATTGTTTCAAAAACAGTTTACAAGTTGTCAACGAAAACGGAGAGTCATTAGACATACAAGACGCTGTATTTATAAAATGGAATAAAGACAAAGTTTCGGATTTTGTAAACAATATTGACAGTGAAAAAGTGATGGAAATATTAAACTATATGACTTATTCTTATGATTCGATTCAACAAGTTGTAAATAACGCAGCGGACGCAATAGGAACTGTATTTATAAATAATGCTGTGAATGTGTTCGGCACAAAACATACTGTAAAAAAAACGCGCGAAAAAACGAACAGACAATAAAAAGTGGTTTGATAAGGACTGTAAATCTAAACGTAGAGACTTTCACAAGGCAAAGAAAATATATAACCGTAACAAAAATCTTCACAACAAAAGGAACTTAAAGGATAAAAGGACTTCATACCGAAAGACTTTAAATTTTTATTACAATAAACATAAAGACAAAATTGGGGCAAAATTACGTGAAATGAAAAGAGGTGATAGCAGAAATTTTTGGACTATTTTAAATAAGTTAACAAATAATAAAGATAAAAGTGACAGTGTTTCTATGGATTTAATGTTTAATCATTTTAAATCTTTGAACGAGACAAATGATGTTGATATTGACAATAACAGTGATTTTCTTTTATATGATGGTTTGACTTCAGATGATACTGAAAACGACATAATTAATGGTGCTATCACAGCTGATGAAGTTATCAGTGCTGTTAAACTCTTGAAATGTAATAAAGCTCCAGGTGTAGATAAAATTATTAATGAATACATTTCTAAAACTGTACATATTTTTCTCCCTGTATATATATGTTTGTTTAATATTATTTTAAATACTGGAAATGTACCAGATTCGTGGTTGTTGGGAATAATTAAACCAATTTTTAAAAATAAAGGAAGTCCACAAAACCCAGAAAACTAGAGGCATAACACTTATAAGCTGTCTGGGAAAACTATTCACAAGTATCTTAAATAATCGTCTTAATAAGTTTGCAGATCTTAATAATCTCATTTGCAATGCACAGGCAGGATTTCGAAAGGGTCATTCAACTCTTGACAACATTTTTATTTTACATTTTCTTATTAATTTTTACTTGTCACAGGGGAAACGCTTATATTGTGCATTCATCGATCTAAAATGTGCTTTTGATAAGATCTGGAGAGCAGGTCTTTGGTATAAAGTTCTTAATTCTGGTATACAAGGTAAAATATTTCATGTTATATATAATATGTATAAAGGTATAAAATCTTGTGTTCAAATTAATGATAATTTTTCTGACTTTTTCATTTGTAATGTTGGTGTGAGGCAAGGGGAAAACTTGTCCCCTTTCCTGTTTTCTTTGTACTTAAATGATCTTGAAACTTTTTTCCATCAAAATATTGCTGAAGGTGTGCATCATTTTACTTCATTGATGTTTGAATATTTTGGTATTTACATAAAATTGTTTTTTCTTTTATATGCTGATGACACTGTTCTGTTTTCAGATACTGATACTGGTTTACAAAATGCTATAAATATTTTTCATAATTATTGTGCAATATGGAAGTTGGAAATTAATGTAGCTAAAAGCAAAATAATGGTATTTAGTAAACGGAAAACAAAGAAGTTATATTGTTTTACATGTGGTAATAGTATTATAGAGATTGTAAATAGTTTTTCGTATTTGGGTATATTATTTAAATATAATGGTAATTTTTTTGACGCAAAAAAATGTCTTATCACACAGGCCAAAAAAGCTATGTATGCATTACTCGGTAAAATTAGTTATCTACATTTGCCTATTGATTTACAGTTAGAGTTGTTTGATTGTCTAGTTGCATCTGTTCTTTTTTACTCTTGTGAAGTTTGGGGTTTTGAAAATTTTAAGCAAATTGAATGTATACATCTTGACTTTTGTAAACGTATTTTGAAACTAAAGAAAACTACACTTAATTATATGGTATATGGCAGATTTCCACTCTATATACAGATATACTCTCGCATGTTTAATTTTTGGTGTAGTATGGTAAACAACAGGTAAACTTTCCTCATTTATATACAAAATTATGTTTAATTTACAAGAAAGTGGTGTGTGTAATTTTTTGTGGTTACAACATATTCAAAAATTACTTAATGACTGTGGTCTAGGATTTTTATGGCATTGTCAGTTTTCTGTTGATGTATCTTTGTATAAAATATTGTTTAAAAGAATTATACAAGATCAGTTTATACAGGAATGGTTTAGTGATAAACACTCATCAAAAGCTCATTTTTATTTTTCATTTAAAGCTGTTTTTAACTTAGAAAATTATTTACTGAAACTGCCATTTAAACATGCACTTTTGTTATGTAAACTGCGTACTTGCAACAACAGACTTCCAGTTGAAACTGGTAGATGGGTTAATACTCCCATAGAAAACCGTTTTTGCCCTTTTTGTAGTAATAATATAGGAGATGAATTTCACTACTTGTTTATATGTAAAAAGTTTGAAAATATTAGGGAAAAATATATACCAAAATATTATGTACAATATCCATCCTATGATAAAATGTTTCGTCTTCTAACATTGTGTAATGTTAAAGTTCTGAAAAATGTATCACTTTTTTAATCAATTATATATAAACAGTTTAAAAAACCATTTTAATTACAATGTCATGTGCTGCTTTTGAATTTTTATGCAATAATGCATTCAAAAGTAGCACTCATGTGCTGCTATTGAATTGTATTATTTTATAGGAATTCAAAAGTAGCACATGACAACAATATGAGAATATATAATGTTATGTGATTGTATTATGTATTTGTCGATCCGTTGTATATACATGTATATTTGTGTATTTGTAAATGCCCTCATGTACCACTTTTATAGTGGCTGAGTTGAATAAAGTGAATTTGAATTTGAATTTGAATTTGAATTTGACAAAATACAAGATGGTCTGTTTCCAAAGGATTAAAAATGTTATAAATTAGAGAAAAAAGAAGGAGCATTATTATTTTTGTTCATGACTTGTAAAATACAATTTATACTGGAAAATGTTTTTTCTTGAGCAACCCCTGATCCCTGTAGGTTTTCAGCTCTTTATTTTTGATACTTTGGATCTGCTCCTACTTAATTTATCTTTTGGCACTACAAATTTTGGCAACTCCCTAAATAGTTTTTCTATATCTACTCCTGATTAAAATAAATAATGAGATAATGAAACCTCTACAACTTGTATTTATTTTAAATATTTACTTAAGAATTGTCTCAACTTATGGAATATCTATGTGTTCATTATTCAGAATAATTACTTACATAAACTTAAATTTAAAAAAAAATTGTTGGAGATGGAGATTAATGATTATGACCCGTTGTTTTTTTTTTTTTTTTTTTTTTTTTTTTTTTTGAGGAGGACAAACAATTGATAACTTTATTTTATCTTCTATTTAAAGTGAAGCAGCTATATCAAGATTTATCCTATCTATTAGTTGATATATATTTATCTTTTCAATCTATATGCTGATATTCTTCATTTTGTGTTTTCATTATATGATATTTCCTTCATTTTTGTAAAATCTTCAGTTATTATTCCAAATTTTTTACACTAAAGACAAATCTTGCAACACTGTATAATATTGATACTATTTTTAGAAGAGTTGTCTCTCTTTATATATAACACTCTCTTCAAGCATTGATATTGGGACTGGAACAGAAAGATGTTCACACTGTAATTGTGATATCTGATATTCCCACAATGAATATGCATTGGACTTGTGATTACTGATAACAAGAACGAAAAATTATTTTTTATGAAATAAACTGCAAGTCGTTAGTTTTATTGAAGTTGAAATCTTTTAAGATAGTATCTGAAACTACATAGACACCTTCTTCTCATGAAAATGTCCAATTTTCTCAACATTTAATTTTCAGACACTCGTAATTTTTTAATATTTTTTAATTAAAAATATTTTTAAAAATCAGAACAATGAAATAAATAAAACAGGAAAAAATAAAAATAAATAGATAAAATGTGGTGGGAGGGGGATTCTTTTACTCACATAGCCACACATGTGGTATATCAGGTGATAATATGATATACATTCAAACACAGTTACATGACAATAGAAAACTGACAGAATAAGATATACATTTCATATATATTATATAGTTATTTACAATATAGCATTGATATATTATTTGAATGTAGGTTATTATAATCTATATATTATCTATATATATGTGTTTGAATTCTTATATATTATTTTCAACAACACTGCTGACTTATCTATTGGTAATACCTTTTTGTTACAATAAGATAATAAACCTTGCATTTTTTCTACATTAGGATACCTTGTAAAAAATACATACCGGTAATATAATAAAAAAAATAATACATATATTTATTCTGACAATTCTGAAAAAAATTACATACAAACAAATAATGCATATCATCACCAACTCTAAAGGTACACAGAGTACAAATACTTTCATTTCTGTTTAACCCAAACCATCTTCTAGTTTCAACAGGAAAGTTCATGTTGCTAGTTACAAGGAGTTGGTTGGTTTTTAATTTACAATCAGGATGTAAAATACTTGAAATGACAAAATAAGTTAGATAAAGTTCTTTTTATTGTCAATTTCGTGATCCAACTGAATGTCATCAAGACCCATTCCTGTTATAGTCAAAGAAAAAGTACTTGTAATTTTTATTTTGTACCTTTAATTTCAAACATAAAAAGGTTAAATTAAATATTTAAGTTTTGTTAGGTTGAATACATTTGCTGGCATATTACCAAAATAAGATGGGATATATATATATATAACAAAGGTATATGTACATGTTTTAACAATATTGTAACAAATTGAAAAAAATTCTTAAAGTAATGACAGTTTAAGAAATTTCACTTAGCAGGATCTATCTGATTTTGATCCTCTGTTCTAAGATCAGTTACCTTTGAAATCTATCAATTCAAAATTAAAATTCCATAGTCCAAGGTCGTTTTAGTTATATTTAAAAAAGTAATTTGTACAAAATCCTTAATGGACCTGAGAAAACATCTAGTGTCAGACCAAAAACCAGATGAATTGTTAGTGCCCTGTTGATAATTATTGTCAGAATTTATTTTTTAATGAAAAAAATCAGACACAAGTAGTCTAGAAACTTTGCTGCAGTATCATAAATATCGAGTATGACTTGGTTCATTTGTTGACATATTTTGTTTGAAATGGTGTAGTGGTAGTCTCTATCAAAACATACAGTAGTGGACAAATAGACATAGCTGTATGTAATAGATGAGGTATGTGTTGACACTATGACATGTCTAGGAGATCTTTGGATTGGCTCAAGTAGTATTTAATAAAGATAAACTTATGCTGTGGGGCCCCAAGTGGGAAAAGTATAGAGAGCCCCTATAAATTATATAAAAATCATATAATTATATAAAAATCATTAATGACTGATGTATATTTGCTAAACCCTAGATATTGAACATGTGGCACTCTTAGGACAAGTAGTATTTCATATGCACAAATTAAGACTATATGAGGCCCAAATGGGACACCTGTATATGGGCCTGTATAAATTACTTCAAAATCATGTCCCACTAATTTACAAGTAGTCCTAGAGAAGTTTAGACATAGCATTCATTGGACAAGTATTTTTAGCTTTGTGCCCCCAGAAGGAGAAACTGTACTATTCTAGAGCAGTCTCTATGATCTATTTAAAATTTTTCTTTTATGAACATACAAAAGTTAGACCTTAGATATTATATATCGAGCATTTTTATTTCTTATTTCTAGAAAATTTAACTCTGAGGCCTGATATTGGATTTTAGTATAGTGTCTGTTTAAATTATTTTAAATCTTCTTTAGTAAGCATGCAATACTAGACCTTATTTATATTTATGTAGCAACAACGTGGTATGCCTTTCAGGTGAGCAATAACGTTCATGGGCCTTTGTTTAACATCTATTTTATTTGGTTTCCATTTTATCTTTTTCAATTTTTCTTCATTTTATATTTTTAAAAAAAATGAAACTTAAAAAAATTCCTATTTTATTTAATTTTATTTCTTACTTCATTTTTATTGTTTCATTCTGTATTTTGGAATTTTTCCTCTTAGTCTTTTTTTCTTTTTCTGTCTCAAAATATCTGCATTGTTGTTATTTGAAAAAATAAATTATACTATAAAATATATTGCAAAAAAAATATATAACATTTTTTAGGTTACATGCCCAAACCACATTAAAGAAAGTGTAAACTAGCCATCATTTGATTTTTATCTGCATAAAACTCCAGATAAATGAAACTGATATTTAATATTTCCTGACAAATCAAGCTGTAATAAATAATTTGTGAAATCCAACATGCTATACAGTCAATGGTTTATCTGATTATTAACTATATATAGTGTGAAGATTTAAATTAATCTGGTCTTCAGGTAGAACTCAGGTACACCTGTAATTATGCAAAACAATTGTTTAAATCTAATATCAGCATTGTTAACCTGAGAATTTTAAAAACATAAAATTGTGGTACTAGTTTATTCATGTTTTAAAATCTATGTAGACTGAACGCTTGGTTCAGGTTATTGATTAGACATACTTGTATGTGTAAGCTGACGACAATAAGCCTATTCATGACTTAACACTGGTTGCTCAGGGTAGCACACTACAAACAGTTAATTATTCTGAACCATAGTGAAGGCAACCAGTTCCATTTAACATTCAACACAGGAACCAGATCTAATATTTTATGAAATTTTCCCTTTTTATCACGGTAAGTATTTAGATATAATTTATATTTTAATTAATTAGAATTTACTTATTATTAAAATTTCAATCTTTGTTTTAATTACTTTTAAGCTAAATTATTTAAAACCAAGTTTTAAAACTCTCTAAGGTTAAGATGTGACAATTTCCCTAACAACCCAATAACTACAGGATACTCAGTTAAAATTACCCTCTATTTACATATCTACAAGTTAACTATCATTAAATTAGAGGTCCAAACTATATACTTTTTTATTTTTTTTTTCATTTTTACGTTAAAATATAAAAAATTAATATCTTGATAATACAAAAAAGTTATAACACGTTAAGTTAAAACAAATTTTTCCATAGTAACCAATAACCATTGTTTTAGTTTCTTATTTTTTATAATAACTAAGATAATTTGTGGTGCAAACAAAATGATAAAATTTGAAAAATCACATTTTCTTGTCTTAAATCCGAAAATTAAGCAAATATACCCCCTCCACCTTATGAAATACTTCAAACATTGAGAAAGATGTTGAACTACCAATATTTTACATTTTTTTAGAACATAAAATATTTCAATTATATACTGTCATGCATAGTTTATTTTTGTTGTTGATGTGAAAGGTCATACAATTTAAAAATTCTCTTTTGAGTTTTTGTCCTATTCATTTACCACCCCCCCCCCCCCCAACAACAAAAAAATATTACCCTGTTAAAGGAAAATATTGTTATTCCAATATCTCACCATTTGTATCATTTAATAGTTGATATGGTGGATTTGAATTTTACCTTTTATCTAAAAGTAAGAATTGGACTGTGGTCTGTGGTCTCAACCCCAGCCAAACTGTGGTGTATGTACTTGAGCAATTAAGACATTTAATATTCAATATATTTCAATATGAATGTTAGAAACTTTTCATAAATATGAAGGGAGGAGGCTTGGTTGATTAATTGAACTAATTGATTAATTGGACTAAAATGCTATCTGGCTTACATCTATATTTCATTGTCTGTAGTCCCAAGTTTTAAATCCTGCACTGGTAGTTTATAATATGATCAGTTTACTTTCTGGACATCTGAAGGTCAGTGGTTTTCTTTGGGTACTTTGCTTTCTCCCACATTCTTAACTACATCAATGAGTGAAATAATCTTGACATGGTGTAAATTCTATCTACCCACTCACAATAACACTTTGTCTCAGGTGACTTTTGTGGATAAGTTTGACACTATTACTCTTTTCTTTAGAACATACTCACATGATTTTATTATTAATTCTCATTCATGTAGATAAAAAAAATCTGGACTTGAGTATGGAACATCATTATGTCACTTCTTGTTTCACTTTTAACCCAAGACTTCTTACTGTTGTTCTTATACAACATACCACATCCAAGAATTTTTTTAAATGCTATTTTTCACTATTTGGCTTGATACCAGTAATTTACAGACTGAATGGCTTGCAGTATTTATAATGTGGATCAGAACATTAACATGCACTTAGACTTTTGAGAAACTTGCACATAAATACAGGTTTTTGACAGATTACTTACAAACCAAGCTTTAATTTTTTTTATTTGTATATTTATATTGAATTTTTTTTTAAATATTAGGTGTTGAATTTTTAAAAAAATGGTGTACAATTACACAAAGCCAAGAGGACCAATTGCTGCACACTACAGCAGTCCAGGCCCTTGCTACAAGCTGCCTGGTCTAACTGGACAAAATTTACATGATCCTAGAAGTTACCATAGGAAGCAACCAGCATATCCATTTGGAGTTCGTCATGGAAAGTATTCAGATGATTGTAGCCCTGGCCCATGTTATGCCTTAAACCCAAAAGTAACCAAATACGGTGCTGATGGAACCCCACATTATTCATTATATAGCAGGAATAAAGATTTAGCATCACAAAAAAATCCCGGACCAGGCACTTATAGCCCAGAACATGCTGGACAAACCACCTATTACAGAGCACCAACTTTTGCTTTTGGAACTAGACATAGAAGTAGAAGGAATGATAATAACCCAGGTAAGTTAAATGTTTAAATTTTCTTATTATTATGGAGCTGGGGGGGAGAGAGGATTGTATCACCCTTGGGTAGTAAATTACCAATAACAAGTGCAGTGGACATGCTCTGTGGTATTTCCCACAAGAACAATATGCATGATTAGAAACTGGCAAACGGCATCATTAAATTGATCACTAGACACAACTTTATCAAAATCTTTGATAAAAGAAGATTGATCCTTTTAACCTAAGTATGTTTCCCGCAAAATATCACTTAAAGGCTTGTCCTTTTTTTATCTGAATTGTGATTGGTTAAACTTATCAACTAAGGTAAAAGGATAAAAATGGTGTTATATTTGACCAAAGCTTCTTTAAACTTTGTTAGTGATGCTCTTAATAAGGAAAAGGATAAAAGATTTTGATATGTGTGTCATTGTGTAAACCTAGCTTTAGAGGTAAAAATAATCAGTATGCTATCCAAATTTTCAGAACACACTTGAAGAAAGATATTTTTCATGAAGCCATTAATAATACTTGAGAACAAAGCTTCTTCTAGAGAATAATAATGCAATAGTTAAAATACACGGTTATATATGAGTATACAGTTTCTGCTAATTAATATAGCTCATTTTATTTTTTAGCTCCAAATAGCTACAGTCTACCACCTGGTATGGGTACAACTATTTACAAACATCAAGCACCTCAGCATTCATTAACTGGAAGAAACAATACAGGATCATTCCATGAAGATTTACAAAAGGTATGCTTTTGAACTATCACTTTTAGTTTACCCCTCAATGGGGACATTACAAAATATATGTTCCTAGCTTTTAGTCAGAGTTTACCACTCTTGCCATTCTATCTTTCCATATAAAGATTTTGTGGGTTCAGACCCTCACAACTGCAAAAAATTATCTGAGACAGTGTCTGAAATGAAACTAATTTAAAAGTGAGACAGAGTCCCAAAATGTTTAAAGTTAAAAGAGTCAAGTTCATATGGAGGTAACCTATTCAATACCTGTGGGCGGGCAGGGTCAGGTCCGGATGGAAAGTAATCTATTCCTTACCTGTGGGCTGGCTGGGTTAGGTCCAGATGGAAAGTAACATATTCCATACTTGTGGGCTGGCTGGGTTAGGTCCAGATGGAAAGTAATCTATTCCATACTTGTGGGCTGGCTGGGTTAGGTCCAAATGGAAAGTAACATATTTCATACTTGTGGGCTGGCTGGGTTAGGTCCAGATGGAAAGTAACATATTCCATACTTGTGGGCTGGCTGGGTTAGGTCCAGATGGAAAGTAATCTATTTCATACTTGTGGGCTGGCTGGGTTAGGTCCAGATGGAAAGTAACATATTCCATACTTGTGGGCTGGCTGGGTTAGGTCCAGATGGAAAGTAATCTATTCCATACATGTGGGCTGGCTGGGTTAGGTCCAGATGGAAAGTAACATATCCCATACCTGTGGGCTGGCTGTAATTTTCACACCCTGTTGTAGGGTGATTTCATTTCTCACACACAATTGGTTCTTTTGATGGCATTTTAAAGGTTAATACCCCATGTAATGCTAGGGCTGATTAATCATCTAGATAAAGATTGTCATTGCAGGCCAGAAATGTGTCAATCAAGACAAATTTTAAAAACATTAAGTCAGTCTAAATTTAGAATGTACATTTAGATAAAATATTTTATTCTTTCAGACACCAGGACCTGGAACTTATGACACAACTGCTCCAAGTATATACAGGCAAAAAATGCCAGAATATAGTATGACAAGTAGAAATGTAATGCCTGGCGATACAACACAAAAACCAGGACCAGGTGCTCACAGTCCAGAAAGAGTAAGTCTTGATTTTTGTGTGTTTTGTTTTGTTTTTTGTTGTCAATACAATGTTCACAAGCAAGTTGTGTGTTTCCTTAAAAAGATTCATTCATGCCACACTTTACGTAAGATTTATAATTTTCATATTTTACCAAATTGTTTTTTCATGGTGTATCACATGATATATACCCCAAAACACACAGAACTATAATTTCTTTTAGTTATGGAACAGGTTAACATAACATATTCTTAGAATTACATCATTTTATGTGAAAATATCAAATAAGGGGATTCTGTATTGTTCAACACAAATGTTATGCTGTCATAATCTTGTGGGGGAAGCACCTGTTAAAGTATTCCAAGAACATTAAGCTTAATTAAGCTTAATGTTCTTTCATTTTAAGACATCAAAGAAATGTCATATGTCATTTCAGCACAAGATTTATTGGTACATTTGTAATGTTGTTATATGATTTTAACACATATACTATAAAAATATGTTGCAATGTCATTTTGGCATCTTAATGTTCTGATGCCATTTTGACACATGCATTATGGGTAATGTGTGGTTTATGAATGAATCAAAACTTTAAGGCTAGTTTTTAAATGCAGCCAATAGTTTTGTTCTTTGTCTGTGAGTTGGTGCTTTATTGTTCCTTTTTCCTTTTTGTCTGTTTTTCTCCTTCACACATTGTTTTCTTTGCAGTGATTGCATGATGTATGGCATACACAATACACTTAGTCCTGGCCCCACATTCTTTGTTAACAGATTTAGTTAAATTTGAAAAAAATCAAGGTTCATGCAGTATTTTTTTTTAAAAAAACCTCTTTTCTTTTAGTTTTCATGAAATTGGTTTACAGACAGCTAAAATGATTCAGGCAGAATTGTTTAACATCTAAGAAAGCAACTGTAATATCTTAGTTTGAGAGGCCAGACTTTATAGTTGGCAGATTAGCTCAATCAGCAGATCTAGATTGGCTGCAGCATTTTTCCTTTTTTGCTCCATAGGAAAGCAAAACTAAAGTTTATACTGAACTTCAGAATTTAAATTGAGTGTTATGTTTGTCCTGTTTTAAGTAACTTTGTTCTTAATTTTCGTAAAAATCTAAGTTGATGTATAACTCATTAAAAAAAGTTGTTTTTTTTTAAAATAACAATAATAATAGTCTTGAATTCATTCATGAAGATTGGCTTATTTGGGAACTTTCTGCTTCTGTTTTATATATTGAACTAGTGTTTTGATTAAGACAAAAATTAAAAACTTTCAATATTTTCTGTAATTTTTTTTTTTTTTTTTTTTTTTGAAAATCACAGATGAAACTGAATAAAACATAAAAGGTCCTTGACTTTTCCACTGACCTAAATTGGGTATTACATTTCTCCACTTAAGTTAAGAACATTTTGAACAATAAAACTACACTGTAATTTTATAAGTTTTTTTTTGAAGAAAGCATAATTTTTTAATATGATATGATTTTATGATGGAAGTTCAGATTTACACAACATTACTTACAGTAAGATATATTGTTGTTCAACTTCATTCATAAAAATTAGTATGACAAAAATTATTAAGCCTTTCATTTAACTATTGTCATTTACTCTATTTTTTGTAATCCTTCCAACTCCTTACCTTTTCTCCTCCCCACCATTTAAGGAGAAACATCTGGATCTTATCATTTGTAAGACATTTGATAAGCAAAGAAAGATAGGCAAATTTTCGGAATAAAACAAAAGTTTTAAAAACTGTTGTGATGTAATTAACTTTCGAATTCAAATCATTACACAATGAACTCTGGGAAAACAAATGTTTTCTGAGTTAAACTGAAATAAATGTAATTAAACAGCAAGTTTTCCCTGAAAAGCAAACTAAAAAAAATATTTGGACATAAATTGATGTGGAAATTTTTGTTTTATTGATCAATAAATCAATGCCAGCAAAATTAACCTTTGTCCCTAAAAGCAAGTTTTTAGAAGATTCAGACATAAAATTGCTATAATATCATTAACATAGAAGTGTGTGTGTTTTTATTCTAACATAACTATATGTCAGTAACATGGAAATGTGTGGTTTCCATGGAAACCAACAATTCTGCAAACACAAGGCTCAATCACTGTGCCATGCCACATGTTTCTCCTTCCTGCTAATGTTTGATGTGATTTGAACTAATTTTTGATTTTCCTTCAATCTTATTTACAGGTTTATGTACATAAACGTCAAGCACCTGAGTTCTCGTTTGGAATTCGTCACAGTCAGTACACAGCACCACTCATTGTTGATTGTCAAGACTAATAATCATTACATGGTAAAGAAAATGTTTTGTTGAGCCAGTTTTCAAATATTATATTGGGAAGATTTTTGTTATGGCGATTATGTAAATCATATTGTAGCATACGTTGAAAAATTACATCTAATGGTACATCATATGAGGATAATTGTATAAATTGAAAATTGGACAAATTTGACCTTTTAAAAAAAATGTTTATTACACAAATGTATTTTTTTTTGTTTTTTTTTTTTATTTGTATATTAAAACTTTATTTTGATTTACAGGTAACTATAAACAAAACTCAACGTCCTCAGTACTCTTTTGGAATCCGTCATACAGAGTATCTGGCTCCTCTTATTGTTGATGTTCAAGAATGATTCAAACACGTGTAAATTAAAAAAAAACAATATATTTTTCATCAAAACAACAATAATAACAACAACAAAAAATATTGGTGATATAGACTGAACAACAAGTTCCTGGATTTATTATTTCAAAAGTTCCTTTTCTTAAGAAATCTGGATTTTTGTAAAAAACTATGTTCATTTTGTGGATTGATGTAAACAACATGTACAGCATTGAATAGCTTTCTTTGGATGCAAAAAGACAGTATTAATAAAATAAACATATTTTTGACTTACTTCAAGGGTATGATTCCTCGATGTTAAATGTACAATTAAGTATGTGTCATCCTCATTGTTGTCGTAAGATATGTGCTCATATGTTTATTTAATAACACATACATTGACCGATATCATTCTTTATAAAAATGCGTACATGTTCTTAACTTTAGTGAGTTACACATTAAAAATAGTTATATTATGTATTATATGTAAAAAGAAAAATGAAATGGGTGTGTGTGTATATATTTTGATATATATTCCTGTACAAGTATTATATAAATTTTTA
This sequence comes from Tegillarca granosa, assembly GCA_029721355.1. NCBI lineage: Eukaryota > Metazoa > Mollusca > Bivalvia > Arcoida > Arcidae > Tegillarca > Tegillarca granosa. Next base: position 10,952,775 of record CM056596.1, on the reverse strand, counting down.
TTTAAAATCTTCTGTGATAAATAGTTTTTTCTTCATTTTTATTAAAAAAGTCTTATTTTTATTATTATTATTGATTATTAATTTTGCTTTTATGCAAACAAGTAACAGTATTTACAACAAAACCAATAATAGTATTTTATTATTTTTTATTGATTAAATTGAAGGTTTAACCTTTTTAGCCAAAAAATTTGATAGGATTCCAATGTGATAATTAGAAGCAGCGTGATTGTCATTTATAATACACTTTTTTGTTTTCAGAGTAAAATTTTTTTCGAGAACATTTTGCTCATTGAGTCAGTTATAACTTATTTATATAGATCTTTATTTACATTTCTGTGTATTTTTTGACAATCGCTTGCTTGACCAGAATATTATCTTGAATTTGCTCAATATAAAGTAGACCAACTTAGAGGGGATGAAATATACACAAATTATTAAGACCAGGATATAGAAAAAGCAGATTGGAAAATAATATTTTTGTGAGATTAAACATTCTTTCATGTTTTCTGCAAAGATGAAATAATCAATATAGCATTAGGAATGGGACTATAGATTGATAAAGTAATTATTAGGAAATTTATCGTCTTTGATAAAAATTGTCAAGAGGAGACAACTAAAGTGGTCTCCCTTTGTCGTTAATTCCAAAGGGAGGCAATTTTTCTTCTTACAGATAAATTTATGTGAAATGAAAATTAATTCATCATCTATCACTGTTTTATAAGTTCTTTTTATAGTCCCATTTCCAAATAGAAAATTTTTCTTAATTTTTTTTTCAGTTTCATTATTTTCTGTTTTGTTTGTTTATAATTGTTTGTTGTTTCTTCTCCCCTAAATGCATCTAGTGTTTAGAAATGAGTAGTAATTATATAACATTTCTGTGCAAATGATTGACCTTGAACAACATTGAACTTTGGTCTTGTATGATGTGAAAGTTTTAAGTTTTTTTATCAAAAAACTCTGCCAGTCATTCTTTTGCAGCATAATGAGTATTTTATCTGTTGACTTCTAACTAACAGTCCAATAAAATACCTGTTCTTTCAAAAAAAGTCTTTGTCTTCTTTTTTTGTTAATTATGTTTAAAAAAATATGTTTTCCTTTTCCATCATTTTTAAAAACAAAAAATGCTGAAGAAGGGAAAAGGTAATTGTATATTTCATTAAAAGGATATGAAAAATTAAAGATTTTATTAGGAAATGCTATGAATATTAAGTGAGACCATGTACCATGGAATGATATGCATTTTCTGTTTTGTATGTAACAGTGAACATGTACTTTTAGGATACAGACATAGGTGTAAATTTCTGATTTCATCAACAACATAACAAAATGTCATTTAAAGGAGGAATTGTTATCTGTAGATCTCTTGTATGTGTATTGGATTATAAAATATTAACATGCTCTGTATAGCTGTATTGATCCTTTTCACATTATAATTAAGACTATTAATGTGTTTATACACTCACCTGATGAATTCAATTGATCAATAAAGGTGAAAATTACCTGAAAGATTGAGCAAATTAATTAACCATGTAAGGTTAGTACGATTCACATCACAAATTCAGAAATGTCATATCAACTTGTAAGATCCCAGTATACAATGAACACAAAGAAGCTGATAGACTTTCCTATAATATGAACAACTATATATATAAGTGTATATTCCTGTATATCTGCCCCTAAATAAAGCTTTCACAATTTTCAAAACTTTCCTTTTTATACTCCTGCAAGTTAAACTGGAAAAGACTATGAGAAAGTGTTGGAGTTTGAACCCATGACCTCCCACTTACAAAGCAAACACTCTACCAACTGACCTACCACAGTGGTTGAGTATTAGTAGAAGGTAGACAATAATACACCAGGCAGAAGTATTTTTTGTGTCTGTCTGTCTGAAGGTACTTGTTTATTGGTGGCTATTTATCGTCTTCCTGAGGGCACTAAATTGACGGCTTCTACCTGAGGGAACTCTAGTGCTTACAATAGTGTTTGTATAGGTCTGTGTGTCTGAAATAGAAAATGATATTTTGTTTCCATCTGTCTGAGGGGAGTATAGGGATTGTTGCTGTTTGTCTTTCATAAGGGACTGTAGTTATTGTTGCAGTCTGTCTGAGGGGACAGTAGTGATTGTTGCTGCCAGTCTAAGGGGACAGTAGTGATTGTTGATGCCTGTCTGAGGGGACAGTAGTTATTGTTGCTGTCTGCATGAGGGGACTAACATAATTGTTGCTGTCTGCTTACAGGAATTTAGTAATTGTTGCTGTCTGCTTAGGGGAATTAAGTGGTTGTTGCTGTCTGCTTAGGGGAATTTAGTAATTGTTGCTGTCTGCTTAGGGGAATTAAGTGGTTGTTGCTGTCTGCTTAGGGGAATTTAGTAATTGTTGCTGTCTGCTTAGGGGAATTTAGTTGTTGTTGCTGTCTGTCTGTGTCCGATATGACTATAGTCAAGTTTGTCTGTTGGAGGGGAATATAGTGTTACTGTTTGTATGTCTGACAGGACTATGGTCAAATTTGTCTGTCGGAGGGGAATATGGTGTTATTGAATGTATGTCTAACAGGACTATAGTCAAGTTTGTCTGTTGGAGGGGAATATGGTGTTATTGTTTGTATGTCTGACAGGACTATAGTCAAGTTTGTCTGTTGGAGGGGAATATGGTGTTATTGAATGTATGTCTAACAGGACTATAGTCAAGTTTGTCTGTTGGAGGGGAATATGGTGTTATTGTTTGTCTGTCTGACAGGACTATGGTTAAATTTGTCTGTCGGAGGGGAATATGGTGTTATTGAATGTATGTCTGACAGGACTATAGTCAAGTTTGTCTGTCGGAGGGCAATATGGTGTTATTGTTTGTATGTCTAACAGGACTATAGTCAAGTTTGTCTGTCGTAGGGAAATATGGTGTTATTGTTTGTAAGTCTGACAGGACTATAGTCAAGTTTGTCTGTCGTAGGGAAATATGGTGTTATTGTTTGTCTGTCTGACAGGACTATAGTCAAGTTTGTCTGTTGTAGGGAAATATGGTGTTATTGTTTGTCTGTCTAACAGGACTATAGTCAAGTTTGTCTGTCGGAGGGGAATATGGTGTTATTGTTTGTGTGTCTGACAGGACTATAGTCAAGTTTGTCTGTCAGAGGCGGATATGGTGTTATTGTTTGTGTGTCTGACAGGACTATAGTCAAGTTTGTCTGTTAGAGGGGGATATGGTGTTATTGTTTGTGTGTCTGACAGGACTATAGTCAAGTTTATCTGTTGGAGGGGAATATGGTGTTATTGTTTGTGTGTCTGACAGGACTATAGTCAAGTTTGTCTGTCGGAGGGGAATATGGTGTTATTGTTTGTGTGTCTGACAGGACTATAGTCAAGTTTGTCTGTCAGAGGCGGATATGGTGTTATTGTTTGTGTGTCTGACAGGACTATAGTCAAGTTTGTCTGTCAGAGGGGAATATGGTGTTATTGTTTGTCTGTCTGACAGGACTATAGTCAAGTTTGTCTGTCGTATGGAAATATGGTGTTATTGTTTGTATGTCTGAAAGGACTATAGTCAAGTTTGTCTGTTAGTGTGGAATATGGTGTTATTGATTGTATGTCTAACAGGACTATAGTCAAGTTTGTCTGTCGGAGGGGAATATGGTGTTATTGTTTGTGTGTCTGACAGGACTATAGTCAAGTTTGTCTGTCGTAGGGAAATATGGTGTTATTGTTTGTATGTCTGACAAGACTATAGTCAAGTTTGTCTGTCGGAGGGGAATATGGTGTTATTGTTTGTGTGTCTGACAGGACTATAGTCAAGTTTATCTGTTGGAGGGGAATATGGTGTTATTGTTTGTCTGTCTGACAGGACTATAGTCAAGTTTGTCTGTTGGAGGAGAATATGGTGTTATTGTTTGTGTGTCTGACAGGACTATAGTCAAGTTTGTCTGTCGGAGGGGAATATGGTGTTATTGTTTGTGTGTCTGACAGGACTATAGTCAAGTTTGTCTGTCGTAGGGAAATATGGTGTGATTGTTTGTCTGTCTGACAGGACTATAGTCAAGTTTGTCTGTCGGAGGGGAATATGGTGTTATTGTTTGTCTGTCTAACAGGACTATAGTCAAGTTTGTCTGTCGTAGGGAAATATGGTGTAATTGTTTGTCTGTCTGACAGGACTATAGTCAAGTTTGTCTGTCGTAGGGAAATATGGTATTATTGTTTGTCTGTCTGACAGGACTATAGTCAAGTTTGTCTGTCGTAGGGAAATATGGTGTTATTGTTTGTCTGTCTGACAGGACTATAGTCAAGTTTGTCTGTCGTAGGGAAATATGGTGTTTTTGTTTGTCTGTCTGACAGGACTATAGTCAAGTTTGTCTGTTGTAGGGAAATATGGTGTTATTGTTTGTCTGTCTAACAGGACTATAGTCAAGTTTGTCTGTCGGAGGGGAATATGGTGTTATTGTTTGTGTGTCTGACAGGACTATAGTCAAGTTTGTCTGTCAGAGGCGGATATGGTGTTATTGTTTGTGTGTCTGACAGGACTATAGTCAAGTTTGTCTGTTAGAGGGGGATATGGTGTTATTGTTTGTGTGTCTGACAGGACTATAGTCAATTTTGTCTGTCGGAGGGGAATATGGCGTTATTGTTTGTGTGTCTGACAGGACTATAGTCAAGTTTGTCTGTCGGAGGGGAATATGGTGTTATTGTTTGTGTGTCTGACAGGACTATAGTCAAGTTTGTCTGTCAGAGGCGGATATGGTGTTATTGTTTGTGTGTCTGACAGGACTATAGTCAAGTTTGTCTGTCGGAGGGGAATATGGTGTTATTGTTTGTGTGTCTGACAGGACTATAGTCAAGTTTGTCTGTCGTAGGGAAATATGGTGTTATTGTTTGTATGTCTGACAGGACTATAGTCAAGTTTGTCTGTTAGAGGGGAATATGGTGTTATTGAATGTATGTCTAACAGGACTATAGTCAAGTTTGTCTGTTGGAGGGGAATATGGTGTTATTGTTTGTGTGTCTGACAGGACTATAGTCAAGTTTGTCTGTTGGAGGGAAATATGGTGTTATTGTTTGTATGTCTGACAGGACTATAGTCAAGTTTGTCTGTCGGAGGGGGATATGGTGTTATTGTTTTATGTCTGACAGGACTATAGTCAAGTTTGTCTGTCGGAGGGGAATATGGTGTTATTGTTTGTGTGTCTGACAGGACTATAGTCAAGTTTGTCTGTCGTAGGGAAATATGGTGTTATTGTTTGTATGTCTGACAAGACTATAGTCAAGTTTGTCTGTTGGAGGGGAATATGGTGTTATTGTTTGTATGTCTGACAGGACTATAGTCAAGTTTGTCTGTCGGAGGGGGATATGGTGTTATTGTTTGTGTGTCTGACAGGACTGTAGTCAAGTTTGTCTGTCAGAGGGGAATATGGTGTTATTGTTTGTGTGTCTGACAAGAGTATAGTCAAGTTTGTCTGTCAGAGGGGAATATGGCGTTACTTTTTTGTATGTCTGACAGGACTATAGTCAAGTTTGTCTGTCAGAGGGGAATATGGCGTTACTGTTTGTATGTCTGACAGGACTATAGTCAAACTCGAGACCTTCAAAACCTCAAGATTTACAATTCAGTCACATGTCTCCACAATACAACCAATATAAATTAATTCTACAACCAGTATTGGATGCCATCCCACTTTAATTCCTTGGTTATAACAGGTAATAAATAATCTCAATAACCTGACTAATCATGTTTAAATCAAAATCACTTACCTGGAAATTGATATTCAAACAGGTGTAACATAGCAAGAAAACGTAAGTTAAAAATTAATGTTTGGAATAAATTGTTAATCAAATTAATAGAATTTATTGATAGAAATTAAATTTTTTTATGAAAATGTTGAATAGTGACATAAATATGGTGTCTGGCAACAGATTTAAATAGATTTATACTGCCCCTGGTTTTATATGTTTTTTTTTTCTAAAAGTAAAAGATGGTAGGTTTTAATTTTAATCGTGTGTGTGTGTGTGTGTGTGTGTGTGTGTGTGTGTGTGTGTGTGTGTGTGTGTCCTGCCTACATGGTCATTTTAAAAGTTTCTAGAAAAGGATGGATCTCATTTTGTTTTATTTATTTGAACATGCTGATTTATTAAAATTCATAAATGTTTCTTAGCACATTTTCCACAACTTATAAACATTTCCAGTGTAAATTAAAAAAAAAATCCTGGTACAGCAGGTCACCTACATTAACTTTGCTATCTTGCTTGTTGCCATAGTATTTTGATCCTCAATGTCTATTTTTGATTTTTTTTTCTTTACAAGTCTCCCTCAATTCTCCATTCAGCCTGTTTATCCCCATTGCCAAAATCTTGACAGAATAAAGTGTGGATGAATCAAGTTGTAAAGTCATTAGAATAAAAATATTTTTACCTATATACATTAAGTGCAGGCACAAAAGATATAACTATAAAGGTTAACTGATTCATTTATTGGTAAAATAAATTAACACTGTGTCTCAATAACATGTTCTAGCTAAAAAGACCTTCTCAGATTAACAGGATTTTTTCAACCTGAATTATTATAAATACAGGTTAAAATACATATGTTATAATTATAAATCCTTTTCAATAAAACCTGATAGTTTTAATCTTGTAATTCTTAACAACGATCCCATTTAAAATCAATGGTATCCAAAACAAACTAGGAATAATGTCTTCATAATGGCTGCCAAGTACATTGTTTAAACTTCTATACTATAATACAAAGATAATTTCTTTCACCTATATGTTTTTTATACTTCTTTTATTTCTCTTACTTTTACTTTAGGTATTAAATTTCATACAGACCTAGACTATGAACTTTGACCCTATAAACATAGATTAATATTAATTATTATCTTTACTTGTATTTATTTATAGAAAAAAATACTGAAATTTACTTTTATTTTAAATCATAAATTATAGAATGTAAATTTTGATTAAGTTTACAATGTCATTAAAGGAATAAACAAAGTAAAACACTGGTCAAAATGGTTGAACTCGTTTCTAAGTTGGTGTATACTAAGGGCAGCAAAACAAAGCCTAACGCCTAACTGATTTCAAATAATCTTTAGAATACTTTATTTTTTATTTAATTATTTTGCATAAATAAAAGAAAATTACTACCATTATACACATTTTCAGGGGAAGTGAAAGATAATAAAGACACATTTATTACATCAAAGATGTTATTTTGAGAAAAATTAAAACCTAATAAACTCCATTGTTATCTGAAATTAAAATCATACCTTTATAATAAAGGATAAGTTAAGATCCTTTTCACACAAAAATAGACACTGTAGTTCATTTGTACCTAATAAAGAAATGTTTGACACAGTCATTAAATGTCTTTATGGATTTCATGTTTATGTTGTCAAAGGTTTTGGTATAAGTGATGGTTTTTAAGTGGATACCGAAAATCTTGACATAGAGTGAGGATTTCAGTGGATTTTGTCATGAAAGGTGTTGGCATAGTGAAAGTGTGAAAGTTGTCTTTGCATAGAAGGAGAATTTTTATTCAGTTGTTGTCATGGAAGGCCTTGGCATTTCATGCAGTTGTTGTCATGGAAGGCCTTGGCATTTCATGCAGTTGTTGTCATGGAAGGCCTTGGCATTTCATGCAGTTGTTGTCATGAAAGGCCTTGGCATAGAGGGGTTTTTTTTTTTATTCAGTTGTCGTCATGAAAGGCATTGACATGGAGAGAGGGAGGATTTTTATTAAGTTGTTGTCATGGAAGGCTTTGGCATGGAGAGAGGAGGATTTTTATTCAGTTGTTGTCATGGAAGGCCTTGGCATGGAAGAGGGAGGATTTTATGCAGATGTTGTCATGGAAGGCCTTGGCATAGAGGGAGGATTTTTATTAAGTTGTTGTCATGGAAGGCCTTGGCATGGAGAGAGGGAGGATTTTTATTCAGTTGTTGTCATTGAAGGCCATGGCATGGAGGGAGGGAGGACTTTTATTCAGTTGTTGTCATTGAAGGCCTTGGCATAGAGGGAGGATTTTATGCAGATGTTGTCATGGAAGGCCTTGGCATAGAGGGAGGATTTTTATTAAGTTGTTGTCATGGAAGGCCTTGGCGTGGAGGGAGGGAGGACTTTTATTCAGTTGTTGTCATGGAAAGTGTTGATATAGAGTATGAATTTCATGTAGATGTTGTAAAGACCAGTCATAGAGTGGGTATTTCAAGTAGATATTGTCATAAGATATTGGCATAGATTTAAGATTCCATATAAATGTTGAAGATTTGACTTAGAGGGAAGTTTAATTTGGATAGTGTCATGAAAGATCTTAATATAGAGTAACTATTAAAGAGTTCATGCAGATATTGTTAAGGAAAATTTTAAAGTTTTTTTTTTCTGTAGAGATTGCTATGGTGGCTTTATCATATGCTTTATTTTAAGTTTTTGGATCTGGGCAATAAGTGGATGTTGCCATGGTCAGGATATTTGAAGTAAACATCTCTGTTTTTCTGAAAGGTGATGGGGCTGTCAAAGCAAGGATTTGAGTGGTTGTTCTTCATAGTGTTAAGGCCATTTAAATATTGTTAAAGACAATAAATCTTATGGTGTAGGTGGTGGTGGTGTTGGGGTGGGGTGGGGTGGGGTGGTGGGTGATGGATTGATGAATTAATGACTCACTGTTGTCTGAATTTGTTTTAGCATTGTTACACCAAAAGTTGTCTAGCCTATTTTCCATTTATAAATATTCATTAAAATATAAATTTTTACACAATATGTTGTCACTAATAGATTTCTAACCAACCAGATAAGCTTATCAAAAGAGATTATAATATTTGTGGATTAATAAATATTAAATAAATTGGTATCAAATTAATCACATTGCTAAAATATATACATATAAAAACAAAAACACCAAAAAATTTATGATTTATATCCAGCCATAAGTGTGTGTGTGTGTGTGTGTGTGTGTGTGTGTGTGTGACTGTGTGACTATGTGTGTCATTACAGTAATGATATTACGAATCTTCTATGCCACAAAAACAGTTCAGATATCACTTAAACTAAAAAATTCATGTTGTGAAATATTTTTGGCAAAATTTCCTTAAAAAAATAGGCATCTTAAAAATTATGGTGAAAATATAGAATAACATTATTTGAATTACAAACACTGGGATTTAATTTTAGCAATAGAAATTCAATTAACTTTAAGTTTTTAAAATTATAACACTTTTTGTTTGAGTGATTTCATTTCAACATTGCGGAGTTGTATAAACAAACTCCACAGTACTGATAGCGGGTCAACCAATCATACTTAAGGTTCTTTAGACTGGATGATAATGAATATCCAATGTTTGAACATACACATACATACTTATATGGAGATATCAAAATTTATTTTCATTACATTTTACACCAAACAAGCATATTTGCTGGTCTCGTTGTATAGGGGTAGAGGACAGTATCATGTCGGGACCAACCATCTATATGGTTTTTTATCTACCACTCAACTACAATGAGTGATTTCAAATAAAACTTTCCCATTAATAAGGAAGCTATGGAAGATTTTTTGGGAATGTCACTTAATTTTACAATCTTTATATCTTAAAACTTTTTAATACTTATTTCAAACATAATAAACTAAATATACAACTTTACGGAAACATGATAAAAATCTTTACTAAACTTCACTCCAATAAGATTTTTCTCTTCTCTATTCTCTCTCTCTCTCTGTCTCTCTCTCTCTCTCAGATAAACAAAAATAGATTTAAATGCTTAAATTACATAATTTTTTAAACATATAAGTTTATATAGCTAACCTTGAATTTACTTATTACTTTCAATCAACAATTAATCAATATTGACATTTGAAATGTAATTTTGATATGCCAAATTGAACAAATTCAAACCCCATGAAAGACTTGATTTAAGAAAAATTAATAGAAATTTTGATCCCGTAAATAGAAAATGATCTCCTTTCACCATTAAAATGGTTTAAATTTTTAATAGAATTTTGTTAAAATTACCACATTACTAACACCCATCATATCTCACAATCCTCATAACTTTTAAAAATAAAAGAATTTACCCAGAAACCATTATAAAAAAAATTACACACAAATATATTATATATTCATTGAAAGTTGTAAATCATAAACTATTTCATTGCTTTCTTAATTTCCCTAAGAGCCTGCTTTAAAAGAATTTATTTGCTGCTGATGTTAATTAAACTGATGCCTGCATCATTGGACATGATCATTAATGTTTATGATTATTAATGAAACCTTTCGTGTGTAGCATAAAAGATCTTACGCGACTGATTTCTCATTGTATTTCGTGTAACAGGTTGAGGTAAATGCAAGGTCACATCGGGGATCAAGCATAGAAGCTCCCCACACTATGGGTTAGTGTTCTAATAAGCAGAGTGGAATTCTGCGCATATCTGTAAATGAATCATGTAAAATACTATAATTTGTCTGTAGACCAATTAATGATTGTTCAGAAAGCAAAAGTGATATTATAATATTTTATGAGCAAATAGTAAGCCATTTGTCGACAGAGGTCTAATAAGTGTCCTAAATGTCCTTTATGAACTTCAGAAGATTGGGATAACATACCATCCAAACCAACATATCTGCATTCTTTGATTGAAATCTTTTTTATGTGTGGGCTTATTATTAAACAATAATCCCATGGAGCCTTGGTAGCCAAGTGGCCCAATGCATTGTTACTGGTAACATTGAGTACTAACATATCATAATACCTTTCACTGCCTTGATTAGAATTTGGCTTTGTGAGAAAGTTTGTCAGTTGGGTAGCTGAAGTAAAGTGGTTTTCTTCAGGCACTTCAGTTTCTTCACCCATCCCAGAATCTGACTGCCTCAATATTAGTGCTAAAATCAAGATGGGAGTAAAATAAAATGAATCCACTCAACAACACCCAGAAGACCACTTATGGATCTCATATCTAGGCAGCCCATACTGTAAGACAGTTTGTCAGTTCAGTTGTTGAAGGGAGGTGACTTTCTATGGACACTTCAGTTTCCTCCACCATCATAAAACTGACCATCCAAGATAAGTGAAAGAATCTTGTCTAGAGCATAAAAATCATTACTTCAATCCAACCAACATGGGTCACTCTGAGAGAAAGGTGACTGCCATTGTCATTTAAAGTGTTAATCTTTGTTGTCAAGCACTGTGTCCTAGCTAGCACTCTAAAGAGTGACCAATGTAGTCATTGGGTATATTAAGCAGACCAAAAAACACAAACACAAACATACATACCAAACAAAGTAGCATTTAAATTAATCTTTAAATCAATATAAAATAAAATATTAATCTTATTGGAAAAGGTTGAAGCACTGCCAATGTCAAAATAAACAATGTATCTATACACATCATACAAAGGTAACTATCCTTAGGATGAAAGCATGAAACAATACAGTGAATCCAGGCCAATACAAGGACCACTGGAATCTGTATAAAATGGTCTTTGTGAACAGCTTCAAATAATATAGCTGGAAGTATACTTTGTTCTCTCTCTCTCTCTCTCTCTCTCTCTCACACACACACACACACACACACACACACACACACACACACACACACGTGTATAATAAAACTTTTTTTTTTTTATAAAATATTATTCTTCAAGAATGTTACACACACAAATACACACACATACTTTTATTCTATGCATGTGTACATGCCTTAGAAACCAAAGAGACAAATCCTGTTACTATGAATAGCAAGAATTAAAAACCTTTTCAAATTAAAATCAGGTTCCCTAATGTGAAATTGGTTGTTCTGACATAAACACCTAATATATGTATAACGGGTGGGCAGGACAATATAAATACTAACGGTAAAAATATTAAATAGGTATATATTGGTTTTGTAAAATTTCTGTCAATATATATTGATCCAAGTCCTTTAAAATCTCCTCCATATATTGACATTTACCTATATATATACCTATGTATACTTCTATGTAAGAATTTAAGTACGGTTCTACAAACTCTTTATGTAAACAGGACTTTAAATGTAGGTTTTCAGTATATGTATATGAAATTTTAACTGGCTGTAATATTTTTTTTTAATTTGATATACGATATTTGAAATAAGTTTAGAATTTTTAAATGTAATGTTTGTTATATAATGCCAATTTGGATATTTAACATTTTTACATATCTGTGATAAATTTTGGTTATAGTTTCATTTAAAAAATGTTTAAAACATCAAAACATATTTAGAAAATAGGTGAAAAGGGGAATTAAAAAATATATATATAGCCTTAACTTTATAAGTATGCTAATAGTTCATTAACTTTAATTCAGGTAACATTATTTAGTCTCAAAGTTCATTGCAAATGAAAAACAAGTGAAAATAACCAGGTTATAGAGACTTATTTAAACTATGGTACTACATGTATTCATCTTGAAAAATTATAGAATCATTTAAATTTACCATACTTCAGTTTTACTCAGATTAAGGTCAATGATTACACTTTAACTTTATTATTAGACTTATTTAAACTACATTTCATTTGGAAACATTTTTAGAATTATTGAAGTTTACACTAGTTTACTTAGTTTAAGGTCACTGATTAAACTTTAACTTTCTAATATGCTTTCAATTAGATTTCCAACTCTGGAATTTGTCATTTAGTTAATATCTAACCAAGGTATATATTCACATTCAGGATTATAATTGGTTAAAGAATGTGGAACTTTTCTGAAATAAATTGTGTTAAGTTAAATGTACCAACTGTCCTTAAGAGCTATACAGAAAGGGTTAATAAACCTCCTCTCAATTAAGGATCTACAGGTAGGTATAGTGCCCTTAATGAACAGTTTGGATTGAATGGTGTTGTGTCCTACTCAAGATTTTTCACTGATATGACTGATTAAGCAGTAAGCATCAGGAAGTTATGGAATGGTAGAAGAAACTAGACTTACTGGAGAAAAGCACTTATCTTTTTCAAGCCAACTAACTAATTCTAGGATTTATCTGATTGGTATTCGAACCTATGTAATAAGAGGGACTGTAATACAATGTAAAAAAGTTGATGTTTTAGACCATTCAGCCACTGAGGCCAGCAAAAGCTTTGTTTCCTTGTGGCAAGATATGTTGGTGATGTCATGTAATAAGAACTGTCTGAATATTAATCCAGTGCAAGTTTATGTTGACTCAGTATAAAAGCTGTTTATGTTCCGAAGAATTCTCAGAGTGGCATAGACTGAATGTGTGCTGATTTAGATTTTCTCCCCAGAGTTGTTTCAAGAAGTCGATTGCTTATAACAATGGATTGGAATGAAGTATGATGGTGTAGTTATATGCCACTTACTGGTATATTTAGGTGGTAAATTCTGATATGATGGGAGAAAGCAGAGTTACTAGATACAACCACTAAATTTTGTCAAGATGGTGATAGTGGTTGGTTGGTTGGCTGGTTTAATTTTATTTTACATCACATCAGCAATATTTCAGCTATTTGCAGTGCAGTTATACTTATTAAGCTAAAGGATTTTTTTTAAAACACAAGCTCATGCAGTGCATGAGTTTGTGCAAGTGTTTTTGATCCACTTTGTGCTAGTGCCTACTTTTGGCGACCTGTACACTTGCCTGCATTGTCACATACAGACACCAATAACCACTTGATATACTGTACTGTTACCAAGCTTAGTTAAGATCTGCAAGATGAAATATACATTTTCTCACTAGAGGTTGACTGTGGTTGAACCCACAGCAGTCAGATATTTTTGGTTTGAAGGCTAACACCTGAACCACTTAGCCACTGTGGACCCTTGTGACAATGACCAACCAGAAATAAAGAATGATGACCTTTTCTCTCAGAACATCAGAAAAAAACAACATACAACAATGGCTGTTTTTAAATTTTAATCAGTAGAACAAAGCAGTGTAATAATAATAAGCTAGATTAAAATGCACTAGATTATAAATAAATAAGTAACTAAGTAACAACATGTATTGTAACAATTTAAATATTATCGAACAAAACAATGAAAAAGGGGTTTGGGGTGGGGGTTAGCAATTTTAAATAGAGATATGCAAGCACTGAAAGTAATTAGGATGGGAAATGGATCTATAATCCAATCAAACTTTTTACTTTTACCTTTAGATATTCAGAAAATTGATAAAATTGCATAATGATTATTATATATTTGAAAACTTTACATTCCAATTTTAAATAAAATAAATAAATAAATAAATAAAATACTGATAAAAGTTTTATTTAATAGTGGAAGGTTGTCATGATTTTAGAATGGCAGGGTCACACATCACCAAAATATCTCTTCAATGGACATGTCAAGAAAAAGGTCACAAATAACCTGGCCAAAATGATAGAAGCAGATTTAAAAGAACAAACAAGAGGCCCATGGGCCTTAACGCTCACCTGAGGATATGGCCAACCTGAGTATATCTCATAACAGAATGATTACCATATCAATTCTTACAATATTCTAATATACATGCCAATACAAAAAGTTAATAGTTTCCAAGATAATTAACAATTTCAGTCTTTTTATGCACCTATGACCTTGACCTTTGAATGTATGACCTTGAGCCATATATCAAAATGTTGGTCATGTCAATACCTACAATATTCTAAAATACATGTCTATACAAAAAGTTTATAGTTTTCAAGCTAATGCACAATTTTAGTTTTCATTGGCAGAAAAATAACATTTCAGGGGCAACAACTCCTACATGTATTATCATACAGTTACGAAACTTTGTACCTCTTTACATTTTGTCATGCTGAACATTTTAACAATGTTTTGATATTATATATCTCTTAAAATTTTGAAGAAAATAGCCTAAAACTGCACAAATTACAAACTAGGTCATGACCTTGAACTTTGACCTTGACCCCATTTTGAAGGTTATTTCAAGAAAAAGTCAAAACTGAAATTTTTAAAATTAAACGCAAAAACGCGTAACCTAATTTTTTACCAAATTTCACGAAATGAACAATTTATAAGCTTAAGACCCTAGAGAAGCCAAATATCACATCAGATTTTTTCTACCATCTTCGCTTTCGGAGAAGAAGATTTTTTAAGTTTTTTTGAACCATAGGTCACCTTGACCTAGTTTTGGGAGCTAGGACAACGTCATGAACAAATCTGAATTGCACTGGCCCATATATGCATCTGACCAAGTTTCATTGATATCCACCTTGTAGTTTCAGAAAAAAAGTCGAAAATGTAAAAGTTTACGCCGCGGACGACGACGACGACAACGACGACGACGACGACGACGACGACGACGACAGACAAATTTTGATCAGAAAAGCTCACTTGAGCCTTCGGCTCAGGTGAGCTAAAAATGGCATAGGATAATACAGAAAAGAAAAGTTGAAAAGAATGCTGCTGAAGGGACATGCTGTAAGTGGAACCATGAGGAAAGGTAGGAATTTTTAAAAGAAGAACGAGTATAATATACATGAGTTAGTCTTTCAAATTATTTGATGTGTTTGTATTATGCATTACCAGTACTTGTTATAAAGATTCCTGATGACATAAAATCTCTGGTAATTTATTAAACGTTTTAAGGTTTTGAATTGACCTTTTTTTTAGGTACACAAGGATTTTGATACATTTTGAATTAACCTACTTTTATTCTGCAAATCTAAGTATCTTAGTAAGATACAGCTTTGTAACAGACTAGCCTATTTGATGGACTAACCATTGGCATGTGCAAGGTTATTCCATTCAATGAAAAGCAATGCATGCTTTTGACAAACAAACCATTTTAATAAGCTAAAGCTATACAAGCATCCATATTATTAGTCCATTCAAAAGCTGATCATACACAGAGTAAGTAAGTTCTTAAGCAACTGATTGTACAGATGGAAAGTAATTATGTATCTAAAACATTATATACTTAGTATTATTAGCACCAAATTCTGTGCTAAAAAATAGATGTTTACACTTCATTTCTGTAACAGAAAAGGAATCTCCATTGAAAACGATCAAATTAACGATTCCCCCAAAGAAAAAACTCCTGTTACAAATGCAACCTGTTTACTTACTCAATTAATGAAACTTCAGACCTTAGGTGATTTACAGATAAACATTTTGACAAGGTCTTGAATGTTTAAACAGTTTTTGGGAGCTTATGTTTATATCTCCTCAGTCTGTTAACTGTTACATAATATCTCAAACCAATTAGATCATATACATTCTGGAAGTCCCAAGTTAAACAAAGCATCCTTAGTTACCAAGGTTATTATGGCAACCTTGGACCCTGCCCATCAATATGATCACTTTTTAATATATAAAAATACAGAGGAAAAAAATAGAAAAAAGAAAACCCTTCAAATTTTTTTACTTTCTTTAAAAATGGTACTTTGAAATTTGAGACGCAAAATCCTTAGAAGTTCATAACAAAAATGAATATAAAGTTGCTTCCTTAATGGTAACAGAAGTTTTCTTATATTAATCAAGTGTGTCCTAATTTAAGTCAATCTACCTGAACAAATAAATGATGGACATAAATAAAATATTACTTAGCTATTGATTTTATCAATTAAGATGTAAGTAATAAAGTGACTTGTATTAATTAAGGATACCTCCCTGGTTGCTATAGATATCTTTTGTTTGAAAAACAGGGCAATAAAATCAATAGGAAATCAAATGAAAATGTCATTATGAAAATTGTATATACAATAAAAGAAAATGACCAGAAAATGTGCGAAGTAAATAATGTAAAAATTACAGTGGGACATGACCGACCTGGTTGTTTAACCTATCTGAAAATGTTGGGGGCAGGCAAGGGAAATAATCTAAAACTGGTGAGGGTTCTACAAACTGAGCTACCCTGAAAACTACGTTTATTTCTCATTTTCAAATTTCAATTTCTGCACAAACCTATTTGTCATTTTTCATATATTGGTAAGTTAGCAATAACACCTCAAGTATCAGTCATGGAAAGACACACAAAACTCCAACACTGTAACATGAGCCAATATCTTTTGATATTTTCCATCTTTACACTGTAACCAAGGAGTTATTTTATTAAGCAGGTTGTCTTTATATTGAGGTGTAAATAAAAATGCAAGAAGAAATTTGCTGTAATATTTTTGAAAAAAGTTGGATATTGTAAATCTATTCATGTCATATGTGATCAGTATTGAGTTCTTAAGATATTCTCAATAGGCAATTGAAATAGAAACATGTGGTCATAAATCATATAATGCCATTAAAGAGGGGAAAAGCTAATATCATTCAAATTATGATATACACCTCTCAAGAGAGTTAAACAGACCTTTTGTCCACACACTATAAAGTATACTAGGTAGCCATTTAATTTAAAATAAACAGAAGCATTTTATTTGTCTTTGATAATACTCCAGACACCAATACCAACAAAATATTACCCATTATCTTGTACCCAAATATGGTTAACACAATGAAATTTAAATATATTGGTTTTCTATTGATAAACATGGATTTATAAAACTTGTTAAAGAAGTCGCAATAAACTGCCACAGTGGCATTTACATATAAGAGTGGTAAATATATATAGACAGTAGTCTATCATATCATAGCTTACGTCATAGAAGTAGCCCAGTTTGTCTGGGTAAACACTTTAAATCTTTATCTCTGTTATTTCTTAGTATGAGGACTTTACTTAAAGACAATATTATATTTAGATAAATGCTTAAGATAACTGATCTAAGACCAATGTAACAGAATTTTGTTGGTAACTCAAATATTTAAGAATACCAAATCTACCTTTAAACTTGCTCTAAAATGTGACACATCAACAGTGAAAGAGCTAATAGAAATTTGACCTTTGTTAGTCTGTCGCAGGATATATTGCTGATCCTGCTTTCAGTAATACAAGAGTACAATCTAGAGAACTCCTTGGATGGAATGCTGGCCCAATGCAAGTTTAAAGTCCAGTTTATTTGTTGATACCCATTTATTAGGTAGATGATTTGATTGAAGCAATGTCGAATTAAAGGTAATGCATGCTTGCATACCATCACAGTCTGAATGTGGCTCTAACTTGTGACCCTTGAATTATGTGTCCATGTATTTAATCAACCAGTTATGTCTCTACCAATATCTTCTGGTAAACATTAAATTGAACTAGTAAATGACAATTCTTGTTTCTGCTAAATTATTTAGAAAACACGAAAATAATAATATCAATGACAGACACAATAATGACTCTTTAAACTCCAATATCTACACTAAAAACTGGTAAGAATGCACCTCAGACTGTAGAATTTGATCAAAAGTAGTTACTAATAAGACTAAAAAAAAAAAAATTATGTTCTTATACTAAAAACCTATGCCTAGAAACATCAGCACAAATAAAATTGCTGCTATATCTTAAAGGAAGGAGGTTATTATAAATTAGTCAGAGACAAACTCAGAATTGACTTTGTTTTAGCCTAATACTTTCTTATCACGTCCCACCCCTGAAGTGACAATACAATGTACAAACAAAGCAGGCTTATCAGTATAAGTAACCCAGTAGTCTACTTACTGTGCAGGGTACTGGAAAATTCACCTAAGATAACACCTACTGATGGGGTAGGGGGTAATGTCTTAAATGCTGCTAGGTAACAACTATAGACATTTAAGTTTAAATACTGTTTTAAAAAATCTTAGTGTTGATATTTAACTTAGGGTTGAGAGATGTATTGCTAATTGTATTTTGAAAGAGAAATATTGATGGAAAACAACAATGAAACAAAGCTTACCTGCAAATATCTTCCATCAAAACATGTCTAATGGAAAAAACCTATCAGAAGAACTCTAGCTCACCTGTGCACATATTTCATCAAAACATGTCTAATGGAAAACAAGACTTATCTGAACACTGTAGCTCACCTGTACACTTATTCCATCAAAACATGTCCAATGGAAAGCAAAACCTATCTGAAGAACAGTATAGCTAATAACAAAAAAAAAAAAAAAAAAAAAAAAAAAAACCACAACCAACAACAACAACAACAACAACCAACATCCACCAGTCCACCAGCATTAGTTTTTAATCAAACCTCTGTTTTTTTAATGGAGGGGAAGACCCAGGAATTTGGAACCAAGAAAACTGATTGATGCTGGGATAAAGAAACAAGTATCTTTTCCTCCAATTGAGGTACAACCAGAATTTAAACCAATTATATCAATGCTTATTGAGAGATCAGACCTGTAGTTGTTGGCACTCTGTCCTAAATACACCACTGCCATGACAATCATTTAAGGAATACAAGTGGGTCAAAGGGGAGTAATGAAATATTACTGTTTTGATTAATACTTGTAAGCAAAGGTTGAAAAATTATATGGATTGAAATAGCATTTATATAAGTGTTTATAATATACAAATACAAAATACAATGTGCTTTATAATTTATGGCATTGAATATGTCAATAATATAAATAAAAGGCTCCTATATATATAATTACTGTTTATGTAATGTAAAGTACAGTATAAGTAAACAGTGCCAAATATTCAATGGTTGATTAATTATTGGTAAAGGATGAATGGGGGTTTAACGTCTTTTTGTCAAAAATATCAATATGTTTATATTTCTATTGAATTTTCATTGAAAAATTGTCTTCTTAAAGTTATACATGTATTATTTTTATTGTTGAAAAATTGTCTTCTTAAATTTATACATGTATTATTTTTATTGAAAAATTGTCTTCTTAAAGTTATACATGTATTAAACTTTTTTATACAAAATTGAATGGTAAACTTAATTGCACTAAGGAAAGAGACTCAGTGGCAGAAATAACTCAGTTGGTAGAACACTTCCTAGATGGTTGAATGTGCTTTACATTGCCTCTGTAATTTTTCAGGTTTTTTTGTTTTTGTTTTTTCATTTTTTTTTACAACTTTTTTATTGCCTTATTGCTCTTATGGATTAAGTTTAACACAAGTTCATGTGGTGCAGGAGTTCGTGCAAGTGTTTATGATTTGCTTTGTACAAGTGGGAACTTAAGGTGGCATGTTAGCTTGCTTGGTGTCATCAATATTGCGGGCAAATACTGCAGACCACACAGTTTAGTATACTTGTACCAAGCCAAATAGAGAACTTTCTCACTAAAAACTGACAGGGGTTGAACCCACAGCAGCACAACACCTGAGGGACAAACACTTTTTAACCCTATGGCCACTGTGACCCTTGTAGAAAGTTAAAGACCTCATCATGGAACATTTATTGCCAAAAGTTGAGGTGACAACCTTGACAACTAAAGCTGGTGAAAGATTGCAAACTAAAAGAATATGTAACATTTATTGCCAAAAAATGTATGTGACAACCTTGACATCAAAGCCTTGTGTAAGAATACACACACAGAGGATATTAGAACATATATTGTCAAAATGTTAACTGATAAACTCAACAGTTGTAGCTGGTGGAAAAAAAAAGGAAACCAAAAGAATATGAAACATAAATTGTCAGAAATTATTGTTATTGTTGTGACAAAAATACAGACTTTTCAGATCTGTCTTACAAAGAGGTTATAGTGGTTAAAAGGTTTGTGAGCAGCTGTGATATAAATATAATCGTGTATATAACACTGTGCAGGGATATATAATGTATCTATAATAAATATATAACAACACTAAAACAATAAACCAACAACAACATTAAACACTATTAACATATTATAAATACCTTATAATGACACTTATTATAAATATAAACGGATAGAAAACAAATAAATGTAAAGTTCAACAAGTTTAACCCAGTCATTTGACCTTATTGTAATTAATATTAAATAGGCCTCATCAATATTGTGATATTGGTGACAACTATGTTCAATCTGTTTAAAGATACTGAGCACTCCATATAAAAATATTTTCTTATCAATGTTATGTGTGTTTCCCCCAAACAGCACAATGCATTTGCCCCGTTTACCATTCAAGTTTGGGGTCAAGCTAACTGGGTCAAACCTGTCTGAATTTTACCTCAATCTGGGTATACAGTAAATATAAACAAATAAAAGTCCTTCATTTATGTACAATGTAAATATATTATGACTAAAATAGTTTACAATGGTAATTTTATTATCTAAGTATTGACTATTTTAAATATCAAATAATTTTGAAAAACTATTGAATTCTTGCAGTATCCTATCAGTAGGTCATTTTAACTCCAGGTCTATGTAGGTGGGTGAAGTGGTATGTAAATGTGACAAAGTTGTTCTTACTAGTATAGATAAATGACCATTTTAAGATACCTGGGGTATCAAACTATTTTAAAAACATTAATTATCTGTATGTATAAGTAAATTTAAATTTGAAACATGTGAGAGTGGATATTAGGGTTGGGGGGGGTATGTGGGGTGTGATGGGGGATGGGGTTGTTTGTTAGGATGTGGATATAGAGACTGTGGATGTGAACATAGGTTTAAGGATGTGGGGTGGGTTGTGGACATTGAAGTAAGGAATGTGGAGTGGGTTGTGAACATGACATTTATGGATGTGCACATGGAAATTGGGGATGTAAGGTTGGATATAGACATGGGGAATTGGGGTGGGTTGGGGACATGAAGGTTGGGAATTAAGGGTTGGATGTGGACAAAGCTAGTGATGTGGGATGGGATAGGACAAGTGGATTTAGGATGTGCATAAATATCAATAAAAACAAGAACATTAACTATGTACATAGTATATTCTCACATCATAATTATTAATAATAAAGAAAACGAAAAGGCAACAATGGTAACTTATTGCGTCAATATTCCATTATAGGATGTGTATGGTATTTCTAAATCCCATTCAGAATCCCTGAATGTTTTTGAATTTATTTATCTTTGAATATGTCCTATTTTACAGGGTAAAATTTTTTTTAACATTGTAGATTTAATCTTTAAAGACGTCTTGTTCACAAATTAAAATTTACCATAAATTCAAAATTTACTAGAAATTCAAAAAATCATGGTCATTTTCAAAACAGTGCTAAAATTACATAGTAAAAGAGGCACATACTTTAAACAACATCAACTACATAAAAATATCCAATACAGTCATTAACAAACAAACAGTTATTGCTGTATAGATCTTAAAACCTTTTCTTTAACAAAAGGCACAAAAATTGTCACCGGATATTATTTTGTTTATATTTGCTCTACAGTATTTGTTTTTTATTTATACATATTAAATGGTTTTGAAAAAATTTACTATATTAAGAGCTGAAAACATTCAGATTACAACACCAGTTTAATCTTATTTTGATAACAACAGTCAAAACATTTTACACAACAAATTGATTTTCCATTAAAATTGCTCATAGAGTTGATTTAAAAAAACAAAAAAACATAATCTTTTTGAGGAATATTGATGAAATTCATAGTGTGTGATTATTTGGCATGACAGGGGTCTTGGTCTTAAACACTGAATGACAAAAGAGGGAACATATCACTTCCTATGATTCAAACCCTAATCATGTGTTGGTTTGCTTGATAAAGTTTATGCAGTGAAATTATCTTGTTGCTCCACCAGTTTTCCACTAACTGACAACCAGCAAATATCGAAAAAAAATCTTTATATACCCTTTGCCATGTCACTGCTTAAGAGTTGTGGATTGTAGATTCCATCACTTGATGAGACAGTCAGTTTTTGGATGGTGGAGAAAACCAGATTGCTATAAAAAAACACTGACATTTGACAAAGAAACTGACCGACCCTTCTACATTGATTTTCCCTGAGTGGGATTTTAATGTTGGCATTGAGAGGTACTGTAATCTGTAAACTGGTGCTTTAGCCCAATTGGCCACCAAGACCATGCACTGTTGTGGCATACAAGTGATACAAATTATCATACATATACATATATATATTTGTATTGGTGACCTTCCATATTTGGAACTCTGTACCAAATGAAATTCTGCAGAGGTACTGGTAAGCACCAGGGATTAGTTAGATTAACCTTCAAATCATCTTGATATCCATCCAAGCAAGTCAACTTAGAAAAATTTAGTCATAAAACACACAGGATGAAAGTTATCAAAGTTTAATAAACCTATATAAATAAACGCAGCTTTTAAAATTAGGTTTAATTTGTTTTGTCAAAGTCACACCAATGCCAGGTATACCTGTATACCTAAAGCTTTGAATCTTTAAACATCAATTAAAATCCACAAACATCAAACAAAATAAAACATGTCAAATTTAGTTCAGTTATTGAAAAATAAATTAAAAAGAGATAAAATAACATCAAATAACTTGAAGTAAACAATTACTGAAAAAGCATGTTCACGTTAAGATCTTATGATCATTTTATTTCAAATGTGACATGCAAAAATTATATTAATTAGTTGATAAAGTTGTAAGTGAATACCTAAAATAGGGTTTTACAGTTTTAATTATGACAATGAATATTGAGGACATGTCAGTATTGACACAAGGCATCAGTTTTAGGGTTTCTCAGGGCAAGAGCATTTCCATCACTGAATTTATATTATCGGTAAATGTTTTTTCATTCTACAGATCTATATCAAAATGTTTAATTATTTTAAGAATACTAAAATTTTTAAAATCCTTTTGCTATTTACTTTATTATGTCAAAAACTTGTATTAAGAATAATATCTCTTCAAACAATGTCTAGTTGATGTGTTGTTAATCCTAAATTAAACAACTCATGATACTTAATGAAGCTTAATCATTTAAACAATGGATTTTACAAAATTATCAACCAATTTATAAAATTTTCACATGTAATGGTAAATGTGAAACAACCATAGCAGGTACTTGTTATATAATCAATTTTTAATGAGACAACAGTATCATGGGATACATTATTGTCATAACTTACTGGTATAAATTAAGTCTTGTAACAATAAAACTTACATGTCTAGACAAAATTGTGTGAATTTATGAGCTATGCAAAAACTTCAAAAGCAATTTTTTGACATTTAAATTTTTTATATAAATACTTTTTGAAAACATATTCTACATTTGCATAAAGCATAAAATGCATGTCATATAATGCAAAATGGGATTTGTGTTACAAATGAATTTCCGTTTTAATCAATGAAGGTTTAAATCCTAACAAAAGCGATTGATGCCAATACATGTTCAATACATGTTTTATTCAATAATTAGACTGTATATATAAACATGTGTGTGTTTGTGTGTTTTTTTGCACAAAATGTGTTGCTTTAAAATACCAAATATTTCTCACTTAACAGATGAAAGTAATAAAAAAATTCATCCAATTAATTACATCATGACAATAAAAAGAACATTTTGCACAAGACTAGATACATTACATGCATTTATACACCTATAACACTTCAAATATAATATATAGGACAACATCTATACTTCAAAATTAACATATAATGGCTCGGATTTCAATGCAATAAAACAAGTATATAAATGTATATATCAAGTTATAAATATAACACATAAAATAAAACATTCCCAATAGCTTGGATGAAGCCCAAGCAACAACAACAATAAGACCTCAAATTTTCTCCCTTCCTAAATTGATATACCCTTTGATATTCCTAAAACTCTTTGCTTGTCATTATTTCTTATATTTGCAGTTAATTTTCATTTATATTTTTGTTTTCAGTGTATTTTCCCCTTATTTAAATGATAAATGGTGAAATTACAGATGTTACAAACTCTTGTGAATACATAAAATATTTTGTAACTCCAACATGTCACCCATTGTCTTTATGATGTTATTTGGGTCAAATTGTCTTTTGCATGAAGAACAAAAACATCATGATAGTGAGTTTATTTCCATATGAATATAGAACTGTAAATTGTTGTTATTTTAAGGAAAAAATAGCAGAAATAATAGTTTTGTACATTGTTTAATTGACACATTGATGTTTTTAACACTGTCAAATCCTTTTATGTTTGCAACCTGATTGAGCTTTAAATAGTGTTAACAATATAAATGTGACACGACCTATGGTTTTACATTTGAGAGGATAACACAACAGATCATTCTGTCTTTACATTTGATTTTTTAAATATGACTTCAAATATTTTGCCCTATTGGGACTACAAAGTTTTGCACTAAACTTGAGAACCATAATTGAAAGTTAAGACTGACTCAACCCAACACTTTTAAAAATATAACATTATTTTGTCCCCTGTCTCGGGACAATTATCATATCAGTAAAAATGCAATAAAAAGTCAGCAAAGCAGTGCACCATTCTTGATATGTATAATAACTCCAACACTCCTATCAACATCTGGTATTATTAAAAAAGATTACCCAAATATTTGCCCAAAAAACTGGTATCTGAGCTGAATGGATAATCCACAGGAATTGGCACCTAAAACTTTACCTTGGAATCTGAGCAGAATGGATACATTCACAATAATGGCACCTTAAACTTTGTCAATATATGAGCAGAATGGATAATTCCACAAAAAAGGGCAGCCAAAAATTGTGCTTAGGAATGTTAGCACTGTTAGCAGAATGGAAAATTCCAATACTGCTTTTTTTTTTTTTTTTTGTTCAGGTATATATGCAAAATGTTTGAATCTATTCATTACACTTGCCCATTTATCCCAGATATCTAAACAGAATTGATAGATCCACAAACGTAGAGTAGACACCATGAAACTGATTTAAAGTATCTGAGCAGCATGAGTAAATTAGAAACATTATACAAAAAAGTGACACACATCTGTGATTTATTACAATTAACATGCAAAAGACATTAATCATAAAATTGTTACAATTGTCAGTGACATAATTTGTAAAATTGATAGAAGTACATGCATTTTATTATCTGAAACAGATAACTGACTCTAATTGTTGCTTATCACCAAATGCAATACTAACAACACTGCTGTTTACTAAAAACACTAAATGTTGTCACTTTCAACACTGCTGCTTATTAAAACCACTAAATAATGTCAATTTCAACACTGCTGAACACTCAATGACATCACTAACAACACTGCTGCTTATTAAAAACACTAAATGACATCACTAACAACACTGCTGCTTATTAAAAACACTAAATGACATCACTAACAACACTGCTGCTTATTAAAAACACTAAATGACATCACTAACAACACTGCTGCTTATTAAAAACACTAAATGACATCACTAACAACACTGCTGCTTATTAAAAACACTAAATGACATCACTAACAACACTGCTGCTTATTACAAACACTAAATGACATCACTAACAACACTGCTGCTTATTAAAAACACTAAATGACATACTAACAACACTGCTGCTTATAAAAAACACTAAATGACATCACTAACAACACTGCTGCTTGTTAAAAACACTAAATGACATCATTAACATCAATGCTGCTAAAAAAACCACTAAATGACATCACTTACAACACTGCTGCTAATAAAAACACTAAATGACATCACTTACAACACTGCTGCTAATTAAAAACACTAAATGACATCACTTACAACACTGCTGCTTGTTTAAAACACTAAATGACATCACTAACATCAATGCTGCTAAAAAAACACTAAATGACATCATTTACAACACTGCTGCTAATAAAAACACTAAATGACATCACTTACAACACTGCTGCTAATATACACACTAAATGACATCACTTACAACACTGCTGCTTATTAAAAATACTAAATGACAAAACATTGCTGCTTATTAAAAACACTTATTGACATCACTAAAAAACACTTCTACTTTATATACACTAAATGACAACACTTACAACACTGCTGCAAGTAAAAACACTAAATGACATCACAAACAACACTGCTGCAAGTAAAAACACTAAATGACATCACATAACTATTGCTTATTAAAATCACTAAAAACATTATTCTTAAATCACTGAAGGCACCAAAATTGTCATATCTTGCATTTCATTTTTAATCAAATTTGTAAAATGGTGCCAATGCAACCAATAGCTAAAACCATCTTTCTTAGAGCCATTAGGTGTAGGAGCAAATCCTCTTATAATAATTATAAAGATTTTAGCTGAATAAAGAGATCAAAATAAGTTAATTGCACATTTTTTTGCACCACAACTATATACATGTAAATAAATAGATATCAAATATTTAACACACTATTTCTTTTAACTAAGTGTTTGTAAACTTTCCATCATATGTACACATGTTCACATATGTGGTAAAGATGTGCATGTCTGGTTAAATAAACAGCATATATGTCCCGCCTGAAAGTACAGAAAAATATCATATTGAACTAAAATCCCAATCAACAATCCCAAATATCATGCTTCGGTAACCAAGGATTTTCTGTTTTAACTCTACTTAAATTAATAATTCTTAATACATTTATAAAACATTTTTGAAAAGTAGATTTTCATTGGTTAATTTTAGTAATTCAGGACAAAACAGAACAAGAGCACCAAAAGGGCCTGTATTGCTCACATGGAATACCCTTATTTTGTTCTTTGCTTTTTCTTTTTAAATATATCCAATCAGTAAAATGTAAAAAAACTCACTAGCAATATCCTTATTTTCTATTTTTTCAAGCACTATTTATCATAAATTTCCTTTCAATTGGCCATGTACTTTCAGAAGATTTAGGCTGAAATAAACCTTATTTGCATGTTACATAACTATTGCAAAAATGAAAAATTGTACAGAAAAACCTATTACACATCTAGTTTCTATGTTATAAATTTAAACAAAATCAGTACAAAATAAACCCATAATGACCATTTTTAGATTTTTGCTATTTATAGTAACGGAAGCCATCTTGGATTTCCGACAGACATGTACTTTCAGAGAAGAAGATATTCAAAGATTTCGGCTAAAAATAGACCTTATTTGCATATTACGTAATTATTGCGAAAACTAAAAATCGTACAGCGAAACCCGTTATATATGTCTAATCCCCCGACATCTCGTTTCTATGTTTCAAATTTCAACAAAATCGGAACATAAATAAACCCATAATGGCCAATTTTCGATTTTTGCTATTTATAGTAATGGCAGCCATCTTGAATTCTGACAGACAAGTTGGATACAATTTTGACCTTCCACACTCCATATCATTTCAACTGGCCATGTACTTTCAGAGGAGAAGATTTTCAAAGATTTTGGCTAAAAATGAATCTTATTTGCATATTACGTAATTATTGCACAAACTATATATGTTTTATCCCCTGACATCTATTTTCTATGTTTCAAATTTCAACAAAATCGGGACATAAATAAACCCATAATGGCCATTTTTAGATTTTTGCTATTTATAGTAATGGCAGCCATCTTGGATTTCTGACAGACATGTCGTAAAATATTTTAAATCTATACCACCCAAGGACCTTCCACACTCAATATCCTTTCAATTGGCCATGTACTTTCAGAGAAGAAGATTTTAAAAGATTTCGACTGAAAATGAACCTTATTTGCATATTACGTAATTATTGCTTATTTTCAAAGATTTCAGCTAAAAATTAGACCTTATTTGCATATTACGTAATTATTGCAAAAACTAAAAATCGTACAACGAAACCCGTTATATATGTTTAATCCCCCGACATCTATTTTCTATGTTTCAAATTTCAACAAAATCGGTACACAAATAAACCTGTAATGGCCACTTCATGATAGGTTTTTGCTATTTATAGTAACAGCGGCCACCTTGGATTTAGGACGGACATGTCGGATACAATTTTTAATCTACAGCAACTAAGGACCTTTCATACCAAATTTCATTTGAATTGGCCTATTGGTTTCAGAGAAAAAGATTAAAGTTTATGCACGCACGCTTTACCATTCTATAAGCTCACCCTGGCTTTTCCAGGTGAACTAAAAATTGTTTTAATTAATATCTTTGCAGAATGACGGGGAGTTAAGTTTGTGGGTTGATTGTACAAGATTCAATGGTGGATTCTAATGGATTGGCTGGATCAACCATACTTGTGGCCTTTAGAGGTGACACCTGTCATGAACTTATGATTTTTCTTATTGTATCCATTTTTTAAAAATTTCGAAAGATAAATAATGTAAAGTGTCAATTTAATGTTTAAAAAGTATATGTTGATGGAACAAAAACTCTGACCATTCATTGACTGAATATTCACCTTTTGAAAATAATTTCGCATGAGGAAATTAAAAAATTTCCTTACAACACATACTATAAGCAATCTATGTGCAAATATCAAATTTTTCAAATTAAACACCATTACAAGTCTGTCCTATAACAGGAAATATTTCATAAGGAAAATGCCTTTTTAGAACACCATATGAAAAACCAAGGTATAAAATCAATATGAGTCTGTAGGTATGTGATCTATAACTTTGGAATCACCCTGAAAAACTTTCATATATTCTCACATATACCTAAAAATGTTAAATTTGGAGGACATTTAAAATGTAAGTTAACAGTAATTTCAGAAACTGGAAAACATTTGTTTTCTGTGTTTTGTATAAGACTGAAATACCTGTTTACCTAATGGTGCCCTAACTATTATGCTGTAGTTTGCAAACAATATTCATTCCTTATTGAAAATATACAAGTATTAAAAGTATTCCTTTTTATGTAAAAAACTTCAATTTCACAAAAATATATTTAAGGAAGAATAAACTTCAAAATACTTAATAAAACTCAGATATAAGAATTTAATCTTTGGATCATCTAAATGTTACATATTTCAATATCAGAACTCATCATTTGTATATTACATATATAACAATTTACTTACACATGGATAATTTATATCTTTATTACATTAAGTATGTAATAGGGCCGTTTGTAAAACACTTTTATTGGTGCATTTAAAGAATTTTTGATTTCCATAGTCTATGTGACATACATTTTACAGTCATGAATAAAACAATTTTTAAAGGAGTAGATGAAATGGTGTACAAAAGGCCCCTAAAGATAAGTTGTGATGATTTATATATTCAAATGTATAAGAAATATTATAAAGCTTGTGTCATATACAATGTCATAAATATTTCATGTGATAATCACTTCTATTTTAAAAGAAAACATACAAATTGTGCCATTTTTATAAAGTTCTGTTAAAGCACTTAATGATTTTAAAAGGAAGTTCCAAGGATAAATGTCTAGAATGCCTCAATGAAACAGTCAAAATCAAACTTGACCTGTATTTTATCAATATATATACTCAAATGTCTATCAATATTTAAAGCATAATAAAAATAAATAATGAATGAACAGACATTGACTTGGCATTAATTAATTAAACAATACCCTGGCTAACATGTGGAACCTCAATGGTTAATGATCTAAAGCATGCACTATCATACTGCCTCTCACTGATTAGGTTCCGATCCAAATTAAGGAGATCTAAGTGTGAGAAAGCTTGTCAGTTCCCTGGCTGAAGGTATATAGTTTTCTCAAAGCACTTTGCTACAATGTAAATGAAGGAATCTTGCCTGAGGTGAAAAACAACATTATTCAACTCCCAGTTATCATGTATGCAATGAGGCACAAAAAAGCAATGCCTTTCTGCAATCCTTAATGCCCTTTTAGTTACTGATCAAATAAGGTAATACATCTACTACAATGTAATAACCTTTATTTCTTACCTTGCATTCACAGGAGGCACAAGGATCAGTTCTCAAAACCCAGTTTTCTCCATGAGAAAAAGTATGACCTTGATACAGACATGTTGTAGCAGAGTTGTCTGCCCCTCCTATATCATGGAGCTGGTTAATACAAGGATTATCTTCCACACATCTCGGACAACAGTCTCCAGGTTCCTGAACAGTATGCTGACAGGTTGTTTTTGGACATTTCAATGGCCAACAGTCTATTTCACCATTCTGAAATTTAAAATTTAGCATTTTTAATTCAACAATAATACTCACTGTTACCAGGAAACATGTTCAATTATTCTATCCTAGTTTGGTTGTAATGTTTGGTAAGGATTTTTTTTAACTTAACTACCATAGAAGTTGACACCAAAAATACAAATGGCACAATCATAGAAAATTAACACTTATAACCCACCTTTGCTTCTATGACAATTTGCAGGTATACTCAAGGCTCAGTTCTCAATGGTTCCAGTGTTACAGTATGTGATAAGATTTCTGTATGAAGAATAGCTTAAGAACAACAAATGGTAAATTGTGTCCATTGTAGTAGATAGATATTCAATCTTGAATCTGCTCCAAATTTTTTTTAAACTTATGTCATTTGTAATATCTAAAAGCATTTTAAAAATTGTCCAGAAATAGAAAACACAGAATTATAATTTACAAAAATGTTAGTTTTTCAGTGATATCAATTATTGATGTCGAAAATAATTAGCATTGGATTGAAAAGTCCAGCTTTATTTCTTATAACACATGATATTAGAAGCCAGGTGTTAGTACCATTGGTTTTTGAAATGAAGTTATAAACACTTCAGAAGTGATTTTTCATCTCCCATTTTCACTTATAAGCAGTAAAATGATTTAAAGACCTAA
The DNA here is from genome assembly GCA_029721355.1 of Tegillarca granosa. Taxonomy (NCBI): domain Eukaryota; kingdom Metazoa; phylum Mollusca; class Bivalvia; order Arcoida; family Arcidae; genus Tegillarca; species Tegillarca granosa. The sequence goes on along the minus strand of CM056596.1, from coordinate 10,921,435 downwards.
CCTTTTCTGGTTACAGAAACCTTTGTGGGTTCAAAGAGCTGAAGCAGAGGCCACTAGTGTCCTGTACAGAAGATGCTGTTACAACTAGACATAATTGAAGAAATCTATGCAATGTTATCTGAGCTAAACTTAATCATAAATAAATGTACTTGTCAAATGCCATGATAATATTCCATGGAAACCTGTAAAAGTGGACGTTATAAACAGGTGACCTTGATAAACAGCTAATGTAAGATACAAAAGAAACAGAATTCATTTAAGGGACAATAAGCAGGTGGTCTTTTTGACATGATTGAAACAGAAATGTCCAGATTTCTGCAACTTCATAAATAGCTGGTAATAACTTAATGTACATGAAGTAATCTTTATGACATGTATGTAATTTTATTCAACAAGTTAATTAATTTTAAATGGAAAATGCATCACTTAATTATTTTTTAGCAAAATGAGATTTTTAAGCATGTAATTCAATCAATCAACAATAAATTAATACATTTCCTCTAATATTTGTTGTAGATCTAGTAACAAAAAAGACAACAGATAAAAGTGTTATGTACAATAAGATTAACACCTAATTATCTGTACAATATATAGGGAAGCTTCTTTTTAAGTCAATTACATAGTTTTAGAGGTATCATTTCCTTCTCTAATTCAAATATCTTGTGTATTAATTCTTCCAGAATCTAGAGGTCTTTTGCTCTAGTCTACCTGCACAGGTAATTAATGTACCAATCGATTCAAAAATGAATGGTAAGTAGTGATCTAGAAATATTTTCTTTTTTCAAAATTACAAAAAATGAAAATAAGTAAGTGTAGTCACATGTACATCAATAAAACAATTACTCACTCAAATGAAATATAAATATGATTTCAGACAAACTGGAAAAAAATGTGTTCAACAGTCAGTGTACAGAGACAGAAGGGAAGTTAAAATTATTGTCTTTAAAGGGTACCTGTAACGATTTTCAGTTTTGACATATTTTATTCGTCGTATTTAAATATGGCTGTAGTGAAAATTCCATAAAACTTAATTCCATAATAAGGTAGATATCGGTGATTTTCTAATAGATCTCTAGAAATCCAAATCAAAAAGGTCGATATCGAGGCTCCCGTGTTGTGACGTCATAGCAGTAACAAACCTCCACAGAATATTATTTACCAACTACTAAAATAAGTCAAATACGAACTTGTAGTTTAAATTTCTATGATTATTAATCCTTTTGTTTATTAGACACATTCCTTAGATTTAGACCCACACCTGTAATTAACAGGATGTTACTTATAATTTGCAAAATCGATTTGCATGTTGATAAAGTTATCTTACGACCGGTAATATACAATACTATATTTACAGTTCCAGTAAAGTAAAATAATTTTATTTGGTAAACGTTATTTGTCATATACAGTATAAAGATTTCACTCCGGAAAAAATGGATATTTCATTTGTAAATTTTAAAAAGTAAGAAAAAGAATTCTTTCTTAGTTTTCATGTCAATAATAATTATTATTATTATTTTATTTTTATTATTATTATTATTATTATTATTATTAATATTATAAAATACAACTTTCAGGCAAAATCAAAATTAAAAATTGACGACCAGAAAAGTCTATTTAAAATATGTTTATTGATCTACTTACAGCATTTGATTTTATTAGATTTTAGTTTTCACTTTTCCTTGGGCATACATTTAGCTGTGATATTCTTAAATTCTTTATTCTATATATACAAATTCATAGAATTATTATTATTATTATTATTATCATCTCGTTTTTTTTAAATGTTGTCTCATTCTAAAATCCGTGTCATTTCATTTTAAACAATTATAATATATTTCGCGTAAAATAATTTGAGATGGAATATCTTGTTTTGTTTAGTTTTTATTATCCCAGCATTAATTAACCATCGGACAGTTGAAAAGAACTATGTAACAAACTTTAATTGTGTGAACATTTTCCAATTATCGAGAAAATGCGATGCCGCCAGACTACTTAAAAGTTTTCTACAGCACGGTCATTTAATTTCAACTGTCAATAAACATTGCACAAAAGAACATAGGCGATTGGTTTTTTATGTATTGATTTTTACCCGGTCCCACTGTCATGTGCTGATTTCGAATTTTAAATTTATAAAAGTAATGCATTCAAAATTCAAAATTTCGAATGCATTATTTTAATAGAAATTCAAAATCAGCATATGACACCACAGTAAGTTCCATAATATTCATCCGGTAGTCTGTCCAGTCCGACTTGATATTTAATTCATTTTAAAATGTCGACGATAAGATTAATTTTTCGTGTATTTGACTAGTTAAAACTAATCGCATATTTTTTGTTATAGCTATGCTACTTATCGTAATTCTCGAGTCTGTCCAGTCCGACTTCATAAAATAATTTATTTTCTTAAGTCACAGATATAATCATTTTTCGTGTTATTGACAAGTTAACACTCGTCAAGTATTTTTCAACAGCTATGCAACCAAATGCAGGTCGGGACTCGACTCAATATGTTCATCAGATTCGTCCATTTCTGGTTCGATTAAATAACGGTTTTACTCCAAATTCATCACTGATAACATTGTCTACTGCTTCCCGAAATAATGACGAACTATTTGACATAAATAGGTACATGTCAGAGTCTTTACTTTCTTCTACATACATCAATATATCATCATTGTAACTACTGTCTATTATGTTAGACACTACTTCTGATACTGCAATGACGTCACACGTTTATAACTCAAAACAAGGCGTTTCAATTTTCGATAAAGAGAAGGTTATAAAATATGGATTTCAAACCGCTATAACTTTTTTATTTTGTCACCAATTTTGATACGGTTTTCAATATTGTTATATTTAAATAATATTTAAAACAATTGTGATAAAAAATTTTTTGGTTAAAGGTACCCTTTAAACACACATATTTTACATCATGTTAAGATTTTTGTTTATATCTCCATCACACTCTCAATAAAGTGAGGTAGTTGGGTACCATATTGTTGCAAAAGGACTAAGGGTTTTTTAAAAAGTAGGTGGCGAAAATGACATACTGGTGCAAATAGGCTGTGGTGCAAAAAGGATGCCAAACTGGCGCAAACAGATTTCTCCCGATACAATGCATTATGATTAGAAGTTGTGGAAAATGCACAGGTAAGAAGTGAAATTCACACCTGTACATGAAAACAGTATATATTGAATAATGTCCTGAATAAGGGTGTCAAATTATGATATCAAATCAGTTTGCATGTTATTTTTCACCTTGATAGTATCAGGGTACAATATTTGGTGGTTATCATTTCTTTTTATCAGAATAAAATGCTCAAAGTTTACAGGTTCAATGGATATGATCTAAATATTCACACCCTGATAATATTTAAAATCCTTCAGCTATAATTTATTATAAACATCAAAATGTTACTGAATATGTTAAATCGTAAGGAATACTTTTACCTGACTGATGTGAATTAAATGGCCGATCAGGTATGATTATATAACGAAGCATTTTAGATATACCTGAATGTATAGGAAAAGTTTTACCTGCGTAAAATATGACCTGATAAGTCTACATTTCAATTGAATATACATCCAATTTCATATGTGCATACAATTAAAAAAAGTATAATTTCAAATGATATAAATTTTTTTAGATTTATATGTAACAGGAATGGGTATGCTAAGGTGTCACTTGCAGACCTAACATTTTACTAAGTAAGCCATTTTTATGGAAATGAGTTGTGTTTATCTTGTGCAACTTTTGGTAATAGAAACATTAAGTTCCAGTAATTTCTGTCAAGTCACATGGCTTAATTTGTTGGATCAAAGAGTTTTTTTTTTAAATGGAAAAAACAAAAACATTGCATACTAAGTACAACATAAACTGACACTTCCATGCCACAAATCCTTGTTTAGAGTCGTTGCCAAGCTGCTTCTGAGATTGAGGTTTTCTGCTTCATTTAATGCTTACTTAGTGTCAATATTGTATCCTCTGATTGAGTGATTTGAATGTAGTAGAATAGTGATGTTTTATACCGCAGTAAGGATTTTTCACTTAAAAACCACTATGGTAGCCCATTTGGTTAAGACTTGAAAATTGATAGTGACTGTTCTTTCGCCAAGCACTCAGAATTAAGAAATAAAAATCACAGGGTCCTTTGGATGAGACCTTAAAAACTGATGCCCTGTGTCACAACAGACATGGCAGGCTAAAAACCCTCCCTGCACATTGCCCTAGGCACACTGCAAAGGGCAAAATTCTGCATCTTCATCTTTAGCTGGTGATGTCTCAATATAAGTAAAATATTCTTTACTGGGACGTAAAACCCCATTAAATCAAATCAAATCAATTTTCACTTACATTAAAGTAGTCAGTCCTTAGTTGGTGGAGGAAACTGGAGTACCCAAAGAAAACCACCAACCTTCAGAAGAGAAAACTAAGTGATTTGTAGTGAACAACTCACCATCAGTGCCATTAAAGGATAAAGTTCTCTCGATTAAAACTTATTTAGTGAATGATGCAGATGATTTTATTTTATTTTTTTAAAAATTTTTAGTATTCAGAGTATTTTCATGAGGAATTTCAATTTCCACAAGGAATTTCAATTTCTATAAGTCATCATTGACACCTTAGTCTATCTACTCCTATACTTATAATTCAAAATCTGCAAATACAATAAAATAAATATGTTTTAATCTATCTTGTGTCTATCTTGTTTTGTTACGATTCTTTCAGAAATATTAAATATTGATAGTATTGCTTTACTGAGTAATCAATTCTCAACAGGATATTTCTAAATTACTCCACTTTCAAATGAAATTTGTTTCTCTGAAATCAATAAAATAAGATATATTTCACTTTCAAATTTCTAATTTAAATATTACCTACCAGTTTATGCATGTTTATTCATCACTAACAATTTTTTTTAATTGTGAACATATATCATATATCCAATTTAGTTAATAAAATTGTAAGTAATAGATTCAATGCTGTATATCTACCTCTTCAATTTCTTAAGACCATTTGTGTTACATTTATCATAGCTATATATAAGTGGAGTTGAGAAAGGGTTTTTTAACGGCATAACACAGTATGCTGGAGAAATCCATTCATGATGCAATGTCTTGCCATAAATCACTTAATCATATAAATATATTATATTCTTTCATGCACCAACAGTAAATTGCAAATATTGTAAAAATAAAGTGTTTGTAAATAGGATAATTTTGTTTCATTTACCTGTACATGTATTTACAAAACTGTTGTTTAAAAATGTATAATGTTAACTGCACATGACTTAACTGGACCCCCTCTATGATATTATAGTAAGAGAAATCTCTTTAAGAGAGTTAAATAAGGTCAGCAATTTAAAATTCTGAATTTCTTCAACTGATTGACTTTAAATACTTTTGTAAGGCTTAAAACAATAAAAACAATTAAATTTATGCACAAACTGCAACAGATTTTGTTTTTGGTTGATGATTTTAATCACTTGAAAAAATAACACAAGTACAGTGATAATGTCACTCCTTTATTATGTAGGCCCTGAAAAATAGACTGATTTAAATAAGTACACATACAATTTTTATTAGAATGGTGTTCAGTGTCCAGGGAATGATTATATCACATGTTTTGATGATGTCAGAATTAGGATGTGGAGAAAACCTGAGTATTCAACAAATTTCAGAATTTCAGGGTATGCATTTTAACTTCATGTATAATGAACCACCCCCAGCTGAACTATTCCCAAGTAAACTAGAGTCTGTAGTATCTAGGTCCTAGATGTTTTATCCAAAAAATAAAGGCTCTCCTGCAGTATGATATCAAACAAGTAACAATAAATTGGTTATCTGTTACAATGTTTCTTGACAACATCTGAATTGATTGTTAATAAACTTTAAGGAAATCTTTAATTATGTGTCTGATCCATCAAACATTTTCCAACACATCATTATTTTAATAATTTGCCTTGAATTTGGAAATTCATTCTCATCACATGATAAGGGGGTACAGACCCTATTGATATGAGTGTGGATGTGGAATGGGGGTCCACAGTGGCTGAACAGTGGCTTACTAATCAAAGTGCCCCTCACACCTAGGTTCAAGTTCTATTTGGGAAAGGCTCTTATGCAAGGACACTCCTAAGTTTGCTTGTGAAATGACAATGGTTTTCTCTCTCTACTCCAGTTTCCTCCATTATTAAAGAGTGGAGTGGAGTAATGGTGTTTTATGCCCCAGTCAAGAATCTATCACTTATTTCGAGGTGGTCAGTTCTGGGATGGTGGAGGAAACCAGAGTGCCTGAGAAAACCACCGACCTTCGGCAAGTGAACTGACAAACTTTCTCACACTAGGATCTGTCCCGAGTGGGATTCGAACCCAAGTGGTGAGAAGCACTGTGGTCTGTAAATGCGCGCTTTAGACCACTTGGCCACCGAGGTCCCTTCCAAGATCAAAGAGTCGAGACCAATAAGTCAATTAATCTTTACTAGAGTATTAAACAACATCTTGCTTTTGATATGCCGTTAGACATTTTTTTCAATTAGGAAAAGTAAATATTGTCTATCTGAATTATGGGAACTAAAATTTTAAGGTTTAATTAAAAAAAAAACCAAAACACTACTTATAGCTTTGACTTCTTAATGTTTAGAGCTTAGGGAACCTGCTAACAAGTCTCAGTTTATATTCAGCTGTGATTAAACCCATAACCTCCACTTAGCAAGGTAAACAATTTATAAACTAAGCTTGCAAAGTGATGAGGTATAAAATAGTGATTTAGTCAACATTGTATAAAAAAGACATGCAAGTATAATTAACTCCAATGTTTTATAGATTATTTTATCTGATAATACTTGTACCAGCTCAACAAATATTTGTTTTGTAATTTCCTATGATAAAATCCCATATTATGATGTAATTTTGTCAATAAATTTTTAATTTTCATTCACAGAACAGCACAGGTGTGTATGTGGTTATGAAGAAGGAAGTAACTTACAGGTACAGTTAACATGTTTGTATGACAATTTATTTACCTGTTAATTGTAAAAATGGATAATTATAATAAGGAGATAAATGGTCAATATCTGCAAGATCAATCCATGAAACAGACTGATATAGTCCCAGAAAATGACCTGGCCAAGGAGTCTAGTTATAATAAAACAAATCCTGTCTCAGAAAGTCAAGAGATAGGTAATGTTGATGTGAAAAATAATCAGGATGAAAATGAACAAGGAAAAAAGTTCAAAAATAAAGATTTCAAAGATGAACTTATAGGTGAAAACAAAGAAAAATATAATGGTAATAATGTTTCTAAAATTAAGGACGAAAAGGAGGGTAATTTTCAAAGTGGTGAACATAGAAGTGAAAATCATGATTGTATAACTGAAAGTGAAATCAAAGTGGAGAATTCCAATTATAAAAATGGTGACAGCAGTCAGCAAAAATTTAAAGTGAATGAAATCAGCCAGGAAGGGACTACACTAGATGATGGCAGTAGTCAACAAGAATCAAGGCGTAATGACATCAGTCAGGACGGGCATATACAAGATGATGGCAGTAGTCAACAAGAATCAAGGCGTAATGACATCAGTCAGGACGGGCATACACTAGATGATAGCAGCAGTCAACAAGAATCAAAAGATAATGACATCAGCCAGGAAGTGCATACACAAGATGATGGCAGCAGTCAACAAGAATCAAAAGATAATGACATCAGTCAGGACGGGCATACACTAGATGATGGCAGCAGTCAACAAGAATCAAAAGATAATGACATCAGTCAGGACGGGCATACACTAGATGATGGCAGCAGTCAACAAGAATCAAAAGATAATGACATCAGTCAGGACGGGCATACACTAGATGATGGCAGCAGTCAACAAGAATCAAAAGATAATGACATCAGCCAGGAAGTGCATACACAAGATGATGGCAGCAGTCAACAAGAATCAAAAGATAATGACATCAGTCAGGACGGGCATACACTAGATGATGGCAGTAGTCAACAAGAAACCAAAGATAATGACATCAGTCAGGAAGGGCATACACAAGATGATGGCAGCAGTCAACAAGAATCAAAAGATAATGACATCAGTCAGGAAGAGTATACACTAGATAATGGCAGCAGTCAACAAGAATCAAGGCATTATGATATTAATCAGGCAGGGCATACACAAGATGATGGCAGCAGTCAACAAGAATCAAGGAGTAATAACATCAGTAAAGAAGAACCTACACAAGATGGCAGCAGTCGACAAGAATCAAAGAATAATGACATCAATCAGGAAGGACACACAAAAGATGGTAACAGTCAGACTGAATCAAAAGAGGATAAAAGCAGTCATCAAAAACCACTAAAAGACAGCAATGGGCAAAAGCTTAAACAAGATGGAAGCTGTCAGCAAAAACCTATACAAGATGACGACAATCATCAAGGATCACATAATAATGACAACAGTCAGCAGCAGTCAATAGAGAAAAATATACCAAGTAGTCTGCAAGAATTAAAACAGGACAACAGACATCAAAAAGAACCAAAACAGAATGGCTGCAGTCAGCAAAGCAGGAAGTATGAAAAGGAAAATGGTGAAAGCAATAAAAAAACTAATTGGATAGTTTCTTCAGAGGAAGATGAGAATGAAGAATCATATGACAAGTTAGAGTGTAGTTGCAGACTACGAGACAAAGCAAGTAAAGTATGGTTTTGTCAACATTGTGACATTGTTGTGTGTAATAAATGTGGGTATGGTCATACCCATCATGCATTGTGTGACTTAAAGGAAATGACAAAATTAAAGAAAAACAGTATTTATCATTTTCTCATACAAACACAAGAAAAGCTTCAACTTCATCAAGAAGCTATAAGCAGCATTAGAGAAAATAAAAAATGTTATACTGAGCAGGTATATCAATATATAGCCGAATTACAAAAACGAAATGAACAAGTGAAAGCTGCTGTTGACATGGTGACAAAACAAATGATCAAATCCCTTCAAACTCAAGGACAGACAGATCAACAGGTTTTAGAACAAAAAGAAGGAATTTTAGAAACTGAATCTGAAAAGTTACAAGAAAATATAAAAATGTGTGAGGATAGTATTAATTCTAAAAATATATCCAAAGTTGTAGAATTTGCAAATTATTTAGCTAATCAGAAATGTCATATTCTTCCAGCTCAGATATCCAATCCAATAAACCCCCCTGTATTTATTGAAGGAGAAATCTATCCAAATGTTATCAAGTGTTTGATTGGCTGTTTTGATTACAGTGTATGCCAATCAAAAGAAGCTATTGTGAATTCAAATGTTTCTAAAATTATTGATGTAGTTGTTATTTCTAGTTTTCAACCAAAGCTATCTTACAATCTTGTTGCTACTGGTAACAATGAAAGTGCTTGGTTAGGAAATATAGGTCGATCTGATATCTCAATGGTAACAGAAAAGGGAAAATTTGGAAAAACAACAAAATTAGGCTCAATTTTCAACCAGACTGATATAATTGATATGGCCTTGACAGGTGATGAAGACTTACTCTTTACAATATATGATGGTAACATTATCAAGAAATTGTCCAAATATGATAAGTTGGAAGATTTTGCTGACATGACTCCGTATTCCACACGAGGAATCACCGTAACTGAGGAAGAAGACATCTTAATTTGTCTATACAAAGATGGTGATGGAAAGATTAACAGGTTAACATCAACTGGTCATATAGTAGAAACAATCAAGCATGGATATAATGGCCATCTTTTGTTTAAAGAGCCATTGAACGTACATCAGAACAAAAATGGCAATATTTGTATTATCCAGTTTGATGAATCACGTAACAGTAAAAATTTGGTAGCAGTAGACAAGGCAGGACAACTCAAATTTATCTACAATGGCCCTGAAGGAGTGACTCTAGACAAGGTGTTCTATCCGTGGTATGTTGTCACTGATAAATGTTCTAACATTCTTATAAGTGACCAGCTAAATTGCTCCATCCACCTCTTAGACGAGAATGGAAATTTCTTGAAATTTCTCTTCACATGGAGAAATGGACTAGATTGGCCCCAGGGTTTGAGCATTGATAAAAATGGTCATTTGTGGATTTGTAGTAACGATAAGTATCAGAAAAGCACAGTGTATATCATAAAGTATTTAGAATAAATGTTTCTGGTACTGTTGTAACAATATTTTTGGTCTTAAGTTTATTCTGCTTATAATTTTACATATCAACTTAAACAACATTGGAAATAATAAGAGCGTGGTAAGAAAGACAACTCTTGTCAAGAACTTCATATAACCTAGCATTGCAGTTACAGTCTATAGTCCCAACAAGAAGTTTGTGCATACTAAAATCTATAATTATCTTTTTCAGCATAACAAACCCATACATAGAAATTACATGTCTAGATTCTAATTTTTTTTGCCACATAAGACCATCCTTGTTGGGACTATAAACATTTGTACTTTTTACTGGATATATTTATTTAGTCAGTTATGACAAGATATTTAATAAGATAATTGCATGTTCTTGATCATAAAATAGAATCACAACAATCTTATTATAACACAAAATATAAAGTGTTAAAGTTCTCTGATTGACAATAAAAAATAAATATTCAATTATTTTGAAGATAAAAAGTTAATGTTTTAATTATATAATCAAACTTGACAAATATCTTACAACTTAATTGGTTCAAACAAAGGTGGGAAAATATTTCTTACTGACTTAAATATTAATGATCCACTCCCATTTAGGTTTGATATGATTTGATTTAATGGAGTTTTACGTCTCAGTCGAATATTTATTTATATCAAGACATCACCAGCTATAGGTGAAGTAGCAGAAATTTTGACTTTTGCAGTGCGCTTAAGGGAGGGTCTTTAATGTGCCATGCATGCCATGACATGGGGAATCAGTTTTTAAGGTCAAATCTGACCTCCCACATATGAAGGGAGCACTCTACTAACTAAGCTACTGTAGTGGTTACTCACACTCAGGTGCTCTATGACATATTTGGTTGTTACATCATCAATTACAAACAAACGTACAAACAATTGCTATGGTGAGTAAATCTTTGATTCTGGTATTTGAAAAGTGATAATTTGCATTGTTTAATAGATCTATTTCTTGCCAGGAGTAAATAAGTGTCCATTTTTTTTTTGTCAATGTCCTGAATGGAAAAAAATTAATTCAATGCATAAATGGAACACCAAGAAAAAAATAAGATGTAGGGGGACAAAACTCATTTCTGAGGTAAAGTATTGGAGACTGTCTATGTGACAGTAATCCTAGCCTGTCTAAAACATGTGATTTTTTGTTTTAGTACCAAAATAATACCTACCAAACATTCACATGTCTGACACTGAAATATCCAATGTTCTCCATTCTCCAGTAAGATAGGAACTTCCTGGTGTTGACATTTGGCGTGTTTGTCACAGTGAGGACAACATTCATAGTCTACTTTATCTGCATCACAATTGCATTCTGTTTTATGACAGGTTGTAACACCTGACTGTAAAAATAAAAATCCACAAAATATGGTTCTTCAAATTATTGTTTACAAAAAACATCATGATCTCAAAATTTAATTTACAACATGAAGTAAAATCTGTGTATTAAGATCACCTAAGCAAATCAAGTGATTTAATTTGATAGACAGGTGGTCTTTATACAGAGGTGTTCACTATATATTGTTTACCTGTATAAATAAATATAACGAAAATTATGTGTAAGTGTTTGTTTTCTTCCTTTTAAACCTTTTATCTTTTAACAAAACTATTTATACTGATGCAAGCAATGATGGTATAAGTAATTATATTGGTATAAATGATTCAACAAAATTAAAAAAAAAAAACTAAGATCACTATTGGTAATTTTCAAGAGTGCATAATCTGTTCCATCCAACAGGAAGGAAGGGTAAGTTAATTGGTCATTGTTAAAAAGAAAACTACAGAAAACAGTCGTGTAATATTCCCAAATTGTCAGTGAATAAAATTTTAGTGTTGAAAGGGAGACAACTCTATTTAACCATAACATTCCCTAGACGGATGCTCATTTTTGTTAAGTTAGTTTTTTAAAGGACATAAATGAAAGCTATCTATATGAAATATTTTAAATACTGTTTGACCAAGGATCAAGGTAACAGTTTTTATTCATTAATTTTTCATGTACACCACATCCATTGTAAAAAAAAAAAAAAAAAAAAAAAAGACAAAACCTACCTTACAAACACAACTCATACATTTATCTTCCTCCCATATCCAGCTTGTATCATCTTTATGTTCTTGTCCATCGACCATACAACCTACACAAAATACAAAAAGTTCACATGTAATATCAGAGTTAAAATGCTTCTGCATACTGGAAACATTCAATACTAGACTTTTATGATTGCAGGCTTCAGTTTCATTATCATTTCTTAACAAAACTAGAAATTAGAAAAATTTTGTTGTTTCAAAATATTAATTTGAGGTGTTGATTTTGATGATAACTTTTAATTTGACATATAAATTCTAGTTTTGACAGTTTTTATTGTAGCACCATGAAATTTGCTAAAAATTGTCCGATTGAAGTTAAGGGACAGTTAGGTTGGAATAATAATGAAATTGATGAATGATATTTTGTTGTCTATAATAAATTAATAACTGATGTAAACCTTGTAACTTTTTACTTTCTTTATATCTTGAATAGTAACAAAATCATTCAGATTTAATTTATTTTTAATTTGACTTAAGTTATGGAAAATCTTACTTATTAAAGAAGTATTGTCAAACTGGGAACAAGAACCGGGGATAATTAAATGGCACCAACTTTACTGACAGTCACCTTAGAGGACATGTTTTTCAATATGGTGTGTAGAATGAAAGTCAGTTTCTTTTTAGCCCATTTTCTGAATGTACAATATTTACTTGTGTTTGTATGTGTGTGCATGTGCATGTTCAATAGGAGTATGGGAGGGGATGCAGGTGATTGTTAAAATGCTAACTTACTTTTGATACATGGCATTCCAGGTTGACATTCACAGCTATAAGATCCCTCTGTATTTACACACTGTGTACTTGGGTGACAAGTGTGACCATTTCCTTCACCAGCACATTCATTTAAATCTATAAAAAATAAAATAAATAAATAAATAAATTCTACAAAATTGTTGTGAATTGCATAGTTGCCATTGTGATATTGTTTTATATGTTCACTTATAAAGAAAATGTTAAATAAGAGTAGAGTTGCATAATATATTTTATGCCCCAGTCAGTCCCAGTCAAGATTCCTATTTTATGCCCCAGTCAAGATTCCTTTTTTATGCTCTAGTCATCCTATTTTATGCCCCAGTCAAGATTCCTTTTTTATGCCCTAGTCATCCTATTTTATGCCCTAGTCATCCTATTTTATGCCCTAGTCATCCTTTTTTATGCCCCACTCAAGATTTCTTTTTTGTGCCCTAGTCATCCTATTTTATGCCCTAGTCATCCTATTTTATGCCCCAGTCAAGATTTCTTTTTTGTGCCCTAGACATCCTATTTTATGCCCCAGTCAAGATTTCTTTTTTGTGCCCCAATCATCCTATTTTATGCCCTAGACATCCTATTTTATGCTCCAGTCAAGATTTCTTTTTTTGTGCCCTAGTCATCCTATTTTATGCCCCAGTCAAGATTTCTTTTTTTGTGCCCCAATCATGCTATTTTATGCCCTAGTCATCCTATTTTATGCTCCAGTCAAGATTTCTTTTTTGTGCCCTAGTCATCCTATTTTATGCCCTAGTCATCCTATTTTATGCCCCAGTCAAGATTTCTTTTTTGTGCCACAGACAAGATTCTTTTTTATGCCCAAGTCAAGATTCTTTAACTCATATCAAGGTGACTATTACTGCAATGGTGGAAGAAACTGAAGTACCATGAGAAAAACCACTAACAAGTGAACAGACAAACTCTCTTATATAAGGAAATGACAAAATGGGACTCGAAACTAGATGTGAGGCACTGGGATCCTTAAGTACTTTAGACCACATGGCCATTGCCGGACCCCTGTATAATAACTGTCGTCCTAAATTGTCATTTAAAAAACCATCACTACAAACTTAAAAAGCAAGACACCAACATGCACAGTGACACTCATGTCAGAATTATACGAAACAAGCCTTACTAACTAGGAATCTGAATCAACCTTAAATACTTTGTAGGTCTTAGCAATTTAAGTAACCTGTAAGTTCCACATACATATTTATCATAAATGAAGTATAAGGGAGATAACTCTAAAAGAAAAATGTACTTAATGATCAGTAAGTAGTTGTATGCTAGTTTCCTATGCAAAACCAATTGAAAAGGAATGAGATAAGATGTATTCATAATAATGATTTCATACAAATCTGATTTTATGATAATCTTATTATTTAGTTTACATATTTCACTTGTTTTTCTGATCTCAGTTTTCACTGTGTTTCATCACCTAAGGAAAAAGGATTTCATGTCTAAGCAACCAGACCTTAATACACATATTGGAGTTACTCTGTTTGTGATAGTGAATTATTGATGTTTAATTATATTTGTTCACTTGATTAAGCCTTGTTTAAATGAAAATCATTATGTACATCCATGATTACTTAGAATATACTAGTATCTGTAAAAAAAATATATCTGATTTTGAAATTATTCATGCTAAAAATAACAATATTTTACTGAAAGTGATGCCTTTAGGGATGTACATGTCTTTCATAAAATGCACAAAAAGATTGGCATTTTGCCTGGTTTTTTAACATGTAAAATTCGCATTTTGACAACATATTCTATGACAACATAATCTATTGTAATCAGGTATCTGCATAGCAATGTTTTGTTATAACTTGGCTCAAAAAGTGAGAAAAGGTCAATTTTATTTGTACATGGATTGGATGGTTTTATCATTTTTATGAAAATTAAGTGTTACAACAACAGTGACGGTAGAAATGTCATAATACATGTATCAAACTTATACTAATGAGTTTTCACTTTTATATGGAAACAATATACAATACACTGTATAAGTATTTATATTGGCGTGTATTATATTTGGCACTCCCCAGGCTCTAAAACATTTAGTGTGTATAATATTGGTGCCCTAATGGTCTCCCCCTCAGACAGGTGAGCTAAAATGAAATTTTGAAGTGTTTTGATATTGGCGGAAATTGATTTAATAATAATTCAATATTAATACACAGCAAAGCAAAAATACATACATATACAGTATTTATTATCATAATTTGAAAAAAAAATGCTAACTGAAAATCAAATAAAAATTAGTCAATGTACCACATTGTTGAAATGAATAACAATAGACACAAAACTAAAGAACGGTATCAATTAATCATTGGTTGTCAGAAGAATGGTATAGCTCAGCTGCACATAAAGTCCATACAAAACTTCACAAAAACTTTACCATTGATGTCAGATACCCAATCCGTTACTTTTGTGCTGCATTAAGAATGCTTGTTAAAACCTATCGAAAATTGGTAAGAGTTACCTTCCTTCACCCATAAGTTAAGAAAAACTATTGTGGTGTTTTAGTGCAATCTCCTCCTGGGTGATGTATTGACAATACCCCGAGAGATGTCAAACTAGCAGACTAATTAGATTGAACGATAACCTAGATCACACAACAGGTAAACCTATACCTGAGAAAATCTCATTAAGTCTTTCTTTGATGTTCAAATCATAAGCTCAATTAATGAAATCAAAATCTGATTACATTGGTGTGTTGATAAAAAACTTGACAGATCCAAACACTTGATACCAGACTTGATTGTTTTACTCTGGTTACAAGTAGTGGCGGGAATTAAGGGTGATCCCAGTTCAAAGAAAGTTTATATAACGAGAGGATGATCCCTTTTTAATAAGTCTGTCGTTAGTTATTTTAAGATTCTTATATCAGTGCTTATTCAGCGTAAATCATTTTTAGAAAAACTATGCAATATTATCCATATTGATAAAAAAATTAACCTTTTTTTCTTTTTCATAATCATTAACACACTAGTTGGTATAAATTTCATTAAAACAGTTTAACATGGCAAGCTGCTTGTAGAACAGTGAAGGTGATTAAAACCAAAAAGATTTTTAACCTCCTGCACTGGAAATCATTTTGTCATTATATTCACTGCCTGTCCAAAGTCTCGGTATGTGGTTATAATTTGTTTTAAATTTCTGATTTCTTGCCGTGATGTAGCTTATTCTTGGTTTCTCTACTTGGTTAGATGATTGATTGAATGTTGTTTTATGTTGCATTAGCAATTGTTAGCTAAAATTCTTAAACAAGAATTTTTTGTTTAGTTTTCTTCAATCAAGAAAATGATATAGTGATATCATACATGTGCTAATGTGGACTTGATAAATGATATAGTGATATCATGCATGTGCTAGTGTAGACTTGATAAATGATATGGTGTTATCATACATGTGCTAGTGTGGACTTGATAAATGATATAGTGTTATCATACATGTGCTAGTGTGGACTTGACAAATGATACAGTGATATCACACATGTGCTAGTGTGGACTTGATAAAAGATACAGTGATATCATGCATGTGCTAGTGTGGACTTGATAAATGATACAGTGATATCATGTGTGTGCTAGTACAGACTTGAAAAATGATACAGTGATATCACGCATGTGCTTGTGTGGACTTGATAAATAATACAGTGATATCACACATGTGCTAGTGTGGACTTGATAAATGATACAGTGATATCACACATGTGCTAGTGTGGACTTGATAAATAATACAGTGATATCATGCGTGTGCTAGTGGGGACTTGATAAATAATACAGTGATATCATACATGTGCTAGTGTGGACTTGATAAATGATATAGTGATATCAAACATGTGCTAGTGTGGACTTGATAAATAATACAGTGATATCATGCGTGTGCTAGTGTGGACTTGATAAATAATATAGTGATATCATACATGTGCTAGTGTGGACTTGATAAATAATATAGTGATATCATACATGTGCTAGTGTGGACTTGATAAATGATACAGTGATATCATGCGTGTGCTAGTGTGGACTTGATAAATAATATAGTGATATCATACATGTGCTAATGTGGACTTGATAAATAATACAGTGATATCATGCGTGTGCTAGTGTGGACTTGATAAATAATACAGTGATATCATACATGTGCTAATGTGGACTTGATAAATGATATAGTGATATCATACATGTGCTAGTACAGACTTGATCAATGATATAGTGATATCATACATGTGCTAGTGTGGACTTGATAAATAATACAGTGATATCATGCATGTGCTAGTGTGGACTTGATAAATAATACAGTGATATCATGCATGTGCTAGTACAGACTTGATAAATGATATAGTGATATCATACATGTGCTAGTGTGGACTTGAAAAATAATACAGTGATATCATGCGTGTGCTAGTGGGGACTTGATAAATGATACAGTGATATCACGCATGTGCTAGTACAGACTTGATAAATGATACAGTGATATCACACATGTGCTAGTACAGACTTGATAAAAGATACAGTGATATCATGTGTGTGCTAGTACAGACTTGATAAATAATACAGTGATATCACGCATGTGCTAGTGTGGACTTGATAAATAATACAGTGATATCATACATGTGCTAGTACAGACTTGATAAATGATACAGTGATATCACACATGTGCTAGTGTGGACTTGATAAATAATACAGTGGTATCATGCGTGTGCTAGTGTGGACTTGATTAATAATACTGTGATATCATACATGTGCTAATGTGGACTTGATAAATGATAAAGTGATATCACACATGTGCTAGTGTGGACTTGATAAATAATACAGTGATATCATGCATGTGCTAGTGTGGACTTGATAAATAATATAGTGAAATCATACATGTGCTAGTGTAGACTTGATAAATGATACAGTGATATCATACATGTGCTAGTGTGGACTTGATAAATAATACAGTGGTATCATGCGTGTGCTAGTGTGGACTTGATAAATAATACAGTGATATCATACATGTGCTAATGTGGAATTGATAAATGATATAGTGATATCACGCATGTGCTAATGTAGACTTGATAAATGATACAGTGATATCATACATGTGCTAGTGTGGACTTGATAAATAATACAGTGATATCATGCGTGTGCTAGTGTGGACTTGATAAATAATATAGTGATATCATACATGTGCTAATGTGGACTTGATAAATAATACAGTGATATCATACATGTGCTAGTGTGGACTTGATAAATGATACAGTGATATCATACATGTGCTAATGTAGACTTGATAAATGATATAGTGATATCACGCATGTGCTAATGTGGACTTGATAAATGATACAGTGATATCATGTGTGTGCTAGTACAGACTTGATAAATGATACAGTGATATCACACATGTGCTAGTGTGGACTTGATAAATGATACAGTGATATCATGTGTGTGCTAGTACAGACTTGATAAATGATACAGTGATATCACACATGTGCTAGTACAGACTTGATAAATGATACAGTGATATCATGTGTGTGCTAGTACAGACTTGATAAATGATACAGTGATATCACACATGTGCTAATGTGGACTTGATTAATAATACTGTGATATCATACATGTGCTAGTGTGGACTTGATAAATGATATAGTGATATCACACATGTGCTAGTACAGACTTGATAAATGATACAGTGATATCATGTGTGTGCTAGTACAGACTTGATAAATGATACAGTGATATCACACATGTGCTAGTGTGGACTTGATGTGATTTTTAGAGTGCTTGTAAACTTGCATACAAAATCTCAGACTACCTTTACAGACCACTTCACCAATTATACTGGTATCCTTACAACATAAAAAACCCTTTATAACCAGGATTTGAACCCACAACAGTGAGTGTAAAGGATTAACTACTATACTTTCATATAACCTCCTTGATGGGTGTCTGTAACCTGTTTACATTCTTTGATTATATTTACTCAGACATAATAACAATAATAATTTTCACCTAAATTCAGAGAGAAAAAATTGGCATCTTGACTGTCAGTTAAGTCAAAAGACAGATTGTTCTGTGAAGTCATAGTTTATAATCATATTGATTGTCCTTGTACCAAGGAATAACGAATTCACCCTGGTCACATGACAAGATTACAAACCTTTTTGACAAGTACATGTCTTCTATATTCTGTATTTTATTTTCATAACAAACAATCTTTAGTATTTTTTTCACTGTAGAGTACCTCCTTTGGCACTATACCTATAGTGACATCACTTTAGAAAAACAGTTTTTTTTGGGAAAGGTTCATATAAGACTACTGAATTTTTTTTTATTCACAGCCATTCCCATTACGGCTTGATTCATGAGTTTGTATATTTGGTGATTAAATGTACATAAATATCATATTTGCTGTAAATTTTCTGTCTAAATTTTCATAATACATACCCATACATAAGCTTCCATAATCATTGTCTGGCCAAGTGCTATGAAATCCCTCCAAACAGTCACAGTGATACCATCCAGGGGTGTTGATACAAACACTTGAACCCTGACATGAGGCGATACCCACAGCACATTCATCAATGTCTGTTATTTAAAAAAAAAGAAAAAGATTTACAAAAAATCTACTTTAATACCACTCAGGGATGTGATATCAATACTAGAATTGTGACAGGCAACAAAACTACAATACACTCATCAGTATCTGTTGTGAAAAAATAAACCAAATATAAACCCAAAAATCGTCTAAACTGACAACAGTTCAGCTTGTGAGAACTTAAGAAAAATCTTAAAGAATGATTGTGAAACTAGTGCCAGGTGATGGTATGAAGTAGAGCTTTTGCTATGTAGAAGTAAGGCTAAAGATTTCAAATATCAATTACGCAATATAGAATGTTTAGATATACACTGTAGATACATTTGATTTCACAGTGAGATTTATTTGAACAATTTGCAACTTGATGCAATTGCAAATACAAATTTTATGATAAAATTCAAATCACAAAATAATTATACTGAAAATTGAAATACAAATGTACTTCATTACCACAGAAATTGTAAATATTATTTTCAGTGCCAAATTTTTAACATACTGACACTGATAAAACTTTGATTGTGCTTGAACTAAACAGGGTCGGCAAAGTAATTAGACAGAGTTGGTGCTATTTTAGAGTTTTCTTATCTAATAATCTAAGATACATTATTTTTAACATAAAAAATATTATTTTAATAAAATTCAAGCAATTAGGAAAGCAAGTGAGACAATTGCTAATGTATATATATTAACTGAGTTCATTCTCATAGAATTTAAGCACATACATTCATATAGTAACGCCCACTGGCCATGACAGCTAAATTTCTATTCTTAAATATACAGTGATCTACAGAAGTTATCAGGCAAAATAAGTGCAGCATGGTCAAGATGACCAATCAATACAGTTATTTAGTGGTCAGGGAATCACACAACATCATTAAATGGATTTTGTTTAATTAAGGATAAACAGCCATGCTACAATTACTCAATCAAGTGTTTAACCATGCGTAAAGTTTTATGAACCCTACACAGTTGGTATAAATAAATACAATAAAAATTTTAACTGTTAGAAATCTGTTTTGTCAAATTGACCTTTATTTGGATTTAAATAGCTAAGCGAATGCTCAAGTCTTAAAACACAGGCTCTCATTGCAATGGGTGTGAATTCAGCCAACTGCACATGAGTTCTGTTTACCGTATTTGGCTTTTTATATTAGAGTCATAGTGACTAAGAGGTCAAGGGTCATGTCTGCTGGTAAACTTCATGTGAGTTCTATTTGACTTTTTATTTTAGTGCTACAGTGGTAGATGAGTTGTCAAGGTTCAAGTCTTCCAGGCAACTAGATATGAGTTCCATTTTTGAGTTCTTATTTTAGAAACAATGAAGCTGAGTAGTTAAAGCTTAAGTCTTCCAGTCAACTGCAAAGGAATGTTGTCCGAGTCAAGGTCACTAAGTGGATAAGGCTCATGTAAGTCCTTAAAACGAAAATTTTTCCTGGTTTAATTAGTATACATGACTCTAGTCAGTACACATCAGGAATTGTTTTTATGTTGCCATTACACTATAGATATAAAATTCACAATAATAGTGAAACAAGTTTTGTAACATAATGTCTGGAAAAGAACAATTCTCGATACTGTTCTCAAGCAAAAGCAATATTTATAAACATTGTTGTTTGTCTGTAGGTACTAATGCCAGGGTATGACAATTTAGCTTTTCTAAACTTCATACAGACAATATAAAACTGTATCTACTAAACTGCTGATGTGGGGATAAACAAAATACATCTCAACATACTTTCATTACAGACCAAAAATTCAATATGATACAAAATTGTATTGATTTATAAATTCTGCTGATGACTCATGTCATAAATTGCATATTTAATGTGATGCAATGCATGCAACTCATAAACTATGTTTTGATTAAAATGCATCCCTGGGGATTATCTGAAAATTATTTGGCAGATAAATTGTCTGCACTTTCCATGCAACCAATAAAGCTGTCAAAGTTACTGAAAACAAAAGAGGAAGAAATTGTATAAAACCTTATGAAATAAAACTAAAACGGACAAAATATGTGCTTATTTACCCCATATTGGCCATTTATCTTACTGAATAATTTATCAATATACAATCATGTGGTTTGGAGAATTATGTAATCATGCATTTATAAAGTAAACAACATCAAGAAGATTTCCCTTTAGTGTCTTAAAATTGTACAAATGTGGTTAAAGAGAGTTTATTTGGTAATTGAAAAAAAAAACCCTGAATAAATGAAAAAGACAAAACATTCTCTGAATGCATTTTTAACAACTACCCCACAACTAAGAAAAAAATACGGTAGGTTTGACTTAAACAACAGTACAGGTAGAAAAATTATGTTTTTTATTTCAGTTTTGTCATGCCAGCCTATTGTTTTTCCATTAGTTTGAAAACTAATATTGTTTTCAGATATATTTGATGGTAATTTTTTGATTTTTATATACTTAATGTATTTATAAGAATATTAGATGTAAAATAATAAAAATAATTACAATTTGATTTTCACCAAAATAAATATGTTGTTAATTATGGACCATATTTTGGTTGAAAATTGCAGTCTCTGTTTAAAATGCACATTCTTCATGGCTGTTCCATCTACTGGACTCCTCCTGATGTGCATGTGTTATAGAAAGAAACTTTTGAGTCTTGAATCAATGAATAAATTTTAAAAAAAAAATTTAATAAAAATATAACATTTAAACTGTTTTAAATTTATGTTCATTGCCAATATGAATGCAAAAACTTTGCAAGGCAAACCAATCATAATGGCCAAATGCATATTATTCAGTTTGATTGCAAAGTTTTTGCATTTACATTTATTGACAATGAACATTGCTTTAAAACAGTTCAATTGTTAAATAAATACATGTTTATGTTTTTCAGTCATTGAAGGTGAAAAGGAGAGTAATTACTAAGGATATGAAGTCTTGCCTCTTTAAAGAAATTATCAGTATTAGAAAATTAACAATATATGTTGTATATTTGTAAGTTAGAATTAGATGATAATAAATAGCAGAACATGATTATAGGGATCCACCTTATAACAAACTTGTAAAAAACTGCTGCTTTTTCACAATGGAAGGTGGAAGAGAGACATATAACTTTGAAGAAATTACTTGTTCTGTTAAGTGAAAATTAAAAACACCAGTTTTGATGTAAACCACAAAAGCTTTTTATACTTGTGGGAGATTTTATTAGCGAAAATCAATTATGTGTGAATAGGTTTTTTCATTGAACGTATGTAGTAAAAAATTACATTTCTTTCATAATTTCATAGGTAAAAATAGAAGTTAAAATGAAATCTTCTTTTCACAAGATCTCCTTATCAAATATAGAACAACCACGACCTATCATTTCAAAACTTGTGTCCTTCAATATGTCATCATCAGCTGTAGGTAGAGTGACAGAAATTATAACCTTTGCAGTTTGCTTAGGGCAATGTGCAAGGAGGTTCATTAACCTGCCTCACCTGCTGTGACATGGGATGTCAGTTTTTAAGGTCTCCTCCAATGAACCCAGTGACTTTCATTTCTAAATGCTAAGTGCTTGGCGAAAGAACAGTTGCTACCAACTTTCAAGTCTTGGTCAGACCAGGTCAGGGTTCAAATCTGACTTCCCACATTTAATCAGGCACTCTGGTGTAAACTGGAAATTGTCAAATAAAAATTTTTGTATATTAATAAAAGTGACTGCTGGTGTAATTAGAAAAAAATCAACTGGACAGGGGAAAAAGATCTCAATCTTTGAAGAAATAAAAGTGTAAATTAATGACATCAGTATTTATGAAAATTGACAGATAAAGATGTTTTAGACATGATTAAGGGATACAAGTGTCAAAAAATAAATGCAGTAATATGACTGCAGATGAAAAAAAATATGCTTTTAAAACTGTTTTTCTCAGAGGACAGTTATATTATCCTGTCAATAAAATTAAGAACTCTCTAGTTCCCCAAAAACATTTATTTCAATAACCTTGGGACAAAAACTCCAGAAAACCCTGATTATAAGATGATAATGATAAACATGTATGAATCAGACAATCACAAGCTAAAATTTGACGTTAAACGAATCAGAAGACAATTTTTGCCAATCATATGCACCATTAAAATCACATGATTGATCAATCTAAGCAGATGATCAAATGTTCTATTAAATCCTGTGTGATTGATTAATCTGGGCAGACGTTAGATTTATCACATTATCTGTCTGAGTACAGTTTTCTTATTATTATCTTACAAAAGAAAATTCCCACTTTATATTCTTATAGTCTGCTCTTAAACAAAATCTCAGTTTTCTAGATGTTTTATAAAATCAGCAGTGTCCAAGATATATGTATGGTAGCATATGTATCTACAGATCATTTGAAAATTATAACTTATGTTACAAATTTACGTTCATTCACAGGTTACAACACTGAAAAGGTACAAAAAATTTAAAAAAAAATGGAAAAAAATTAAATTAAAAATACATTGCCAAACAGGGGCATTGAATCTGGGACATACTAGCAAATGCTCTACCAACTGATCTCTTTCACTACCTTTTGAGTCTAGCCTTAATGAAATTCCCTTTCCTCATCTCTTTTTGATTAATTTACCTTAGGTGAAACAACAGATTTCGAACTCTGGACAAACCTTTTGGTTGGCCTTTTGGTTAGCCATATTTGAGGGTTAGTAGAACCTTTGAATTATAACAATCAAGATTAAAAGCAGCAGCAAAACTTGACTTGAGATCAGGACTTTTCTATTTTAGCAGGGCACTATCAACTGATATATCCATTTTAAATGGGGTTTATGAATACATCAATGTAAAACTTGCTTCTGTTTATGTGACACTTGCTGGTTGTTACAGGAATACTGCCATATCATATATGTTATTCCATTCTCAATGGAAAAATAGAATATAATCAAAGTTTAACTGTATATATTATATGCTTCAGTGGCAAATCCAAATTGTGGATAGTAGCATTCATGAAAACCATGAATAATTTAACACTACTTAATTCTAAAGATGCTTACTATGATCAAATTAAAGATGTGTGTCCAAGTTGCTCAGGACACAGAATTATAATTTGAGAGTCATGGGTTCAAGCAAAGTTTGACTTGTTGTTTGTGGCATTTACTAAAAGACATTGAATTCCACACTACTAGAGTCCGGCTTGGTGCTTAAATGTGTAGCAGTACATCTAAAGGGAGAGTCTAGTCTGGTACTCTCATTTGTTTCACATAAAAAAGACTGAAACCTGGACAAGTAATAGCCTGACAAGCTTAATAAACTCAGAAACAGCTGGTAATGAAATAAATGAATGAATAACATGGAGACTGTATAATTACCTAGTTCACAATTAAGTCCTATGTAACCATGGCGACATTCACAAACATTTGGAGCTGTACACTTCCCTCCATTTAGACAGGAGCCTGTACACATTGCTGAAATTATAAAAAATAGAATAGAATAAAATGATGTAACTTATGTTAATATAAAAACAAGGACACTGCATAAAGAGGCATGCATTATATCTGAAATTAAAATATATTCCATGGTATAAAAGAGGTAGTTTTTACAATATTTGGGAAAAACCTCAATTGGTGTCCTTTTATTTTTAAAAAATATAGAATTTCTGGATTCTGGAATTTTTAGCTGCCACCTTGTCAACTATATGTTAAATTTTAAAGGCCATTATTGTTTATCATAGCTACAAAATCAGTGGCTATTTATATTTGGGATCAGACCAAAGTTATTTTTATAATCATTGATCTCAATATGTGTTTATCTTCCGTCTTGCCTGATCAATTGAACTTCAAATTTACTGATTTTTGTCTTCTGTATTTTTGCCATTTTTCTAAGTTTAAGGACAACACACTTCTTTTTATTAGTTACCGGTACTTAAGGTAACACTTTTATCATGTACAAACAATAATGAATAAACAATTTATCTTCTATCAAGGCAGTGGTTTCAACACTGATTATTAACTTCTTTGTCTTATACCTATTAAGAGACAAGGTTTCAAAAATCTACAGTAGTAAAATAATAGTTGTTTGGGATAGAATATTACTATAAACATCAAAAGGAGTCCCTTTAGCATTCTTTAGACTGACGACTGGATTCAAAACTCTATATGCCTAGTGAATTTTCTTCTGTTCAGCAAATCAGAGAATGTTTGTTTTTGGTAACCAATGTAACCAATAGTTATAGAAAAATACCATATATTTGGTTACTTTTGTGGGGTGTAAATTTTGGTATAATTTGTGTTAGTTTCAAAATCGCTAAAATAAAAATCATAAAAATTTTTATACATCAGTCCACCATGAGTGAGTTGTTTTAGATGCCCCCCCCCCCCCTCCAAAAAACTTACACTAAATTTTTCAACTGACTTTTTCTTGTCAAAATCGTTAATTTAAGCCCTGCTAAAATAACCAATATATGGTAATTGTAATGCACATCTATTGATTATATCAAGTTTTAGTAAGATATAATTACTGGTGGCTGAGAAAAAACAAAAATCTTTATTATTAAACAGACAATTAAAAGATAGTGGAGAAAAGATGAAAAGTGGAATAAGAGCCAGAAACTACCCAGAAGTGGAAAAACTATGAGAGGAAGATTTAATTACAAAATAAAGGACCTACGTTCACAGTTGTATCCATCCCCTTTATATCCAGCCTTACAATAACATTTGTAACTTCCTGCAGTGTTCTTACAGTCTGCATTTCTGTCACATCGATGACTTCCCTGAGCACACTCGTCTAATTCTGAAATCACAGTAAATTAATACCATAATTCAATAATGACAGCAAAAATATCTCACCATTCAACCAATTTTAGCTCTCAGACATTCTTGTCATGATGGTAGGAATGTCAATGATCTGTTAAAGTCTTCTGAACATTGCTTTTACCCTAGTTGACAGATTACATTAATAACATCAAAAATATCTAAATATGATGACTAAAAATATTCCATTGTTTAAATGGAATCCTAGATTTTATTATGGAATCTAGACATTAAAAGTTATAGTTATGTTAACACTGTTAGCTGGTAAAGATGTGTTTGATTTATAAGTTAATTTAATATATTTATCCTAAGCCAGGTGTAACTAAGATTCAGCACTTTGTACTTTAGAAATAAAGGTTTTGAATCTTTTTTTTTTTTTTTTTTAATTAAGCCCAGGATGACTCTAAGTCAGTGCCAAGTTACTTGCACTTTGAGGAGCCCCAGTTGGCTGTCTGTGGTCTTAAGTATTAGTTCATCAATAAAAGAACCTCTCAAATCCAACCCACCACTGGTAGTTCAGTTGGTAAAGTTCTCACTTTATTTTTGGGAGATCAGGGTTTGAAGCCAGGTCAGGTCTCACCAAGACTTTAAAATGAGTAGTGACTGTTCTTTCGCCAAGCATTCAGCATTTAGAAATGAAAGTCATGGGGTCCTTCCGATGATAAGAAATTGAAACACCATGTCCTGTGTCACAGTAAGCATGGTACATTAAATAATCCTTCCTGCTAACTGCCTCAAATGCACTGTAAAGGTAACAATTTCTGCCACTTGACCTTAAATAGCTGGTGAAATCTCAAATGAATGAAATATTCTTGACTGGGATGTTATACCCCATTAAATTAAATCAAATCTCAAATTCAACATGGGCAGATGTTGGTGTGAAAAAGTTTTCCAGTTCACTTGGCAACATCTCCATATAAATAATCTTGACTGAGCATTTACTCCATTCCACTGCACTTTGAGTAATAAAACTTAACTGTGTCGCTTAGAGAATATAAAAAAATAAGTTTTTTTAACAGTACTGTTAGTTTAGGTGGTCTTTTTTTGAGGAAACTAAATGGGATGGTCACTTTGTTTATATAAAAATCTTTCAACACCATTTATGAATAAAATATAAAAAACAAAATCTGTTGGTGACAAAGAATTTAAGTTATTTGGTTTTTAAAACACCTTTCTTTTTCTAAAGGTGATGACAGTTTTTTGCTAACATTATGTAACCTATATACAATGTGGGAGGCAAGAATTTTCAGCTGTTAAGGTCGGAATCATTAGCAGCTATAAATAGATAAGTGACTGAATATCAGACATATTTAATTGAAATATTGTTATGACATCAGGCCTCATTTCAATCAGACAAAAATGTGTAAAACTACCATGTATATTTTTTGAAATTTTGGATGAAGACTTTCAGGTGAGACTTTAAATCTACATCTCTGTAATGTACAGTGAGAAAAAGGTAACCATAATCACCAGTGAAGTGCTTAAAAAGGATGATCCCTCTATTACAAGCAACTTGAGCAAAGCAAAACAGACAACTTAAATAAATTTCTACAATCTTTTATGTTCAATTGTCTTCCCTCGGTAATGACAAGGTTGTTTACCAATGAGAGACTAGGGTATGTAAGATCCATTCATTAAAAAGTTGTTTTTTTTTTTTTTAATTTCAATGTTAAAATATGTATGTGAAACTGTGAGATAAAACAAAAACTGACAAAAATTAAAAAAAATAATGCTATTATTATGTTATGCAGCCAGCACATTTTGTTCATCATGAGGACTAATGGACTTGGTCGTATATCTGTAGACTTTCTTTGAGATCTATAAATTATAAGATACAGTGATGTTAATTTTGATTAAACAAGTTAGGAGGCATTAAGTACAGAAACATTTGTTCAAGTTGTTTAAGAAAGATGTAAATTCTCAGTTTAATGACTTTTTAATTGATTAATTGATTATGAAACAGGCAAAAAAGCATTTCTTATTTATGAAAACATTGATTATAATTTTAGGTAAAAATTCAAAATTCTGTCTTAAAACTTAAAATTTACACAAATTTCATTTTTTGCTACCATAATATACAGACTAATTGCAACAAAATGTTTTTGTTTTTTTTTTAAATGATATTTATCTTTTCAAATTCAAAGCACCAGCTTAGTAAAGTAGCACTGTTTCTTAAAACAGTGTTCATTTATTTATTTATTATTTATGATATTTTGCTACATTTTAATGAGGAAGATATAAATTTTTGAAATAAAGCAGAAAATTTTGAAAATTTCTGTTTTTAAAATTAAGAGATTACCAAACCTTTATAGCTTTTATAATGCACACATTAAATCTATAAATAGATTGAGAGTTATTTATTTTTATATAAAATATATTTTAACATTATAATGTTATATAATGGTATAAGAATATAAGGTGTATTAATATTATAAATTGGATTGCTGGTATACTAATATCATATATTAGAATATTCTGCTTTAAATAAAGTGTATTGTTATGATATTCTATTATATACCATAAAATGATTAAATTATGCTGGAAAAGAAACTTTCCATGTGAAATCCTAAATGTCTATTTAACATTGTAGCTAAGCAAGAATATGAAAAATTAAAAATACTGACTAAGTGGATTATTAGTGGTTAAAAATTTGTAAACAAAAAAAAAAAAAAAAAAAAAAAAAAAAAAATAAATTGATTTTAAGTTGTGCCTATAATGCCCTGCTGATGATATACTTTAGATTTATGACCTTGGCACTGTAAGGTCAAGGATATCCATCATATACTTTCTCTAATAAAATGTCTGTAGTATCTACAGTAATTGTACTTTTTTAGGGGACATTAATTTTTGTAATTTTTGTGGTCGTTTCTTTTTATATATGATAAGTTTTACTTTAATTGTAGTTTAGAAATTAATTCTAATTTACAAAAAGTTTTAACTAAAAAAAGAGAATTTGCACTAGATGAGACAGAAACTCGAAACAACTTGATGGCTGGCCAGTGTAAAAATAATCCTTAAAAAACCCAAAATACCAACATGAGCCATTTGCTTAAAGAAGTCTCTTAAAGTTTCAGATAAGTGATATCGTTTACAAAAACTATCCCAAGGTACAGAAAAACTTACAGACAAAAGTGAGATAATTCATCTCTTATATAACTTATACTGGGTGGCTGTTGTAAAAAATGAAATGATTAAAAACTTGGCATTAAAAGTTAATGGAAACAAGATAAGACATGAATTAATCTTAAAATACAAGACACCATCTTGATCGTCTGCAAGTAAAACAATGACAAACGAAGAAGACACTACTTCAGATAAAAAAATGGATCTAATGGTTGGAGTATCATCTACACAATTAGACTGTGTGATGCTAACATGTTTTTGTCAAAAGATCAGAAGATCTTGTATAAAACTATAGATTACATAACTAACATTTATAAGTAACCCTTTGATGTTTGTACTAATTCCATCCCATCATGCATCATGGCATCACATCGACATAACTTAGAAGAATCAACAGGTAATACATCATATATATCTATCTCTGTCTACCATTACAAATACCACCCTAATAATTTATCTGCCATTACTAATATTACCCTTGTAATTCATCCATCTGCCATTACATATACCACCTTTGTAATGTATCTGTCATTAACAATACTGTCCATGTAATGAATCCCTCTGTCATCTTGTAATTTATATGTCTGCAATTTCACATGCATTGTAATACCTGAATTTGTGTAATGACATTTTGTGTCTGCCATTACAAAACCACCCTTTGCAATTCCATGTCATTACAATACTATGTCTGCCATTACAAATACCACCTTTGTAATTTCATCTGTCATTACAATACTTTGTTTGCCATTACAAATTCTACCTTTGTAATTTCAACTGTCATTACAATACTTTGTTTGCCATCACAAATTCCACCTTTGTAATGCTATCTGTCATTACAATACTTTGCCATCACAAATTCGACCTTTGTAATTTCAACTGTCATTAAAATACATGTACTACCTTTGTGACATTACATTTGATACCACCCTTGAAAACTGACTGGCAGCAATTTAAAACTACCCGTCATATATTCAATGATTCATTCAAAGTGTCATTGGACTGTCATTAAAATACCTTTCCTGTAATTCATCTGTCATAACAATATGAGGCCAAAAGTGAGACAAGAGTAAAAAAAAATCATTTTCTTGAGCATCAGATTCAAATAATAATTCTGTCTAGTGTGGAAAACTAAAGATGTACCAGTCATGAATACAATCATTTTTATGAGTTTTTATCATATCAAGCAAAGTTTTTGGTTAAAAATTTGGTTAAAATTCAGCATTTAAAAAAAAAAACCCAATCAATTGAATTCTTGTAAAAATTTGAGATCACATGTTGTTTTATAATCAAAATTATAATTTTTGATAAATAATTAAATGATGGTTTCACAACATGAGCTGAAAGTTACATATTCTCAATTGTCATCAATCATTTGTAAACAATGATATTTTTTCATTATTTGTGAAAGTTTTCAAAAGTTGAAGTAGTTAATAAAATTAGCACACTGACATAGTTGGCATGAATTGAACACATTGAGAACTTTATTGGCACATATTCAAATTAACTTCAGTAAAAGTATTTTTTATTTTGTAAAATAATGAGTATTCGCATGTGTTTTTAATTAAATTTGTATTTAGAATTGTGTAACAAATAAATAATCTTCATGAAATAATTTGATTCATAAACATTATGTGAATGCACCCCTTTTCTCTCTCATCAACCTCACAATTGTATTCTGGAAACTGACTACAGTCATTTGTTTTAAATTCTGCACCTTATAAAAAAAATAAATAAAAATAAAAAATAAATAAAAAAATAAAAAATAAAATAAATAAATAAATAAATAAATAATGAAAGCAAAAGAAAGACTAGAGAACTGTTTTTGCTCAGCTGCACCTTAACAACATAATTATGGAGTTATCCCTCCTCATTTCAACTGACATGACCCCCTCGCAATTTGCCGAATATTGTATATGCATTTTGTTCTAGGGAATTTTTATTTTACTTTAAAAAACAACAAATTTATTGTATAAATTTGAAAATTATTTGAAAAGCAAATTATGTGAAAATTGCAATTAATAAATCTTTTGGTTAAAAAAGTGTATCCTCCCAACAACAGTGTTGGTTTATCACAGCACCTCTCTGTCTAGGTTCTCTTCCCTTCCAGGGATATCCAATTGTAAGAAAACATGTCAGTTTGTTTGTCGAAGGTTAGTGTATTTTATAGGTATTATGATTTTCTCCACCATCAAAGAACTGACCACCTTGATGCCAGTGGAAGAATCTTCACTGGGACATAAAACATTTCTATTTGACTCTAGTCTTAAATGAATTTATTAATATTAGCACCTAACAACGAGTGGGATCCAGTAAAAAAACCGGAAATGTCTAAGAACAAATATAGGCTCTTCAGGATTACCTAAAAGTGCCTAGAGGTTGCTTGAACTATTCAAAATATGTATCTTGATTTTATTATCAAACCAAACTTATCCTCCCCTCATAAATGTTCAGATTACATCATCAATCAAATTATTTTTGTAACTATGGTAACACATAAATAAGTTAAAATTATTAGTAAAATTGGTTATGACATTTTAGTATATATTTTTATCCTAATGATGATGGGGTTATGATGTTACTCCTCAACGTTTAGTTTTTCCTTGTCATAAACTTCTCGGTCTTAATTTCCTACACTCATTAATCTGACTTGAAGGGAGGGTGAGGTTATCTGTTCTTAAGCTGAAGAATAACTACCTTTTTTTCAAAATTTTGGTTTGAATACATATTGTAAATGAAAATTTAAGAATCTTACTTTATGAAAGTTTTTTAAAGTTCAAAATTCCACTTTTCTAGACCAGTGGAATTTCCACGACTCAACTTAATTTAAAAAAAAAACAATGGATAAATAAATGTCAAACAATTTCAGAATACTTATCTTTCAAAGCTTTTGATCTCTAATCAGTCTAATGATTCAATAAAGAGAATTTCAAAAATTAATTGGTTTTTTAAATTGTTAGTCAAAATTATTTTACTTATATCACCTGTTATGTGTAAAACTTCAGACATTAGACCAACAGCAAACCTATTATCCAACTATAGTCAAAGCCTAGCAGTATCAGCTATTCTGTAATTAAAAACTCTATGTGGATTGTTTGAATTCAAGGAATATTCTTGATTTAAAACTTTGAAAATGTATTTTGCAAATGAGTTTTTTTTATTTATCATGCTTAAATTGTGAAAAGGGGAGGCTATTTATTCTGGACTTATTGAACAAGAACATTTAGTAAAATCTGCTATTCACTTTTTTATTATTTTAAATCCCACTGTTGAGATGTTACATAATTTTATATACCATTTTTAGAGTATATACATTGCACAGGTAGAGATTCTAGTGAGTGAAAGTTTTTCATTTACCACTTGCCAAAGGTTTGTTTTTTCCTGGAAACTCCAGTTTACTCTAAAATTCAAGAAGTGCACCAACTTTAAATAGTGAAATAATTGTGACAAGAATATAAAGGACAGTGTTTCACTTTTATATAAAGATTATTAACAACCAGTGGTCCTACAGATAACTAAATGGTTTCATCAAGCCCCATGTTTGAGAAGATATGGTTCCTCACACAGTTACAATAAGTAGGGATTTCAATGATTAATGGCTATCTGTTTTAAAGTTTGTCTATTGCTTTTATTCCAATTGATTTAAAACTTTTGGAATTTAGTTGTCTTTGAAACCTAAAGTGTAATGGATTACCTGTAAATATTTTGATCAAAATACTCTTCTTTTTTAAAACTTAATAAAATCCTTGCTAACATATAAATAAAATAGATTTGACAGAAGATGTGAGAAAAATTTTAAACTCAATGACTGTTAACAGATTGGTGATCTGGTATGGTTTGAGAAAAACACATAAAAATTTTTCTGTTTATGAAGATGTATGATCAGAGATGTAAAGTTATATACATCTCTTGTATGATGTAAAGCTGCAAAACATCCTATTTCTACCAAATTTAACACCTTTGATAAAACACCCTGTTATAAAGACCATTTATCTTAGATACTTGTACTTCAGGTGATCTTTATATAAAGGAAGTTACTAAAATCACCTGATATTATTATTATTAGCAAAAGAAAAGTTCAAAAACTGATAATCTACCTACAGTAATATTTTCTAGTATAAAATCACATATATAAACCACCTGTGTTGAAGAAAACATATATCCTTAATTATCCAATAAATTTTATAGTTGGGATCATAAGTTCACTCATAACATTACCAAATATACAGTAATGGATGACTGAATGTACTGTCAAATCAGATATCTGTCTGCAAAGTGAAGCATCCTTACCCATGATGCACTGCACTACATCAAACGTTTCTTCAACACCATAAAACAAGCTATTATAATTACCTTTTATTACCTACAGATGTTTGCGAAGTATTTACCCCAAGTCAAATAAATTTTTTATATACAGTTGTTTAATTTTTGGCAAAAGCGTAGTTCATGAAATTATATATTTCCCATAGTACACTTGTTTCAAAACGTCTTAACATTTCAATGTTTTATACATGTATATTACTTCTTGTAGGTATTTATGCTGATGATAAGACAGTCAAATAAAAGTAATTTGCCTTAAAAGAAATTTGCTTACAAGAAAACCGATACATTGTAGAAACTTTATTGTAGTTTTGCTTGTGTTACTATGAATTTATAAAATTTGGTTATGTTCCAATAATTGATGTTTTTATGAAAACTGATATATAGAAATTGGACTGTAATAAAAACAAAAATAGTTGTTTATTCTACTTTTTCCCCCTAATTTTTCAGTAAATGATTTTTTTAAAAAGAGATATTGTGTTCTACCATTGTAAAAAGGTAGTTCTTGACCCATCATCAGTTGAAACCCACAATGAATAAAGACACTAGATGCAGAAACACATGTCAAAATGTACAACAGTCTTTATTAAAGTTTCAGATATAAAATGTGGAATGAAGTGATAAAATGGTGTTTTACGTCCAAGTCAAAAATTCTGTCACTGAAAAACTCAGGACAGATCCTAGTGTGGGAAAGTTTGTCAGTTCACTTGCCAAAGGTCGGTGGCTTTCTCCAGACATACTGGTTTCCTCGACCATTCCAGAACCGACCATATTGAAATAAGTGAAAAAATCTTGACTGGGGCATAAAACACCAATAATACTCCACTCCACTCAACTCTGTCACTTAAAAGGTGGGCAGTATTGGAATGGTAAATAAAGCCAAAGAAACTGATTTAAACCATTATGACCTTTGTTAAGCAAACTGACATATTTTCTCACGCTAGGATCTGCAGGCATGGAATTTGAACCTTAGCAGTGAGAGGTGTTGTATTCTATAAACCACACTTTAACATGTTTGGACCACTCATTCAACAATGTCCTAAAGCAAAATGTGTGATCTGCATTTCAACATCTATTGTAACGACTCATCCAAATGGAACCAGTGATTATAATGTGTGTTTGGCATCTTTTGAGTGATAAAATACACTGTATATTTACTTGCTGTTATAAACTTTTACAATTTTTTAATCAACAAACCTTTTGCTAATTTAAATAAGTGTGGTCCAGTAGTGATTACAAATAAGTTTATATCTATGATATTCAATTTCACAATGAATTTACTTTCCAAGGTTGATAAAATAGTAAATATTTACACAAAGAAAATATTTTCACTTACAGAGTAACTGTTTTGTGTACATTTAAGTGAAGTGGAGAGAGAGAGAGAGAGAGAGAGAGAGAGAGAGAGAGAGAGAGAGAATCACATGTAATTATTAATGTAATGCAGTGCAGTCTAATACTTGAAGATAACCATACCTTGACTGATAATAACTGAGTTGTTTTTTATGATGCAAATTAAACTATAAATACATGAGACAATGAAATTTGCCAAAAGATAAAAAAAAAAATTATTGCTAAATATGAAATATTACTCTGACACCTCAAAATTAATTCTGCACCAGACAATAAAAAAATAACTTCTATCAGACAGAAAATATATTAAGTATACAGTTCTTACACACTGTTACAATCTGTACTTTAGAACTTCATAAAATATACATGTGTTGAATATTCATTGTGTCTAATACATTTAAAGCAAAAGAAAATGTCTAAATTGAAAATCTGTCTGAACTGAAAGCCTGAGTTCAGTGAACTTGTCTATTAATTGAATCTCTCAGTAAATGATAACCCTGTTTAAACCTGAGTAGACTGAAATACCAAACCTCAAGAAAACTTGTCAACACTGAACCCTGAGTAAACTGAAAAAAACCTGTCGACACTGAACCCAGAGTAAACTGAAAAAAAACCTGTCTACACTGAACCTTGAGTAAACTGAAAAAAACCTGTCTACACTGAACCCTGAGTAAACTGAAAAAACCTGTCTACATTGAACCCTTAGTAAACTGAAAAAACCTGTGTACACTAAACCCTGAGTAAACTGAAAAAAACTGTGTACACTGAACCCTGAGAAAACTGTATAAACCTGCCTACACTGAACTCTGATTAAACTGAAAAAACCTGTCTACACTGAACCCTGAGTAAGCTGAAAAAACCTGTCTACACTGAACCCTGAGTAAACTGAAAAAACCTGTCGACACTGAACCCTGAGTAAGCTGAAAAAACCTGTCTACACTGAACCCTGAGTAAACTGAAAAATCGGTCTACACTGAACCCTGAGTGCACTGAAAAAACCTGTCTACACTGAACCCTGAGTAAACTGAAAAAACCTGTGTACACTGAACCCTGCGTGCACTTAAAAAGAATTTGTCTACACTGAACCCTGAGTAAACTGAAAAAACCTGTCGACACTGGACCCTGAGTAAACTGAAAAAACCTGTGTACACTGAACCCTAAGTGCACTGAAAAAACCTGTCTACACTGGACCCTGAGTAAACTGAAAAAAAACCTGTCGACACTGGACCCTGAGTAAACTGAAAAAAAACCTGTCGACACTGGAACCTGAGTTAACTGAAAAATCTCCTGTTTACACTGAACCCTGAGTAAATTGAAAATCTGTGTACACTGAACCCTGGGTAAACTGAAAAAAAACCTGTCTACATTGAACCCTGAGTAAACTGAAAAAACCTTTCGACATTGAACCCTGAGTAAACTGGAAAAAACCTGTACCAAAAAACCTGTCTACACTGAACCCTGAGTAAACTGAAAAAACCTGTCTAAATTGAACCCTGAGTAAACTGAAAAAACCTGTCTACATTGAACCCTGAGTAAACTGAAAAAAACCTGTTTACACTGAACCCTGAGTAAACTGAAAAAAAACCTGTCTACTCTGAACCCTGAGTAAACTGAAAAAACATATCTACATTGAACCCTGAGTAAACTGGAAAAACTTGTCTACACTGAACCTTGAGTAAACTGAAAAAACCTGTCTGCATTGAACATTAAGTAAAGTGAAAAAAACCTGTCTACATTTAACCCTGAGTTAACTGAAAAAAAACCTATCTAAAATGAACCCTGAGTAAACTGAAACAAGAGGCCCAAGATGGCCCAAATTTGCTCACCTGAGTTTAAATGTAACTGGTATGTCTTGATAATACCTGGTAATTCATAACATGTTGCCTCAATAGAAGTGGTTTCAGATAACCTAATTTTTATTGTTTTGGTTTTTAGCTATATAGGTCAATGTGACCTACTTTTAGTAGCTAAAGCTACCAGAAACATAAATGAGAATGGCAATGGTCTGAAGGTCTATTGACTAATATGAATGAAATGTGACCAGTAGTGTCTGAGAAGAAGTCTTTTGATGGATGTATGGATGGATGGCAGAGTTCCTATCCATAACAAAAGCTCACATGAGCAATTTTCAGATCCGGATTAAAGACTTTACAGATTTGACACATTAATTCAAATATTTCAAAAAAAAAAAAAAAAGTAAAATTTAACTGCAAATTATTTTTTAAAAAAAATTGTTCAATTAATTTAAATAATGTCACATAACAATGATTTTGTAAAAAAAAAAAAAAAAAAAAAAAAAAAAAAAAAAAAAAAAAAAAAAAAAAAAAAAAAAAAAACCTGTCTACACTGAACCCTGAGTAATTTGTAAAAAACCTGTCTACACTGAACTCTGAGTAAACTGAAAAAAACCTGTCTACATTGTACCCTGAGTAAAATGAAAAAAAAACTGTCTACACTGAAACTGAACCCTGAAAAAACCTGTCTACATTGAACCCTGAGTAAACTAAAAAAAACCTGCCTACATTGAACCCTTAGTAAACTGAAAAAACCTGCCTACACTGAACCCTGAGTAAAATGGAAAAAAAAACTGTCTACACTGAACCCTGAAAAAAACCTGTCTACAATGAATACTGAGTAAACTGAAAAAAACCTGTCTACACTGAACCCTGAGAAAACTGAAAAAACCTGTCTACTTTGAACCCTTAATAAACTGAAAAAACCTGAGTAAAATGAAAAAAAACCTGTCTACACTAAACCCTGAGTAAAATGAAAAAAACCTGTCTACACTGAACCCTGACTTAACTGAAAAAAAACCTGTCTACATTGAATAATGAGTAAACTGAAAAAAACCTGTCTACATTGAACCCTGAGTAAACTTTAAAAAAACCCGAACCCTGAAAAAAACTGTCTACACTGAACCCTGAGTAAACTGAAAAAACCTGTCTACACTGAACCCTGAGTAAACTGAAAAACCTGTATACACTGAACCCTGAGTAAACTGAAAAAACCTGTCTATATTGAACCTTTAGTAAACTGAAAAAACCTGCCTACACTGAACCCTGAGTAAAATGAAAAAAAACCTGTCTTCACTGAACCCTGAAAAAAACTTGTCTACATTGAACCCTGAGTAAACTGAAAAAAATCCTGTCTACATTGAACCATTAGTAAACTGAAAAAACCTGCCTACACTGAACCCTGAGTAAAATGAAAAAAAAACCTGTCTACACTGAACCCTGACTTAACTGAAAAAAAACCTGTCTACATTGAATAATGAGTAAACTGAAAAAAACCTGTCTACATTGAACCCTGAGTAAACTTTAAAAAAACCCGAACCCTGAGAAAACTGTCTACACTGAACCCTGAGTAAACTGAAAAACCTGTCTACACTGAACCCTGAGTAAACTGAAAAACCTGTATACACTAAACCCTGAGTAAACTGAAAAAAACCTGTCTACATTGAACCCCTGAGTAAACTAAAAAAACCTGTCTACAATAAACCCTGAGTAAACTGAAAAAAACCTGTACCAAAAAAACCTGTCTACACTGAACCCTGAGTAAACTGAAAAAACCTGTCTAAATTGAACCCTGAGTAAACTGAAAATAACCTATCTACATTGAATACTGAGAAAACTGAAAAAAACCTGTCTACATTGAACCCTGAGTAAACTGAAAAAACCTGTCTACATTGAACCCTGAGTTAACTGAAAAAAACCTGTCTACACTGAACCCTGAGTAAACTGAAAAAAACCTGTCTACATTGAACCCTTAGTAAACTGAAAAAACCTGCCTACACTGAACCCTGAGTAAAATGAAAAAAAACTTGTCTACACTGAACCCTGAAAAAAACCTGTCTACATTGAACCCTGAGTAAACTGAAAAAAAAACCTGTCTACACTGAACCCTGAGTAAACTGAAAAAAAACCACGTCTACACTGAACCCTGAGTAAACTGAAAAAAACCTGTGTACACTGAACCCTGAGTAAATTGAAAAAAAACCTGTCTTCATTGAACCCTGAGTAAAGTGAAAAACTATGTAAACTAGCTAAAGCCTGAATAGTTTAAAACTGAATTCAGAGTTAAACTGAAAATAAATTTAAACTGTAAAGCTTTATAAACTCGACAATTTACTGGGATTTACCATTTACCATTCATATTGTTTCTCTTAAAACAAAAACAAGTCGCATTACAATCTAGGGTCTAACATAGTTATACTCTGATTTATTGGATTCCTTTTTATATGGAGAAAGATAACAAGAGGCCCATGGACCTTATCACTCACCTGAAAGACTTGCATTATTTTATAGACAATTTTAATGAATTTAATTGTGTCTTTAGAAGTTACCCCTTATACATGTTGGGCCCCACAATTAAACATTGTATATATACTTTATGCTTTAGGTGAAGCAATTGTACCTTTAATTGTTAAGATTTTATTTTGGTGTAATTTTTAGTAATTCCTCTCCTCTGCAGTTTCCAAATTTGGGACTCCAAATCCAAAGTTTGTTCAAATAAAATTCTTAGGATGATATATCTAAAATACCTTAGGTATTGCTTTTGTTTAAGAAGTCAATTACAAATCTTATTGAACTTATATGGACTTTTTTAGTTTTTAATTTGGGTACCCACAGTCAAAATTTTTCCAATAAAATACAAATGTAGTACATGTACTTGGATGCTACAACAAAAAAAAAACAAAGGCTAGAATTTTTACATGGTTGACATGATTTTTAAATAATTCAAATGATGCCTACTTCAGTTTCTCAATTAATCCCCCCTCCCCCAGTAACAGCACAGATGAGTCAAATTTAGGAACTGCTCTGAAATAAATGTACTTGTGTTGTCAGTTGGTTAAAAAGAACATAGCAGTAAACCTTCTGCTTGACCATTACCTAGAGAAAAATTGTGGAAGAAGCACTGTAGGATCATTTTAGATTATTCATAGAATACTGCCTCACCTTACCAACAAAACCAATGATAAGAGAAAGAGCAACATAGTGTTAAGTATGGGGTGCCATAGAAACTCTTTTCACTTTTCTTTTAAATGTACTCGGTGGCCGAGTGGTCTAAAGCGTGTGCTTACAGATCACAGTGCCTCTCACCGCCTGGGTTCGAGTCCCACTCGGGACAGATCCTAGTGTGAGAAAGTATGTCAGTTCGCCTCCACCATCTCAGAACTGACCGCCTCGAAATAAGTGAAAGATTCTCGACTGGGGTGTAAAACACTATTACTCCACTCCACTCCTCCTCTTTTAAATGTAATGTTATAAAGAAACTCTCCTCACCTTACCTATAGTAAAAACAATTAGAGAAATAGCTGTGTAGTGTCACTTATGGGGTTCCATAGAACCTTTTCTCACCTTTCCCACAAAAGTAATGTGGAGAAAAATAGAAACTCTCATCACCTTATCTAAAGACATAATGATTAAAGAAAAAGCTATATAGTGTCACATATGGGATGCCATAGAAACACTTCTCAACTTACGGAGAGAAGAAATAATTAGATTTGAAAAATAGCTCTGTAGTGTCACCTATGAGCTGCTGTAGAAATTTATTAAAAAACCTGAGCCAATTTCTGGAAATCTAACTATCAGTTACAACACTACCTACAGCTTATATAAGTGGTTATATTTGATATAATTGTTTATCAAAACAGATACACAAGTGAATAGATTTGATAATAAATTTGATTATTGCTTCTTACTAACATTTTATCATAAAAAGGTCTGGTCATTGCCGAGATCAAAGAAGATCTTATTACTAAAGAAACATCAAAATTTGGCCATGTGGCTATCCTACTCTCAGTAGAAATATTACTTGTAAAGGCTGAAGGTTACACACCTTTTAGTTTTAATGAAAAAAAAAATACTTCAATTAAATTTGCCAAATTGCATTATGATATAAAATATGTTAAATAAACAGATCCAAGACTTCTTATGACAGTACAATGTCTGAAGAGAATTATTGTAATTTACACATTAGTTCAGAACAGGGTTCACTTTTTAAAGTGGAATAGAGAGTACAGTAACAAATGTTTTATGTCCTTGTAAGTGAGGCAGGCAGTTATGAACAATGAAGACACAAATACTTGGAGGATACTACCAAACTTTGGCTTGCAAACTAAGAAACTATTTTAGACTAGGATTTTGAGTGGAATTCCAATCTAGGGAATGAGGAGTGCCATGATGTGTAAGCTGGCACTTAACACAACTTGTTGCTGCCAGGTCCCTTAACTAACACTCGATAACTAGTTGGCTGTTAATGTGACAATTGTCTCAGTGTTAATTGGTTTATTAGACTGATATCTTACACCCCAGTCATGATTATTTCACGATACAATCAGTTTTGGAATGGAGGAGATTATGCAAGTGCCCAGAAAAAAGCCTTGACTTTTGGTAAGTGACAGTACTTTCACACTTAAGAATATGTCCAAACAGGGATTCTGTCCAAGACAGTGGAAGGCACTGTGTTACTTACCATCACTGCAAATGAAAATGTTAAAGTTGATTTTGTCAAAAAAACAACAAGGCTTTAATTACAGGAAAGTTATGTTGTCTTATATTTTTTCTGCAAGACTTTGAATTATGCAAGCTTATTTTGCTGGAACCTCCAGTACATTAAAGTTAGTAGTAAAACATACATAGTTTAAATTGACTTCATATTTTAGCTGATAACTTGACAACAAAGAGAATAGGGCTTTTTTAAATATATACACGTGAGCTAAAGTAAAATAACATTCTTCACTGCTTGCTCAAAAATTTATGTTTATTTTTTTTGTTTCCAAGTATTCTGGTTTTCTCTGCCATCTATACACTGAAAGTTTCACTATAGGTAAAATACATTTAACTGGGTCATAAAAGACAAAAACTATAAGTCTGTTTTAATTGTATACTGCCCAGTATAAACTATGAAGAGTGTGTAGTTTTAAAGTATTGCTCAACTCAACTTCTATATGAGTGCTGATAAACAATCAAAATATACCAATAGAGCGTTTAGAACAGGTGAAATATAGAAAGATTACAATTACCTGTACTTGTACTTATCATCACCAAAAGGGCCTATAGTACAGGTGAATTAGAGATAAGATGTAACAAGTTTCATTCTTTTTTCTGTGCTAAGATTCCATATTGACAACTAATCACTTGGATGGATGTTTCCAACTATTTGGTGTTATTTATATAATTGTTAAACAATTTTGGCACCTTATCTTTTCATAATGGTTAAAAATGACAGCAGGCCTTTTCTTTAGATCTCCCAAATCCCATTCATCAACTACAACACACCACCGATGATGTTAAAGTATAAAAGGTTTCCATATTTAACAGGATTTGTGTAATCTAATTTTGTGTTAATTGTGTCGGGGAAAAATTGATGAATCAGCATATTAGTATACTACAGTGCAACTTCTGAATACCAGCCCTTCTAAAAACTGATCACCTTTGGGAGTTGCAATGCATCAATGAACCGTAACAGACATGTTGTATACTGGATGAGTACCAGCCCTTCTTTCCTCATTCAAGGTCTGTATTACTGGAACTGCAGTCCAAGAGAACATTAATTTTTTTTTTAAATTCAAGTAAAGAATCCCCTTCCCACATAGCAGGTAGTGATAGATTCTGTTAAATAAATTTAGTAAATTCAATTTCTGCTCTCCCTATATTTCCTGATTTATGGCATTAATAATATTCTACAATACCTTTTAAGGATATTTTAAGCATGCTAAAACACACTCTTTTGAAATGAAAGGGGTTTGATATGTTTTTAATCGCTTTCAGTCAAGATTATATCACTGATATTCGTACATCACCAGCTATATTTGAAGTGACATTATTAACAAATATTTCATGGGGTTGCAGGCTATATCACAGTTTATGGACCGGGCAGGCACCCTGAAAATATATGGACCGAAGCGTCGCTGAGGTCTATATTGTATTTTCGGGGTGCCTGCCAGGTCCATAAACTGCGATATAGCCCCAACCCCATGAAATATTTATTATATTATACCGAATGGATACCATCTCAAAATAGGCATCAGCATTTTTTTTTTGGAATTAATTAATTCCTTTAAGACCATGATTGTTTATGCATTATAGTTGACGTTCCTGACTAACTTTGTATTAGCGTTAATCCACTAGTTAAACTATTCGGGTTAAGATGCTGTTTTTGTTTAATCTAATATTACGTCATTAAGGACAATTGTGTGACGTAAGCAATTATAATACTGCCCAGAGCCTCCGGTCTATATTGCAAAATATCGCCCTGAGTAAAATCAATGCATTTATTAGAAAAACAAATTTATGAGGTATAATATTTCTATATACCGGTATTAACATTGTGGAGGAAATCCTTTTTTGAACCACATCTTCTATGATACTGGCAATATGTTTTAAAATTCTGAAAGACTCCATGATTTACACTGTTATGCATCCAAAAGTCATTTAGTGTTATCATGCATTTTTTAAAATTTTTTAGGCAATAAGGTAGGTGAGGTTTAGGAAACAATTTACAGCCACATATGATTTGACTTTATAGGGAAATGGTTATGTATGCTACACCACTGTTCAAACATTTCTGTTAATTATTACTAGTAAATTCCTGATAATATAACTTCCATTAACAAATATAAAAAAGAATTAAAATCCTAAGCAAATTGGGCTATATTTTGTTCAAAATGGGTGTGTGGCTGATTCTAAATTAAACATCAAAAGAACACGTACAGCCTAAACTAAACAATAAACAAAAAACAAATCAAGTTCTGCCTAATTGTATTAACAAATATGTCTCAACAATTTGGGTGATTTAAACAAACTTGAGTCTTAAATTTACTTTTCGTTCAGCATTCGAAGACTAAAGGTTAGCAAGTCAAGACATTAGATGATAGTATACCTACCACATAACTCAGTTACACAGCTTTCATTCGAAAAATGTTTTTTACCAGGCTTGTTTAGACTCTGTCTAATGTTGAGACTTACAAGAGTTGATGAGACCTGTTGAATTTTTCTATTTTTGTCTGCAATCTTTTATAGTTCCACCTTATAAAACAGTTGTATCATGATAAGTGTGGATGGATTTATTAAACAATTGCACTAAATGTTATAAAAACCATGAGACTTATCAGTAACTAGTATAAAAATGAGACTCATTTATTACAAAATTATATACTTCTTGGTAAAAAAGGCACATTAAATTGCTCTTATGCACCTGTTATTGAATAAATATTTCAAATAATGAAGGCCAATTTATTTTTATAAAATGGTCTCACCCAATATTGGTGGGGGGTGCTTTGAGAGAGCAAAGCTTATCTACACAATCAAAATTCATTGCCTTGACATTCAACTATTAGCCTCTGTGTATAAAACAAAGCCATTGAATAAACCAAATGTTAAAGAAGGCATTGACCATGACCTTTATCTAGACAGACTCACTCTGATCCTCTTTGTCTTATGAAACATGTATCAAATTATAAACAAGAGGCCCATGGGTCTTAACGCTCACCTGAGGACATGGCCAACCTGAGGATATATCCAAAATCATTTGCAAAAATACATAAAATATTCTAATATACATTCCTACAA
Organism: Tegillarca granosa; assembly: GCA_029721355.1. Taxonomy (NCBI): domain Eukaryota; kingdom Metazoa; phylum Mollusca; class Bivalvia; order Arcoida; family Arcidae; genus Tegillarca; species Tegillarca granosa. Next base: position 10,876,744 of record CM056596.1, on the reverse strand, counting down.
AAAGTTAATAGTTTTCAAGATAATTAACAATTTGAGTCTTTTTATGCATCTATGACCTTGACCTTTAAACGTAAGACCTTGAATCTTATATCAGAATAATCACCATATCAATTCCTACAATATTCTAATATACATGCCATACAAAAAGTTAATAGTTTCCAAGATAATAAACAATTTCAGTCTTTTTATGCACCTATGACCTTGACCTTTGAATGTATGACCTTGAGCCACATATCAAAATGATTGTCATATCAATACCTACAAAATTCTAATATATATACCTTTGCAAAAAGTTAATAGTTTTCAAGATAATTAATAATTTGAGTCTTTCAATGCATCTATGACCTTGACATTTAAACGTAAAACCTTGAATCTGATGTTAGAACAATCACCATATCAATTCCTACAATATTCTAATATACATGCCATACAAAAAGTTAATAGTTTCCAAGATAATTAACAATTTCAGTCTTTTTATGCACCTATGACCTTGACCTTTGAATGTATGACCTTGAGCCATATATCAAAATGTTTGTCATGTCAATACCTACAATATTCTTAAACACATGTCTATACAAAAAGTTTATAGTTTTCAAGCTAACACACAATTTTAGTTTTTCTTAGCAAAAAAATAACATTTCAGGGGCAACAACTCCTACGTGCATTATCATACAGTTACAAAACTTTGTACCTTTTTACATTTTGTCCTGCTAAATATTTTAACAATGTTTTAATATTATATATCTCTTATAATTTGGAAGAAAAAAGCCTAAAACTACACAAATAACAAACTAGGTCATGACCTTGAACTTTGACCTTGACCCCATTTTGAAGGTTATTTCAAGAAAAAGTCAAAACTGAAAACCCCATGTCAATATCTATTCATATAGTCAAGTTATAATAATTTGAAGCCATTTTATGAAATTTTCAAAATTAAACGCAAAAATGCGTAACCTAATTTTTTACCAAATTTCACGAAATGAACAATATATAAGCTTAAGACCCTAGAGAAGCCAAATATCACATCAGATTATTTCTCCCATCATCGCTTTCGGAGAAGAAGATTTTTTAAGTTTTTTGGAACCATGGTTCACCTTGACCTAGTTTTGGGAGCCATGACGTCACAAACAAATCTGAATTGCACTGGCCCATATATGCATCCGACCAAGTTTCATTGAAATCCATCAGCATATTGCACATTTTGCATATTTGGACACTTTTACAATTTTTAAAACATAAAACTGAACTTTTGAATTGTAGAATGCATGAAATCCGACATGTAGTAATTGCTTTCAAAGAGAAATATCAACTGTAGATAGTAAAACAATGGCTAGAATGAACTTCATGAAAGTATTATCTTTTATGTCCTGCTTAACACGTTTATCAAATATAATGGAAAAGCTGAAAAATATTACTAGAAGTACTATATGAATCTGCAAAATGTGATTTTATCTTCATTGAAGCAGATATTTCATCTTTTTAACAGAAAAAAGGCATCAATTGTCTTTAAAAAACTTCAAAGAAAGAAATTCTGGTCTTTTTCACTTAAATCAGAAATTATCAAACCCAAGTTTTGGTTGAACTAACAAACCTAAAGTTACTTTGGTGATCTTCATGAATAGGATTTACAGCACTTCATGTTCAGGTAAAGCAAATTTTGCTATATCAATAATGGCTGTCTTTTGGATTACAATAATAGGCCTCGTGGTAGACTATTTAACAAATAATAACAGAACCCTTGCGGTTAATTTTAACAGCTGGTGACATCTTGTCATATGAGTAAATTATATTGACGAAGACTTATGCAATCATTCTTACGACTTTCTGAAAGTAACAGCCAGAACTTTGTTCTATGTCCCATATGATCAGATGAAAGATGTCTTCACTAACAAGTTGCCATTATAAGTTGTTTCTCTTCCTAAATTTTTTGTTCATGCAACCTTTTAAGTGGATTCATTAATCATTATCCACTTATTTTTCATAGTGCCACTCAAAAATCTTAAGTGGAAAATGGAAGTTTCAGGTTAATTGGGGAGTTGCCAGTTCAACTTAAGGTCAGCTCTGATGCAAGACTGGGATAAATACTAGCTATAATTCTGACTGTTGGTTAACTAAAAGTCCTTTGTTGAGAAGTTTATGACCTGAAGATCTTTGAAACTTTGAAACTTCCTTTGATTGGTCATCAAAATATGGCAATATACTTTAATGAAGCAACCAGTAGCTAATGTAAGAAGTCTAGTGTTTAAAATCCAGTCAACCTGTGTTAAATTCCATTTCAAATCTTCATGGCTTCTCAAGTTGACTGGCAGGGAATTCTGGGAGTTTTAACATTGAATTATGTTTGAATTATGAAGTTGGAACAAAGTAATGGTGTTTTACTCCCTGGTCAAGATTCTTTCAATAATAGCAACACAGCTAGTTACTCCATGTAGAAGAAAGCAGTTTCTGAAAGACTAATAATCTTCAGCAAATGCAAATGAACTTACAAACTTTTTCACACCAGGATCTAGGTCAGGTTGGAACCCAGGAAGTGAAAGGTGATGTGATCAGAAGAAGGAAAGCAAGACTAATACATGTACATGTATTCCCATTTCACTATGTTAAAGTGAAATATCCTTCATTAAAATCAGATGTAATTTAACCTATCAATTTTTGACAGTTACCGTATAACTGGTTATTTTTGTGGGTGCAAATTTTTGCATTTTCATATCAAAAGTGATGCTTTTTATTTTTGCGTTTTTTAATTTTTGCGGATCAAAGCTTGAAAGGGGCCCTCATAATCATAACACATCTAAAAACTCTAATGAGGCATATGTCCTATTTTGCCTCTATCTGTCGAAGAAAAGTTTTTATATTTTTTCCTCTCTCTTTCGGTGCCTTTGGGAATTTAAACATTCCGAAACTTTTTCACTGCACTCTGTCATTTCCAATGGTGACAAACTTTTACTTAAAGGTCCAGAAGGATCGGGAAGATCGCCGGGTTTTTTTTTCACTAAATATTTCAGTAAAGCCATCATTTCCCAAATATGGCTTTAACTAAATTAAAATTTGTTATATATTCATTAATTTGTGCATATTTCACTTGGTTAAATCGTGCTGATATTATTACAGGTAACAAAAAGGTGAGAGTATGTCTATAAATAGATATTTATAGGTATTTCTTGCAAGTTACCGATCGATACAGAGGTACGCTATGGGGAATACTGTTACCTGTTTTGTAACAATAAAAATTTGCGATTTTAATTTTTGCAGAAAATTCTTTCCGCAAATAAACGCAAAAATTAGCTTCCTGCAAAAAATACCAGTTATACGGTACATACTTTTCTCATTTCAAAGTTGATACAGTACATGTATCCTCCAAAAAGAAAAAGGGAATTTGGTGGCCAATTGGTCTAAAAGGCACCCTTACAGATCACAGTGTCTCTCAACATGAAGGTTTAAATCTAACTCAAGCAGGAATCTAACACAAACAGATCTTAGAATAAGTCAGTTTGCTTGTCAAAGGTTTTGTCAGTTTGCTGGTCAAAGGTTTTGTCAGTTTGCTTGTCAAAGGTTTTGTCAGTTTGATTGTCAAAGGTTTTGTCAGTTTGATTGTCAAAGGTTTTGTCAGTTTGCTTGTCAAAGGTTTTGTCAGTTTGCTTGTCAAAGGTTCTTTCAGTTTGCTTGTCAAAGGTTTTGTCAGTTTGATTGTCAAAGGTTGTCAGTTTGCTTGTCAAAGGTTGTCAGTTTGCTTGTCAAAGGTTTTGTCAGTTTGCTTGTCAAAAGTTTGTGGTATTTTCCAGGCATTACAGTTAATGAAAAATTCTTGACTGGAGAATAAAACACCATTCCTGTACTCTACTCCAAAAAGAAAAGAACTTGCATTATGAGAATGATACATTTTGGAATCCTGTTACCAGGCTTGTGACATCATAGATACAACCAGTATGATGAAAGTTAGGACATATAAATAATAAAGCAATGATTTGTGATGTTTCAAAGTGAGGGAACTTAAAACATTCAAGTTAATATCTTTTTTAACATAACACGCCTCTCATAAACAAAACAATGGTTCCATTTATAACCATAAGGTTTCACTTTTTTCATGATAGAGACCCAAGCTACTAACACCGAGCTGTAAATGCTTAAAATCATGTAAAGGATGAAAGATGAACATGTAATAATAATGGAGAAAGAACATCTTGTACTTAAAAATCTGATTTTTTTTTTACAATTAACTCTGGAATTTCAACTGTCCTACAGAAATAAGTTTTTCCTACAAAAAAAAAAAAAAAAAAAAAAAAAAAAAAAAAAAAAAAAAAAAAAAAAAAAAAAAAATTATCTCAAAAGAAAGAAGAAAAGAATAAAATGTTATTTCTCCATCAAAACATTGACATGCATGTTCTGTTTTCAACCTCTACAGTTTTATATTGGTTAAAATACTCTAGGAATAGGGAGTTTTAAAGTATGTTGTATAAGTATTTCTATGTAGTCCTGTTAGTACCAGATCTCACGGCCCTAGACTTGGTGGTACTTGAGGACCATTATGTGGGTATAATTGAAGATAATTATAAAACGTTTTAGCAGAGCTAAAACAACACCTGTTAGAGACAGATTCTGACAAAAACACATTTCCGAGGTTAGTATATAGTTACTAGGTATATACACTCTAATTATCAAATAAGAATTAACATGGAAATGCACTTTTGTTGTATTTTAACATAAACTCATTTTTCAATTGGTTATAAGTAAAAGTAACAGTTAGTATTTTAAAACCTTTTTCTTCTTCATTTACCATCATAAATAAAACCATCAAACTCTTCATCAAAAATATAAAAATAAATCTAGTCTTGTAGAAAAAAATTCGATTTTTGTTTCTTTTAAATATACTCATAAAAAAGCTTTAAACATTTTTCGATTTTTAGCATCACATCTTGATAATTATGGGTTTTTTTCTAATTCAACAATAAAACTGAGATAAATTTTAAAAATTCCTGAGATAAATTAAGAAGGAAAAATTCACCTAATTGCAATGGAATGAGGTTAGGTAAGAAATATGTTATGCTTTTTGCAAGTTGTTTTGATAGTTTATGTATCACTTAACTACAATAATGAGGAACTTCCTCAAACTATTGGTATCCATGGGGTATTGGTATATAAACTGTATTCAAGCAGGGACAATATATAAACTTTCTTCTACATTACATTCAATATCATACTGTGATTGCATTAATTTTCAAAAGTCTTAATTTTCTACAAAATTTGAACTATTTGGAGGGGATAAATGATGATTATTACTTTTTATTTTGTTAATTTCCAAACATGTTCTTGCAATACCGGTGATGTGGTTGAAATTACAAAACATGTCACAATTTTTGATGTAAAAGCAGACACCAGTATCAATTATTTTATTGTTTTCAGTGGAAAAAAAAAACAAACAAAAAAAAAAACGACATTTTAAAATCTAAAATCAAATTTAATTTGTTTCCAAAAAGTATCGTCTACCATAGCCAAACCTGTCCAGAATATGAATCAGAAATCAAAGTAATTGAAAAAGAACTAAAAAAAGGTGCTCCAAGAAAATTAGTATTTATGAAAAGTAATGGTATCACAGTGTTTTCATGCAAAAAAGAATCAGTATCAGAACAAAATGATAAGAAAGACAGAAATTTTTGTAGGAAATGGGATTTATTTCTGTAATAAAATGTCTACAGCTGAATTTCCAGAGGTAGATCACATTCAATTTTAATTAACATTCGTTCGTTAATCACATTTTCTCATTTAATACCAATTAATGTATATATACATCTATTAGCACAAATATACTCAAACACGTTAACAAATTAAAAACATCAATTATTGTCAATTAAAAATCACAACTTTGCTTGAAATCGAATTAAAAATAAGTTTTCAATCACATTTACTTTCAATATGACACTAACAGCCGTGTATATATATAAATTATACAATTTTTAATTAAAATCAATAATTATATCAATATCTATATTTACATCTTTCATCCTTTAAGAACCACAATATTTACACCGATGAATGTATATATGTATATGCATACTCCTGTGACTTAGCAAATATATACACATATATATATATATATATAAGTACGATAAAAACCTTTATATGGAAGAATGATTATTTACAGCTCATAATGAAAAATATGTGATCATGTGACTTAATGTAAGGCACAAACACATGATCAAAATCACAGCTTCTGATTGGTGGAGATTAGATTTATTAGGAGTAGTGTCATTGGTACCTTCACATGAATAAGGATCTGACGGCGTATGTCCAGATGCACACCGACATGTATATGATCCAATCGTATTGACACATTTTGTGTTCCCATTACAATGGTGACCCACTTTGCCTCCTTCTGCCTGACATTCATCAATGTCTGAAAGAAAAAAAAAAAAACATGAATCTATTTAGTTTTCATAATCAGTATGTTGGTTTTAAAAGTTTCATTAGGTAAACTATTAGTAAGAGTGAATGGAGTTGAGTGGAGTGTTGATGTTTAATGATTGGTCAGAATTCTTTTAATTACAATGAGGTGGTAAGTTCTGAGATGGTGAAGGAAACTGGTGTTCTTAGAGAAAACTACAATCTTTCAGTAAGGATACTAATATATCTCTTTACACTTGATTTAAATCTGAATTATAAAGAGGAGCTACAATTTCTATGCCAGTGTTTTGACAACTTGGCAACCAAGGTTCTTAATACAAAATGGCATGTCTACTGCTTAGTTACTTCTTTGTTCTTAGCATGATCCATGGTCACTGTTGCCTTCATAGCAAAGTGTTTTTCATTGCTTTTAAATGCCTAGTTCTAAATCCCCTTAAGGGTGGATCCTAGAGTGAGAAAATTTGACAATTCTCTTGCAAATTTTTTTCTCTATGGGCAATCTTGTTTCTTCAACCATTCCTAAAATTACCATCTTGATAAAGCGAAAGATTGTTGACTGGGATGTGAAACTATTTTCTTTACTCCACTTTACTCCTTAATAGTGACAGCAGATGGTCTTATCTTTTGACATTTACTAGGGCATCTTTATCAAGGAACGAGATGCATCACCTTGGTTTTTAGTATATTCTAAAAGATATGTAAAAAAAACTCTTGCACTGGCTAAAGATATTGATCAGTTGTATAATACTCCAATCACCAGGTAACAGAAGCCATTAAAATAAAAATACAAATACCAATTAACAAATGATAAGTCTCAAGTAAATGGAATCAGTTTAAAAGTATTTACTTCCATTTCCAAAGCATTTTTATACACAGAAAGCCAAAAGCTAACCAGTTAATATTACAACTTAGCAGTTCTGTTGAAAGAGTTTTTACTAACTGTGGGGTTTTGATTTTAATTTCCAGCAAGGTTTTTTCTAAAGAGTTTGAAATTGAAATTGGTATAAACAACACTTGAAAAGTAAATCTATGCAAAACATACCCATACAATGCACTCCATCTCCTTGGAAACCTTGCTTACACTGACAAGCATACTTCGTGGCACGGTTAATACAAGTGGCATTCTCATGGCAGTTATGTCCCTTTCCACAAAAATCAGTTCCTAAGGGAAAAAAAAAATAAAAAGGTAATTGAATGACTTATGTAAATTTTTTGCGGAAAAAAGTATAATCTATCTTAAATGGATACCTTATAAAGGATGAACCAGTGATTATAAATAGTGAAATAACGGAGTTACAAAATTATCGAGAATCATGAATGTTTCTCATGACTGGTGTTTCAATACTTTAATTTAACAAAACATTCATTTTTTAAACAGGTGAAAAAGAAACTGATGCAAACTAGATTATTCTGAAAATAAAAGAATTATCTTTAAGGAAATAGTCTAATTTAATGTAATACCAATTTACTTATGGCAAAAACATCTAAAAAAATATGTTTATCATTTTCTGTTATAACAACTGTGCTAAAGGTACAAATATTCCTGAGACCATACTAACCCCAAAAAAGTAGAATGCAGTGTATTAATTGTTTTTTATACTCCAGTAAAGATTTCTACCCTTAAATCAAGTGATCAGTTCTGGGATGTGAAGAAATCAATCAATCAACCTTTGGTAAGACAACTTTGACAACTTTTCCTCATCAGGGTCTGTCAGTGTGGGATTTGAATGTAGGTGGTGAAAGTTTCAGTTTGTTAATATAATAGTTTGGACTACTCAGCCACTGAGGTCACTTAATTATATAAGGGGCAATAACTAATACATACAGTTGCGGATCCTGGTTGATGTATCATGCACATCACAACTTGTTATAATGTACATTTAATTTTTTTTGTGGCCGATATAAAAAATACTGAAATGCTGGTGAAGTACTAAAATGCAGGTTCAAATATTTAAAAAGTAAAAATATGTTACAGAAAGTTATTTAAATGTAAAAATATGTACAGAACGAAAGATAGCAATCAGTGTAACTAATATTCTGGAATGTTACTATATTTGATGTGCTATTATTAACCTTGATCATAGAGCCAAATCAACTAAAATTACTGATATGACATTAGACATCATTCACTCCATCCATCAACACAACACACGCGAAAAAGGAAACTGACATATAACAACTCTTAAAAGATTGATTATGGAACAGAAGCACAATATTATCTTTTTAAACTTCATCGGAATTTCACCAGAAACATTAAGCAATGACAAGATACGACGTCCATCAAATATTTATGATTGTTTTGTCTACATATTTATTGTAAAGTCAATAGTATGATTCATAGTTAGGCGACAAAATGATATCGTGTTTATATCAGATAAATAGAGTGTTTAAAGGAAAACTGAAATTTTTTTTACATTTCTTTTAAGATATAGAATCTCAACAAATGGTTAAGGCAACAAAAAGCATAAAAGTAAATATACATTTTTTTTTTCTGAATTGGAATTACCAAAGCTCTAGTGGTTTTCTCTTTTATTTTCTGTAAATCGCTGAGAGTGATGTTGGTTCTTTAACTGACATGAATGTCAATAATTTGATCAGATACACAGACATGGATATTTATGGCACACTTGATACTGGTTAAAATGGCAATACAATTCTATATATGTCTTAGTATATAAAATAACAAATTATATGTTAATACTTGATGGTTTAAGTTTTTCAGTTACAAAAATGGTGGCCATCAGTATTTTTTAGTAATTCATCTATTCATAAAAATTTGGTTGACCTACTTTTTCAAAGCACATTGGCTTATAGATTTTAGCACCTCTTACCAAATAGATTCCGATTCCCCTTACATACACCATAAGCTTATTCTAGTTTGCCAATTTCCTTACCAAGATTGGTCTCTTCTGCAAACTTCTCACCCATAAATATTAAATATCCTTATTGGGACATAAAACACCATTTCTCCAACTTTTTATTAGATTAATAACAGATCTGTAATGTTTAACAGGGTTTTTTTTCTCAAAATACTAAAATGTGTAGTAATTTTTATCAATTTTCTATAGTTTTAGACTTGCAATATTGATAAGAGTGAAAAGAATCTTGACTGAGATAAACAAGATTATCTATTCCAGAACAGAAATTATTTTGTGAAACATTATGCCCATGTTAGCCATCTATGTCAAGGTCAAGGTCTTAGTAGCAACCTATTAATAGTAGGTCAAAGGTCAAGGTCTTAGTTGCAAACTATGCAAATTAGGTCAAAAAGTCAGTTATTAAATTGTCTATTCTGTACAAGACTTCAATTTAGCTAAGTTAGAATGTTGTACATTTGCTCATATTGAAAACATAAACACTCCAAACCACTTGGCCCCTTTAGTCTGGTACTGACCTAACCAGTAAAGGCTCAAGACAAGAAAAAAAGGTTTTTCTATGTCATCTGGCACCCTGGATTCACTACACCATTTATACATTGTAAAAATCTATATAATATGAAACATAAATAAAAAATCCAGCTGACCTTCACACACAGGACAGCATTCACCAGAGATATGTAATACTTTATCTTCTGAACAGTTTAAAGGAGGACAACTTTCTTCTGGATCAATTCTAGAACATTTCATTCTTCCATCCTGAAATAACAAAAAAAAAAGTGATCATATGTCTTGATATCCCCATCTTGATAGTAAAAATTCCACAAAAAAAGAAAGAAAAGAGAGAGAGAGAAAAAAAAATTAACATGACACAAATTAAACAGAATATAAGTTGCAACTTATATTCATCCTTTCCTCAACCCTAGTCCACCTTGAATATGGTACTAGAACATCTGCCTTGAGAGCAAAAGATGCTTTAAAATGTTTAAAATAAAGAAAAAAAAAAAAAAAAAAAACCCGAAACTTGACACAAATTAAACAGTTGCATTTTAAATTTATTCTCTTCTCAACAATAGACCACCTTGTTATTCAGTGGTAGAGAATCTGCTTGAGGGCAAATAAAGTTTTTTAAAAAGTTTAAAATCCAAAAAAATAATAATTTTATAAAAAGGAGCATTTAAAGAATCAATATGACCTTGATTGCAGTCACCATGAGTGTGTGCTAGTACACAATACACACTTAAACATCTTAAGCACACAGAAATGTATTCTTAGAGTAATCCCTAGTGATTAAAAATACTTGCTCTCCTTGAAATAGCTGTAAAATTGTTTATGCAAAATAAAACAATATTTTAACTAATCATAATGCTAATTTTTTTTTGTAACTGGAAATAGAAATATCAGGCTGGTCACATGAAAAGACAAACAAAAACACTAATTTGATTTGTCTTTATCACAGCTCTTATTTAAAAAAAATGAGTTGGAAGTTTTACTATATTTCTTAAAATTTTTATTTCATCCTTGCAAAATGGTTTACTTTCACATAAAGTATAAAAATACATAACCCTAAACAAAAATGATTTATTTGATTTTTTGTTCATAAATATGAATTGTTGTCTCTAAATACACCTTGTTTCAACACAAAGGATAATATATAGATGTTAGAAGTTATTATACCTGTGATTTCTTACCACACAATGTGAAAATCGAATTAATATTCATTATTTTAAACAAATTTTTTCTAAACAATAAGACGTGATTTGTGATCACCTGTTGCTATTAGAAAACCCCATCAAAAACAAAATCTGACATTCAGTTGGCAAGTCTCGGTATTATGTCAGACTTTCAACTTGCACTTTCAGTTTCTATTGTATTTATGAACACAAGTGTGTGAATGCAGACAGGTTTGTACATTTAACGATTTTGACTGGTTTCCAACCCTTGATGTAAGTTATTTAACGCCATTGTGGTTACCTGGGATAACATTCAGATATACCCATTTGATAAATCTAGCAATAAGCAAATAGGATGTAAAATTAAACAATTTTTTTGCCATAAAGATGCTTTTTATATCCACAATATGACAAATGTTGTAAAATTATCGCAAACTGGGATCACCCAGAGACCTATAAATTTACTAGAGTAGCAAATTTTGACAGGACACCTTAAACAAATCTGTTCTGTATTACCAGTAGTTATGTATGAGTTAAAAACTAATATTATACAGAACAAATTTGATTAACAATATTATAATTTGAATTTAACTAGGACCACCCAATAAGAGTTGAATAGATTAATGTTGATTAACATCAAAGGTAAAAGTCAGTTTCACATATCAACATTGTCTGTTTTGGGATGGCGGAGGAATCCGAAATGCTTACAGAAAATCATCACCTAATAGGAAATGTAATTAATTAAATACATATTGATTAAATCGATGCATCAGTAATTTGTTCACTTCCTTGCTAATAAAGGTTCACAATTCACCAATTCCCCAAGTAATCTATACACATTCTATGTTGTATGCAAGTTAGTACAATTGTTTATGATGTGATTGCTTAAAGGTATCTTAGAGAGCCAGCTAACACAATGGTCTGCTGTGTCACAGTCTTGTCTAAAAAAATTGCAGAATGAGTTGAGTTGAGTAATGGTCTTTAACATCCCTAGTCAAGAATATTTCACTTATATCGAGACGTCACTAGCATTAGGCGAAAGTGCACACGCCTACCAGTGACACAGGACCGTCACTTGTTTTAAGTTCCTGTCTGAAAGAACCGTGACTTTCATTTGCATAATGCTGAGTGCTTGGTGAAAGAACAGTCACTACCCACTTTCAAGTCTTGGGTCAAACCCACGACCTCCCACTTACGGAATTGCAGAATGGCCTAGACTATTAGTCAATTTAACTAGTACCGATCAAATAAGTATAGGTCTGCCACAAAAACAATATTTATCCTACATGTAGTCAACTGTAGATTGAATTCACAATAGACAATAATTAACTCACCCACTACTGCTTATATACATATTAATTACTTTTTTGGAATAAAAAGAATTTTAATATCTTTTTTTGAAATTTTTGAAGTAATTAATCATAAAATTTGTAAAAGTGTTAAATGCTGATGACAAAATGATTTATTTATAATCACAATGTGTATAATTACTAAGATAATGGTTATAAAACAATGGAAAACAGGCATTTAAAAGGTATAAAATGAAAATGACTAAGCAAATAAATACTTTGTATAAAGAGAAGTTTTCCTGCATATATAGCTCATTTAAACCTTAATTAAAAATATTTACATCTGCAATGTTTTGTTCTAAAAAACTCTGTTAAAGATAGAAAATAAGATACATAAGCTTTGATTAATTACCACTGATCATGTATCATGATTATGCATCTACACTTTAAATAATATTATAGCATGTCATTTTTGGCTGTTACAATGATGGACATGCATGTCTTAAGCAGCAGTGTTTTATTTTCATATTTTTAGGATAAACTATTATTTCACTGAAAAAAAAGTAACCCAAAACTAACTGTGTCAACCAAATGTATAACCAACTAGGGACATGTTTTTGAATACCAAGGCAAGCCTTGTCATACATTTGTAGTAAATGCTTTTGTTTCTTAATCTAAAATAGGAAATTGGTAAGAATTACTCCAAATCAAAATTGAAGTCCAGTTATTGAAGTTTAACTTAAAACTCTTAGCTTATAACTGCTTTACCAATACTGGAACTCATCTTACCAAGAGAAAATTCAATTTACAGAGAAAACCAATATTTATTTTGTTTTTCGAAAAGCACTCGTTATCACATAACAAGTTTATTTTAATTCAAATTTCAAATAAACCTCCAAATTAAACCTGAAAACATGAAATGCACCAGTGCTGGTTAAAATCAATAAAATTCATGTTGTGGAATTCATCCAAATTTACTTGTTTATTATGTAATCTTGAAAACCAGAATATTAAATAAGGTTTTTTTCTCTGAATCCAAGATCAAATCAACAAAAAGATTATTTTTTGTGCGTTTTCCTGTCACAACAACTTTACATTAACACTGGTGTGAAATTTATTTCAATTCCCTTGTTTATTACATAATCAGATTTTTTTTGCAGAAAACGGAATATGGAATAGGGTGATTTATTTAAATTGAACATAAAGCCTACATCCTGCATGTTTTCCTGTGACAAGGATGTTACATCACTGTTATATAGCAAGTTTATTGAATTCCAGCAGAGTTATTACAAAATCTAAGTGCTCTCTAGAACCTTATTGATCTGATACCAATATTGATTAAACATCCGATGACTTTCATCATCATGACAAAATTACGCCTGGTTGCACCAACTGATATCAAGGCAAATCAACAGAAATGCGATTAAATGTTGTGTCGCCATTTTACAAAATCTAAATTGTATTTCTTTCATGAATGCTTGTAATCGATAAAAGCATCAACAGTTTCAATAAAAACATCATAGGTTTGATAATGTCATTGAAAAGACCTTTTTGAATTAAGTTTATACTGTATGCATAACTATAAAGTGAACTTTGAGCAATGATAGTAAATCGTCATTTCTGCCTCACTGGTTTGTTAGTTTAATCAGATCATGTCTGAGACAGATTTAATGATTACATTATGGCTGGCTGTATATAATTATTGTTTTACAGATTGCATCAACAAGGTCATTTCAGAGTTTGTATTCTGAGAAGATTAATGAGTAAATGTACTACACCATTAAAAGATATTGATGACAAAAATTAAAATTCAAAGCTGAAATCCTATAAAAAGACTAAATACACAGAGCCTATAGAAGACTCAACACAAAATGTATATGGCCTTTTAACTTGGCTTCCAAATATATATAGATTTTTAAATTTGTTTCACTAAATAAGATACATCCAATTTTTGACAAAGTTGCAAAAAAATGCATTGATGAGTTGACGTGGAAGATCTTTGTGATTTCAAATAAAATTGTATGCATTTTTTTTATTATTATTTGCATATTTTGTTAAATAATATGCAAATTTCTATTGATGTTGATACACTACACCATTTTTTTTCCTTTTTTAAGGCAAATTTTGAGAATTTGGACAAAAATTTGCCATTGAAAACTTTAAAAGGCCATAATTAAAAAAAACATTGTAAAACAAACTTGGGTATTGATATGGTAAACTCCTTTAACTGTTTATATTTTCCTACAAGTTTTGAAAACTTCTGAAGCATCATAAAATTGAATAATAAATAAAAAAATTGGGGGAAAAATTAGTGTCATAACTGCAAAAATTGTAAATCATAGTTTTGGAAATTAACTCTTTGCAAGGGCAAGGGATAAAAATTGTCTAGAGCAGACCCTGCTCATGAACTCCAACATGTGTAGACCACAATAAAGTACTAAGTACTAAGTAATAAGTAGTAAGTATTATACTTACAATACAAGTGCAGGACACACATACTCTAGGACTATGTTCTTCTCCATGGTCAAAATATTTACCATTATAATAACAGTTAGCTGCAAATAAAAAATAACAGATTAAATCAACAGGTGATCTGGTTAGATTCCTTGTCTCCTCTTGAAAAACCATCTTAGTTTTACAATACTTTTACTACAATTCCCTAAATTAAATTGAAATTATTTCATTTATTCAGTTTTACATAAGTTGTAAATGAAGTTTTAGACATGATGAACGATTCTATACATTAAACTTTACACAGAATAGGTTACTCATCTGGCCAATAGTGTTTGATTTTTTTCTTGTCAGATAACACAGCTATGAATTAGTTGTTTGCATCAATTTTTTTATATTAGTAAAAAAGTGTATTGTTAGCAAAATGGCACTTTTCAGACAATGTTAAGATCCATAAAACTCTTGTTTAAACTGACCATTTTAAAATTGGTACATTAATATATTTAAAGCCAATGTTGGACCACATTTGTGGCTATGTTAAAGGTCTTTTTCATGAAAAGTCAACACTAACTACTAAGATAAGATGGAAGATACCCCATATTTAAAGAAATTTTAATGACAACAGCAAAATTCCTTATGGTTTAATTTCTGAGGTAAAACTTAGAAAAACCTTAAAATTTATGACAAACTTATAAACTCAGCATAATAAAATGTGACATCAGTTTTCACAAAATTTATTTCAATGTAGTAGCTATTATTGTTTTTTTTGCTATTTTTTTCCAGGAAAAGCAAAAAAAAAAATAATAAAAAAAATAATAATAATAAAGGTTGTTATATGCAGGTGTGTGTACCTATTCTGTTGTATATGAAAACTAAAAGCTATTAAGCCTAAAAAAGAAACCCAATTGATTTAGGATGGGAGGAGATCCTGTCATCAAAGTGAAATGATTTTATTATTCAATAAATTCATCAAAATATCATAAAACTTACATCTAGCTCTGTTTGCTAATTGTTGAAGCTCATAAAAACTGCATAAAATGAGTGATTTCTTATAGAAGTGTTTTCTTATAATTATGTCATGTTGTGTGTGTGGTCAGTTACACAGTACAAGCAGTCATTTTTTATGAGACTTCTAAATGCTAATTAGAGTCAAACAAAACATTTAATGTGTTTTAAATTTATAAAATTCTAATGCTTTAATGATTTAATTAACACATCAATTCTGTTTTAAATTTATTTCATATTATCCTTGACTTTAGGACTATAATCATTAACAGGTCTGGTTTATTCCAATTAAAATGAAAAAGAAAGAAAAGTTTTAAAAAATGAACTGAACAGACTGTACCAAACAAAATATTCATCAAATTCTTTATCATCTCAAGTTTGATTGGAGATGTTTATCTTGCTGCTTACAATGAAGTCTTTGTGAAAAAGTGACTATATAGCACTATAGTTTAAACGTAATATGTCATTTAGTTTAGTATCATTATTGCAAATATATATTTTTTGTTTTTATTTAAGTTTTATATTATGCATTATGCAATGTCAGCAGTAATTCATTAATCATGGACTAAATTAACCAAACTGAATTTTATGAAATCCATTTTCAGAGTTCAGATGAAAGATTTATGATTACACTTGGGTTAGGATTAATACTATATGTATATCCCAGTGAACAGTGAACACCACATTCCAGAATGTAAACTAATATGTATCTTCTAGTGATACCAAATCTATTTTGTTAAGATTATTAAAATGTGTTTACATCTAGGTCAAGTTCAACATTGAAAATATTAATAAAGTCAGAGTTACACCCCTTAGTTAATTATAGGTAAATACTTACTATTACAGGTAGGACAACATTCTCCATCTCTATATACAGGATGTTTACAGGTAACAGGAGGACAGTCAACTTTTATACACTCTACGCTTCCATCCTAAAATATAACAAATACAAATACAAATACATACACTCTACGCTTCCATCCTAAAATATAACAAATACAAATACATACACTCTACGCTTCCATCCTAAAATATAACAAATACAAATACATACACTCTACGCTTCCCTCCTAAAATATAACAAATACTAATACAACATGTTTTTAAAAGCTATTTGGTTCATTTTTTTCAACCAAAATTAGAATGCCAGACAATTGCAAACTGCTAATTCTTTACAAGTTACTACTATAGCATTGATAGGTCTTTAAAAACAGGTTTAAGTTTCGTTAAACAAAATATGTGCACATTTATACGTAGTAACATAGATCATTACTGATGCTTCAAATTGGAGTTATTGGAATAATTATACAGCACATCAAATATAGACAAATATTTAGCTGCATGATGCAAAGAAAACATTAACAAAAGCATATATTACATATTCAATACATTATTGTTTTGAGGGCACCTGCAAATCCACTTTGCCTTTCCATAGTGGTAAATGTTTTTCCTCAGAACAGCTTAACAGATCAGTGCTTTGTTTTTTATAGGGCTGGGGGGGGGGGGGTTTGTTACAGTAGCAAAACTGTTTAAAAACGGCATGATAAAGAAGTTACTGTTTCATAACAGATGTACATGTGTATTTGACAAAAGCTGGAAATGTCATACAAGATGTGTGTAATGAATGATATCACAAATACTGCGACTTTGGAATGATAGTAATTGTACATGGACAATTTTACATCTGCAAGAATGTATATTAAAATGGTTATTACAGGCAAGTAGGCTTATCAAAACACTGCTAATTT
The DNA here is from genome assembly GCA_029721355.1 of Tegillarca granosa. NCBI lineage: Eukaryota > Metazoa > Mollusca > Bivalvia > Arcoida > Arcidae > Tegillarca > Tegillarca granosa. The sequence goes on along the minus strand of CM056596.1, from coordinate 10,859,303 downwards.
GAGTTTTCAGAAACATGAGATTATAAGGACTCCCCTTTAGATAGGCTGGCTTTTTCTCTGACACCCTCTAGTATAGCCATTTATTTTTCAGCTGGAGTTGTCTAAGGCAGTCAAAACTCAAAGAAGTACAACATACCCCAGCTGGGGCTCAAACCTACAACCACTTGAAACAGTGAGTCTGCAACCTTAACAGCAATATTTCTAAACATATTTTTGTATTTGTGTTTATATAAAACACTTGGCTGAATAATGTACAAATTTTAATGTTACAAATGTGCTTGTATTCTTATTGATTTCCAAGGTAACATTTCATAAAACAGGTGGAAAAAAGCTTACTAATTAATAATAAAAGATCAAAGGTAAGCAAGGTCTATTCCTGATTTTTTTCAAAGTAATCAATGTAATCAATCATAGCAGAAAGAATTGATGGGAGGAAACAGCAAAGCTTGCTGGCCCGTTAAGAAATATGGTACTAATAAAAATCTTTATTTTTGATGTTGAAAAGATGATTCTTGGACCCTGGTAGAATTCTATTCAAGTTGAGATGATATTTGCCTTAATAGCCAATAAACTTGGCATATTTTGTAAACATAAAGTGGACATTCCCCTCTCTGCCAGAGGATATGAAATGCAGCTCAAACAAATTTGTGTTACTAAGTTTGACCAACATACTGATGTACAATTAAAACAACATGTATAAACTTGTAAACATAAGAATCACAAACGTCAGTTAAAAAATCTCTGTCTATAATATGGACATCTGTTATTTACCAAACAAAATACAACTTAATGAAAGTGCTTTTTGATGGATGTAAAACAAGTACTTGTCCATCTTTTTTTTCTAATTTATCTCAATTATATGTAACAGTATATTTAAACCTTGTCTAAAACAAGTTCCTTCAGAAATGAAGATATGTTCAGTTTAGATATCTATTTCATTTACAAGGTCAATTTTGGTCTAGAAATAATCTAACACTTTTGTTTTCAATTTTGTAACAACTGAACTTGTTAAAACTGAGCACATTTCAGGGTTTTATGCTCTAATTAAAGAAATAATATTTTCAACATGTCTTAACCAAATACCAAATGATTTAGAATCTGGATTTTTAGTTATTACAGGGTTTATATGCTTATTGTTGCTTTGTTTTTGTGTCTTCTTATGATAGCACTGCATTTGCAAAGTAGTAAAGCCTTCAAACCCAAAGTGTCTTGCCATTGTTAACCCAGGCAATCACAAACGAGGTTTTTTCCTTGTGGTAGGCCAATTTAGTTGCTAGTTAGCTTTCTAACAGTATAAAAGACTGAGGTCTAAGGTGTTTATCTGTGACAGTGTAGCCAAGTGTATCAGCACTATAATGCTCAAAACTGGAGTGACTAGAATAAAGCAGATTCTAAATTTTTGCCAAAAACCCTCACATCATTAGAATTAATGTTTATATGCTTAGCTTATTCCTTCAGATTAATGAAATTGCCAATGTGACACAAAACAACATATAACAACCCCTTTCTGGTGCCTGAAAGTTGGAAACATGAATTGTAATTACAACAGAACATCTTTTTAATGCCTTTCAATTGTTTTGCTGCTTTACTTATCCAAATTTTTCAGTCTTCTATTTTGTTTTTCCATGTCTGCTTCACTCAATTTTAATGCCTTATACCTTTATACTGCCAAAATTTGGACAGTTAATTGGGGTTACTCTGTTCATTTAAAAGATTTTTCTTGCTTACTTTTTAGCACAGATAGTGATGGCAACAGGTGCCCTACTTTTTTGAGAAGACATGATGCATCATATATATACCATTAATTTCAGTTTGAATTTTGAAAAACCAGTGAAAATCATATTAACTTTAATTAGTTTATTTACATAAACAGGATGTATACAATAAATTTTAAATAAAAATTAAAATGTCTTGAAAGTGCCAATTATTTAATGGAAATTTATTAGTTACATAGCAGGAAAATTTAAAAGAAAATAAACCTATAATTTTCAAAAAATTCTCATCATGTTTTTAATTTCATATATTCTGCCAATTTTATGGAATTATCTGCCAGGATAATCTTTATGGCATCTAGTTAATTATACTAATTATACTAACAGGTTAATAAACGATGTTAACCATTTCTGTTGAATCAACATTTATATCTAGCCGGCCAATATTTCCTTTTTTACAACCTCACCTACACAGCAAAAATGGCTGTGTGCTGACAAAAACCTCACAACAAACATTTCATATTATGTAAGCCTATGTGCCATGAAGAAACAGTACAGATAACTTTATGTAACTTTGAAATTACAAATAGTTTTCTTTTTAGAGAAATTTTGCTATCTTAATTACAGAGACTTCATCAGGATGTACTTTTTAATCCAAACAGGTTAAGCAAAGTTTTATCCAGTATAAAAAATATGATTTTTAGCATTGCAAACTATTTTTGGAGACACATTTCAGCAAAAATTACAGCATATCTGTTTTAAGGTGCATTTTGCCTAAAGATTGAATCAACACATGTATTGATGCAACTGATTGATGAGTTTCATGTCCCAGCCAAGATTATTCTATCTAATTTTTTGAAGTTAAAGATGAAATTACAAAATGTAATACTAATGCAATGCCTGTGTGGTAACTAGCATTATCTGGTTTTTTGTTTTACCAAGACGAACATTGACATCAGGTTTTTAATATATCCATAACATTTGTTTATAATATTCCAAGTGTTTGGTTAGGAAAGCCTGGCATATCCTGAGCTGGCCAGAAATCATACAGCAACTTTCTGAATTTTAAGGAGCAATCACTCCAACATTACTAAACTACTCTAAGGTACAATGTATTTAAAACATCAGATGATCCATGTATAAACATATTTTATACTTGTTTGATTGTTTTTGACAAAGCTTACAAATTTATCTTAATTAGCAGGTGCCCTTTTGTTTTTATCAATGGTTTGACAATCATGCAGTTTTATTGATATGTAAATGTTTCAAGGTCATACCTGTTTGTGACGAACACAACTTTCAAGAATTACGCATTATATATACTGTAAATCAGGAAATTAATATGTCATGAAATTATGTGAATTGCCATTTTGAAGTAAAATGCGTATTGAAATTAATGCGATTTTTTACATTCCAAATTTTAAAATTTTGCCCATCTTTTATCTTAGAATTATAAACATTAAATTATGGACTTAGAAATTATTATCTTATGTCTTCCTTAATTTATAAACACATTATAAACAAACTTTCGGTAGACATTATTAAAATAAACAGTGAGGTGTACAGAGGGTAAATTTTTTATGCCCCTATGACCAATTGTTTTTAAATTAACCAGGGTGGTAAAGGATTATCAGAACAAAGAAACGTGTGGTCTTTTTTAAAAAAAAACAAACATACTCAAATAAGGAGTTTTTATTATAATAAATCATTCGAAATAAGGACTTCCATATTGGCATGTGTACAGCTGATCTTCGTCTTCAACTCAAGAGTTTAGAATTTTAGATTATTTATAATCGCAGTACTTTCAATTTGATGTCCCAGTCAAGGTTCAAAATGATGTATCAGTCATGATTCCAGTCGTAGCAAAATTCTCAGTAGGAAAGAAACAGCAAAATTTACTGCTAAATGAGAATGTGTTCTAGTTAATCAGTTATGATAACAACTTCCGATTAAGGGAAAGAACTCAATTTACAATAAATGTACAGAATATAGAAACTGGAAAATAAATGTGACAAGAAATTAATACGATAAAATGGGCCTTGCATTTTTGCATTAATTTCTTGCTCGAATTAATTTCCTTATTTACAGTATTTCTTCATTCTTATCTTTATTGGAGAGTTTTAATGTCAATTTAAAAATATCAATAATGTTACATGTTCTGACTTTGCAAATGCCAACTATGAATTCTTTTTCCTCCCTTTTATACAGCACTGAGACAAAAAGGAGACTAGCTTTGTTTTCACTTACCCTACATAAACATCTAGTACATGGATCTAATTGCCATTCTTCACCTTCCTTCCTCATTGTACCATTCTGGTTACAACTTTTTAAACATTCACACTTTTCTAACTCTGTTATTTTTTCTTCTGCCTGCAGAAGCTGTAAAAAGAGCAAAGTAAATTATTTATAACTTACAAATTCAAAAAATAGAAATGAAATAAATGGAAAAAATTAGGAAAAAATTATTTTACAAAGCTTGAAATTTTATGGTATAAGGCTGGAACTACACTTCTGTATATCCTTTTGTCAGGCCTCCCTGCATTCTGCCATGATTGATAATCAGACATGTTATTACAAGTTTTCCCATCAATGTGGTACGTGTCTTATGTCTGTCCAAATTCAGGGGCCATGGTGGTCAAGTGGTTTAAAACATAAGCTTACATACTACAGTGCATATTTTCAAGCAGTAGTCTTCATTCGTAACTTAAAAATGCTCAGAAGTATTTGAAAATTACAGGATAAAAATACTTTGTGCCCACCCCAATATATAGCATAGTATAAGAAAGAATTTTGACTGGATCATAAAAACATCATTTCTGAATCCCAATCCTATACAAAATCAGAGGATTTTTTTTAAAATTAGTGGTTTCAATTTAATTTGCACAGATAGACAAAACAAAAACTGTCTCATTTCTTCTTTCTGTGATTTTTTGTGAAATGTTTCAGGTTGTTCTGACAAATGACAAGTTCCTGTAACCTGCTTACATCTCAACTTTCATGAAATTTAAAATATACATTGTAATTTAAAATCAATGATAAAATAGACTATAAAAAATTATGTTTTCTATTCTTTGTAATTTTTTTTTTAACTAGACAAAATTTTAAAATTTCAACTTACCTTTTTTGAAAGATTTTGGTAAAGGGAATACATAATTTTAACTTGTTGTTCTAAACTTTGATACTGAGCACAAGTTGGACAATCTGAAAAAAAAAAGAGATTGAAAGTAAATATTTAATATTAATACTCCAAACTGTTTCATTTATAACTAGACACTGCCAACTAATTTTGACTAACACTTGGAGCAATAAGTCTATGTAGTTTCCAATCTGATGGCAATGTTAAAGCCAGATTATTTTTAATATAAAAAATTTGGTAATAAATAAAGCATTTAATATAAATAAGAATTGTTTTTACCTAAAAACTGATTTAAACTCATCCATGTTTATAAAAAGTTTTCCATCAGAATGTGAATAATCTTAGAGAAAGGGTTATTTGAGGTTGAGGAAGTGTTTCTGCTCATGCTTATGGGATTTTAAAACTGCCAGCATACTGACCTTCATAAATAAAATAAAATAAAAAATTCTGAACTGCCATTGTTTCTTCTTCTTTATTCAAATTTTTTTAAAACAAATTTTGAACAATTTTGGCTTTTTAGTAAACATATCATATACCAATTATTTCACAAACTTATAACCACTAGCTCTACATTGTGTGACATTTTTTTTGCAGTTCAGCATTAGTAAAATTCACAAAAATAAATGCAAAAATACTTCATTTTAAAAGAATATTTAATTAATTGTTAATATTTTGCAATATAGGAAATGACATACCACTTTAGCCCAAATATATAAAAGACAATTTTTTTTAAATAAATAAATAAATAAATAAATAAATAAATGTGAATTTTTAATTTAACAACAAACCTGTATCATGTTCTGGACATTGTAATAAATAACCATGTGACTGTGTTACTATTTTTACATCTTGAAGAGCCCCCTAAAATATTAAAACAAATTACAAATATAATTATACCAACATTTTATTGTATTGACATGTTTCAGAGTCTAAGACTTTAAATTGCTGATTTTCTAAGTGTTGAGATCTAGTTTTTAATTTTATAAGTAATAATTGTCCATAGAACTTTACTGATTACAAGAGGTATCCACTGGGAAAACACTACAAAAAGTCATAAAATCAAGGTATTGGTTCTATTTTGAACTTTTTAAGTTAAAAAAAATGAAAGGGAAAAACCAAAACAACTTATTTTCACTTTAAGCCCAATATTATTGAAGCAAACCTGGAAACCTCCATATTACTCCCAAACAAAACCTATACAATTTCAACTGTCTTTGTAGTATTATGTTTTACAATAACAAGAAATGTTGTAAACTTTAATGACTTAAGGCTTATGCTCATTCTTCAGTATAGAAAGCTATGGTTCACTTTGTGCTTGCCAAACAGAGTTGCACTAGAATTACCTACATAACAAACAGTACCACCTTATAGAACAGATCAGTATGGTCTGGAAAGACAGACAGACAGATAAATGCTTAAACAATCACAGACTTAAAAGCCATCTTTTCCTATAACAATACATGTCAAGTGTACTTAATTAATCTGGCATACTGTAAATTGAGCTTGGCCATGTGTCAAAAAAAGTTTCAGTAAAATCTCAAATTACTGACAAATTCTGTTCTACTTTTTGATGTCTACTTTCAGCATCCTCAAAATGCTTGATAGGAAATGAAGGGAGACTTTTTTAAAAATAAAAGCCAAGAAGAACAAATGAATTTTGTAACTTTAAAACATTTCGGTGATAACAGATATAAGTAAGTCTTACAACTGTTGAATACCAAAGGATTCAAATGGTTTTTTCTACATAATTATTAATTGTATATTTATTAAGGAGAGAAATCAACCGATGGTTTGTCAGTAGACAATGTCATTGTACAGAAATTTTTTTATATGTAAAATGCACATTTGTTCCCAAAATTCATTGTTGTTGCTGGAAGCTGTAAATGTCATAAAGAGGGCAAAATGCTCTGTGCATGTTGGTCCCCCCCCCAATTTTTGTTGGTAAGTGTAGATGCGGTTGTAAAGAAGGTAGTTATAAAGAGGATTATCAGTATAAAAATTTTGATCAACATCATTTTAACTTATGAATATTGTAAATTATGAATAGAACAGTCCCTTGAGAGACATTCTACAACACTGCTAAGTTGGTTGTTTCCCTACTCAATTTTGATATGTGCCATGTTGTTTCAAGTTGGTTTATATTTATGCCATGTTTGGTCAAAATCCATCTATAGATGTAAAAGTGATAAACAGATACTGATTTTTATGTAAAATCTAGAATTTGGTCTTGTAGTATTGACCTTTGACCTACATACCTTAATTTGATATAAATCTCATTGTCTCATTTAGTTTACATTGATGCTAAGTTTAATCATTTAATTAAATTAAAATATCCATAGATGTAGAAATTTTGAAGCAGATCAAATTTTGTTAAAAAATTCACATTTGACCTTAAAACATATGCTTTGTGCTCACAGCAAGACTGACATAGGCTCAACTCTAACTGAAATCCAGTTTTTAAACATCAGCTCAAATCAAAATGAGAACAGAACTATGACACATATCCACAGGGCTATGACATAAGCTCTTCTGTACTTCTTAAACATATATAAAACCTGGCCCCATGGAAGAACTTTTATTGGTATTTAGGTCTTAAGGACATTGTAGAAAATTTCATTATTGGACATTAAATTGAATGTAGTGTGGGCAACAAAAACGAACTTAAATCTATGGAACAATTTCTGAACCAAGTATAAATAGTTCAAGGTGGTCTTCATTCACATGCTTTCTTCAATCATTAAATACACAGAAATACATGTTGGTAACTTTAAACATATATTACATACTGCACCAAGTACATAGGGGGTCTTGCATTTTAAACATTACCAGACAGTAATCCCCCTAACTAAGACATAGAAAACAAATCTAAAGTAATGAAAAACAATAAATAAACAAATGGGGTTGGATTTCAAGGGTTACTTTTGAAGTAGGAAAACTATCAATAACATTATGGACAGCTTGCTGATGTACAAGTATCAGTTATGGTCTATAATAGTTCGCCTGCCGAGATGTGTGTAGAATTTGCCACCACAGAATGACTGCTAAAATCCTCAAATCTGATCTTAAATACACCAAACAAGGGTCCCATGCCAAGAAAATCATCCTGGCTTTTCTTATCATTAATTGAAAAATTTGATACAATTCAGATCTAATGGCAGACTTTCAACACCTTTTTTATGAATGAATCTCGAGTCCCGAAGCAAGCAAACATATACAAGTACACGTACCATATATTCTATCCTATATAAAAAAATATATCTTTTTTCAGTTCAAGTTTAAAGTTTTTCATTGATAAAAACTGTTTTAAAGTTTCATATATAGATTTTTTTATCAGTATGTATGGGGTGTTAAATTCTGGAATTTGTTAAATGTGTGTATGCAAGAAAAAAAATCTTTGTGAGTAATAATTTGGAGAAGAGTCAAAGTTTAATGAAGTAAATAGGTTACATCACATAAGAAGTCTGTTAAATCACTCCAACAGTTAGTTTTAACTTGATTGTAGTAGTAAGAATCCTCTGCAGGGGTTGATCATGGTGGATTTCTGGTTTTTTTTAACTATATAGATGTACCTTTAGGTATGATAATGAACCCAGACATACTGAAGAACATGAACATGAGCATGATTTCTATAAGGTTTCAATTTGATCCCTCTTTCCTGTTGAAAATTGCTGATGCGACATTAAACAATATTACAACAGCATTATTTCTGCCAGGTATTTTGTATCTCTACTGTGCAGATAAAGAAACATACCCCAGACAAATGAACAAGACACAGCTAAGGTTTGGGCCCATAACTTTGAAAGCAAAAAATAACAGTAGAAAATACAATGTACTATCAGAAGAACAAAAAAGTGTCCCATTTGCTCCTCTAGTGCATTAGAAACTTTATCTTAACCCTGATGTCAACACTTATTTTTAATTAAACCAAGAACATGCATGCATGAAATGTTCAAGTGTGTATTTCTCCCTTGTAGTAGCCTGTCCTCAGGGCAACTTTTTGTTAAGGTGTTAACACACTAAGTCTGGAAAAACGCAAAATAACATATTAATTCCCAAGTCATATTGTCCTGGAACCAGTCGATACTCTAGCTTTCTTATGCCGAGCACCAGCTGAGGAAGCTCAAATTTAAAGTCTAAGTATGACCTAGATGGAGTTCAAACCCAATACATCAGGATTTTGTGGCAGACACTATACTTCTGAGCCACAGAAGTTGCTAGATGCGAGACATTAGCTGTTTTTAAGCTTAGCTAAAAATACATGTATAAATACTTACCCTAAAAAGTGCATGCTGTCCGTTTCTTTGGCCAACATAAAGTTTTAACTTCCCTGCCGTGAATGTCCTATCCACTGTTTTTATCACACGTTCATATATTTTACTACAATCCACTAACAAAGTCAAATGAGAACCAGATAACGTTATAGCTAGTCTATGCCACTCGTTATCTGCGAGTCTATATGGGAATGTTTCGATAAATGTTTGTTGGTCATGTGTATAATGGAAGCGAATTTCATCTCTTCTACCACTGCTTTCTATTTCTAAAAACCTGGAAAAAGAAAAATTAGCAAGAATTAATGGCCTATTTTTTTTTTCTTACCACAATATTGATGGTAAAATTAAATTAAGAATATGAAAATTGAACATAGTAAAACATTGTTATAAAGCCAATCATAATCAAAATACTGTTTGCATAAACAGTAAGGTCAGTTTCTTCCCTCTGTCGGTTGATTAAAGTGACATGCAAGCTGATGTTAATTGTTAATTAAACTGAATTTACAACACATGTGAGTAGTTCTCTGGTTTTATTGATAATTCTACCTGTGATTATGATTTTGGATACGCTAATGATCTGATACAACTGATAAGCTACTTTGTTTGCAAATCGAGAAAAAAAAAAAAAACAACAAATGTGTGGATTAATTTGGTTTGTTATGATACTTGGCGTAATTTTTTTTAAATGAAAATTAATAAAATCTTAACTAAGTTAATTAAAATGGGTAAAACATATCAAACTGAAACAAAACACTTAAGTAGACAAAAACCAATTCCTCGGATCATATATAAAATTAACGATTCTGGAAATTTTTTTGGGTCCGAATTTTAAATGAGTTGAAGCTTTTTTTTTAACATCAAATTTTAGCTTAAAAACCACCTGCGTAAATTATATGGAAAACATTTGCGGTAATCATAAATTAGCGCGATTTGTCTAGCATGAAAATCGCTAAAATAAGATTACCGCTAAATAAAGTACATTTACAGTATACAATAGACAACATAGTATGGTTAAAAACATTTCCATGATATTACCATGTGGCCTTGACATATAAAATGACATTATGTAGGTGACCTTGAGACATGTTTAATCAATATTTTACAGGTCAACCTAAAAGTGCCAGCAATAAATCAGGATGCAAAAACATTTACTGGAGGCTAAAAACAGTTGGTTTATTTTGGAAACATTATGACAGGGATTTATACAAAACAATCATAATCAAATAAAACCAGCAGGGTTTCTTCAATAGTATTCAGATATACTCAGGAGTACATTGAACTGGAATACAAAAATATGCAACACTTGATTGCAATAATTGTTTATAATATTTATGAATGGTTAGATTCCATACTGTCTGTAGAGATCTAGAAACACATGTCATAGGCATGGCAACAACTTCTGTACAATAAACAATAATCCAAACTTGTGGCTTTCTACGCTAGATTTATTGTGACATTACCGACCAATGTATCACCCAGAAACAAAGGGGAGTTAAATGTCAAGAATGTGTACTTGTGTGACCTGAATATTATTCAATGAGATAGTATCATAGTTGCTCTTGGAGGAGTTTTTACAATTTTAAAGCAAAAACAATTTTTAATTTCAGTTTTATTATGAAGTTAGGTTTTTCAAGCTTGTATGTAATGATGTGAATTACAAGAAGTCAAATATGGAGGGTAAAAAGGGTCATAATTCTATGTATGTAGGTGAGATGCTAATTCATCTAACTTCTTGTATGTTGATGCTATCAAGTATTATTAATTCGTCTATATCGCATCATGACAATTTCATTTTCCATGTCTATAATTCTATGTGTCTAAATTGCATTCTAAATAATCTTACTGTTAATATTTATTAGTTCATTTCACGAACTCATATCGTTATTTGTTTATGTTCTTAAATACAAGTTTCAAGTCACTGTTGTATTCGTTCATGTCACCTACGGGTATCGTTATTTTTCGTGGTTGTAACTCGCATTCCAATTATGTTAACAAATGAATTAAGTGCTTCATTATGACAACAGAGGGCGCGTCGAACGCTACAATAAATTCTCCCGTGGAAAAATCCCCGATATTTATCGGTTAGTTTGACTGGAAGTATTCGAAAAGGCCGCATTTAGGCTAGTACATTATACGCCAGTATAGTAAGTAGGCTATTTTCTATGTGACTATATGATTGTTTGAGGAATGCGCGATAAAGGTTTTGTGTAATATTTACTTAATCTGTTGAATAGGATATTGACAGCAAATTTTTGGTCCGGTGTTTTCATTGTCCAAGCCCCTCCATCTCTGCCCCAATGCTGCCTCTCAAATAAAACCTCTAAATGTATATTTGGAGCAAATTAAGGAATGTGGATGTCCCTTTATACCTTGTATGAAATTCATTTTGAGTAGGTCAATTATTCTTTCCAGTCGATAGACTCAGTTTATGGTGTAGCGGGCCGGGCTTGATAGGTGGCCGGGTAGCTCAGTCGGTAGAACATCCCGCTAGTATTGGGAAGGACCCGAGTTAGAGTTCCCGTTTGGCTGATGCATTTTCCCCTTTCCTGTTACAATGGCAATAAATTAATAAATAAAAAATATATCAATGGTACTGAAGACACTAAGAGTCGTTGTTGCAGATACTGCCATTAATTCAGTGAAGTAAATTATAACACAATGAATGGGAATGGGACTATAATGACTACTAACCACATAAGACAGGTGACCTTTATAAAGAGGTTAAAAGATACAAGATAAGATATTCTTTATTACCAATTTAGGGCCTAACATGAGCATGTGCAAATACATAAGATAGAGAACCAATAGATACAAGATTAAATACATATATATTATGCTGTGTATTCCACTGTCGATGGTACCTGCTGGTGTTTAACTTCATATCGGGGAATTGATCACGTGGTAACACAACATATTGCGACTTCTGATATTACCGCCGCTGCTCGGGTTCGAACTCTTAACAGAGGAATTTAGCTCATAATACTCGCTTTTTATTTTTGCATCTTAAGATCTTAAAAAGATAAGTCCAGGTCGCATTTTACCAAACATTTATTTCCAACCTCACATCGTAAGTGAGGATGGACGGCCTGGTCACATATTAAAAAGCGATCCTGGACAGTCTTGACGCGTGATTAGCGTGGCTCAACATTAATTAAAGTTTCCTTCTTAATTGCTTAACAAATATGAGAATTAACTCAATACAATGGTTTGTGTGCGTTAATTGACACATATTCCTAAATTTTCCATTTGGCCTTAACGTTGAAATCACCTAACGTCCAGAGAAGTTTATTTTACTGATTACCAAATTCAAACATCAGAAAAACTATATACGTTTCCGTCTTAGCTAATTATCGGCTGTATAAAGTTAATTTTTGTAAAAACAAATTGCTTAACCAAATTTTTCTTAAAATAATACTAAAGAAAACTAGTAACTTTATATGTTTGAAATTTTAACTTTACAATTATTTATCTAAATATTTAATAGAACTTATCCAAATGATATATTTTAATAATAGAATTAAAAACTTTACTTCAAAATTTATAAACTTCGCAAAATCCTTTTTCATGATCATCTTTATTTATTTATTTATTTATTTATATTATAAACAAAATACATCCATTTTTACACCATTACATATAGATTAACATATGACCATTTTGATATCACGCCCTTTATCAGTCCAAAAGTCCTGATATCACCCAGAGCCGGGGCCAAAGGCTAGAGTGCTGCTACAGGAATTTATGGCGATAATGTTTTTCGCTTCAAATAAACAAAACGTGTTGCCAATTGTAAAATGTCTTCCCCAGTCAGTAAAGTTGTTGTTTACACAGACAACTGGTTTGTAATACTAATAAGCAAAACAAAATCAGGAAGCCACACTTTGGAAATTTAGATGGGTTTGTACCACAGGCGCTTGTTTCGATATTTAAAAAAAAAATCCCTTGACCCTAACATAAGACTTAATTCTTATGTTAGGGTCCAGGGATTTTATTTTTTTTTTAAAATATCGAAACAAGCGCCTGTGGTTTGTACATCTAATAAATTACTTTCCATGAAACTACTTATAATCATACAATGATGTACTAGCCTAAATGCGGCCTTTTCGAATACTTCCAGATCTGTCAAACTAACCGATAAATATCGGGGATTTTTCCACGGGAGAATTTATTGTAGCGTTCGACGCGCCCTCTGTTGTCACAATGAAGCACTTAATTCATTTGTTAACATAATTGGAATGCGAGTTATAACCACGAAAAATAACGATACCCGTAGGTGACATGAACGAATACAACAGTGACTTGAAACTTGTATTTAAGAACATAAACAAATAACGATATGAGTTCGTGAAATGAACTTATAAATGTTAACAGTAAGATTATTTAGAATGCAATTTAGACACATAGAATTATAGACATGGAAAATGAAATTGTCATGATGCGATATAGACGAATTAATAATACTTGATAGCATCAACATACAAGAAGTTAGATGAATTAGCATCTCACCTACATACATAGAATTATGACCCTTTTTACCCTCCATAGTCAAACAGTTCTATTGTGATACAACTTTATATACCAAAGAGGATAATTTCAACCTTCACACCATAGTGAGGTCAAGATCTAGGACACATTCCAATTTTTCATTTCCAGACTATAGACTTCAGACATTTCCCTGCTGAAACTAACACAAATCTGAAAATTCAACAAATCTTGAAGTATAGGTTTTAAGCACTCTTTTATCCATAACACATGATGTTTGTACATTTTTGTATTAGGATATTATTTCAAATTTTAGTTGTAAAATCTTTTTTTATGTTATAAGAAAATGACTTCGGGCATTTTTGAAACATGTAAACACCTGTTATAATCATATCATAGTTGTGTATGGCTTGGATTATTTGCTGCACCTATGTATGGTGAGCAACACTGGTAATAATACATAATAAAATTAATTTAAAATAAACTCTATGTTTTAAAACAAAATATGGCCCAGTAATTTTTTCAATACCTAATGCAACATAGCATAAGCATAACAACCAATTGAAAAGCTGGGAAAATAAACTGTTTTTAGCAGCAAACTGTTGTCTGGGTCAGCTAGCAACCAAATGTGTGCACTCGTACAAAACGTTCATGTGCATCACTCAACTTGGGGTAACCTAGTGTGTTCTGACTATCATCAGTACCACAGAATGACAACACTATAGTACTCAAAATTTGACAGTACCACAGAAAAACAACACTATAGTACTCAAAATTTGTCAGTACCACAGAATGACAACAATATACTACTTAAAATTTAAGTGTCAGTACCACAGAATGACAACACTATAGTACTCAAAATTTGTCAGTACCACAGAATGACAACACTTTAGTACTCAAAATTTGTCAGTACCACAGAATGACAACACTATAGTACTCAAAATTTGTCAGTACCACAGAATGACAACACTATAGTACTTAAAATTTAAGTGTAAGTACCACAGAATGACAACACTTTAGTACTCAAAATTTGTCAGTACCACAGAATGACAACACTATAGTACTCAAAATTTGTCAGTACCACAGAATGACAACACTTTAGTACTCAAAATTTGTCAGTACCACAGAATGACAACACTATAGTACTCAAAATTTGTCAGTACCACAGAATGACAACACTATAGTACTCAAAATTTGTCAGTACCACAGAATGACAACACTATAATACTCAAAATTTAAGTGTCAGTACCACAGAATGACAACACTATAATACTCAAAATTTGTCAGTACCACAGAATGACAACACTTTAGTACTCAAAATTTGTCAGTACCACAGAATGACAACACTTTAGTACTCAAAATTTGTCAGTACCACAGAATGACAACAATATACTACTTAAAATTTAAGTGTACCACATAATGACAACACTATAGTACTTAAAATTTGTAGTACCACAGAATGACAACACTATAGTACTCAAAATTTGTCAGTACCACAGAATGACAACACTATAGTACTCAAAATTTGTCAGTACCACAGAATGACAACACTATAGTACTCAAAATTTGTCAGTACCACAGAATGACAACACTTTAGTACTCAAAATTTGTCAGTACCACAGAATGACAACACTATAGTACTCAAAATTTGTCAGTACCACAGAATGACAACACTATAGTACTTAAAATTTAAGTGTAAGTACCACAGAATGACAACACTATAGTACTCAAAATTTGTCAGTACCACAGAATGACAACACTTTAGTACTCAAAATTTGTCAGTACCACAGAATGACAACACTATAGTACTTAAAATTTAAGTGTAAGTACCACAGAATGACAACACTTTAGTACTCAAAATTTGTCAGTACCACAGAATGACAACACTATAGTACTCAAAATTTGTCAGTACCACAGAATGACAACACTTTAGTACTCAAAATTTGTCAGTACCACAGAATGACAACACTTTAGTACTCAAAATTTGTCAGTACCACAGAATGACAACACTATAGTACTTAAAATTTAAGTGTCAGTACCACAGAATGACAACACTTTAGTACTCAAAATTTGTCAGTACCACAGAATGACAACACTATAGTACTCAAAATTTGTCAGTACCACAGAATGACAACACTATAGTACTCAAAATTTGTCAGTACCACAGAATGACAACACTATAATACTCAAAATTTAAGTGTCAGTACCACAGAATGACAACACTATAATACTCAAAATTTGTCAGTACCACAGAATGACAACACTTTAGTACTCAAAATTTGTCAGTACCACAGAATGACAACACTTTAGTACTCAAAATTTGTCAGTACCACAGAATGACAACAATATACTACTTAAAATTTAAGTGTACCACATAATGACAACACTATAGTACTTAAAATTTGTAGTACCACAGAATGACAACACTATAGTACTCAAAATTTGTCAGTACCACAGAATGACAACACTATAGTACTCAAAATTTGTCAGTACCACAGAATGACAACACTATAGTACTCAAAATTTGTCAGTACCACAGAATGACAACACAATTGCACTCAAAATTTAAGTGTCAGTACCACAGAATGACAACACTATAGTACTCAAAATTTGTCAGTACCACAGAATGACAACACAATTGCACTCAAAATTTAAGTGTCAGTACCACAGAATGACAACACTATTGTACTCAAAATTTGTCAGTACCACAGAATGACAACACTATAGTACTCAAAATTTGTCAGTACCACAGAATGACAACACTATAGTACTCAAAATTTAAGTGCTACATTCCATAAGGAAGAAGAAAGAAGAGATATAAATAGATTTTTTGCTGTTTTTAAGCTTTCCA
This sequence comes from Tegillarca granosa, assembly GCA_029721355.1. Lineage (NCBI taxonomy): Eukaryota > Metazoa > Mollusca > Bivalvia > Arcoida > Arcidae > Tegillarca > Tegillarca granosa. Next base: position 10,842,851 of record CM056596.1, on the reverse strand, counting down.
ACAAACAAATCAAATACTTGAAGATAAATTAACCAAGAATTACTGAATTTACCTACAGGAATTTATTCTTAATGTGACTACCAGTCAAAGTCATCATTTCTTAGAGAGCTAATTAATTCAGTAATTCCCAAATTATGCAAGATATGAATATAGAAAATAAGAAAACATTTGAGGTTAGGTAAAAAAAGCAATAATTCACAAAAACAGAAAGTATCCATAGATCTCCATGCATCTATGAATAGAAACTCCACTTGAACAAAAGATATGTATATATGTGCAACTGTCTTACAGTCATGAAGTATAAATTCATTAGTAACATTATGTAAGAGTTATAATCCAACAACCCATTCCCTCCCCCCTTTCTCTACTCTCTCAAAGCCTTTTTATAGAAAGTTAATGATCATATCACTTTGTATCTTGCAACTGTTGCAATTTAATGTTATAATTTAAACATGCATTCTATTAACATTTGTTTAAAAATCTTAATACAAGCTCTCTCTCTCTCTCTCTCTCTCTCTCTCTCCACAATATAAACTCTCTCTCTCTCTCTCTTATCATAATACAAGCTCTCTCTCTCTCTCTCTCTCTCTCTCTCTCTCTCTCTCTCTCTCTCTCTCTCCACAATATAAACTCTCTCTCTCTCTCTTATCATAATACAAGCTCTCTCTCTCTCTCTCTCTCTCTCTCTCTCTCTCTCTCTCTCTCTCTCTCTCTCTCTCTCTCTCTCTCTCTCACAGGTATTTCAATTTTTACAACTTCAGTTTATTGTGTATATAATTGTGAAAAACTGTTAAAAATATTACCAAACAAGGTTTCCTTTCTCTGTATAAGGACCAGCTTACAAATCAAGTCATTTACTGTCCTAAATGGGCTGATCAACATCTAGGTTCCACTTTCGCTCAGACTTTAGCATGGGTAAGTTTGCTAGTTAATTTGCAAAAGAAGTTAAATTTTTACAAACAAGATCTAGTCTACTACATAATCTAGAACTGAATGCCCAGATGAGTAAAAGTCTTGAAGGTATTACACATCCACTAGCCAAAACCATCAATCTTTGTAGCAAGGAAGGTTCAAGGTATATGGTATTGAATGCCCTTTTTCTTCTGTTGTGTTCAAATTCAATAGTTTTTTTTAGATAATAGGATGACTGGTTGTATGTAATGGACAGACAAGATATCAGATATCAAAATGATATCACTAACTTTCCATACTTTATTTAGTCCAGTGATCTTAAAATTGATATGATTAGCTTTCACTTTTACCGGTAGTCAAAATCAAAGTCTATTTAAATGACGTTTCCACTTCTTTTCAAACCGTTGCATGTTGTGTACACAAAATATTTTTATGGGCACACCAAACTTATGAACACACATTACATGAACTTGAAGCTGAGAATAAATGGAGAGACACTAGAAATTCCTGTTATTTTTATCAACAGCTGCTATATAATAATGTAACATATTACTTAACTTACTTTTCAAATACATGTACAATATTCAGGTTTTAAAATCTAAAAGCATATGGCTCTTCTCAAGCTATATATATAAACAATATACATACATAATCCTGGAAATTAAAGCTCTTCCTATAAATCTGTTCCTCAGTGGCCAAGTGGTCTAAAGCGGCAACTTACAGATCACAGTATCTCTCAATGCCTAGATGTGAATCCCACTTTTGGCAGATGGTATAGTGTGATAAAGATTGTTAGTTTATTTGCCAAATGTCAGTAGTTTTTTCTGGACACTTCGTTTTTTTTTTCCAAATTCTATTTCAGATTTTTAAACCTGTGTTTCAGATTAATCAGTCATTTACATGGATTTTATGCGGCAGACCTCTGTTTTCACATTCTTTAGCAGACAAACAGTTTTGAAACATAACTAAAACCAGTGCATCATTAGAAAAGATGTATCAGTAATTACCTCAAATAGTACTATAACCACACCACTGGACAAGATGTATCAGTAATTACCTCAAATAGCACTGTTACCACACCACTGGACAAGATGTATCAGTAATTACCTCAAATAGCACTATAACCACATCACTGGACAAGATGTATCAGTAATTGCCTTAAATAGTACTATAACTACACCACTGGACAAGATGTATCAGTAATTACCTTAAATAGTACTATAACTACACCACTGGACAAGATGTATCAGTAATTACCTCAAATAGTACTATAACCACACCACTGGACAAGATGTATCAGTAATTACCTCAAATAGTACTATAACCACACCACTGGACAAGATGTATCAGTAATTACCTCAAATAGTACTATAACTACACCACTGGACAAGATGTATCAGTAATTACCTTAAATAGCACTATAACCACACCACTGGACAAGATGTATCAGTAATTACCTCAAATAGTACTATAACCACACCACTGGACAAGATGTATCAGTAATTACCTCAAATAGTACTATAACTACACCACTGGACAAGATGTATCAGTAATTACCTTAAATAGCACTATAACCACACCACTGGACAAGATGTATCAGTAATTACCTCAATAGTACTATAACCACACCACTGGACAAGATGTATCAGTAATTACCTCAAATAGTACTATAACCACACCACTGGACAAGATGTATCAGTAATTACCTCAAATAGTACTATAACCACACCACTGGACAAGATGTATCAGTAATTACCTCAAATAGTACTATAACCACACCACTGGACAAGATGTATCAGTAATTACCTCAAATAGTACTATAACCACACCACTGGACAAGATGTATCAGTAATTACCTCAAATAGTACTATAACCACACCACTGGACAAGATGTATCAGTAATTACCTCAAATAGTACTATAACCACACCACTGGACAAGATGTATCAGTAATTACCTTAAATAGCACTATAACCACACCACTGAACAAGATGTATCAGTAATTACCTCAAATAGTACTATAACCACACCACTGGACAAGATGTATCAGTAATTACCTCAAATAGTACTATAACCACACCACTGGACAAGATGTATCAGTAATTACCTTAAATAGCACTATAACCACACCACTGAACAAGATGTATCAGTAATTACCTCAAATAGTACTATAACCACACCACTGGACAAGATGTATCAGTAATTACCTCAAATAGTACTATAACCACACCACTGAACAAGATGTATCAGTAATTACCTCAAATAGTACTATAACCACACACCACTGGACAAGATGTATCAGTAATTACCTCAAATAGTACTATAACCACACCACTGGACAAGATGTATCAGTAATTACCTTAAATAGCACTATAACTACACCACTGGACAAGATGTATCAGTAATTACCTCAAATAGTACTATAACCACACCAATGGACAAGATGTATCAGTAATTACCTCAAATAGTACTATAACCACACCAATGGACAAGATGTATCAGTAATTACCTCAAATAGTACTATAACTACACCACTGGACAAGATGTATCAGTAATTACCTCAAATAGTACTATAACCACATCACTGGACAAGATGTATCAGTAATTACCTTAAATAGCACTATAACCACATCACTGGACAAGATGTATCAGTAATTACCTCAAAAAGCACTGTTACCACACCACTGGACAAGATGTATCAGTAATTACCTCAAATAGTACTATAAACACACCACTGAACAAGATGTATCAGTAATTACCTTAAATAGCACTATAACCACATCACTGGACAAAATGTATCAGTAATTACCTTAAATAGTACTATAACTACACCACTGGACAAGATGTATCAGTAATTACCTCAAATAGTACTATAACCACACCACTGAACAAGATGTATCAGTAATTACCTCAAATAGCACTATAACCACACCACTGGACAAGATGTATCAGTAATTACCTTAAATAGTACTATAACTACACCACTGGACAAGATGTATCAGTAATTACCTAAAATAGCACTATAACCACATCACTGGACAAAATGTATCAGTAATTACCTCAAATAGTACTATAACCACATCACTGGACAAGATGTATCAGTAATTACCTTAAATAGCACTATAACTACACCACTGGACAAGATGTATCAGTAATTACCTTAAATAGTACTATAACCACACCACTGGACAAGATGTATCAGTAATTACCTCAAAAAGCACTATAACCACACCACTGGACAAGATGTATCAGTAATTACCTCATATAGCACTATAACCACACCACTGGACAAGATGTATCAGTAATTACCTCAAATAGCACTATAACCACACCACTGGACAAGATGTATCAGTAATTACCTCAAATAGTACTATAACTACACCACTGGACAAGATGTATAGGTAATTACCTTAAATAGTACTATAACTACACCACTGGACAAGATGTATCAGTAATTACCTAAAATAGCACTATAACCACATCACTGGACAAAATGTATCAGTAATTACCTTAAATAGTACTATAACCACATCACTGGACAAGATGTATCAGTAATTACCTTAAATAGCACTATAACCACACCACTGGACAAGATGTATCAGTAATTACCTTAAATAGTACTATAACTACACCACTGGACAAGATGTATCAGTAATTACCTTAAATAGCACTATAACTACACCACTGGACAAGATGTATCAGTAATTACCTTAAATAGCACTATAACCACATCACTGGACAAGATGTATCAGTAATTACCTTAAATAGTACTATAACCACATCACTGGACAAGATGTATCAGTAATTACCTTAAATAGTACTATAACTACACCACTGGACAAGATGTATCAGTAATTACCTTAAATAGCACTATAACCACACCATTGGACAAGATGTATCAGTAATTACCTTAAATAGTACTATAACCACACCACTGGACAAGATGTATCAGTAATTACCTTAAATAGCACTATAACCACACCATTGGACAAGATGTATCAGTAATTACCTTAAATAGCACTATAACTACACCACTGGACAAGATGTATCAGTAATTACCTTAAATAGTACTATAACCACACCACTGAACAAGATGTATCAGTAATTACCTTAAATAGTACTATAACCACACCACTGGACAAGATGTATCAGTAATTACCTCAAATAGTACTATAACCACACCACTGAACAAGATGTATCAGTAATTACCTTAAATAGCACTATAACTACACCACTGGACAAGATGTATCAGTAATTACCTTAAATAGCACTATAACCACACCACTGAACAAGATGTATCAGTAATTACCTCAAATAGTACTATAACCACACCACTGGACAAGATGTATCAGTAATTACCTTAAATAGCACTATAACTACACCACTGGACAAGATGTATCAGTAATTACCTTAAATAGCACTATAACCACACCACTGGACAAGATGTATCAGTAATTACCTTAAATAGTACTATAACTACACCACTGGACAAGATGTATCAGTAATTACCTTAAATAGCACTATAACCACACCATTGGACAAGACGTATCAATAATTACCTCAAATAGCACTATAACCACACCACTGGACAAGATGTATCAGTAATTACCTCAAATAGCACTATAACCACATCACTGGACAAGATATATCAGTAATTGCCTTAAATAGTACTATAACCACACACCACTGGACAAGATGTATCAGTAATTACCTCAAATAGTACTATAACCACACCACTGAACAAGATGTATCAGTAATTACCTTAAATAGCACTATAACTACACCACTGGACAAGATGTATCAGTAATTACCTTAAATAGTACTATAACCACACCACTGAACAAGATGTATCAGTAATTACCTCAAATAGTACTATAACCACACCACTGGACAAGATGTATCAGTAATTACCTTAAATAGCACTGTTACCACACCATTGGACAAGATGTATCAATAATTGCCTTAAATAGCACTATAACCACACACCACTGGACAAGATGTATCAGTAATTACCTCAAATAGTACTATAACCACACCACTGAACAAGATGTATCAGTAATTACCTTAAATAGCACTATAACTACATCACTGGACAAGATGTATCAGTAATTACCTTAAATAGCACTATAACCACACCATTGGACAAGACGTATCAATAATTACCTCAAATAGCACTATAACCACACCACTGGACAAGATGTATCAGTAATTACCTCAAATAGCACTATAACCACATCACTGGACAAGATATATCAGTAATTACCTCAAATAGTACTATAACCACACCACTGGACAAGATGTATCAGTAATTACCTCAAATAGTACTATAACCACACCACTGTACAAGATGTATCAGTAATTACCTCAAATAGCACTATAACCACATCACTGGACAAGATGTATCAATAATTACCTCAAATAGCACTATAACCACACCACTGGACAAGATGTATCAGTAATTACCTCAAATAGTACTATAACCACACCACTGGACAAGATGTATCAGTAATTACCTCAAATAGTACTATAACCACACCACTGGACAAGATGTATCAGTAATTACCTCAAATAGTACTATAACCAGACACCTCTGGGCAAAATGTATCAGTTACTACCTCAAATAGCACTATAACCACACCACTGGACAAGATGTATCAGTAATTACCTCAAATAGCACTATAACCACACCACTTGACAAGATGTATCAGTAATTACCTCAAATAGTACTATAACCACACCACTGGACAAGATGTATCAGTAATTACCTCAAATAGTACTATAACCAGACACCTCTGGGCAAAATGTATCAGTAATTACCTCAAATAGTACTATAACCAGACACCTCTGGGCAAAATGTATCAGTTACTACCTCAAATAGCACTATAACCACACCACTGGACAAGATGTATCAGTAATTACCTCAAATAGCACTATAACCACACCACTGGACAAGATGTATCAGTAATTACCTCAAATAGTACTATAACCACACCACTGGACAAGATATATCAGTAATTACCTCAAATAGTACTATAAGCAGACACCACTGGACAAGATGTATCAGTAATTACCTCAAATAGCAATATAACCACACCACTGGACAAGATGTATCAGTAATTACCTCAAATAGCACTATAACCACACCACTGGACAAGATGTATCAGTAATTACCTCAAATAGTACTATAACCACACCACTGGACAAGATGTATCAGTAATTACCTCAAATAGCACTATAACCACATCACTGGACAAGATGTATCAGTAATTATCTCATATAGCACTATAACCACACCACTGGACAAGATGTATCAGTAATTACCTCAAATAGTACTATAACCACACCACTGGACAAGATGTATCAGTAATTACCTCAAAAAGCACTGTTACCACACCACTGGACAAGATGTATCAGTAATTACCTCAAATAGTACTATAACCACACCACTGTACAAGATGTATCAGTAATTACCTCAAATAGTAATATAACCACACCACTGGACAAGATGTATCAGCAGTTCCAATATGTGTTGTCTTTTCATGTCATATTTGGCTGTTTTTATCGTTTTACGGTTTGGTCTGTTTGATAATGGCAAGTTCATGTTTTAAATTTCAAGAATAAACTATTACTGTACAATGTGAATGATTGACCTGTTTATAAGATCTGTCTGTTTAAAGCTATCTTCTACAAGGGATTTTCATTCTTCAGACATGTCTGATCAAATTTTTATGTTCAGTTATATCTTTTCAAACAATGACAGTTTAAGATAGACACACTTGAAATCAGAAATGCTTGACTTATTTTATGAAAAAAAAATCCTTGTTCCTTCTATTTTTACAAATTTAAGATACCATATGATGGACAGTTATTCTGTCAGTTTTTATCTTGTTGAAAAACTTTACAAAGTGTTATCAAATAACCCCACACTTTCTACCGATAAAATAATTCTGCACAAACGAGCATATGAACAGAAATACAAAAACTTAATGACACCTATCCAGTACTGAACATTCCTTGCACAAATTCACACCCTACAGGAAATGGTTTTAGATGTTAAACCTCGGGCAAATTTGTTCCAGAGACAATGTGGGTGTTCTGCTGTTTGTTGTTTTAAAAAGAATTTTAGTTTTTTAAAATCTACAATCCTTTGCCTGACTGAACATTGGTCCAAAAAAATGAAATCAAAGCACACAGTATAGGCCCATGTGACAAATAAACCCTCTCATATGTGTATGACTAGGACTGAGGAGATGAGTGGAATAATGTTTAAGTCCAAGTCAATTCTTTTTACTATGGAGTCTTCCAGTTTCTTGATTATGTACAAAACTGCCCTTCTTCAAGTATCCAACTGGTGAAGGTATTATATTTCAAACTAAAGGCATCTTTCTGATGAGGGTTTGACTCTAGTTGGTTGCAAGTGAGAAAAATTTTACTTGTCATGGGCCATAACTGGTTGGCTCAGTACCAATAAATGCAGAGTGGTTTGCAATAGTTATCTGCAACATTGCATGCAAATGTACTAGTACTCTAAAGATCACTTCAATTGTGCACTACTAGAATGCAGACCAGAAACACATTCATATTCAGACACCACATGAACTTGTGTTCAGATCATTCTTGAGATTTATAAAAATTGTCTGGTCACAAAAATTTTTTAAAAATTTGCTGATGTGACATAAAACAACATTCAACCAACCAACCTTCCACAAATGAACTGTCAAACCTTATTATTCTAAGATCCATCAAACTGGGATTCAAACCAGGGAAGTTAAAACCAAGGCTTTTAACCACTTGATCAATTAGGCTCTGGTGTTACCAAGGTCAAAGAGCTGTGAGAGATTTCTTTTAAGTCTAATGCCATATCCAATGTGGTCTTGTCTGATCGCTATATAGGTTTTACTAAAAACATTCTATCTATAGCTTTTTTTTTTTATTAATCATTAACTCATTCTATAATGATATACAGGATAAAAAAATGATTTCCAATAACTTCGGGAAATTACCTATGAACAAAACTGATAGACTATATCAGAAAAGTTACATTAAATGTGACTGTTTGTGTTATTGATTTTATAAATGATACAGATAATCTGACCGTGGGTCAGTATGTCCTTTATATGTAAAACAGTATGAGTTGTTTAGATTTCAGACCAGACAGTCTGACAAGTCAGACGGTTTTCATGTAAGATGTATTTAACAGATCAATGGATAAGTCTGGGATGATTTGCCAAATATAATTAACCACTAATTACCTTCAATAATAAAATGTTATAAGTAGACAGAAATACCTTATGTGTTAATTACTTACCAATAATCAATAGATAGGTTTTATCTTTGTACAAGTACTATATTTATATCAATCGATAGTATAGATACGTATATTTATAAGAAGTATTAGAAGTTTTATTCTTAATCAATCCCAATACATATATATATATATGTTTGTATGGATATGGATATACCCTTATATACATGAATGATGAACAATTCTATGTAAGCAAGTTAATTTGTACAATGTCCAACAGTAGCTTAGGTGTTACTGGTCACGTAAAACTAGGTACATATTGTTTAGATAGTTTGATTTACAGCCACATACTAATTCTGGAATATTCTTTAGTTTTTTTTTTGTTTTTTAAAAAAAAAAAAAAAATTATTACTGACTATAAAAAGAACATGTATCATCGATTAAGCTAGACATAATTAATCACAAAGAGTATTAACATTAAACCATTTTGATACGGTCAAACCCGCTTATAGACTCACCTTACTATATCAGAAGAGAATGCTAAAACGCTTCCCGAATCACCTAAATTCTGCTTTATATTTGCTAAGAATGTAATATCACTATTTTCCTGCAACATTTTTAAAGCTTCAAGTAGAACTGTCTCAGGCAAACCTAAGTTCCGACTTGGATCTGAAAAACAAAACAAAAATAATTTTAAGCAAACAGAATTATGACTGGACACTAGCCATAGTAACAATTTTGATTTAGGTTCGAGGTTCAGATGTTACTAGCTATCTAGGTCTTATGTGCCAGCTTTTAATTTATTACAAAAAAAAAAAAAAAACAAACAAACAAACAAAACAAGAAAAAAAACAAACATTTGTTGCTATTTTAAAATATTAATTTTTACTGAAAATTAAATTTTCATCTGTTATGTATTTCGATCAATGAACTTATTATATCTAAGCATTTTAATGTTTAAGTGACAGAACTTCATTTTTGGTTTAATGATATTGCACATCATGGTCACATTTTTATTTAAGGTTGCCTCTGTATTAAAGAAGTAATTCTAACCAGAGCAGTTGGGATCACTATCAATTAATTTTTTTATTTTTATACCTTTAAAAAGAGACAATTGTTCTGTATTTGAACTCAAAGTTTAGACCGTAAAATTTAGATTTAACAGTTGTAAATATCAGTCACCTGACTTGGAAAGTCTCGGCATGTGTAGCCAGGTAGACCTCAATTTGTGACAGTAAAATCAATGTTTTCCATTTAAACTCCAAATGCAAAACAATTATCTCTATTCTAATGCAAGTCAAATCAAGTAAATTTATTTCATTTTTCTTGTTTTATAACTTTGGCAAGATTTTTCTTAAGAGCAAGCTAATCTGTAGCAGTCACCAGTGGTAATTTTATTCTTAACTCTGCAGATTTGTCTTTAGAATGCAACGAGCAACCCAATACTTTGGTTTGGGCAATTCTGAAACATATCTCAATTGTAGCTTTAGTCTAGATAGGAAATAGGAAAGGAATAGGGTTTCTAAACTTCTAAATTTGGAAACACTGGCATACCATGAAATCAGTTTGCCAAAATACATTGAATCCACTTTGGTTGACTGTACTTATACATATTGTAACTCTCTTAAGACAGAGTGCATGTTGAATATTTGGGTTTGAATTGCATCTGGATAAGACATAGAAGCAATAGACATAAAAATGTCTTAGATATAAAATTCACTAAAATGCCTGATTCTGAACCATTTTAGAAGTGGCAAGATCCTTCTACATTGCCCCTTTTCATTATAAGTGTTTTATTTCACAAAAAAATCAAACTTCTTTTCCATATATGAGCACATAGTTGGCAGTCTCCATACAAGCAAAACTGACTGTACAATTCTTGTGGCTTACTCAATCACCCCATGTGCCAATAAAGTCAAATTTAAAATAATTATCACAAAAAAGTGTTCTTTTGAAAATTATCACAAAATTGCATGTAATAGATTTCCTTGCAACCTGTTAATACTTAAAATAGCAGAAAAAATCGGAAGTGTAAAATTATAAATTTTCAATAATGTCGAGACACTTACAAGATATTACAGAATATTGAAATATTAACAATATCCAAGTCGATAAAACCCTAAAAACTACAACAAACATATTTGTGATGGCGTCATGGAGAATGAAAATGTTATGATTTCCTAGACATAAAAGAGACGTTCTATCAAACCACATTATAGTAATCTTAAATGTTGTGGTGTGAAATAATCAAATCTTTGAGATATACTCATAATTTGCATTTAAAAAACCACAGCGATATGATTTCCATGTAGTTTTTTTCCTGTCTAATTTAGTTATTAAGAAAGTATTCTCATATCAAAACAAAATTTAGCTTTTCCTTGCCAAATTTATATAAATTGGATTTTTTCTCTCTTTACTTGAAATAATAAAAACTATTTTGTATGCTTTTAAAACTGTTAACATATTTTATATCCTTTTTTTCTAGGTTTAATTTTTTTAGATAAAAATCATAATGATGCTGATAATGGTGATTCTAATGATGAAATTAAAGTAAGAAAAACTAAGAGTACAAGTACTGGTAACTTTGATGGAATAATGTATGCTAATGGAAGTCTAGACAAAATAGTACATTGTTATATATATATATATAACTAATGATACACCCAAAGTGATGGATCAAAACATGCTTTTATCAAGGGTGTATATTTTAAATATTTTCAGGATAGGAAAAGTTGAAAATTAATAGCCAGTCTGGAACTGGTAACTTGTAGGTATATATAGCACTAACTATAGTTTTTAAGCAGCACTTGCTGAGTTCATTATAAATGAAATACAAATATATATATATATATATATATATATATATATATATATATATATATATATATATATAAAAGAATTTGCAGGAAAATTAAAATCATGGTAAAAAATTAAAGAAGTGGTTGTTAAAAATTTTCACTAATATTTTTAATGCTATACAGGTAGCATCCTCAGCAGAGGATTCATATGATTGCTATTGACAACCAAAATTTTCTCTAATGGCCACTTAACATACCGGTGTTCAAATTTGCCCAGCTGGCAACTAACAATGTAACAACTAGATTTTCATGTCATTTCCATCTTTCTATTCTGGTTATATTTCTTTTTCATTTTCCTTTTTTACTTTAGCATTTACTGACTTTGTTTTGATCTCTTAACCATTGGAAAGATTTTGGCACCCTCTAGCAGTCACCTATCATGAGATAGGTTGTGGGTTTGAGCTCCAATCTCAACCTTCATTATTCTCCATCCTGATATAACTTCATGCCTTTAATTACAGCTCTAAGAAGACCAGTCTACCTGTCTAAAATCCATTCAAGACAATTTTTGTGAAATTTACTCACATGCAGAAGAGGAGCTATGACAAGTGTGGGCTTTAAACTGCATACTAGGAAGAAGGTGGCAGGTTTTGGGAAGCCAAATCAAGGCAGAATCACCTGCCATTAATACTTCATGCTCAATAGGTACATTAAAGTCATGACATAAAAATAAAACTCATTCATATTTGTGGTCAGTTGTCACATGTTAACAGCTTATGTCAATCTATTTTATGTCACTGATAATGAAGTCCAAAATACTCACAACGCATTAAACATGATTTTCTATTAATATAAAAAGAATGAAACTGGGAGTGCTAAGAGGTGAAAGCTTCAAGGATGATCCACCCAAAACAAGAATTAACAAGCCATTGTGAGAACGAGGCTTTAACAACCAAGAGCAATGTGTATAGATATGTATCAGTGATTCGGCATGTAACTGACAGATATATAATGAGAGGCCATGGAGACTTATACATCGGAATTTCATTCATAAGTCTACAATGACCTTAAATGGTACAGCAACTTATCATGCTACAGCCACCGATGATAGTGTTATCTCAGGAGAATTAGGAGTTCATTCTTTAATATGCTCCCTTCTGGTAGAAAAATATGCTCTAAAAGATGTAAGATATAATGTTGTATATCTCAAATTCAGGCACTATGACATATTTCTTTGTATCAAAATAATTATAATATACTGGACCCCCCCCCCCCCCCCCCCCCAAAAAAAAAAAAAAAAAAAAAAAAAAAAAAAGGTCAAAAGTTATGATAAATTTACTTCTTAAAGTTATGGAAAGTTTATTCAACAATATTCAATACTGATGAAGTCCAGCCATTACTGAAACATTTTATAAGATTTTTGCATTAATTCATTCACAGGTAATGAACAATCTGAGTATAAATAAAGTATAACAACCCCTTAAAACAAAATCGACTCCAAAAAATTAGAAATATTCTTATCAGAATAATAATGTCATCAAAAGAGAATATGTCTTCTGTGGGCTTGGATAACAGCATCACATCATCTTGGGATGGATCATATAAAATGTTGAATCATGTTTTGTGGGATTCCAGGCCATTCCTCAAGTAGCATAATTGTCAGCTCCTCTTTATTACCTGGAAGTTGTGGCTGTTTCGAAATGTGTTGTTGCAAAGATGTCCCAAATGTGCTCTATTAGGTTCAAGTCAATCCGTGCCTTGAATAGTCTCATCTTGAAAATACTGATCCACAACCCATGCTCTTTGAGGTCAGATATTATCATCCATCAATGTGAAGCTGGTCCCAATAGCATGAGTAAAAGATCTAACAATAGGATGAAGAATTTCATCTCTATACCACACACCTGTTTAGAGATCCATGACCAAACATGTGTAGCTTGGTACGTCCATCAATACATATCCCACCCCATACCATTACTGGGTTGCCGCCAAAATGGTCATATTGAAAAATGCAACAATCAGCATAGTGTTCATTTATCATATGCCTAAAATGCCTTCTGTCTTCATGAAAGTCAACACAAAATTTAGATTCATCCATGAAAAGGATAGAATTCCACTGACACAGTTGCCAATTTTTGTGATAATTGTCTAGCTAGATGATAACATCAAGTCAGAACAGGACAAACATCTGGTCTATAGGCATGCAGATTAGAACTGTGAAGTCTGTTCTCACTGTCTGACAAGAAATCTGCCTTCCAATAGCTTGTCTGAACTGATTGTTTAACTGTATATCATATTCAAACCTGTTTCATCAAGCCAAGTTACCAAGATAACAGTCCTTTTCTGCTGTAATAGTTCTTGTCAACCTGAACAAGGCCTTTTTGTAAAACTGCTATGAAAATATACTGTACATAAAATGTGTGCACTTTTGCAATAAAAATTCCAAAACAATGCAATCTAATTGTTTCTCTAAAAGCTTAGTTCCTTTATCCATTAATGTTTAATTTTGAGATTCAATAACTTACAGATAATTCTTCAGATGTCACAATAGCTTTGAAATGAAGTACAGAAAAAGAAAGAATATGTATACAGGAAAACTTGATATAACTTCAATGTGTTTTACACAAAGAACATTCTTAATTAATAATTATATAATGATTTTCCTAATTATTTATTGTCAGCATTCATTTTGTTTGTTGAATTACTAAGTGTGCTATGGGTACCTGCATAAACTCTGGGTCACAAATTACTGTTAAGGCCACACCGATTCTAAGATCGCAAAGCATGTATTTATCATGTATGGTTGTTTGGTAAAAAACATTGTAATGACTCAATTACAAATTTTTGGCAAAATTACGGAAATTACATAAATACACATTTATTACAAATGAGATAATAAATAACTCCATAAACTGTGAATATTTAGTTGGATGAATAAAGTAAAATGAAACTGGTACATAATTTCTCAAGTATCGCATTGACGTTTGTAGCAATCTCCAGCGATTGGCACAATAAAAACCATGTGACCTGATTAATTGCCAGTAAGATTTTAATCATTGCATTGCGAAATATTCTTAGATATCCGTTTCGTTTTAAATTTATCAAAATGTAAAGCTGTAAAATTGCTTATCAGCAGTTTATTTTGTATCTAAATGCACTTCAAGACATTAAACCCTTGATGCATATCTATGTTGCATAATCTATGTAAATAAATTTCTGTGAAAAAGATGAATAAAACTTGATTTAATGGAATCCATCCTCCAAATCAAGAATATTTCATTTAATTTTATTGAGGTATCACCAGCTAAATGTGATATTGTATAAATTTTTATAAATTATTGTTAAATGCACATATAACCTTTTCTTCAGATGATAGAAGTGATTCTGGTTTGTATATGTATGAATACCAAAAAATTCTAGAATTAGAATCAGATTGGTTGAATTGTGTTTTATGAACAAGTCAAGATTTTTCACTTATATCAAGGCAGTTAGTTTAAACATGGTGGAGGAAACCTGAGTGCCAAGAAATCCAATAACTCTTAGCAAGCAAACTGAAAAAATTCTCACACTACAATCTGCCTGGGGGGGGGGGGGGGGGGAGAGGGATTCATACCTAGGCAGTGAGAGGCTAGTCTAGTCTTTTGAAGTTTCCAAGACCTGTTACTTTTAACTCAGACCTGTTTGGTGATATTGTGTGAATTTGTGTTTGCTTTTATTGGAAATATTGGAATTTTGAAATTTTATAAAGAAATACTTAAGTTTGATTTCAGATACCAGGTCACAAAAATGTGAAAGGATCTGAAAAAAAATACATGGCAATAATTATGAATTACTTTTGAAATTTCTACAATATCATTTAATCATCCACAAAAGCAAGCGTCCAAAACTAAATGTGACCTTAACACTTTTTAAACTCTACAGCTGTGGTAGTGAGCACAAAAAACATCATACATAGGTATTTTAGTTTAATCTCAAATATTACTCTTAATAGAATGCTTTTTACATCTAACCATTTATATAGCTCCATAGGAAGGAAATAAATAATAACATTCGAGACTTTCCAAGCCAAGGTTGAGCCCACAACCCCTGATTTTGAAAGTCAAGCTCATTTACAGATGCAGAAAGATTCATCAGTGATTTTATTTAAATTTAAACAGTAACTTGAGATTTTTATAAGTTCCTAAATTGAGTATTACTTAATTTTTTTGGTTTGACAAATCGTAAACCTAAAGGTTTCGAATCCTAAAACTGCATGCTTGAATGCCATTAGCATACATAAACAGTAATGAAAACAAAATGAACTGGTATCAAGGCTGACCCTCCCCAATAATTCCCTTCCTGCAAGTCTTGATAATTAGAAGAAAAAAAACATTACCACATACCAGATTTCATTGAGGTCAAATTAAAAAATTACTCCAAAGTAATAAAAATAAAATTGTCTACAAGCACTGAAGAAAAAACTTGCAACAACAGCAGGAAGGCAATCTAGTACATTTATGAACATGTGTTTCAACTTGAAATAATGAAAGGAAATATGAAGTGCTTAAAACAGACAGAGAGTTGGAATTTAGGAAGAGGTATGCAAATACCATGTACTATGCATAAACCATTATTCTGCCTTGAATAAACTTCTACCAATGAAATGAAGACCAGCTCCATATAAGGGACACTTCATTTTTAGACCTACACAACTATAAAATCAAATACAAGCATACCAGTCCATGTTCAAATCACAATCTAAATGCAAAGTAAAAACTTTAAAAACTGGTAAATTAAGTTAAACAATGTGAACTTCTCTAGGGAAAAAAGGCTGGGTGCAGACTCGTAACATTAAAACATTTTAAAATGTACAATAACAACCTACTGTCTTTGAAAAGTGTGAAATGTAAGCCATCTTTTGAGGTTCACTTCACATGTAGTCCTAACAGTACAAATGAGTTTTAGATCAGTTTCTAGTGATAAAGAATCGTAAACTGTACCACAAAATATCATTACAGTTATTAATGAACATTTGATGGATGAATTTTGTGTCCATATTTAATGAAAACTGTCTAAATTGTAACAAGTTATGGAAGAGATGAAGGTAATTGAGATTTATCATGAAGTATTTCATTTAAAACAAACACCAGTATTGATTACAAAATTGATTGAAGTCCAACAAAAATTGTGCTGTACTTTCTGAAAATGATTTTGGAGATAAATTACATGGATTTGAGACAAGTATTTGTATTGGGAAAGCGAAGTAACTAAGGTAACAAACAAGGCTATGAGATGTATAATTCTATGTCTGATCAATCTTCATAGTATTCCTATCAAAAATCTTTTTATTTCTTTTCGTATTCACTGGTGTATGTGGATATACTGATTATAAATGTTTTAAGATATTTTGATTTTAAAAAATTTAAAAATCTTAGTATTTCAGAGTCATTGAAATAATAAATAACTATACAAAAAATGAAAACTAAAATGCTTAAGTCACTGTAACAACAAATAAATGTATATGTATAAATTATTGTCTTGAGATAAAAATTCATTTCAAATTATAAACAAGACCTCATCTTAATTCTATTTCCTGTCATTTCTCCTTGCAGTATTACAAAGATTGTAGTTCTACATCTTCCTATTCCTCTTTGTTCCACTTTGTAACATAACCCACAAATATTTTCACCAAGCTAAATTGTACATTACAAAATTACAAATTTTAAAACAAGACCTCAATGTAATTCTAGTGTCTTTTCATTCCCCCTTGATAGGTTTTGTGACAAAAACAAAAATATTTTGACCAATTAGGAGGAAGCAAATATAAGTCAGAAATATTGATAAAATAAACATATTTGGTCTACTTAGAAAGAAGAAAAGACAGCATTTTTTTCCAATCAAAAGTAGGTATTTTCTTAGTGTATACAGTTATTTTCTATTTTTGTTTATCAATGACCATGTTAGTCACAAGCTCAATAAGATGCCAATTAAAACACAAAAACAAAACATCTGATCAAACAATCAAATTTATTACAAAGATTATAAGATTTTTCAACAGGAAAGAGTTGAGTTGAGTTGAGTAATGGTGTTTAACGTCTTAGTCAAGAATAGTTCACTTATATCGAGACGTTGCAAGCTATAGGCGAAAGTGCATAAATTTTGCCTGTGCATTGCGCTGATGGCATTATACTGCAGGGTTCTTTATCTTGCCACGCTGTGAAACGGGACCTCGTTTATTTTAAGTTGCCATCCAAAAGAACCATGACTTTCATTTCGTAATGCGGAGTGCTTGGCTAAAGAACAGTCACTACCCACTTTCAAGTCTTGGGTCAGACCCAGTCGGGGTTCGAACCCACGACCTTCCACTTATTCAACAGGAAAGAGACAATGTATCTATAGAAATTTATATGATCATAGATGCAATACTAAAACAAGGTATGATTGTTTTTGACTGAAAATCTAGATGCAATACTAAAACAAGAGGCCCAAGATGGCCCTAATTTGCTCACCTGAGTTTAAATGTAACTGGTATGTCTTGATAATACCTAGTAATTCATAACATGTTGCCTCAATAGAAGTGGTTTCAGATAACCTAATTTTTATTGTTTTGGTTTTTAGCTATATAGGTCACTGTGACCTACTTTTAGTAGCCAAAGCTACCAGAAACACAAATGAGAATGGCAATGGTCTGAAGGTCTATTGACTAATTTTCAGATCCGGATTAAAGACTTTACAGATTTGACACATTAATTCAAATATTTCAAAAAAAAAAAAAGGTAAAATTTAACTGCAAATTATTTTTTAAAAAAATTGTTCAATTAATTTAAATAATGTCACATAACAATGATTTTGTAAAACAAAAAAAAAAAAAAACCAAAAAACAAAACAAAAAAAAATTCAAGGTTTTCGCTAAATCTTCATATCAGTATCACATGTATTTCAAAAATAATAATTCACTAAAAAAGTAAAAATTCATAACATCTCTTCCATGCACCATTGCATTGTAAGTCATAAAGTTCAGAATTAAAAAAAAAAAAAAATGCATCCTCAGTGGGATTTGAACCCTCGACCCTTGGGTTGCTAGAATTAAAAAAGAAAAAAGTTAGGAAAAAGCGACTTGTATTTTACAGAATTTCATGGAAATTGTTAAACATGTGTTTCTTCACATAAGAAAATGATGTTTGGAAAAAGAGTTCACCTAAATTGATAAATATTGTAATTTTGGTAAAAAGTACATTTGTGAATATTTACCATGTATAAAAAATAAACGCAAAAACACGTCACCTAATTTTTCACAAAATTGTTGGAATTCACAAACTTGGTTTATAAGATGCTTTAGATGCCAAATATCAAATCAGATTTTATCTCAGTGAAAAAAAAAATTAAAAAAAAAAAAAAAAAAAAAAGTGGCTCCACTGGGATTTGAACCCTCGACCCTTGGGTTGCTAGAATTGAAAATGAAAAAAGGACGAAAAAAGCGACTTGTGCTTTACAGAATTTCATGAAAATTGTCAAACATATGTTTCTTCACATAAGAAAATGATGTTTGGTTAAAAGAGTTCACCTAAATTTATTCAGTTAGTGTAATTTTTGTAAAAAAGTACTATTTACAAAATACAAAAAATAAACACAAAAACAGCGTAACCTAATTTTTCACAAAAATTATTGAAATTCAAAAACTTGGTAAATAAGACGCCGTAGATGCCAAATATCACATCAGATTTTATCTCAGTGAAGTGGTTTTAGAGAAGAAGACTTTTTTAAGTTTTTAACTATGTAGGTCATTGTGACCTACATTTGGTAGCTATGGCAACAAAAACACATATCTGAAAGGCAATGTTCTATAGATGCTTTTGACCAAGTTTAAACAAAATGTGACCAGAGGTTTCTGAGAAGAAGTCGTTTGAAGCAATTGTTGACGGACAGACGGACGGACTGACGGACGGACGGACGGACGACTGGAGGGTCTGCCTCTATTGATACCAATAGCTCACATGAGCACTTTGTGCTCAGGTGAGCTAACAAGGTATGATTGTTTTTGACTGAAAATCTATCAAAGTTTTAATTAGACTTCCATGTCTATGGCTATATATCAGACTGGAGGGGCTTTCAATCTTTGTTTTGTTTCAAATTATGATCATCTGTACCAACCCTTCACAAAGACATTTCATCTATCTCATTATTTTTCAATTTGGTTTTCAGAAGTAAAACAGCAATATGGTTTGCATATTACTAAACTTACCAAAAAATCATTTAGTTCAAAATGGGTTTGGCTTTGACAGGCTGGCTAAGAAAAAACAGTACAGTAAGATTTTTAAAAATAATTCTAATAAAAAAAAAAACATAGACAAAAAGTAATTAAGAAGATGAACGCAATGAACAGGCAGACAAAAATGTCAGCCATGAATAACAACAAGTGTTTAACCACATGGCTGATATACCTACAGACGAATATGCAACATGCCTGTTGCGGATTATCACTCAGATTAAAATGGATAACATAATCCCTGTCAGAAGTGTGTTATTTGTATCATCAGATTAATGATAATCTGCAGATATATATAATATATGCGTTCAGTGAGTGTATTAAAGATTAATGCTTACAATCTCATTCATAAAAAAAACCATGCTATTTTAGTGTTTGGACTACTGATAGTTAATGGATTTAACGAGTTCCTAATCGGAAGTTAATATCAAGATTTAGTCTTACAGAGATTTATCTTAACGAGCAATGAGAGAGTTTAACAGAAAACAAATAAACTTCATTCTGAAACCATTTTAAATCTAAAATAATTTCAATAATACTTGAGTTGATATGAGCTATAATTAAAGTCTTGTAAAACACTGACAATGTTTTTAAGCACCAGTCAGCCTGATTAACCTACAGGCAGGAAGCAGGCTTAAGCCTTATAAGCCTATAGCTAGGAGGAAGAATTTAACCTAATGTGCCTATAGGCAGTGGCAGAATTTAACTTGATGTGCCTATAGGCAGTGGCAGAATTTAACCTGATTAACCTACAGGCAAGAGGCAGACTTTAACCTTATGTGTGTATGAACAGGGGCAGAATTTAACCTGATGAGTCTATAGACAAGAACAGACTTTAACTTGATGAGTCTATAAGCAGGGGACAGACATTAGCCTAATGTTTTATAGGCAGGGGAAATATTTTAACTCATGATTCTATAGGCAGGGGACAGACTTTAAACTAATGATTCTATAGGCAGGGAAATACTTCAACCTGATGTTTCTATACACAGGGGACAGACTTTAAACCTGATGATTCTATAGGCAGGGGACAGACTTTAAACTAATGATTCTATAGGCAGGGAAAAACTTTAACCCAATGATTTTTAAGGCAGGGGCAGACTTTAAACTAATGATTCTATAGGCAAGGAATACTTCAACCTGATGTTTCTATAGGCAGGGGACAGACTTTAACCTGATGATTCTTTAGGCAGGGGACAAACTTTAACCTGATGATTCTTTAGGCAGGGGACAAACTTTAACCTGATGTTTTATTAGTGGGGACAGACTTTAACCTGATGTTTTTTATAGGCAGGGGACTGATTTTAACCTGATGATTCTATAGGCAGAGAACAGAATTGAACTTGATGAGCCTACAGGTAGGAGACAGATTGTAACCTGATGATTCTATAGGCAGAGAACAGGATTGAACTTGATGAGCCTACAGGCAGGAGACAGATTGTAACCTGATGATTCTATAGGCAGAGAACAGGATTGAACTTGATGAGCCTACAGGCAGGAGACAGATTGTAACCTGATGATTCTATAGGCAGAGAACAGGATTGAACTTGATCAGCCTACAGGTAGGAGACAGATTGTAACCTGATTGCCCTGTATGAAGGAACAGACTAACTTATATGTTGTACAGATCATCATTATACAATGAGTTAAGAAATCAGATTCTTTAAAATATTTATGTATAATTGATTAGATTAACTATTTACTAGAACAGGATCATGGTTAATTATGTTAACAAGTCCAGAAGCAACATACAATCTTATGTTTCTTATTAGTTCAATTTTCTAGATGACCAGGCTGTGAACCACAAATATCTGGGGTAAAAGGAAATAAAAACTGGGGAGATTCAGGATTACATGTATTGTGTCTCACATGAAAATGCTACATTAAAACAATCAAAATGTTTGCTTAATTTTTTTTTTCTCACAAAAAAGAAGACAAATTTCTACCAATAATTGCCATTCAATAATCTGGCTTAATAAACAGTAAGATTGCTATAGAAATCAGAGTTCGAAATACTTTGAGCTCAGCATGCATCAAACCTGCATAAAATTTGTAACTTTCAGCATTTTTTATAATTCTTTGGAGCTAATTATATCTGTATGATAAAATTAATTTCAACATTCTGAACATTATTTTTAAAAATGAAATAAAATAAAATAAAAAAAAAATAAAATAAAATAAAAAAAAATAAAAAAAAAAAATAATAAAATAAAATAAAATAAAATAAAATAAGAAATGAATTAAAAATATTTTAAAAATCCAAAATTTGACAAAAAGACTAAAAAAATTTATTTCAAATTTTTTAATTATTCAGATTTACAGAGATTCCTACAAGCATTATCTTCAAATATTTGATTGTTTCAATTTTGCCCTTAATTTGCCTCCCACAGCAGCCTTTTCAGAAGTACTACTATAGTACTGGGATAAGATCAGCTGTTTTTTAACCATCATTTATCAAGGGTATTTTTTTCTTACCATTTCCTGATCAATTCAAGAAACAAGGGAAGTATACATGCTGAGTTAGTATACTTATATCAGCTACTAATAAAAGTACTAATTTCACCTTTCTTAACATAACAACTCTCCAATATATCATGTTAATAATATCCACAAAAAGCTGATTCAGCAAAATTTTTCAATGATCAAGTCATTTCACTAATGTTATAATCATTTAATGTTAAACTTAATAAAAGACAGAGAAAAGAGAGAAATAATTTAATGAATGATAAAAAAAAGAAAAGAAAAATAAAACCAACTTCAAATTGATTAAAATCACATAATCTCGACTTTGAAAAAAAAAAGAAGGAATTTTAGGTCACAAAAATTATGCAACAATTTATGATTTATATTTTTTTAATGATGTTTATCCATGTTTATTCTAAAGTTTTTCTAACAGGTTTTTATCAATTTTTTAATCATTAAAAAAAAGTTTAAAAAATCCAGGTTTTAGTAAAACTGATAATCTCCTAAATGATTGAAATTAAATTCTGGTTCTAATTATGCATTTCAGTACCATAATTCTTGTTGATTCATCCTCATTTTATCTCAAATCTAATCTTAAGTGCCTTTTCTTTTTAAAGCTAAGTCTGCAGAGTGAATTCTAAAAATAGTTACAAAGTTCATTCATATACTTTTTTATGTTATGCAACTTAGCATATTTTGTAATTTACAAAATTCTGTAGAATTCCTTACCCTATCAAGACTAAGGGTTTACAGGAAAATTAAAGGCACACTGCTTGGTACTGATACTTGAATTAGTGTATCATAGTATCAACTATTATACACGATACCATCTGTTATCCAAACACTGACAGATAGGTGTGTGATAACTAAAATATCTTATCTAAATCGTTAAATGCTTCCTGAAGAAAACAGAAAACAAATCAGCCTGTCGAAAATCAAAATGTTATAGATCTTGTACTATTTAATAAATATTTATATTGTTCATATCTGTGTATAGTAGATACTAAGGGCTTGTTTGAAATATGTAAAACATATACAACATATCACTATATTATTATATTTTAAATGTATCATTTTTTCATCTGTCTTAGTTTTTGAAATTTATTTTAAACTAAGGTTTGTTCCCTTATGCAAAGCATTCCTTAGCTGGATTTGGATTTATATAATTTTGAAGCACTGGATTCATTAATTTTTAAATGTTTGGATTATTTTTTTTACCTATCAACTTTTTCAGTGCCTGGTGTCACTGATAGGGAATAAATTTCTGAATTGTGCACATGTGGCAGATTAAAATTACAGTGGTATTTAAGTTAAATATTTATCATATTACACAATTATAATTTTTCTGTATTATTATATACAATATATCATTTTTATAATATTATACAATACTTATGTATCCTTTTCATAATTTTATACAATATATATTTTTTATTATATTAAACAATGTATAGTTTTTATCATATTTAACAATGTATAACTTTTATCATATTAAACAAATGTATAACTTTTATCATATTTAACAAATGTATAACTTTTATCATATTGAACAAATGTATAACTTTTATCATATTGAACAAATGTATAACATTTATCATATTTAACAATGTATAACTTTTATTATATTGAACAAATGTATTACTTTTATCATATTTAACAAATGTAAAACTTTTATCATATTTAACAATGTATAACATTTATCATATTTAACAATGTATAACTTTTATCATATTTAACAATGTATAACTTTCATCATATTAAACAAATGTATAACTTTTATCATATTAACAAATGTATAACTTTTATCATATTTAACAAATGTATAACTTTTATCATATTTAACAAATGTATAACTTTTATCATATTGAACAAATGTATAACATTTATCATATTTAACAATGTATAACTTTTATCATATTGAACAAATGTATTACTTTTATCATATTTAACAAATGTAAAACTTTTATCATATTTAACAATGTATAACATTTATCATATTTAACAATGTATAACTTTTATCATATTTAACAAATGTATAACTTTTATCATATTTAACAAATGCATAATTTTTATCATATTTAACAAATGTATAACATTTATCATATTTAACAAATGTAAAACTTTTATCATATTGAACAATGTATAACTTTTATCATATTTTACAATGTATAACTTTTATCATATTTAACAATGTATAACTTCAATTATATTTAACAATGTATAACTTCAATTATATTTAACAATGTATAACTTTTATCATATTTAACAAATGTATAACTTTTATCATATTGAACAATGTATAACTTTTATCATATTGAACAAATCATATTAAACAATGTATAACTTTTATCATTTTGAACAATGTATAACTTTTATCATATTGAACAATGTATAACTTTTATCATATTGAACAAATGTATAACTTTAATCATATTTAACAAATGTTTAACTTTTATCATATTCAACAATGTATAACTTTTATGATATTTCACAATGTATAACTTTTATTATATTTAACAATGTATAACTTTTATCATTTTGAACAATGTATAACTTTTATCATATTGAACAATGTATTAATTTTCATCATATCTATGTATAACTTTTATCATTTTGAACAATGTATTAATTTTCATCATATCTATGTATAATTTTTATCACATAATATAACAAGCATATTGCTTCAGTTTTACAATGTACCATAAATCAATTGCATTTTTCATAAATGTTGCATTCCTTTAAATCATCGTATATTACTTTTGTAATATTAAAAAAAATCATATTATACACTATCATTTTGATAATGTACAATGTATCACTTCCATTACATTATACAATGTATCACTTATATTACACATGTATCAATTTTATAATTAATGTAGCACTTTTATTACAAACAAATTATCATTTTATCATATTATACAATATTTTTTTTTATCAAATTATACATAGTATCATTATATACTGGTAGTGTATTGATTTATTTAAGCATTTAATCTTCTTGGACATCCAATGATGGCTATGGTCCAAGAACAGACAATTTGCATGTCTACTGAATGGAAGTGAGCAATAACATTACATCCAGGTCATTGTAACATTCAGATAACTTTATCAGTGATCTCCCTTGGTTCCGGATAGGACACTGATTAGAGAACAAATGCCAAAATATAACTTAAATTGGGCATCTTCATTTTTATCATTTTATCATTCAAATCCTTTTTAAAAAGGTACCATACATATATACAGATATGCATGTTGGATTCAGAATTTATTACAACATCTCTTTCAAACTTTGCCTTTGGGATGCCATCTTGAATCGAAGGCAAACAACCTTTAAAGATATATCAATCAAAATCTGCCAACAGAATATCTCAGATGATGCAATGCATTACAGCATTTATCATAAATCCAACCAATCAGAAATCCCAAATCTGTCAAATTTCATTTTAATGTTAACTATAAAAATATTCTCAACCTCGTTAAACATTTGTTTTAATTGAAACTTCCTAATTCAATTCCTAGTCAGTAATAAATCATATCAAAAACTGTTCACCTTTACATTAAATTTCATTAATCTCAATTGTAAAGATTTAATAAAAGCAACGTAGAACCGGTATGAGATAATTACATAACAGATACTCCATTAGTAATGATAGATACCATATGCCTCAAAATGTTAGACATAGTTCCTTGGCATAGCTTCAATAATTCCACCTATTTTCTAAAATTATTACACATTTTATCTTCAAAATGACACAAAATGCCCATTTAATTTTATTACAGTTTAGACTGCTCTCAGAGCGATCTTCTAAATATTTGTAGATATATGTGTATGAAAAAATTTGTTCTGCCAAACTGCGGGTCTTTGAACATTGCTGGTGTCGAGATTTTACATTACTGGATTTCAACTTCTTCATTGATAATTATCTTCTGTGATTGAGTTTGGGTTTCAAATATTTTCTTTTTCTACTTTAATAGCTTTGGTTAGTAATGAGAAGCTGAGATCAGTATTTCATTAAACATACCATCATGACCCAGTGAATGATAATCAGTTAACAGAGGTCCAATTCTTCAAACTCATCACATGTCAAATCTATAATTAGTTAAGAATGACTCAAGTATGTTTAAATTTTGGTTTTAGCAATAATTAGTCACTTTCTTAACTTGGACAACTCAGATTTGTTGGAAAAAATATACTCAACATTTATCTGAACTTTCTGAATGTGCAGATTTTAGTTTGTATAAAGATAATCCATAAAAGATGAAACCTTTGTTTTGAAGGTTTAGGTCATGATGACCTTATCCTAAACAGCAAACATGGACATTCTAGCATCTGTCAGAAAAGTACAAAATTTGAAAACCTTTGATTGGTTAGTCTTGTATAGTTTTACATACCATGTTCTAAATAAAGATAAGTATAAAGATGACCATCAAAACTAGACATAAGATGTGTGAAAGGTTAAGAAAAGGTCAAAATAAAATGACCTATGACGACAGCATCTCAGCAGTCACATGACTTTTATTTCTGTTTAATTCCAAGTTTGATCAGATGAACTGTCTTAGTACCAACAAACAATTTAAAAACTTGGTGTGATGTTAATAAGATACAATATCCTTCACAGCAGTTGTAAACATCATGTTTTCCTTGGTTATTGAGTATTGTAACAACAACGCCAGTCTTATTACAGAGAGTTAAATGAAGCATCGCGAAAAAAAAAAAAATTGCCATGAAAACCACCCAAGATCGCTTTTATGATCAATGAATCCCATATTTCATTTTTGTGTTACTAATATCTTTACTAACTACAGGATGTTAAATAAATATGAATATAATCAAAAACAGATATAAACTTAATTATGAAATGAGTTAACAAAGTAGCCAATACACTACCTGGCTTTACAAAGTATGTTCTTTATCAGGGGTGGTCAGTCAATACAAGAGTTTATAAGACTAAGATCAAGTATGTCCATCAAGACTAGCCAAGTGCTTGATTATGCCAAAAGGGGAATCTGAAGTCTTCTATTATCTGTACATCAGGAATTGTAATTATTTTTTACTTCAAAGACAATGTAATTAATATTCTGCTGTTTTGAAATAATACAATCACATTCTGTTCATATTTTTAGGTTCAAGCCAATCTGAGGAAAAATGTGACCTATGTTAGTAAATGAAGGCTTTATGAAGTATAGACTTCTATTTCATTGACTGACAGGTTTATTTATTAACAAGATATCTCACCAGACTACTGGTACAGTGCTGTACTGGAAATCACATCACTGTCAAATCATGTAACACCTTTTTTTAATACTCTATGTTATAAAATTTTTAGAATTTTGAAATCAAGTGTTACAATTTTTTTGATATGCTAATGTAATTAAATTTTTTCAATTTTTTATAATTTTTTTTAAACCATCAAGTTTTCCAAGTATTTACTTTATTTTGAGACTAGTTACTCTCTATTCTACTGTTTGTGACATTGTTTTATTCAAATTGTTATGTAAGTTCATGATTCCTATAAAATATTTCCGTAGAAAAGAAAATTGTTGCTGCAGTAATATTGGGATTTTCGATGATGACAATGCCCGGTAACAGTGATGTTATGTTGATTGTAATGTTTAATACTGCATCAGCAATTTTTCAACTGTTTATAATAAAAACAAGTTTACTAATCTCTAAAAATTAATCATAGAACAAGTTTTTGTATGTGTGGTTATGATTTATGGTCTGTCTGTGTTCTGGGAAGCACTCAGTGTAACTTTAAAGGTACTAACTCACTGAGTCAGTATGCTGCAGAAATGCATACCACTCCCCAAGAAACATTATCTTGGTACTTGGTGAACCAGTGGATAATCTCTACAAAATGCTGAGCACCAAGCAAGAAAGCAATATAAGAAATTCAAAAGTATGATGGGCTAGAGTTCCAATCCACAACCTCCTGCTCTCTTGTTGGACACTACAAATGAGACATCAAGCTGGTTCTTAAAACAGCAGTGTTAGATCTGCAGGTATTATGTCATATTTACAATGATTAAGCCAATTTTGTCTGATTTTTTCAACATGTTAAATCAGTCCAAAGTGACAAGGATTTTATATGTTATAAGGAGATATTCTATGGTATTTGGGATGCACATAGCAATGAGTCTTTGTCTTTAGTGATAAATACCAAACTTTATTTTAGTTCATTATATTTTAGAAAATTTAGAAAAAAATTGTTTTCACAGACAAAGCGGCAAAGATGTTTGCATAATACCACTGGAATGCATCATATGACCTTACAGAATTGAGATATTTTCAATAAAATTACAAGGAATGAAAAATCATTTAAATTTTAGATTTTTATTTACATGTATTTATTTTTTTTGCTAGTTATAGTACATAGGATATCACAATCTCAGAAATAATACAGCATTTTACCACTGAATGTTTATTGTTTTTGGTTACAACTGTTTAAGTTACATGGTCTATGTAAGTATATCAGGCACATGGTATTGTAAGACCTCTAGAAGTTCAAAACTCATGTAATGGGTTTCTATATATCAACATTTTCTATTACAAAACCATTACAAGGACCATGAACTTTAGGGCTTAATGATTTAGTCATTCAATTCATATACAGAAGCCTCACCTTTATCAATAGTAGACTACAATTTCTACAGAAAACACACACACACACACACACACACACACACACACACACACTTTTCAAACACTAAAATGATTTTTCATGGTACTTTTTGCATTACACTTTCACATGATAAAAAATCTGAAATCTGATTCAGTTTTTTTCTGATCTTTGTCATTCAGTACCTTGATATAAAAAAATTGACATCAGAGATGGCAACTGACCATTAATCCATGTCAATCATTCTGATTATTTTAATTGCATCTAGAAAAGACAAAAATTTAATCTGGCCCTAAAATGAGAATTCAAGCCCTTATAACGACTTAATCTGATTGGAAAAAGACTGGGGACTTACCTTCCAGTAAAATAGCTGGAGTGTCGTTACTTGGTCCTGAGATGTATGTGAACCCATCGCTTTTTTGTGAAGAAGATGTGTTAAAATATGGTATGAGATCCAACACATGTCTTGACTGAATATCTATACTAAAACCTGAAAAAATAATAAAAACAATTTTAACCGAACTGAAAATTAATCAGCCATCATCTACATTTCACAGCTCACCCATAACTTCTTTTGTTTTTTGTTGTTGTTGTTGTTGTTGTTGTTTTCCCTCAATAGTGTTTTCAATCAATAAACCAGTCTAAATTCAATTTCAATATCTCTGAAGCATGATCCTGACCACTCTCTGGTTAAGTTGTAAATGAGAGTTGAAGGTCAGAAGTTTCAACTCCAGCTGGGTCACAAATAACATAAAAATCTGCAATACTTCTTGTTCAGCATTAACAGGACAGAGTGTCAACTGGTTTATCTGGTGTAAGGATAATGTGACTGGGGTAGTGGTTTACTTGTCTGTGGCATACTGACTTATTGAGCTATCACCCTAACAAAACATCCCCCTGACTGGGCAAGTACAAAACACACCATAATACACACACAATATTCTCTGGCATATATGAACTTGTTAATTTTTAGGAATTAAGAACCTTGCCCTCACCAAGAAAATTGCTGATGTAATATTAAACAATATTACAAACAGCCAACCAACCAACTTATCATTTTAATATAACAGACGAATACATGCATACACACACACAACACATTCACACACACACAAACACACACACACACACACAAAAAAAAAAAAAAAAAAAAAAAAAAAAAAAAAAAAAAAAAAAAAAAAATGGATTGTAGATACTTTCCTTTTTATTAAGTACCGGTACGAAAAAGCTTGGAAAATTGAAATTTTCGGATTCAAGTCACAGTACAAAATACTAAAAGTCACATAAGGATTAATTATTGAATTGAGTTAAGTACAAAAAACCTTATAAAATAATAGAAATATTGGTATTCTGGACCATTTATATGCTATAAATAGCCCATCAATCATGCTTAGTTGTTTAACAGGAAGACATGTTGAAATCATTATTCGGAAATTAAAGAGACAAAGATGTCCATAAAACACACTAATAGCATGTTTCCTTCCAACCCCCTTCCATATTTCAAGTACTTTGTGAGATTTCTATCAACAAAACTGACATCTACTAAGAGGATAGAAAAAAAATCTTGACCACATCTTTTGAAGTCAAGATAAAGTATAATCAGACTGGTCACTTAACAACATCTTTCAAATAGATTGTAAATAAATTCTGAAATATGACTTGCGTCCAGCCAAATTGACCATGATGGAATAACCAGGTGTTAAAAAGTGAAACTCATACTGGTATCTTTGAGATGGTCAATACTGATCACTTCAGATATGTATTAACCTAGTGGTCAAAGAAATAATTATAGGAAGATCCACCAAAGCAATTTGTTTTTTAAGATACTGGTAGGCATTATATTACTTATATAAAACAAGAGGGCCATGAAGGCCCTGGACGCTCACCTGAAAATGATGTACACTCAGCTTGATCTTGGCAAACTGGAGCTTCTATTCTTAAAAGAGATTTTTTCCTATATTTCGAGCTAGTGACCTACTTATTGACACAAAATGACCCATATATAAACTTGAGCTAGCTTTTGTCAAGAGCATCATTCTGAGACAGTTTGATAAGATTGGTCTAAAATGGATCCCCTCATATGTGTTAACAAGGTTTTTATATAATTCGACCTAGTGACCTAATTATTGACCCAACATAGCCCATATACAAACTCGAGATAGCTTTTGTCAAGAGCATCATTCTGACTAAGTTTGATGAAGATTGAACTAAAATTAGGTCCTCAAGAGTGTTAACAAGCTTTTTCTACAATTTGACCTAGTGACCTACTTATTGACCCAACATGGCCCATATACGAAATTGAGCTAGCTTTTGTCAAGAGCATCATTCTGACTAAGTTTGATGAAGATTGGACTAAAATTGGGTCCTCAGGAGTGTTTACAAGGTTTTATTACAATCCGACCTAGTGACCTATTTATTGACCCAACATGGCCCATATACAAACTTGAGCTAGCTTTTGTCAAGAAGTTTATTGTGACTAAGTTTGATGAAGATTGGACTAAAATTGGGTCCTCAGGATTGTTAACAAGGTTTTATTACAATTTGACCTAGTGACCTACTTACTGACCCAACATGGCCCATATACAACCTTGAACTAGCTTTTGTCAAGAAGATCATTCTGACTAAGTTTAAAGAAGATTGGACTAAAATTGGGGCCTCAGGAGTGTTAACAAGGTTTTTTTTTACAATTTGACCTAGTGACCTACTTATTGATCCAACATGGCCCATATAAAAATTTGAGCTAGCTTTTGTCAAGAAGATCATTCTGACTAAGTTTGATGAAGACTGGACTAAAATTGGGTCCTCAGGAGTGTTAACAAGGTTTTTCTACAATTTGACCTATTGACCTACTTATTGAACCAACATGGCCCATATACGAACTTGAACTAGCCTTTGTCAAGAGCATTATTCTGACTAAGTTTGATGAAGATTGGACTAAAATTGGGTCCTCAGGAGTGTTAACAAGGTTTTTCTACAATTCGACCTAGTGACCTACTTATTGACCCAACATGGCCCATATATGACCTTGAACTAGATTTTTTCAAGATGATCATTCTGACTAAGTTTGATGAAGATTGGACTAAAATTGGGTCCTCAGGAGTGTTAACAAGGTTTTTCTACAATTTGACCTAGTGACCTACTTATTGACCCAACATGGCCCATATACGAACTTGAGCTAGGTTTTGTCAAGAAGATCATTCTGACTAAGTTTGATGAAGATTGGACTAAAATTGGGTCCTCAGGAGTGTTAACAAGGTTTTTCTACAATTTGACCTAGTGACCTACTTATTGACCCAACATGGCCCATATACGAACTTGAACTAGCTTTTGTGAAGATGATCATTCTGACTAAGTTTCATGAAGACTGGACTGAAATTGGGTCCTCAGGAGTGTTAACAAGGTTTTTCTACAATTTGACCTAGTGACCTACTTATTGACCCAACATTGCCCATATACGAACTTGAGCTAGCTTTTGTCAAGACGATCATTCTGAGAAAGTTTGATTAAGATTGCACTTAAATTGTGGCCTCGGGAGTGTTAACAATCAAAAGTTGACGCACGACGCATGACGCACGTCGCACGACGCATGACGCACGTCGCACGACGCACGCCGGACAATGACCCACCACAATAGCTCACTTGAGCACTTTGTGCTCAGGTGAGCTAAAAAGGGGGGGGGGATTTCTATTGATTATAAAGAGGAGTGAATATAAGGTGATTAACAGTCTAGTCAAGATTCCTTATGTTAAAATACTCAGATTTGAAATTGTGGAGGAAACCAGAGTCTATAGAACACTGCAAATCTTCTACAAATTAACTAATATGCCAAAGTAGGGTTTTAACCTAGATGTGGACAGGTGCTTTGATTCAAACTATAAACCAGTGCTTTTGACCACTTATCTTACACAATATTGTTGAAATAAAAAAATTGTAAGTACAGACACTGTCACAGATATGATTTACTATATAAACATGAAATATTGTAGTGAATGGAGAGGTGCTAAAATTTCAATACATGTATTGCCTGTAAAACAAAGTTTGTTATATAAGGTAAAGAAAATACATTCTGTTGCCAATACAACATAAACTAATAGCTGACTCTGGATGACTATTTAACAGTCTTGATGAAAACATAACAAATATATGCTGGCATCACAAAGTACCACCCAGTACAGACTTAACAGTACAAAACAATTAATACTTCATCAACTACATCTATGAAAATGGTAATGAAACAAATCACCAAGATTTAAAAAAAAAACCCAAAATAATAAATGATAATTAAAACGCTAAGTGATATGGTATTTAATGATTCTTAATGATATGAAAAAATTGATTTGTTTTTTAATTATATGCATTTGCAAATTAAGATCTTGCTATAACTTGCATTATGGGTTATTATACACTCAGCAGACATAATTATTCTTTTCTTAACAAGTCAGTCAATGTTAGTATATAACTTCAAAGGAATAATCGCTCAACAGACAAGAAATTGCTTTTGTCTTTAAAAACAATTTTCCCACTGACAAAAATACACTCTAACCCAAAGTATTAGTTAATATACTCTCAGTGTAAAGAGCAAGAAATGTGACCTTTATCATATCTGCGGATCCAAGTGATGTGCCCTCTTCAGTATATTATATATATGAACAAAGTGTCTTTTGAATTTTAATGCTCAAAATTATTTAACCGATTGATTTTTGTCTATTAATGTTTTAATAGCATAAAGTGTACTGGATCACCCATCATAGCAAATGTTGAGTAAAATATAAAATGTCAATCTAGTCAATATGAAGAGAATGTTGTTTGGTATATGTATTAATTGCATTCTGAAAAGACATTCTTTTATCACATTTCTGAACTACATAAGTTTGATAAAAAATACATGTATAATTATGGTTTAAGTGTTGATGATTTTCCCCAGAGTCAAGATTTTCACATTTACATTGAGTGTTCAGATATACATGGTGGGAAATAGGAGTACCTAATTGGAGAAAACCACCAACCTTCAGTAATGGGTCGAATGAACTTTCTCCCATAAAGATCTGCTTCGAGTTGGCTTTGGACCTGTAATAGTCAATCCTCAAGAAGGGGTCTTCTTGCAAGGGTAATTGATTTTGACATCTGATTTATCCACTTTAAATTTTTAAATTGAAGACAACAACTAATATGATAGTTGGGACAAAATATTCACTGTATTTAAGAGACGAAGGTTATTATTTTTAAAGTTCTAATGTAACAAGAAATGTGAAGTTTCCTACATAAACCATCTTTTAAGTATTACCTATATGAAGGAATGTGTGATGATATGTAATAGAGTAATGAAGTGACAGTTTACCTACCACATAACACGTGTTACAATCTATTTGTATATTCAACATAATACAATATTTCCAAAAATATTCACAGTAACAGGTATGCATTCTGTCTGGTGTAGTTTTTTACCTACCGGTATTACGCATTCCCAGACATAAAAGCATGTGAACAAAAAATGATAATTCATAAATTTATACCAAAACGATATCCTTGATGATTTAAGATTTCCCAAAAATTCATATCATCATTGGTGATCTTAATGTTGAATATAGGTGATACAACTTGCTAACAACAACCAACATTAAACCATAAACTAATGGCAAAGTGCTGAAAGGAGTTTTTTGTAAAGTATTATAAATTTGGCCAGAAGTAATATCTGGTAATATGGTAGATAACTCTTTTGTAGAAATGGAAATTATTTGAATAAGCATCATGCTTCAATCTGCAAACATGTTTATTTGTGACAAAATTATGTGAATATATTTTTATAGTGAGGTCAAGATACTTATTGGAGTGGAGTAATGGTGTTTTACACCCCAGTCAAGATTTTTCACTTATTTTGAGGCAGTTAGTTCTGGAATGGTGGAGGAAACCAGAGTACCTGGAGAAAACCACCAACCTTCGGCAAGCGAACTGACAAACTTTCTCACACTAGGACCTGTCGCGAGTGGGATTCGAACCCAGGCAGTGAGAGGCACTGTGATCCGTAAGAGCGCTCTTTAGACCACTCAGCCACTGAGGCCCCCGTCAAGATACTGGTTATCTTAATTGTTGTGATGTTGTTTAATGTTGCATCATCAGCAATAGTTCAGCTATTCACAAAGAGATCAAGGTTTATTTATCTCTATGGTTTAATGTAAGAACAAGGTTATGTATGCATGAGATGTCCAAGTGTACATTGTGAGTATTTGGAACAAAATGTTTGAAAGTGATAATAATAAGTTTTGACATAAGTTTCAGATGAATAAAAACAAACATACAAACAAATTGAAAGTAACTACACTCCTGGATATCAAAACATAGGACATAATTGCTATGTAAATTACTGAAAAGAAATTCATGAATAATTCTGACTCCAAAATACTTCAACTTGATTCTTTCTGCAAAAATGTTCAAAAGTGACTATTCAATGTAGCTTTGTTAAGAGTTTCTTAGTGAAGGACTGTTTAGATTAAGATATCACTTAGTGAGTTAGTCAGATGAAGGAAGATCTGGGATGGGATATAGGGGATTCTTCTTACCACAGTTAGTACAAATAAATACATATTTATCATATTTAACAGAAAAGATACTGACAGGTAAACCTGATGATCATATCTAAACTATCCAAAAACTTGAAATAATATCCAATCAGGAAAGGATTGTCAATGGACAAAATCAACAAAAGATTTTTGAAGCATGGCCACACTGAGGGAGGCTTGTTAAATGTAGTAAATGATTAATGACCCACCTTTTCTCAGTACATATAGGTATAACTTACACCTGCACCTAAGATACTGATTTTACAAATCACTCTTTATACCCTCTGTTCCATCAAGAAAACATGTCAGAAAAATAACATTACTAAGTCTGAACATTTTTGACCATAAAAAACTATCAGCATGGATGCTGACCGATAGACAAACATACTTATGTTAAAAACAATCAAAGTTTTTATGAATTTTGTCAAACATGATTTTATTCTACCTAGTGAATATAGTTATAAAATAATTATAAACTCATAATTTGAGGCAGAGATATATAGTTATATTTAACGATAAGGAAATTATATTTTATAGAAAATCTCAGACTTCAGTCTCTCACTCTCCCTCCCTATATATATATATATATTTCTATTAAATTTACCACCTTGTAGAAACCATTATACAGGTGGTTATGTCTAGAAATGATGCAAAAAGACATGAAAGACTTTACCAGTCTACCAGAAAACAAACATAGTTGTATTAAATCCGTCAGCATTTACATTGTGTGGCGCAACGGCATCATGCCAGATCTCTAGCAGAATGCCGACAATATATACAGTGGAATTCCTTAGGTAAGGTATATATAAGCTATATCTGGATTATCTAATGTATAAAGGTGTTTTTCACACTTATAATCATCTGTATAACAGCTGATTCTAAAGTTTTCCTTTACATACACAGACACTGATGAAATAAACCTCATAAATATTTTTGTGAAACTTTTTCAGAAATTTATTAAATCAATGATTGAAATTTTGTTTTACATCCTAGACAAGATTATTTTTCTTTTATATATCACTTTCTTTAACTAAAGCTGCAGAAAACTTGATAACTAGAACATCATTTTCTTAAATTCCATGGATAACTCTAAGGCATTATTTGTGTAAAACCGTTTTTTTTATTATTTGAATTCAAAAACTTAAACTCCTGGAAAAATCAGAATAAATATCAAATTCTTTTGTAAATTCACTTCCTACCTTAGTTTAACTTTACATATTTTTGCAAGGTGAGATGTTGGTGGCTTATTGGTACAAGTTGTTAACTCCTCACACCTATAGGTTCTAATACAACTCAAAAGAGAGATCATAGTGTGAGAAAGTTTACTTGAAAAAGTTTGGTGTTTTGCCAAGGTACTCTGTTTCAATTTTTATCCTGGGACTAACCACCTTAATAAAAGTGAAAAATGGATGGGGAATATAATTCCATTAGGCCTTAACAAAGAGGTTTGTTTTCATTCCTTGAGTGTCATGATATTGGTATAAAGCTTTCAGGTCTTATCCAATAACCAAAGTGTGGAGAATAGATGCAAGTCACTCAATCATTACTCAGGTTTTTACGAGAATACCCTTTACTTCAAAATCCAGTTACAGTGCCACTGGGTCAATCATGCCCTTCCATAGTTATATGTAAATTGTTTCCAAGGGTAGAAGATGGTTCCCTTGCAATCACTTGGGCACTATTTCTTCTCACAGCAATGGTTATTTGTTTTTACCTTATCCTTGGACAGGGTCAATACTGTGCAATGCATTGATAGTAACCAAATTTGTTTTTTGACCTTGATCTTTGACAGACTTATCTTGAAACAAGTTCAACTTTGGCCAACAACTTCAAAGGAGTAAAAAAAAAAAAAAAACTCCTAGTTTTACTCACATCTTCAAAAGGGCCAACAGTTTTCCACAAGGATAAAAAACATCCAAGTTTGTCGAAATAATACAATTTTACACCTACATAACTTTTGATAATGTTAGTTTCATGTAGCGTAATTAAAGTATGCACCGATTTACATAAAAGGAAGCTAAAAATCTTCAACAGATTAGCTTAATTAAGACTGATAATTTTATGATACACTCGATAAAATTTATCTCTCGGCAGTGATGACATAATCGTTAAATATCTGAATAAAACTCGTAATGAAATCAAAATCATGACAACTTCCTGTATGAAGTAAGTGTAAATCTCAACTGATATGAAACAATTGTACAAATTAAAGAGATTTATTATGGAGTTTTAATAAGTAAAGATAGTTTCCAGCTCTTCCTCGAAATCTCCATCGTAAATAAACTGAGACAGTAAAAACCCCCCACCCACAATAACTATTAAAATGTCTGGGTCCCTTGCATGTATCTAGTCACACAAGTTATATATTAGGAACAACCACCTGTTAGCAAAGAGCAATAGAATCCAGATTGCCTGTCTACTTCTGACTGTGTAGCATCATCAGCAAGTCAGGGCAAAGTTGAAGCAAAAACCAATTCTGTACCCTATAACATTGTATGATCCCAAATTATATTTTACCATTATACTCGCTTATCAATGCTGACTCAACAAGATGAGATGAACCAAACATCAAAAGGATTTAAATGATAAATACTTATATATAAAAAACAAACATTGTATTGATCCAGAAAAATGCTTTATAACATCATAAACAATGTTCTTTTTTCAGATAAGTGATACGGTTAATTCTCTACAATTATTTCCTGATAGTTCAGTTGGTAGAAGAATTTAATTCTGGGACTAGATTAAAAAAAAACGGAAATGAAAAGACTTATGATTCAGATACAAAGTTGGCATAGACGTAAACTGTCAAATTCTTCTGCCCAATTACTTTTATGTAACAAATTTTGGCACCTGAAATTGTCAATCACTTTGGAAAGATCACAATAAAAAGCAGACACAGTTAGTTAAAAGGTAATATATAAATTTACAGTCTGGTGAAAGAAACAGATATTTAAAAACTTTTATATCCTCACAATTACTGACATTTCCTCTATCAATTTGGATTTAGGCCTGCTTACTACAGCATTAATTATATATTTTTAAAATATCTAAATATCCCTTGGTCTTTTCAATTAAAAATTGGTCAATAAGACTGCAAACAGCCCCTGTTTTTATTATAATACTTGAAAACATATAGTTTTTTTTACTGTACCATCAATGTTGTAAGGTAACAACTGCCATTATTCCTCCTACAAGTTCTGTTACAGTAGTTTTGGTTTATGAGCTTACTGTAAGCTTATGTGTGAAACTAATTAAAAACTGTACCTGTGCTTCTATAATTTAGTCAGGTAGAACAACTGTAAAATTCTGTAAACTCTCACCTGACCTGTTAACCAGTTCACCATATTTTCACTTAACCTGTTGGCTAGGTTCACCACATTTTCACTTGACCCATTGGCCAGTTCACCATATTTTCACTTGAATTTTTGGCTAATTCACCACATTTTCACTTGATCTATTGGCAGTTCACCACATCTCACTTGAGGTGATTGGCCAGTTCACTTCATTTTCATTTAACCTGTTGTCCAGTTAATCACAGTTTTACTTGACCTACAGTCTTTTTTCACTTGATCTGGGCAGTCTGACAACCATTGATTACTGTCAAGCATCTTGTCAGATCACTGTACCGGATAACTCCATGCCTCAAACTTATATACACTGTAGTCTGATTCATAGCACACACAGACAGTGTACTTGTACAATGACCTATTGATAAAATCTGGGAAAAATATATGTAACATTTTTGTATCTGTCTGCAGATACCGAAAAAAAAAAAAATCCATAATCCATGCTTTTTTCATTTTTTCTTTTTTTATGAATGCAGTATATACAAAACTGATGAAAACACTATGAAAGGTATATATTTAATGACTGATTAGAATAAACATTTTTTGATAAAATATTTCTAAATATATATATCATTAGGTACTTTTAGACATTTTTATCAGAAGAAATCATTAACCAGATTTCTTTAAGGATGTATGAAATTTGTGATGCTGTAATAGCTTAGAACGAGATCGTGGGTGTCTGTATATTAGGCAAAAACCCTAATCAATTGATATTATTATATTTCAAAGCTTGTGAAACAAAAAAGATAAATGTCGAAAGTTAACTGAAATAATTAATTGCTAATTGGGAATATATAAAAATATACAGGTGTAATCAAAAAGTAATCTTATGTAAAGGAATGTACATTTTACCTACCAGAAAGTATATATTTTATGTAACAACAGAAAGTTAGGAAATGTGATGCAACAGTGCCAAGTTGTTTAAAAGGCTAATTCATTATTTGCCTGAATCAGACTCTAAAGAATGTAAGCTCTATGCAAAGATGATTCTCCTTAGTTAGGAGTCTTTGATGCTGATGTTTTGGTGTAAGTTTACTGGGTAACAGTTTGGAACATACTTAAGTGTATTTTAAGTTACGGATTCTAAATGACAGTTACTGATTTTGAATGTGTTTTGTCATTAGGTATATCAAAACCAAAATTACTGAACCAGAATTGATTATAACTGTCATGCTGTCCCAGCTGCCTAATGTAAATGCTGATGTCATCAATGCAAAAACCACAGTTATACATATGGTTCTGTCAATTTTGCTTGTAAGGATAGACAAATCAAAAACTAAAATATTTAAGGGGGTGAGATGGTCATAAAAATGTTGTTTACCCCAGACAAGACATTTCACAAATGTCACAGTTAAAATAGGATTCCAACCTTGACAATAAAAGACAATGTGATATGTCAAGGCAGTCAGTTAAAATAGGATTCCAACCTTGACAATAAAAGACAACGTGATATGTCAAGGCAGCCAGTTAAAATAGAATTCCAACCGTGACAATAAAAGACAACGTGATATGTCAAGGCAGTCAGTTAAAATAGGATTCCAACCTTGACAATAAAAGACATATTCAAGTTCTAAGACATCCTGAAAAATTTATTGAATATAACTAAATCACTGCAAAATATGACTCATGCAATCATTAATAATTAACATAATTCACCAATATGACTTAACGAGCAATTGTCAATAAATTTTGCATCTCTCAATCAAAACTTGTTAGAGTTAGCTACATCATCATTAACAGAGATATACCCTTACTTACTGCACCTTTAACAACATAAACAGAGTCAGGAGGAACTAATTATAAAACAAAAAACAAAACATTGCAAGAATAATTCTTTTTCTGCTTTTATTTTGTATCTACTATTGATACAAGTGCACATGAACGCAACAACAGTGTGTAAGAAGATGCATTTGGTATTTCATATATGTAACAAATTAGGCATATTTTTGCAGTGTTACATCAGTGTACATTTAACTGAGGTCATCAAGAATGACTGCACATAACTGCAGTGTTACGTCATTTAATGTCATCATGGTGAAAAAAAAAGAAAGAAAGAAAAAAAAAAAAAAAAAACAAAGATAAATGCTTGTAAATAGGAACTTACACCATGCAATATGCAAACCAAAAAGAATATTTCACAAATCAAGCACATAACCCAAAAGAGAAACTGAATGAAGGAAGATAAACCAAAGAAACAGTATAAAGGAAGATATACCAAATAATAAATAAAGAAGAATTGTCATAGGTGGAATATAGGAGTGAGGTTATCTGTGGTTTACACCCATTTCTTTATGGACCACTTGGCCACTTATGTCTAAAGATAGAAAAGGGAGGATATTGGTAATACTGGGGAGGTTGCAGGGTACAAAAGTACATTTGCAGATATATCAAATAATAAAAGAAAGTCAAAATATATGTATTATTGGCATTTTTATAAATTGCAAAATTTTTGTATTGGTCAAGGAACTTTGATCTACTTATAGCTGCAAATTTTTAAAAAAAATCATGAAATATTGGGGAAAATATCTTATCAAAAACCAACAAGAGTTATAAATTGTTGGCAAATTCTAGAAAAGTATAAACATGCTTGAATTGGCTATAAAATTAGGAAAAATACCAAAATTTCTCTTGAATATAAAAAAATCTATGGGGGTTTCAGAACATAAGAATGAATCTGATGAATTTTGAAGTTTACAATCTCCTTGATATACTGACCACCGGGTAGTATCTATTTTTATGTACTCTTTTATGTACAAATGATAACTTTAACCATTCACATTGCACTGAAAATATATCTCAGTAAAAACTATTTTATAGGAAGTAGAAAGGTATTCTGGGAATATTGAATGATAAATAAGCTATCAATGCCCTGGATTTTATATCCCTATAATTGTTTCTGTAGATATTGAAGCATTAAAGTTTTATCTCTTAAATTGAAAAAAATTGTACTTAGTTTCAAAGATAGCAAATAGACATCAGATAAAAGAAACCTGTAGCCTGGAATGTATGCAAAGAACTTTAACTGTGTGGGCAGGGTTGTGAAAGTTCATGTATCCATGTCCAAGATTGACTGTATTTTACTTCCTTTAAAATGACATTGTTTTAGTCCAATTAGCTGATAAAAAATTATGTTCCAACAGAAATACTGGGTCTGAAAAAAATGTTTAATAGAATGCCATATCTCATACTGGGCTTGACAATCAATGTGTTAAGTTAGAATGCAGCTTAATGCCATAAAAACTAAAGTCAATACTATCCTGGTGAACAAGCAATTCTTGTTAGTGAAGAGTCGTTGTGTTGTTAATGAATATTTCCTGTGAACATTTAGGTAGTTTATTGAGACCTTGGTGACCAAATGATCTAAATCACAGTGACTCATGGATCAAAGCAACTTCCATGCCCTAGGTCAGTAACCAAATGGTTGTCATGGATCAAAGCCATTCCCGTGCCCTAGGTCAGTAATCAAACAGTTGTCATGAGATTCTTGATTGATAGCTTACATGGTTTGGATTTTGAATTTCAGTCAAGAGTTTTCTGTTTTTATGAAGCCATAATCAGCTATAGAACTTGTGAGAATATTTTTCCTGCACCTGTAAACTAAGAAATGTTCAATTTGTAAACAATAAGGGTGAGAGGGGCAGGATTGGCAGAGCAGTCTGAAGTACTGGCTTACACATCACAGAGCTTAAATACTGAACATTGAAATAAAATGATCATGTTATACTATCCTATACCCAGGCAATGATGACCCCACCTACTACAATTCTGAAATGATCATGGTTGGTGTATAACACTGTTCCATAAATAATATATGCTGTCAATATCGGTATATATTTGTTTTAAATCTTATCAATGAATTGTATCTATCCCATAGTTTTCAATGCAAACAGAATTTCAATACAAATCAACAAAAATTAAGACACCAACACAAGTGTACCACCTACACTTGATACCTATCAATATGAAAAATAAAAAAAACAAACGAATGTGAACAGATGAAAACAATAAAACAATTCAAAAAACAAATCTTTTTTTTGAAATTAATATAGATCATTATTGAAAGCCACAAATATTGATTCTTATCTTATCTGAAATTGAAACTTAAAACATGATAACCATGTTTGGAATTTGTTTATCCAATTACGCCAAACAATATCAATTGTCACGAAAATACCCCCATAACTCTTAACATAACTCCCCCACTTATCAATATCCAATAAAACTTTTGTAAACCAATTTTACAAAATTCAATACATCCCTATTCCCCCACCAAAAATAATTTTAAAATTATCTTACAGCCATTTTAGTTTTATTTGTTTCATTACCTAAAAATAAAAGCAAAATAAAAACAAGAGATTCATTTAAAAAATGAAATTTTTTAATACTGAAGGTTTGTTTTTTGGCTCGATTCATTTAAAGAATATAAAGAAATTAAAAATGAGATAAAATTTTAAAATGAAATATTTAGATATATTTAAATGTCTG
This sequence comes from Tegillarca granosa, assembly GCA_029721355.1. Classification (NCBI taxonomy): domain Eukaryota; kingdom Metazoa; phylum Mollusca; class Bivalvia; order Arcoida; family Arcidae; genus Tegillarca; species Tegillarca granosa. Next base: position 10,799,174 of record CM056596.1, on the reverse strand, counting down.
TTCTGTTTATTATAAATGTATATAAAAAGTTTAAAATGTCAGTTATTGAGTTCAGTTAGGTAGATAACAGAATGACTATATTCATCATAACCAGTATCTATAAGATATGATTTATGACTTATCTGATACATAAACAAATACTCCATTAAAACCATAAAAAAATCCCTTTCTATAATAAATACACATACTTAATATTTCCTAAACTATGGTTTCATTTTGATCAATGTTTCAGATTTCTCAAACTTGACAGTTTCCCATTTCAGAAAATACACTTAATTTTTTTTATATATATTTTTTTCTTTCAACTGAAACAATAACTATACACTAGAAGGAAAAATCAAGATTCTACTAAATAACATGTATTTTTTCTATCAGATTTCTAAGAGCTTGACAGTTTTCTATTTTCACAAAACACACTACATAATTTTAAACAACAATTAATCTTTCACAAAGAAAAATCTATTTTGGGATTAAACACCTTTATGATTCTTCATTCCACTCTTGTGATCTTTACATTTATACAAATAATTGTAGATGTGTAATCTTAAAAAAAGTTTTACAAATCTTGCAAAAATGTACACAACAGCCCCTTCTACGAAGCAAGTAAAGGCAAGACATCATTGTCCTTGATAATGTCATTTGTAATGTGGTTGGTTTAATCATCACTTGGAATACCTAAGAGTTGAACCAAATGTTAAACTTACTTTTTACTAAAGCAATCAAAAGAATTTCATCAAATTTAATAATAATTACATTTTGTTACAAATGGAGTACTGGTATTCTATGCCTCTGCATCTGACAAAAGTTCACTTATAACAATGCAGGTAGTTAAAAAGTTCATGAAAACTAGAATCCTTGAAAAAAATCAACTGTTACAATTAAATTTACAAAATTTTCCACAAGTTTGATTAAAACCTAGACAATAAGAGAAACTGTGCTTTGTTTACCTAATAGGAAAAGGTAAAAACTACGATATAATTTATATAAACTTGCTTAAAAAGAAAACCTATAAACATATATAAACTAGCGGTGTCTGTAGTCATAAATTGGGCAAAATTTATGCTGGAAATAAAACACAGCAATTTGTACAAAATGCTGGTGTAAAACAAATGAATTGTGTGGTCTGTTTGGAGTTAAATCATTCATACAAGTAAAAAGATCCTTGTTTTTATGTTTCCTTTATCTCATATTTCTGATTATACTCTATCTGAATTTGCCATAGCAAGTTTATTGCTGATACCAGTCTGTGATTTATAAAATTTAATCTTCCATCCCTTAATTCAAATGGAACATGCTTTTTTCTCCTGATTTTTGAAACAAGCTTTTTTCTCTCCTTAGTTTTGAACTGTTACCAAAAGTCTGGAGGGACAAAAGGGAACAAGAAGAATTGATATCAATCATTATCAGATTTTTTATGTCTAGTAAACACCAGACTTATTTATCATTGTCACTACATGACCAGAGAATAGCATTAATCTAAAACTTCTAATCAATAACATTGAATATTCCAGGGAATTCCAGAATCACATTTTGCATAACGTGTTTGAAAATTTTAAACTACGAGTTAGCAGTATTAGTAACATGAATACAAAAGAAATCCTTTATGACACCATTGTTATCTCTCAAAATTTATTGTTCTCTAGGCTCTCAGAATGTCTCAACCATCCCAAAGAAGAATGTCTCAATATAAGTTAAAGCATCTTTATCAAGGAATAAAACATCATTACTGGTACTCAACTCAAATTGAAATTCTTTCAGAAACAAGTTGGAGAATCTTGACCGAAGCTTTATCAATTAAAATATAGTGACCTCTCTCTCTCTCTCTCTCAAAATTCTGTAGTTTTTATAAATATTTGCAAAAAAAAGTTTAAAATGGCATAAGCCATATTCAACTGGTCGTTTTCCATTTAGCAACAGGCTCTTCCACCTCAACTTGAACTTCATGAACAACAATGTTTTTAGAAGTGAAAAACGTGTTGAGCACTTTACCAGTCAAATGACAAATACAAAACTATATTCTGTGATCTTATTGGTCAAAAATGAAGGTGGGAAAATATTGTTTAATGGAAGAGCCCCTTGCTAAACGGAAAACCACCAGTCGAATACGGCTTTTGCTATGTAAAAAAGAATAACTCCATCCATGTAGTTTTCAATAAAATTTGCTATTTTTTATAGTAAAGGTTATATTGACAAAAGCTCAAGTAGTATATAAATTTGTGTATTAATGAAGCAACATAACACTAAAGCTTAACACAGAAACATTTAATTATTCATAAAATTTTGACACAAAAACACTTCAAAATGACAATATTTCAATGTTACAAAGCTGTAATTTCCAATGACAGCAGGGCTATAATGTCCTTCTATGTTCAATAAGCGAAATCTAGACTTTATGTTTACATGTTGGAATGTTACATAACAGTCATCAATAACAATGATAAAATGTCAAGTTTTCTGTGAATTGTTGTTCCCAGGAGAAAAGTTTTAATCAAGGACATGCAACAAATTAATCACTCATACAAGCTTAATTTGCTTAAGGATAAAATAAAGCCATCAAAAAACAGGTTACAAAGCACAATCCTGTCATCCATCAATGGCCCAACTGTCGTGCACCAATTTCAGCTTTTTTATAAATCAATATGCATACCACTGACTCCACATGGCATTAAAATCGAGTTCAGAGATGTTTATTTTCTAATTACTTCTTATGTAATATTAATGGAAAATAAAACAAGTGCTTTTCAGAGGAGATGTCTCAGACTCAATGACTATCTCTACAAACGTAACATTTATTGATTTATAAAGACAATTTAAATTTCTCATTTGTAATATGACTAGATGCTTTGTTTCTTTGCATAAATAATTGAAAAGTGTAATTTATCACAAATATTGCTTACATTTGGCTGTTTTAGAAATTTTCCATGTGATAACTGAAACTTTTATATGTTCAAGCATAATGCCAAATGGAGATTTGAGTAACAGATGGTTATGCCTTAAAGTCCAGATTCTAATATTGTTAAAGAGACAGTCAGTTTTGGGATGGTGAAGGAAACCAAATTGCCACGAGAAAACACCACCTACAGTTGGTGAAATAACAAATTTTCTCACAGATCTTAACCAAAAGTAGGTTTGAACCTCAAGACATTTATGCCAAAAAAGCAACAAATAAAATACATGTATCTAAAATACATCAAAGTTATTGATTGGCCTTATGCAATATGACTACAACAGGATAAAAAAAAAACTGCTATATTTTCAAAGTTTTGACCAATTAAAAAAATTTTTAAACACTCTCAAGAAATATTAACAGTGTAATTGAGAGATTAAGAGAGTAATCAGAAGAAAAGTTTATCATCGATACTCGTGCAAATTTTACAACAGTGGGTCTCATGAAAACAATAGCCTAATTTTGATCACTGTGTACAAAAAGGATTGACTCTCTGGTCAAAACTAAATAAAGTCATTACTTGATTATTTTATTTCCTAGCTTGAATAAGTACTTTTGATCTTTTGAAATTGTGCAATAATACAATTTCTTCAAAAGGTGATGTGGTTCAACAAAAAAAACAATATCCGTATTTCCATTTCCTGCGTATGTGAAAATGACCCTGACCCTTAGAAGTGCAGACCATTTATTCAGTAAGTACTACTGGAAAACCAATTTGTACAAGGTCAGAGAATAAACTAATTTTACTGATTTTAAAACTATCATCAGCTGTCTGACATATTGTTATAGTAGATCTCTATCCATTACTATACGCTTGTCAATCATTACCTGTTAATGATACAGGTGTTAATTAACACTTTTCGGATATATAAGTGCAATATCCTCATGTACAAAATATGATTTGCGCCTATTATGTTACCAAACAAGTTCCATCAGGTCAAAATACCCAATAGAGAATTTTTATGTGTATAAAGAATATTAACTTGAAAAGATGACTATCTCCAATAAAACTGCAGATTTCTGATCCCACAACTACTTGAATGGGTCTTAGGAACAACACACTTTTTCTTGTAGCTTTTTGATTCACTGTTTGTGACACATCTATTAGAAATTAATAGTATATATATATATATATATATATATATATATATATATATATATATATATATATATATATATATATGTGTGTGTGTGTGTGTGTGTGTGTGTGTGTGTGTGTGTGTGTGTGTGTGTTTCTTCTTTTTCAATAAGGAATTTCATGATTTTGATATATTTGCTAGAAGCTATTGTTATGGTTATACAAGTTAAATTCAAGTGACAGAAACAAATTCCATAAAATTAAGATTTTTTTCTCTACAAAAATAATACATGTATTTACATCACATTACTTGATATCCTAGAATAGGTAATTCTAATATATATTTTGTTACATTACATTTTTGTAATAACATTATGTTTATAAGAATATCAGTAGGAACAAACGTCACACTTGGTATGTACCATATGATCTATTCAAGAAAACAAAATAATGTTACTTGTTAAATCTTGAACATGATCATAATGCCATTGGGGAATAAAATAAGACAAGTGAAACCAACAATGATTTGTAGCATTTGTTTTAGTAATTAGAAATAAAAGTGATATGCTGAAAGCATTCCTTTTTACCACTTGACCATTATAATATTGTATCTAAAACACTGAATTTCCAATATTTAACATCCAAGTCAAATAGGGAAGGAGGAAATACACAAATCAATTTAATAAGTAGTTTCTGCCTAATGAATTACTTAGCAGCAAATGGTGTCTGCTAAAAGCTCAAAAACATGCAAGTGTTTAAAACACATATTTCCATATCATCAAGAAATTGTATCAGGCCAAAATAGCCACTGGGGAATAATTAAGACAGGCTAATAAAGCTGAAATTGATTTGTAACACTATTTTTTAGGAGTTATTAGATAGAACAGGTTATATGCTGATGACAACTTTCCTGTTTACAAAAAATCCATTTATAAACCAAGTTCCATCATGTAAACTAAATCAATTAGAAACATTTGAATGGTAGGTTACTGTAAATAGGTGATATCCACTGAAACACCACCTAAAAATAACCACTTAAAACTCTAAATTGATGAATGTGTCTGTTTAAAGGTTAATTAAAAGGTATTTTCAGCAAACTTCCCTGATCACTACAAAACATAAACTAGATACAGACAAGTTTCAGGGTATAATCTGCCACTGTGGAATAAACAATACACAAAAAAATTTATTAATTTTATCATCACATCTTGACTGGAAACAGTGGGTAAAAAAAGCTGAATGCATTGTCCCCAGAACCAACATTACTAGGGTCTTAACCAAGAAATTACAATGTTAACAAAAAGTTTTCATGCGGTCAAAATAGCCATTGCTTAACTTTAATTAACATACATCTCTCATTTATACAAACTGCTTAATAATAAGTCTGCAAAAAGCTTAAGAATGTATCAAACATGCATTCCTGACAACAATCAGTGGCACCATTCCAGAGTAGCTCAAGGGGAGAAAAGGGTTCCCCAGTTTTTGTGTGATTTAAAGGGCTAGTTTATAGATCTCAGAGGCTCTCACTGCCTAGATTTGTATCCCAATATGCCAATGAGATAGTTTGTTAGTTCTAGTGCCTTGAGCTGGTTTTTTGGCACTTCTTTCCTCATCTCTGAATGGCAGGTCTTCATAATTTAGTAAAAGAATGTTGATTGAGTATAAAATACCATTAAACCACCAAGAAGCTATACGCTAAATTCTTTAAATACAAAAATATAAATATAAATAAAAAATTTTAAAAATTAAAAATAGGAAAATAATTAATTAAATAAATAAATAAATAAACAAATAAATAAAATAAATAAATAGATAAAATTAATAAAGATTATGCAAGGATGAAACACTATGAGTAATTTTTTAAGTCCTCAATAAAGGACAGCAGGTCTCCGCATAAATCATGAATTCAAAACATGTATTGGATAAAATGATTTTCCTCTACAAAAGAAATGAAATCCTACTTATAATTATTTGTGAGCAGATTTTGATCTATGATAGACTTTGGAAATACAAAATGTATGTGATGGTAGAACACTTATTTCTGTCTGAGATTCCCTACTATATGACGCAAAACTGATAAAATATTGTCTACTTAAAAACTTTAATTTTTTAATGTAATTGCATTATATTCTGGCCTATAGATTTACTAGAAGCATAAAACATCCCACAATTCAACTTCCTGCTGTTAGTTTCTGCGATCTTACAACACAACTAATGCTGTACAGGTAATCCATCACCTATAAATTTAACTCTTAACTCCTAGTCCGAAAATCTGACGGTCTATCTCCAATCTCCGATCGTGCAGTAGACCGCCAAGGCAAAAAAATTGAAAAGGATAAATCTAAAGACCGCAGAAATCTCGGTCTATTAACTCCTTGATCTAGACAGGTTGCTTAAATTACAACCCTAACCTTGTACATGTGTAAGCTAATTTAGCATAACATTTATTTTCCATCCCATACATTGATACATTACATGCTATGATAAATGCCTCATATTTGGGACCAATTTAAGGATGATATTCGAATGTCCAACTCCATATTACCACAAATTGGGATGTCTTTTACTAAGATTGATTGGACTAGATTAAATGATGTTTTACGTCCCAGTCCAGATTCTTTCACTTTTACAGGACAGTCAGTTCTAGGTTAATAAAAGAAAAATGGAGTACCGTGAGAAAATGGCCAACCTTTGACAAGCAAACTGACAACATTCTCAAACTAGGATCTCCACAAGTAGTATTTAAACCTAGGCAGTTAGAGATTTTAAAATAAGAAAATCTATATGTACACGTGCCATGAAGTGCACACATCATTTTTCAGCAAATGACTTAATACACTTGTTAAATACACAAGTTATTCCTTAAATGTTTAGAGGAGACTAATTTGGGTAACATCCATTTTCCACACTGAGCAAAAAATACAAGATACCACATCAAAGAGTTTTAATTATTACATGAATTTTTAATAAAAACCTATGTGGACCAATTTAGGGAAACATTCATCCCCCTCATTACAAGATATTAATTACCATATCTGTAATATCAAATTACAATTTCTTGAATTGAGAATAAACTGTGGGGACCAATTAAGACCTCCTGAAACATTGTATGGTACATAATTTTAAGAATTTGACTTGATTAAAGTGAACTAGATTAAAAAATAAAACATTCATTTCCTACAAAGAATCATAATGTAATAAATCATATGAATGCCTACATGGACCATTATAATTTTGTATTATATCAAATGAACATCAAAATCTCAAATTCGGGAAATAAAAACTATCATTTTCTACCATTACGTTACTAAATAATACATCAAATCAATAATGACATCTTGAAGTCGGATGACATTTGTAATGAATCTGTATTGTTAAGAGCTTCTAAAGGATTTTTTTACAAAAAATATGATATATTACAAGGTGATCGTGTATGATTATACATCATGCAGCTACCATTTCTATTACTCAAAGCTTGGTTCTGAATATTAATAATACAATGAAAATAAGAATATGAGAATAACTAGCTGTTTTTAATAATACCAAATTGTGTACAACTACATGTAAAGTTCTCTCAATAATATGTTTTAGGGTTTTTCATATGTTCATTATGTTTTACAACTGGAGTAGATCAATGTTAGATAAACCTTTTTGATTTACTATTATTATTCAAAGATGTATGAATAAGTGTGGATCATGACCTCTGATTATGTAACATTTCACTACCAATTATGTTACATGAGTATCATCTTATTTTGTAAGGCAATGCTTGATTGGTCAACATTCTAGCCTAATATGACCATTGTTATTCCTTTTTAGAAAAGGATGTTCCACATCTTTATTTGATTGGTGGAAACTTGGACAAAGATTATTATTTTAGCAATGATTTTTAACTTCTGTCTATCAATATTTTTATGACTAAATCTAAGAAATTAATTCTTTTTCATTGTATTCAATAAGTACTAAGAATGTAAGAAATAGCAAATTTAACATAAACTGCTATGCAGTTCATTCATTTTGCTTTTCATGATTCTCATAGTACAAATGTACATACTGCAGAATTTATTTCTTTAAAAAAATCCATTGCAAATGTTCAAAAAGAGTCAGAACTTAATCAAGATAATACAAACAATTGACAAATACACTTTATAAAAGAGGGTTAAGTAAATGCCATCGATTCTAAAACTTTATCCTAATTTTGAGTCTTAAAGCAACTATAAATTATTATCCATAAAAATCACAATAATTGAACATTTATACAAGAATTTCACATAAACAAGTGTTTTGAAAACATGCAAATATCACAGAACTGCTGACCAAGGCTGTTAGGCAAAGGGTAACAGTAACGGGGTCATTCCTGATACCAAGTGTACCATTAAGTAAGGCAACTGTGTAATTCACTTGTGTAATTGTAACTATGGTATATTGTTAAAACTCTCTTCAACAACAAGATGTAAAAATAACTTAGTTTGTAAAAGAAGAATTTAAAAAAAAAAACTTGCGCAAAGCAACTATTAAAGTATGTTTTACAACCATAATATTGGTTAAATGCAGTTTAATGTCCCAGTCAAAAGTTTTTCACTTATATCAAGACATCACCAGCTATTGGTGAAATGGCAGAAATTTTGACCTTTGAGCTTAGGGCAATGAGCAGGGAGGGTTTTTCTAGCATGCCATGTCTGACATGACAAGACATTAGTTTTTAAGGTCTTCTCTGAAGGACCCAGTGACTTTCATTTCTAAATACTGAGTGTCTAGCAAAAGAAAAATCACTACCAATTTTCATGTCTTGGTCACACCAAGTCAGGTTTGAACCCTAAACACATATGAAACATTCTACCAACTGAGCTACCATAGTGGTTTCAATCATAATAGAAAGCCATTTCAACAATTATTATTTACCAGTATAGTATAACCACTATGTTCCCTCTTTTTAGCCGACTTACAGATTGCTGTGCCAATTCATTATTTCAACAAGTTGCCAGATAATAGCACCTTTAATACCTTAGGTTCAAATCCCTGTTAGGTGGATTCTAGCAAGAAGAAGTATGCAAGTTTGCTTGCTGAATGTTGGTGATTTCACTCGGTACTCCATTTATCTCCATTATTCCAAAAACAACAGCTTTATATACAGTAAAGGGGCATTAAAATTACTTGATTCTCCATTCTGTCTTTTTAACACTTTAAAAAGAACATTACCTTGACATTAATAAATGAGGGACATTATAACTGATTGCATATTCTAATTAGGACACACTTGTGATACAGTCCCCCCAAAAAACAACTGAAATACATTTCATTAATAAATTATGAAATGGCAAACAAGTATTATAATAAAATATAAAAAGTTTGTAAATTTATCTAGAATTTCGTGTCATGCTTTGACAGGCAATTGTCAAAACATATAAAAATCAGTTTACAATGTTGTTTACATGTGTGCCTTCACATTTGTGCTGACTTTACACTTTAAACTTTTTAAAGGCCATGATGACTGATTCATTATTTATAACTGCAAGGATCAAAACTATCTTATTTCACAGTTATTCACATTATTATAATTTTTTAAGAAAAAAAATAAAAACATTTACTGAAAAGTTTTGGCTTATATGTTCCTGCATGATTTGGCTTTCATATAAGAATGTTCTTATAGGAATTTATAAGCACACTGAGGGCTACAATGTCCTTGATAACAATAAAAACATTTTGGTCATGCCAAATATAGACAAAGAGCCTACAAGTTAGGTAAATGGCTCTAAAGAGACTAAAACCTTCTATCCAATAACTGTGATTGTCAATCATACGCCCTCAGAAACCAAAATACTTTAGTATATGGTTTTAGGTAATGAAACATGGTTGTCTTTGTAAAGCTTCATTAAATCATTAAGTTCCTTCAAGGCTTTACAAAGATGGACAGATATGGGGATTCCTATATACATGTATACCCCTTAAACTCAATTTACAGAGGGTTAAAAGTCAACAAGAAGAAATGATACACATATCCTTTTTGAACTTTATATGCCCATAGGAAATGGAGTAAGATGGAACCTGCAGGCCATGCAGGATTATGAAATTCAAAAATTTAGACACTGGTCTCTTATAAGTGACATAAAATTCTCCTTATATAATAACCTATAATTAGCTTTTTACTTCAAGCCTAAATATTCAACAAAAATTTTTCAAATGTACTAAACTCATTTAAACCTATTAAAACTAAATTAATTAAATGTTTTACAATCTATTTAGACATTAGAATTAGAGTGTGATAGAAGATGCTTTTACAAAGGAAAAAGAGTTATCTGGATTTGAGCACAGTATTGCAAACCATTTGTCACCATATTTTGTACCCTTTTATATTCACATTTTTACAATCAGTTGTCTTAATATATTTTTCTTGTCTGGGGATCATACTTATACATTTGTTTTCAGTTGCCTTTGCTGGGTACAAGTACAGGAACCATTTTTTTCCAGTTGGTAATTTTTTGTTATGCCACAAATGATGTGCTTTTTGATCAGTAATTAACGTGACCTTGACGAGAAGGTCTAGTCATGCTGATGGTGGTATATCTTTTCTGCCTGTTTTATTAGTAGCATATCAAAGAGGATGTCATCACAAATGAGCCCTGAATACACATTCCATGTTGAACACCTGTCCTCATAACCCATGCAAGTAATAATTATTTCAGATATAATCTGGCATGTCAGCAAACCTGGAATTATATACATGTACTAATTATCAGACATTACTTTGGTCTGGCATGTAAGAAAAAATGGAATTATGTCATGGTAAGGTCAGACATCACAGGTACTATTTTTTTGTTTTATATATATATCACAAAAAACTGGAGTTGTCAGTGGAATAAATATACTTGTTACCTGTAGCACGTCTGAGATCAGTCACTTCTAATCTGTGTGGCAAAATAAAGCAATCAAATATAATAAAAAAGACATGCATTTACTCTTTGTAGTTCTGGAATGTCAGACAAAATGCTATTAAATACAGGACCCCTATCTTACCATATTTTAGAAGGTCCTAACCATGATATCACTTGTTTGACATTTTAACACTTAGTTGTTAATACATGCTAAACAAGAATACATTGATATATCATAGCAAAAAGTTCAGTATGTAAAAGTAAAACCTGTATAAAGAACATCCATAGAACTTAAGAGACACTGACTATCTCTAAAAAGGTGGTTTTTACATGTACATGTATATAGATATTTTTTTTACTGAAATATGAAGCAAATGGGCAGTGATCTTATTGACAGGTGGCCTTTATATAGAGGTGGTCATTATAAAGTTTAACTATGCTTTAAACAAGAGGTCCATTATAAAGGTCACAAGTTACTGAGAATAATTTGTATTTAGGTCAATTTTGAATGATCTAATTAACCTATAAAAGGTTAAACACATATCTTAATGAGTTTGACCTAATTACTTCAAGATCTGACCCTCATGTAAACTTGGCCTTACTTTTTTCAAGATGATAATTTTAGGAAAGCTTGAGAGAGATTTGTAAAAACATTTGGCTTCCAGAGTGTTAACAAAGATTTTGTGTTGTTGGAGCTAGTGACCTACTATTAGGCCAAAACATAACTGGTATCAGGATGTGACCTATGCTTTATCAAGATGATCATTTTGAACAATTTTGATAAAAAATGGCAAAATTTATTGCCACTAGAGAGCCAAAACATTTTTATTATGATTTAATTGCCTTAGTGACCTGTTCTTTTTCCAAACTTATCTAATTTGGAAATCAGTCTGAGCAAATGATGAAGATTGGACTAAAACAAAGGCTTCTAGTATGTTTACAAGGTCTTTCTATAATTTGAACTGTGAACTACAAATTGACCTAACATTATTCATATATACTTTTGATCTAGTTTTTGTCAACATAACTCATAAAATTTTGTTTTATAGTGTGGTAATAATGAAATGTTGAAAGATGCTGCATGGCTAGGTACCAATTACTGTAAGCTTTGATGAGCTAAAACATATTGAAGAAATATTCTGCAAAATGGTTGCTTAGTTGCATTTAACTATTGGAAACTGTTATGATTGCAGGTTTGCCAGTTAAAGTTATAAAACTGTATGAACAGTTCATTAATAGGTTACATTAACAAGATAAAATTTTAATTTGCTTTTTTTATATGAACTGTTCATTAAAAGAATCTATTAACATAATGACATTTTTAAATATTTTATTTTAATTTTTTTTAAATGGTTCATTAAATGATAACATTTTTCTATTTTCCTTTTTTTTCTTTCTTTCTTTTTGATTATATTGATCTAAAAATAATGAAATTGCTACCACTTGCAACATGTATGCCCTAGTTCCCTGAAATAAATATGAATCAAAATCAAATTTTCTGTAACACCCTCCCTCTCGTAGCCTCATATGTAATAGTATTTTGGGAATGTTGCAACACCATTCCTCCCACACAATTACACAAGATTATATACAGTATTCATCAGATGACCATGACACAAAATATATTTAGCAAGTATTTTCACTTTTACCGTGAAGCTGATAAGAACATGTGTGTGGTTTCCTTATTTCTCCGTTCTAAGTCTGTCCATGATGAAATATATATCTAAGTACCAGAACTGATATACATACAAGTACTGAGAATTTCATTCATGAAAAATTTCCAAGTTTTATCATTACACCCCAACACATATACAGTAGACTTTTACAATTTCAGACAATTTTGGTGTCTACCTGTCAAGCATAAGTTGGTATGTGAGCAATAAATTTTGTTATCTTCAATCATATTTAATTTATAATGTTTTAACATTAAAGAAGATTGAAAAAGTACAAGTCAAGTTGTTTAGATATCTGGTGTTTTTTTTAATTTTTATTTTCTTTTTCTTTTTCTTTTATTTTATTTTTTTTTTTTTTGGGGGGGGGGTGGGGTGGGGTGGGGGTTGGGGTGGGGTGGGGGCTGGGGGTTGGGGGGGTTGGGGGGGGTTGGAACCGTTGTTCTTGACTGCAATTTTATAACACTTGTATGACTGTTAATATAAATGCAAGATATACCCTGCATCTTTTTCCTTATATTGTTCAGTATTATACATATGTGGGTTTGTATGTCCAAAAGAAAAGCGTTAACTTTTAGAACATAGGCATTTTGATTCAATGGGAAAGGAAATACAATGAGAGAAATTCAGTAGTTCAATTAATATAGACAAACACCCTGGTAGATAAGACCACAAAGCAGACCTTTTGTTTAAGTTCCTTTTCAAAAAACATAAATTGTCTCTGTTAAACATGAGGCACATGGATGTTATAGTTTGTTTTAAGGAAATTATCCAATATCTCTAACAGTATTTCACAGACAGTTTTTACAAATGAAAATGTCCAGTTCAAGTTTCTTTTTATGTCCCCTCTCCTTGCCAAGAATTACACAGATGAAATATCATTTTTCTTGCATCAGAACACTACATCTACCATAATTACATGTATATCTTAGATAAAGATATTGTATGCCAACCAATTTTTTTTATAAAGAGTTAAAAGGGGTCCCTCTATATCATCCACATTCAAGACCCACAGTTTAGATTTGTACAAATTGAAATTTATGAGTACTAAGGAAAAAGTAAGTTTAGCTTTTGTTAGTTGATATAGAGGATTTCAAAAATAAATTAAAAAAGGCCCCTAAACATTGAATACTTTATGAAAAATGTTATGACAAAAATATTTTAAAAATATTTCCTGTAATTAAAAATCCTTTTTATTTATTAAGTAACAAAATGAACATATACCCTTAAATTATTTTATAAAAACAACCATATAAATTTTTTAAAACTCATACACACCTGCATGGATCTCTGCAGACAACACAATTATTTTTAAATAATATAAATGTTAAACTCATTTGAAAAAAATGTATAAAAATAATTTCTTATTTGGAATTCAAAATATTAAAAAAAAATTAAAAACTTAAAATGCCAAAAAAGACAATTTTCAATTTTTTTTTTGAAAATTTTCAGATATAATTTTTTATAGTTTACATGTAAATATATCTCGATCTTTTATTCTTAAATTTGAAGAAAAAAATTTTCAACTAAAAATCATGCACTTGGCAACAACCTATGTTACCAAGAACATAATACAATATAGAGTAATGACAAAAAAAACCTAGACAGGACAAGAAAATACAAATACAAAATGAGACAACTCAATTTTTTTTCAACTTCCGAGGGGCATTAAAATAAACATCCACTTGTGTGTTATACTTCTAATGGAGCCCTCCCCCCATTTAAAGAGTATTCTAACAAGTCATCCACATGCACTTAATTTGTAACATCAATAATGGCCTTCTAGAATCCCCTATATGCCTGATGTAGATTTATATTTTAAATAATCCTTTGATTAGGGATTGATTAATGGGAGCAAAAGTTAAATCTGGCTTTAATACCCAACATCCGTCTATGCCTATAAATATAAACAGATGGGCAGATTAGCAGAGAGAATCTGAGAGATAGATTTAAATGTTAATTTTTGATTGGGTTAAGCCTGTTCGCAATTAAATACCTGCATGTAACTTCAATTACATTCCAATGTTTCTAGTATTTGTTGAGATTTATGTTCGATTCATCAAATAAACATTTTGGTTTTGACCTTAAGAACATCAGCCCAAAAATGTCAAGATTAGATATAAAAAAAGTAACAAGTGAATCTTGGCTTTATCATACATAAATATACAGTTCATTCTAAATAAATCATCACATCTCACTATAAACAATATATCTGAATTAGTAGACAGGGTACTATCTACCAGTACATAAAGCTGTAGACAGTTTGTATAGACATTAGAATTAACTCAGTAGTTACTTTTTTACTCTTGAAAGTGTTATCTTGAGAGCTCCAAGGTATGATGTCATTGAGCCATCTATAGGCAAAAAGGTGTTGTCAGAATAAATTAAGAAAGACAATTGCAAAAAACTATTCTTGATGGTCATGAAAAATGAAACAACATGTATTAAAAGATATGAAAATATATCACAGCATGGTGCATCAAAAGTTTGTTAATGAAATGATTATTTCTAGAATATATACCTTAGATCCTTAAAGTCATTATTTGGTCCAAACTGTTTTGGAATTTAAAAACTACTTCACTATGGTAAAAAACATGGAAAACAAACTAGTAAAAAAAACTCAGAGGGTAAGAAAGGCAGATATTTAAGAAAGATCCTTAAATTAAGACAGCCTCCAGTAATCACAAAATGAGAACTGAGGGAAAAAAATAGTGTTAATGATAAGATAAAAAAAGAAAATGTTTGAATGTGCAATATTAAACCAGTAACCAGTAGGGATTAGAAGCCAGGGCTTAGTATGGAAACTCTATAGGTACAAATCATAGCAAATATATAATACAAATACCAGTTAAATTTTGATGTGCCAGATGTGCACATTTCGGAAATTCATTCCTCATCAGTGACACTAAGACCGAAAAGTTTGATACATAAAAAATATAAGCCAAACAGTTGAAAAAAAATGTGAAAATTATATAAATCCAAATCCAGCTAAGGAATGCTTTGCATGAGGGAACAAACCTTAGTTTTAAATAAATTTCAAATTTTAGACGACTGAAAATTTTAATAAAATGAGAGCATTAATGCATATGACCCTAAAGTCAATATCAAGGTTTTAACAGTGTCCTTTAGAGAAAATATCAATGTATTTACAAAATAAAAACCTTTTTTGTACTCGTTTGTTTCAATGTATTCATTCTGTAATCTATCAAGAGGTTACTTTTTTTTTCAAATGATCCACTCCACAAGTAAATCAGTATGAATCATTTGACTTTTAAGTTGTATGATTTGTAACTATTTTAATTACTCAGAACAGAATTGACAGTATACATGTACTATCTTAATTTTGGCACACATGTTATAAACATTAAACAATTTAATCTAGTTACAGAAATTACAGCACATCACAGAAGTATTGATATATCTCAATAATCAAATAACTGGAAGAAAAGTAAACACTCCATTACGACAACTCTCCACACCTAAGTTATCAACAGGGCTTAATACCAGCAAAATCTAACTGACCAAACAAATGTCATGTAATATTCTTATCTTAACAACTAAATGGCCAACTAAAGGTCCTGTTTCATTGGACATAAAATTAGCATGACTAATACGCTGGTCAAGAGTCCCTTTTCTATAGACAGTTCTGAAGAGGGTTGATAGTTGTAATATTGTCAAGTTGCTTTCACAATTGACTCAATCACTGAGTTTATCAGTATTTTTGGAGATGTTAAATTAATCAAGTTAAGAGATTTTCAATGTTTATGCTATAACAATACACCCACCTATGTAGATAAGAAATCATAAGATGGTTAAATTAATTAGAATCTTATCTGATATGACACACATTCTAAATATTTGTTTGAATTTTGTCAAATGTACTCATATTTATTCAGTTCTGTCAGTTGAGCCTAATAAGAAACTAATAAAATCTAATATTATTCATTGGTTAGTGCACTTTTTGCTGAGAAACTTTTTTTCTGTAAAATACCACGCACTAAGAATGAAAACCGACAATGATGGAATTTTAGATCCATTTACATCTATAATAATTTTACGACGACTCTTGTATATGTATGCATTGGTTAGGAATTAGTGTATGATTGAAACACTTGACTTCTCAGGGAAAAAGATAAGCAAGTCAATGCTTACCCGCCATTTCCACATAGTCATTCAAGAACTTCCGGTATTGAAAGTGAAAGTACATTACCGTGATTATCAGGCCCGAAAACGCGTCTTGTGATATCTTATTAAATGCCATTTAATTCAATAACAGTTTTATTCAGAAAATTGAAAAGTAAATTTTTAGACCGATTTTATTGAAGTTCAGGGTATTCGTGTCATTTTTTTTCACAAAGTTAATTACTTATATAGTTGACAGTTTTCAAGTAGATAATTTAGATCATCCAAAAAAGTATATCGAACTTTCCATTTTGCAATTTTGAGTTTTTGTAATGTTTTACGAGATCTAAGGATTTGATCACCGGTTCTACACTAATCTCAAATAACAAAAAAAAAAAAAAAAAAAAAAAAATTTAATTTTTCCCCACGCCATTCTTTTTCTCCGACATCATGATACAACGAGTTTTAACGTTACATATTTTTTCATTATTTAACAATTACTTATGAAAGACATATGCCTAAAAGAATAATTTGGAACATCCGGCACTAAACCAAGCATAGAGGTCTGTTATGACACGTAAAGAGGGAAAATAAATCTCTAATCAGATTGAACAATAGTCGGTATAGAATGCACCACATTACCCCGTTCTTTTATCTTCAAAACACAGAGAGAGAGTTCGAGAGAGAGTTCGAGAGAGAGTTCCATTACACATATCGAAACAATCATCAATAATTACATATAAAAGAAATGTTTATTGTATATTGCTCAAATATTATTTAAGTGTTAGAACATAAACAAAAAAATCTAAAATAGCACAATGAATCTTAAAATAACATATTTATGTATATAATAAAATAATGCATTTAAAATCGGTCAATTTTTAATCAAATTTCAATAACATACACGTTATTAAAATTTTTAATAACTATTTAAAAACTAAAAAAACACAGCTGGAAGTAATACTTTCAGATATTTAAACCTCTTAATTATGTAGACTTAAAGTTTTTAAGTGAAAATATTGATTTTAAAAACAAAAAGTAACACACAAGGTTCAAATAATTTACGTCAATTTATTTAAACTAATGTATGTAAAATGTTGATCATTTATTTTTTAGGCAAAGGAAATGTACTTTTTCAAAACATACCCATGTAAAATGACATATTTTATCGGTTGTTGACGATCATTTTATTAGTAGTCTCCAAAATCGGTGATATTTTTTCCCAAATAATATAGTTATTCTTTTGAATCGGAAAAAGAATTATAGAATTCATGCAGTCTAGTGAAAAAGGAACACGTCACATCTTAACATCTTAACACGAAACAAGACAAAAATACAAAAGAAGCACACACACACACACACACACACACACACACACACACACACACATATATATATATATATATATATATATATATATATATATATATATATATATATATATATATATATAAAGACAACTGGTTTCACAATTTGGACGGATACTGAAAAGAAATGGAGTATGCACCTGGGATGGGAGCAGTGATGTGGGTTGAGGGTGAGGGGCGTAACTAACCATGTACATTTACAAACAAGTGGTCCTTAAACACGTAATACAGTTGTAGAAAGACACCATAGCTATCCGAAACCAAGGCCAATGAAGGACTACGAAATCTTTACAACCTAGCCCAACAATTTAGTCACAACACATTTTTTACTGTATATATTGATCGCTATGCAGACAATAAGCACACTTGTTCATTACAGATTTCTGTCTATATACTGTGCAATCTATTGCATTACTTACTCACATCACACTAGACATCCCCGAGATACCACACTTGCTACTCATTCTAAACGTGTATCGTCTCATTTTTTCAGTACAAATTCATTGCCGATAAGGCCTATCTATAGAACAAACGCAATCTAATAATCATTTATATTATTGCACAATGCGCGTGTCATTCAAGTAACAGCGATGCCCTTATTTCATCGACAATTTTTAACTGGATCGTCTCAAAAAGCAAGCCTGTTACATCGTACACGTTAAACTACAAGCATAGTTATACACAATGTATAAAAATATATTTTTATCGATAAATCTATGCTACTAATAGAAAAATATGAAAGTAATTGTTTAAGACTTGTGTGTGTAGTATGTTTTACAGTATATGATTCTTATTTCTACAATAACGATTGTAATACTGTCAGAGAACTCAACTTTGGTCAGTCACTGCGATCAAAAATTTTTTGTATCAGATACTTCTGACGCAAACGAAATTAAATGCCGATGCCCTTATACAAATACACACCTGTACCTTAATTTTTTCGCTTTGATACAGTTGAAGCGAATCAAATTCTCATGGCTAAAATGAAAACTGGCGCTTTTAAGACAGACTTAAACGTCATATCGAAGAAATGTTGCTCCGAAGGGTTTAAAAACAAGACGGGTTCAAAAGACCCATTCTAGGATAGTATAAGAATGTGTAAGAATGCTTAATGATTAAATTTTAACTTACCATTAAATGTTAATCCTAGTAAGGTAAAAAAGACACGTGCGATGAATTCGTATCTAATTGGTCCCATGCCTGTCCAAATTGTTTCACGTGCAAATCCTTTACATAAAACATGCTTTCAAACAAAGTATTTCCAAAATTAGCAGTCCGTGACGTCGTTCCCGACGGTGGGAGGTATGACGACGACTTAGAGGGATCCTCCAACAGGGGAGGTACATCACACCTGTAATCTACGAAGAAAAAAAAAGGTAAACAAAAAGGTAAAATGCAATATTGAAATCCACCAACAATTGGGTCATTCAACAAGGAAATAATTGCGCTAAAATGACAATTTTAAATTCACCGATATCAAAGCATATAACACGAAAGAAAAATAAGGTAATTACAATTTTATGAAAAAAGTATAAAATTGCAATCCTCCGGTGATTAGAAGAACATCACATAAAAAAATGGAAATAAAAGTGATCAAATTAGAATTACAGCGTACATATATAAACTACAGAAGACAATAAAAACCACAGAGTTAAATAATGACAAAATAAATTCAGTTGTCTTACCTGAAATTTAAAGGAAGGCCAAATTAGCAAAATGAATTTCAAAAAAGAAAGAAACAGACTGAAGTACAATATCAGGAATTTAAATCAAGTAAAAAGAAAAATTAAATTTAAAAAATAAAGGAATAGAGCAATATACTAACCGTGAACTGAAATCAGAGACGAAAATGATACATGTAGTATGAACCGTTAATAATGATCAAATTTCTCTCCAACGGTTGTTGGAATTAAATTTTCTTACCCGTTTAATCATACCAACATTCCATGCAGGTATGAAGCAGTATTAAACAATGTCCTTATAATATTTGCGTAGGTAGAATGTTAAGATAACCGGTATCTATCCTCCCTAACACATAAGATGGAAAGTAGCTAAATTACCTATTACATGGCACCAAATATTTCATTATTACGAGTCTTAGAGAGAAAATAATCGATACATGTTTCTTCAACGAAAAAGCTAGAATCAATTCCTTGAAATTTTCTATAAATGAAAAACGCAATCCATTCTTTTGATCCATCTCACAATGCATGACTTGATGTCATGTCATTATCGAAATGGAATATAAACTATCTATTCTGATGAATATATATATATATATATATATATATATATATATATATATATATATATATATATATATATATATATATATATATATATATATATATATATGAAAATAAATACATACCAACAAATAATATATTTTGTGTTTTAATTGTCACTTCATCAAAACGCTAATCCCAAACAATTAACACAAATTATTAATTATTATATAATCCTTTTAAATGTTACGTTTTATAATAGATTAACTATAGCTTCGTTAACGGACTGCAGCGTTATTATACAACGGTAGTCTCTGATCAGCTGTCGTCTATAAATGCTGTATGTATAACAGTACTATGTGCGAGTTCATTCCATCACTACTAACTCTGTCTATATCTGAGAATAAACTGCAGTAAAATCAACACTCGTTGTCTGTTTGTCAGTGTACACGTACAATCTTCCTCCTATTTTCCTATTCGACCTGATCATCTTCATCATCATCATCATTATAGTTAGATCTTAGATCTGTACAATGTGTCTATGCCTTGTTCATATGGAACTTTACACATTTAACTTTAGAAAAAAAACCACTGTTACACTTAAAACTAATTCTAATTCATTAATAAATTATATAAAATATTTTATGCATTTATTTAAAAAAAAATGTTTTTTTTTATTTATTTTTTTTGTTTGTTTGTTTGTTTAAGTACCAAATCACTTCCCGGACTAAAGGACAACTAGTATAGACTATTGGATTGTCAGGATAAGGGTTTAAGAGAATTCAATATATTTCTGCGTTAGGTATTTTTTTTAAAAATGAAAATACAATGTTGTTAAAAAATTAAATATATATATAAAAAAATAAATATTTTGACCATATTTTGACAGGCCATATGCTAGAACAACAAATCGGTATGGGTTAATTGCTTTTCAAAGAACTGATTATTTCAAATATCAAACATTGCAAACATTGCCTTTTGGAACAATGTACGAAACTGAAATTATTTTGTTTTTATCAACCCATCAATTTGGTATTAATGCTTAGATAAGTAGATTTTCGTCATATCCTCTTAGAAGATTTATCCTTTATATGACCAAAGAAGAACACTTTTATGCAAGCAAAATTATTTAAACTTTTGAACTTATATTGTCAATGTTTTGCGACTTCACTTCCTGTTCGTCTTATAAAAAGTTTAAAATTGATAACGTGTGCATTTAAGGAATATTTTGATTTATAAATATATTGATCTTCATTCAAAAGATTGCGATTATTTGAAGTGTAAAATCCTGCCTTATAGATCTACGACATGAAAATAAAGTAATGTTGAACAGCCATGTTGTTGGACATCATTACAACAATGCTTTGACCTGGTGTCACGTGGTGTATGACAATGTGGTCTGTTAATGTTGCAGAAGTAACCTAGAAAACGCAGAAATCAAATAAACATAAATATAAAAAATTGTGGAAAGGCAGGTGGGTGTAAACACTTCTGAAGTGATAGTTCTAATTTATTTTTTCTTCATTGACCAAACGTAGTGTCATGTGTAAAATTTTGAATTTTTACAAAAAGAAATATTCAAAACTTTGCACATGACAATTGCAAAATTTTGAATATTTCTTTTTGTGAGAATTAAAATTTTGCACATGACAGTAGCCATAATTAACAACTGGAATCAACAGAACTGTTGCGTCATTATGGTCTAAGGTGTACACATTGCGAACTGGCACTGTGATCTCGGTTAACCCTAACCAAATCAGTCATCCTACTACATTTCTTAAATCGTCTTTATTACAAATGTTATTAAATAAACCGAACATGCATCACAGAAGTGTAGAGGAGTAACAGTGTATTACATAGGAGTCAAGAAGCTTTTTTTCCCCCTTATCGAAGTGGTCAGTTATGGGATGATGTGAGAAACCGGAGTACCAAGAAAAAAACACCGACTGTTTAAAAAATCTCGTACTTGGATTTGCCACACTGGGATTGGAACCTAATGGTTAGAGGCGAAGAATAAAAAAAATTTGAAAGGTGACCAAGAACATTTGTTATGTTTGAAATCTGATAGGTTTTATATTTTCTATTCTAAGTAAATGCCATAATAAATCTTCTTCCTGAGTTCGATTCATTTTTGGCTACAAACTAGTACTTAATACAAGAAGGATTGGTTCATACAAAAAGTAAACACGCAGGTGGTTAAAAAAGTAATCAATAAAATTTTATATATAACAAGAGAAACCAATAAAAGATATGGTTAATCTGGCAGAAAAGGGGATCGAATGATGTTCTGTTCCGTTGTATCTGATTATAGATTGGGATATATCCAGCAATTATGTCATAAAATGAAATGTTAATGAATGAATACACTATATATTGAGTTATGGTCTTTACACGTACATGGACGTGAATTAGATAATCGCGTTATACATTCTATCTTATCTATATATGTTTTCTAACTTAAACACTATCAAAACTATTTTATTCTGTTTTATTTTCTTCATTTATATATGATTTCTATAATTTTAATATTTTATGTTTGATTAAAATAATCTAGTTTATTGTTTCTCTTCATTTTTGGTTGCGTCATTGCTGTAGTTGAATCGTATTTGTGCTATAGTTATTATGTCTAACAAACTTCATTCTGTAGATAAGACAGCTTAAAACAGTAGTCTGAATATTACTTTAATATTGTTTGATAGATTCGGTCTCTTTAAAATATTAAAATCATGCTAATAATAGATGAAAAATTGATGTAAAACAATATACTGATAACCAATTTTGATATATAATATACCAAACACTGACAATTGAAAATGAATCAGTTCTTGCTGATATATATATATATATATATATATATATATATATATATATATATATATATATATAAACAATTCTCTCTCTCTCTCTCTCTCTCTCTCTCTCTCTCTCTCTCTCTCTCTCTCTCGTTAATTGATTAAACGAATGGTACCTGTATAACGTTATAACGTTTTTACGGCTTTCTTCTAATTTTGAAAATGCATTTCATAATAATAATAATAATAATGTTATCACATGATGTATGAATGAAAACTATAATACTCACTATTACTTTAGAATTCTTAATGATTCTTAATGAATGATAGAAAGCTATTCTCTTCTGCTGTTAGTATTTACTAGCTGTGTGCTCTCTTCACAGAGCTTCGAATTCTGAAACTTCACATGTGTTGAATTTAATCATTTCATCAGTTCTATTTTTATATATTTGTATAGAAATTTGAAACTTTGAAAACAATTTTCATATAATTGTTGTGTATATCTATGTCAAACTCTTTCAACAATATACTGTATGTAATTATTATACTTAATTTAGCAAACTCTCATTTAAAGTGACATTTAAAATAACAACGGCCTATATTTTGGGATATACCATTTAGACAAGTCCTAACATGCTCAAAACATGATTAGTGGGAATTCCAGAATTTTACGTCTTGTGTAATAACATTAAGAGTCTTCTAGAGGGTCATTGATAAAGAGCTATTTCAAGCTTTCTGCAATTTTCGAAATGCCATCAATTTGCGTACATAATATGGAATCTTGATTGTTGATACCGAATGGAGGTAAATTCAAAATTGGAACCAATATAATCATGTAGCCTTTGTATTGATTAATTAACAAATAATTAAAAATATATAAACTGAAAAATAGAACTGTGAAAACCGGATCCTGAGAAAAACCGGATACTCCTGCAACCGGACAACTTCCAGATATTTTCTTCTTTATGCTATGTAAGTGAACCCTTTGTATACTGAATTCTGTGAAATCTGACATTCTGATAACCGGACAAATTTTGCTATCCGGATGACATAAAATCTAAAAATATTTCACCTGTGTTACGCCGTCAAATCGGATTTTTTAATGAATAAAAAAGACAGTCGAATGATTCTTTTAAATACCGATCTTTTACAGACCCTAGTGCGTATATCAACATCATCATCAGCAATAGCATCCACATCAACGGCAACAACAACAACGACGACGACGACAACAACAACAAAATATACGAAGTGGTAAAATATTTCGTAAATTTGAACGAACATAGAGTATACATGTATAAACAAAATTATAAAAGTGAAATCATCCATATTTTAATTGTTTTTGTCAATATAAGCGTGCTAAAATTATAAGCTATGTTCGACTATTCTTTTCTAATTACACTCTACGCAAATAGTATATTATACGAAATGTAAATACATATGCTAACACTGGAAGGTCTTTGGTAAATGTTTTGTAAACACCTAAACCACTGATTTAGAAGGACAAGCACATTGATCAGGCAATTTACATTTTATTCAGTGCCCTCCATAGTCGGTAGTGGCATAACCATTGTCTCAAATTTGTGCTTTATTCTTGTGACCGTTTGTTGTGGCGTGTTCTTGGTGACTTTTACAATATGCATGTTTTCAGTTCCACTTGGTAAAGCATCGACACGACATCAAATAAAATATCAGGTAATTCTATTTAATCAACAACAACTACCACTACTGCTACTACTACTACTACTACTTAAAATAATAATAATAATAACAATAATAATAAATTGAGATTACATAACCTTGAACCCAAAACAGCAATATTTTCATCTTTATTTAGTCAATACTTGACACTATATTCAAGTTTAGAATGACTCATAAATACCAATAAGACGCCATTTCTTGTAAAAGATCTAATCAAAAAAGATAGAATTGGTATTTACTGTACAGCTTGAAGATTCCTGTCGCATTTTACTACTGTTAATGTTTAATTATGAAATGGAGACAGTTAGCTCGTTTTCCGGATATTGCAACAAGAGTCGGTTTTAATATCTAGAAGATTAATAACTTGGATCAATAATGAATTGTCAACAAGCACAACAATAAATACCATCAAGATTAACCCATAATGTATAGAATCTTAACTAAAGCATAGCAATCCACGTAGCATCTTTACTAAAATACTTTGCAGAAAATAAACTTGCCTATTTAAGAATATAGACTTTTTACATATATTTCAAACATTGTTTTAATAGAATTTTTTATCTTCATGAAGATAATGTTATCTTAAGCAGTGTATGTTACACACACTTCAGGAATGCATCTGTTACAAAAATGCTTATTACCTTTGTCATGTGCTACTTTTGAAATTTTATAAAATAATGCATTTCAAAAGGACACTCATAAAAATTCAAAAGTAGCACATGACAAAGGTAATAAGCATTTTTGTAACAGATGCATTCCTGAAGTGTGTGTAACATACACTGCTTAAGATAACATTAAATAAAAAAAGACAGATCTACAGAAAAGAGATGCAATTCTCTCTCTCTCTCTCTCTCTCTCTCTCTCTCTCTCTCTCTCTCTCTCACACACACACACACACACACACACACACACACACACACACACTCTTTACCTTTCTTAACCATGGCGCTATTCTATCTCGAAATTGGAGACCACAAAACTATGTTCTTCCCCATAATTTATTTGATGTATTTTTTATTTTTGGTTGTTTATATAATATAAAGTTATTAGCAATTTCACTTTATACATGATTTTATGATTTTTCAATTTCAAGGGATTTACACTTAATAACCATCAATATATTAATTTTGGTTTTTAAATGTACAAAATGTTCTAAGTTACTCTAGTTATTGGCAAGTTGAAACCGTTTCATTCTCAATTTCAGAAAACCGGGGTTATTATAATAATTACAAAAATACAATATGATAATATCAATGGTAAATCTGCATGATAGATCTTCAGATGCATGGGAGACGGATCGGTTTTCACAACTATCATATTAAGAAATGAAAGATTTATATATATATATTTTTTTATCTCAACCCAAATTTATTGTTGCACTCGCATGTCTTTAAAAGTATATGCTTCCTTAAAAAACTCTTAATATTATTTTCTCTTTTCTTAATTTATATATTTTTTTGTTCATAAAACGAAAAATCAAAATTGACAAAGAATAACACTTACAAGGCAATATCAAGGACCGCATGCCACAATAGCACACAACAGACAATAGCAAGGACTATTTGCGCAAATATCTCATACCAGGCCAGGTAATAGCAAGGACCGCATGCCATAATAGCACATCGTGACAAGGCATGCCGCAATAACACAAACTTGACAATAGCTAAGACTTTATGCCGTAATATTATATACTAGGCAATTAGCAAGGACCGCATGCCACAATCAATAGAGAATTGCTGCAAATATCTCATACCAGGCAATAGCCAAGATTGCATGCTGCAATAACACACACTAGACAATGACTAATACTGCATGCCATGATAACACATACTAAAAATGCTAATAGAGCATGCCACAATAACACATACTAGAAAATAGCAAGGACTGTATGCCGTAATGATACATACTAGGTAATAGTAGCAAGACTACGTACCGCAATAACACATACTAAGCAATATATGTTTATCACAATAATACGTTTTAAGCAAAATATCACAGTGTAAGCAATATATCACTCAACAACAGCGGGATTGTATGTCACAATTAAAACACATGAAACAACCATAGTATCAACTCATTTTGACTAGAAACCTTAGTTTAGAACATTATGATAAACTGGTAGATTTGATTGTGTGAACTATACATCGCAGTGCCCCCAACAATTCTGCCTATATTTTAACAAACCTTGATTTTAACAAAGTATCTTTTTGTATTTTTCACTCCCTTGTGCACAATCAAGAAACTAGCAAGAACGTCTGTGGTTTTTTTTTCAAGATCAACATTTTAGTTAAAGGTTTTGTTGGTTCCTTTTTTGCGAAATTATGTTTATTTTTACATTCTAAATGTACGTATTTATTTACCAATGGTGGTAACAAAAAATAGGATGGTAAAAAGAACCTCTAATAGCACTCTCACTAAAGCATTAAAATTCCATTCTTTCTTTCTTTATTTATTTAACCACTGATGTGTCATAGAGCATTTTTTAAAAAATTATCGTTAAATACATTTAAAAAAATCCTTTATGACAATAAAAAAGGTAAAAGGAACTTATATATATATATATATATATATATATATATATATATATATATATATATATATATATATATATATATATATATATATTTCCTTATATTTTATCGTTTCTTACAACCAGTTAAACAAGGAGGTGATACAAAGGAACCAGAAATCGGTGAAAGTGTTTGGTATATTAAATAGTAATAATTATCTGCCATATCTGTATTTATTGGAATCTTGTGTTGAAAATATTATGAGAAAGTAGTACAGTAAGTATCTTTATAGTACTTAGCGGTGGCATATCACTATGAGGTCATTAGTCTGGTCTTGTAAACACTCCGTCCACAGTAGTCCAACATAAATAAATACACCAATACACAACGAGGAAATAACAGCTCCCTTTATTTTGGATTGACCGGAAGACGGCACGAACTGACCACTATGATAGGGATCTGTTTAAACATTTTTCTTCACCAATATCAATCAAATCTATATTTAAGTCTACGCGTGGGAAAACCGTTAAATAGAATTAAAACTGGCCTTTACTAATATATTTCAGTGATTGATGGTATCACAGGACTTTCTTGTCTTACTTGAAGATTTCCAATTATCTTTTTTTTTTCAAGAAAAAGATATTTGTTTAAAACAGCAAATCACTTACTTCAAAATTCGGTTTAATTTAAATTGTGTATATGTATAATAATGATGGTAAAATTTTGGAGAGAGAGAGAGAGAGAGAGAGAGAGAGAGAGAGAGAGAGAGAGTTTGCATTAATTTAAATTGAACAATTTCTGCATTTCAATGAGATGTTTCCAATTTTTGGAGTGTCTGGTATTTTTTAATAGGAAAAATCTACACGTACTACATGTAAACAATCAAGGCTTGTTTGCTAATTTAAGCAGCCCATCAATTACAGATTCCAAAAGAAGTTTAAATTTGTTCCTGTTTGTTGTGTAAAAACCGATAATTGTATATTTTTGTATCCGAATGTAGGCGAAATTTGAAGCTAATTTTAGAAAGGTGCAAACATTGGTTTTTTTATTTAGAAAATGAGACTATTAAAGCCAGTATTAATAATCAGATTAAAAGGTTCGTTAAAAATGCAAAGCTTGGCGATATCGGTACAATTGAAATAAAAAATCAGTTTCCGCCGCCTCCTTAGCCAGATGGCTTTCTCTTATGTCTAAATTTCGACAGTCTGGCACGTGCTACATGTTCGCACTGTCACAACACGGTGGTTAAGTCGTGTGCCGTTATACTTAGAGCATGGGATATAGATCACAGATGTGTGTACAGTGATCACCCAGTACTTAAAGTCTCAGAGTGCATTAGGTTTATTCTTAACTAAAGAGAATGGTTGAAATCCTCAAGTTTTTGTTTTCCTCTCTCTCTCTCTCTCTCTCTCTCTCTCTCTCTCTCTCTCTCTCTCTCTCTCTCTCTCTCTCCTTTTTTGGTTGTATTGAAAACCTTAAATTATGGTCAAAAACAATTTTTCTAACTTCATTTTATCTTTTGATAAGACGCAGTTTTTAAGCGAGTTGATTTTTTGGAAGGTTTTGCATTTTTTTTTATAGAGAACCAAGTTTAACTTTCTGATATTAAGTCGTCACAAGTTATGAATTTCTTTTCTATAGAAATAAAACGTAATTAATTTACAGATGTGGTTAACAGTACATGATCATGGTATGCAACAATAAGAAGAAAAAAGGTAACTCTAATTTAAACGAAAATATTAAATAAGGGGAATAAAAGGAAAATGATAATTGGCTGAATTTCACATTGATGAATAATAAGAATATGGAAATTCAACCCAGGCAATCCAATGATTTTACTTATTAACCCGTTACTTTGACTGTATCACTAGTGACTGACTACTTTGTCATGTAGTGTTTTTTTTTAAATATGATTTTTAATTTTTTTTTTTTTTTTTTTTTTTTTAAATTTCATTTTTTACAAAACAGCACGTCATTAGTAGCTTCCGAATTCTTGGGTGGAGGCTGTGACAACAATAAACTTCTTAGCTATCATATCTTTTTTAAAAATACAATATTTTTATGTCCCCCCTCTCCCCCTCTCTCTCTCTCTCTCTCTCTCTCTCTCTCTCTCTCTCTCTCTCTCTCTCTCTCTCTTATAAAAACAAACAATAAATTGCCAAACATATATCAATATCAATAATTGGAAGGTTAATAAATTGATAACAGTTATTAATTTTGATAGATATATTCCTACAATATTCATCACAAGGGTTGAAAATCAAATCCTCTAAAAATACATTTTTCTTTTTTAAGAGAAAAGGAAACCATTTTTCCTCTGCATAGACACATATATATGTACATGTATACTAAAGACCTCATGTGAACCTATTCCTTGTAATGATATTGTTCTACATTATAAATCGTGATATGGACTTAACGCTGGCTATCTGAGAGGTCAGCCTACTACAGAGGAAAGTTGTCAGTATGGTTGGACATCATTATAAACTGCAGACTCCCAGTGGTAGACATAATAAAAGAACTATAAAATTTTATCAATAACTTATTTTATGATAACACTTAAAAGGATGGTAGTTTTATTACGATAAAGTATCTAGGAAACACCTTTAATATGCATTGATATAAATTTGGAAATGTTTACCGCTGCTTGTAAATGATCTGGTGTGTGTTACGCTACAATTAAATGAAGTTTGGTGTATCTCCGAAGGAAGAAAGGAAAATGCACTTGATTCTGAAACAAATATTCCAATATTTATTATAAAGTTTCTTCTTTTTATATTGTATCAGATTCAGCGCCCATGGATTGATAGAACATTTTTGATACACGAGTTTGAGTTGCCTTAAGTGCATGTCTTAAGAAAAGCATTTTTAAAGGTACAAATTTTTTGCGGAATTTGTAAAACATCCATCAATTGTCATATTTATTTTATTATTATTATTATTATTATTATTGAATTTTTTTAAATATTAAAAAAATTATTTAAAAACTTGAGCACTAAATGCTCAAAATAAACCATTTTCAAACAATCAAATTAACATTTTTATTTCAAAAATGTAAAATTGTTTATTGAACATTCATCACAGATTCTGAGAACAAAGCACTAGCTATCTTGAAAGCCAAAAGATAACAAAGAATACAGTTAAGGTCTGGACTCTGGATTAATTAGATAAGATACTAGGGAGCATAATATTTTAACCTTGTATAGCCACTTGTCAAAAAAAATTTTTTAAATAAATAAATAAATAAATAAATAATAATAATAATAATAATAATAATAATAATAATAATCAGCTGAAGTATCAACTATATTGAGGTCAAAAACCTAAACGTATTTAATTTGCCTAAAACTGAAATTTAAATAAATAAAATAAATAAAAAATAATAATAATAATAACCAGCTGAAGTAACGAATATGTTGAGGTCAATTATTTAAATATATTTCATTTACTAAAATTGAAATTTAGATTTAAAAAAAACCAGTTGAAATATCGATTGTGTTGAGGTCAAATATCTAAAGATATTTATTTACTAAAATTGAAACTTTTTCCTTTGAATAAATTACAGATGGTCGATATCTCTAGATAAATATATATAAAAATCCTCTTTTAACTACTGATAAGTTGTCAAAAACTATAAAAACAATTCCACAAACATATCTAGTAATCATTCTTCACAAAAAAGTAGAATTTTTCACGAAATACGCTACATATTATTCATCGTCATGGAAAACCAACTCCAGTTGTCTGACATTTAATTGACATGTTGTACGATAAAAGCCTCAACAAGTGTTGATACGTTAGGGATCAATGCTGGGTTTTCATGGTTCTCTTTTGAATGTTTATCTACATGTGTCAATATCCCTTTACTCTTATGATCGATTACACTTTATACACGTGCGTGCGTGTGTGTGTCCACGTGTGTATTATAATTGTGCGCGTGTGTGCTTTATAACTGTCAAGAACAAATTGTGCCCGTTGCCTACTTTGCCTTGCGCCAGAAACTTGCTTAATGCCGATATCGTCTTGTTACCATTTATTAGTAAGAAAAAACTATTTAGGTAATGTCACGCAGATAAAGGACATATATTGCGTACTACGTAAATCCCTGGCCCCAGTTTCACAGTCATTCACTCAGCTGAGTGTACACTCAACTCAAATCTTCCCGAATTTCTCTCATCAATATTTTTATAAATTCAAGTTTTATGAGACAATTTTTTTGTTTTGTTGCACAAACCTACACTAAACAATTAAAATATTACATCAGATATTCAATTTTAACTATGTAATGTCTTAGCAATTGACATTGAAATATTCCCGAATTTGAGTTGAGTGTACACTCAGTTGAGTGAATGATTGTGAAAATGGGGCCTGGTACATTAGTGACTCAAAATATTGCAGTGAAACAACTTATTGATTAAAAACAAATATTAAGCACTGTTAACGTTTTATATGACGATCTTCAAAAACGTTATATTGTTTTGATCACGTGGTACGCTGGCAAACATTCCAATTTTGCAGTAATAGATTCAAAGCTTGCTTAGAACCAAGTCGAGATGAATGATGCAAACACTATAAGCTTGTTTACAGATTATGGAGTATTTTCATTTCAAACTGCATTTTGTGATTTTTCTGGTCATATGGTAATTGGTTTTTAGGAGATGAGTGTAAAGATAGCTATACTTATACACAAAACTAGCCAATCTGTAGTAATGGTGTTTTAACAGATATTTTACTAAGCTCTCTTAAGGAGACTTTGGGGTTATCTATGACAACCATTCAGGACTTAGGAATTATCTTTAGCAAACATTCAGGATTATTTGAATATATCATTTATTGAATAACTATGTGTTGCTCGTTTAAATATTTATCCAGTTGGCCACAAAGATACATCTGTTAAGCAAACATTCGACTTAAAATACTATGGGTCAATGAAATTTTGTATATTTCTTTGGTGAAATTTTTCCACAGAGTTACTTTATCTAACAAATACTACTCGGTAAAGTTCGCTTGCCGTAGGTAAATGGCTTTGTACATATACCCAGTTTTTGTTTCGCGTGCCTTAACTGACTGCTTACGTATAATACAAATGAAACAATCTTTACTGGGTCATAAAAAGCTGTACAAACTTAAAAAGTAATATCATGCAACTAAAGATTTATATCTTTGATAAGAAATTTTAATCAGAAAAAAGTTATTTTTACCATTTTAGGTATAATATCGATCGTAAGTTTTGCATATATATAGTCGTGTACACACACAGAGAGAGAGAGAGAGAGAGAGAGAGAGAGAGAGGAGAGAGAGAGAGAGAGAGAGAGTATGCTCTTTACTGAATGAACTACAGGACAATTATAAGAACGCCACGAATTGGTATTGGATGTGTCCCAGGGCATCACGGTATATCAGAAAACCTCACACGACAACACTATAGATGTCTGGAGTATTTTCCTTTGATATATATAAAATCATTTGGTATTATCTTGCTGTCGGAATGTTAATATCTCTGTATAAGAAGTGTTACTCTACACTATGCGGTGGTATCCTCCCTCACATGTGTCAACCCCAATTCTAGTAGATTATCTCTTTTTAGACTCTCCTTCGTTTGGCCTCGGTTAACTTTATCAGTGGTCATCTAAGTCAACCTTAATTATTTCCAGTGGCAAAGTTCAGATCGCAGGTGTTTGCAGCTTCTACCTTTTTTAGATTTCACGCGTAATATTATAATAAAAAGAATAGAAAGATACTTATAGGAAGTGACATTTCATGGCAATGAATGCCTTCCTCAAAACAGAAACTCATGTTAAATGAATGAATACATTCGTTTCATTACAACATTAGCCTATAAAACTAGCACAATTGTCTGGTATTCAGAAGAACGTCTTTATTGTCTAAAGTCAAAAGGTATTCAGCGGGCATTCGTAGTATTTAAAATATAGAATAATAATAATAATTATTATATATATATATATATATATATATATATATATATATATATATATATATATATATATATATATATATATATATAACTTAAAGTCATAAATGAAGACTATGTCGAATAACTTCTTAGTCAAATATAGAAATATAAATTATTAGTATCATACAAACATAGTCATTTCTTCTTAGTTATGGCAAGAAAAATGTTTGTAACGTTGTTCAAGTTGCGTCATAAACATTAGTATACCTTAAACCACAAAGTTACCTAGAAGGTAAAATACAAATCAGTTTATTGTAAAATGCGGAAATCACCTTTCTTAGTAACAAAATTAAAAATGCAAAAAAAGACATGCATCTAGTTCAAAATGCAGATATGACCTTATTAGTGATAAAGTTTAAAATAGAATATTGACCTTTTTAGTGACAAAGTTTAAAATTCAGGAATTACCATCTTAGTGACAAAGTTCAAAATGCAGAAATGACTTTTTTTAAGTGAAAAGTTCAAAATGCAAAAATTAACTTTTTAAGTGACAAAATTCAAAATGCAGAAGTGACCTTTTTAAGAGACAGAGTTCAAAATGCAGAGATGACATCTTAGTGACAAAGTTCAAAATGTAGAATATATTTTCTTAGTGAAAAAGTTCAAAATGCAGAATTGACCTTCTCAGTGACAAAGTTCAATATGCAGATATGATCTTCTTAGTGAAAAAGTTCAAATGCAGAATTGACCTTCTCAGTGACAAAGTTCAAAATGCAGATATGATCTTCTTAGTGAAAAAGTTCAAATGCAGAATTGACCTTCTCAGTGACAAAGTTCAAAATGCAGATATGATCTTCTTAGTGAAAAAGTTCAAATGCAGAAATTACCTTCTTTGTGACAAAGTTCAAAATGCAGAAATGACCGTATTAGTGACAAAGTTCAAAATGTAGAATATATCTTCTTAGTGACAAAGTTCAAAATGCAGAAATGACCTTTTTAGCGAAACGTTCTGGTTGTATAGTTAAAGGTTAAAATTCATGCAAATTCTAAGAGGGCAAAATTAAGGAATTATTCATTTGTTGCACATGTTACCTGCCAGAACTATGTAATTAGGTGAATTATTGTTTTACCGTTTAAAAAATAAAATGCATGGAAATATTAAAATCCATTTTACCGACTAGGTTTTGTCCTTTTTAAGTGACAAAATTCAAAATGCAGAAATGACCTTTTTAAGTGACAGAGTTCAAAATGCGGAAATGACGTTCTTAGTGACAAAGTTCAAAATGCAGAAATGAACTTTTTAGTGACAAAGTTCAAAATGCAGAAATGACCTTCTTAGTGACAAAGTTCAAAATGCAGAAATGACCTTTTTAAGTGACAGAGTTCAAAATGCGGAAATGACCTTCTTATTGACAAAGTTCAAAATGCAGAAATGAACTTTTTAGTGACAAAGTTCAAAATGCATGAAATGACGGTCTTAGTTATAAAGTTCAAAATATAGAATAAGTCTTCTTAGTGAAAAAGTTTAAAATGCAGAAATGACCTTTTAAGTAAAATGTTCTGGATGTATAGTAAAAGGTTAAAATTCATGCGAATTCTAAGAGGGCAAAATTAAGG
Source organism: Tegillarca granosa (assembly GCA_029721355.1). NCBI lineage: Eukaryota > Metazoa > Mollusca > Bivalvia > Arcoida > Arcidae > Tegillarca > Tegillarca granosa. The sequence continues at coordinate 10,764,359 of CM056596.1, read as the reverse complement.
AATTATTTATTTGTTGCATATGTTACCTGCAAAAACTATGTAATTAGGTGAATTATTTTTTTACCGTTTAAAAATTAAAATGAATGGAAATATTAAAATGTATTTTACCGACTAGGTTTGTTCATCTTTAGTGAGGTTACACTAAACGAATCATTCTTTTCCAAGTCTTTTCTTTAAAAGAAATCTTGTTACTCTTGTTTCAAAATATTTCATCTTTTCTTTTTTCCTTACTTCCATTTTGTGTTTTTTAAATACTTTTGAGTACTTTTAGTCTTTTTCATTCGTTTCAAAATATCTGAAAAAAAAACTGCCTTGTATTGAACTATTATATATATATATACATGTATTTTCAAACATATCGTTATTTGCAATCCTCAAATATAAAACAAGAAAATACAATCATATATTGTGGCCACTGATTATAAGATTTCCAGCTTTGAACGGACACTGGGATGAATTGGGGCAGTTATAGTGATATTTACCCAAAAATCAATTCAAATATACATAGATTTCGTAGATTGAAATTTTCTCTTAAATTTTCCTCTTTTAAGGATGACAAAAATCCTTTTGTTCTCGTCCTGATGTATTTTTTATTTTTAAAAATAATTTTCTTCTTAATTTTTAATTTATTTTTTATTTACGTCAAATACAGATTGTGAAATTATCATGTTGTTGTTTGTTTGACTAGCCTCTTTTAGTCTAATAATGTTTGCTTTTTTAAAGATGTCGATATGATTTATGATTTATCGTTGTTCTTAAGGTACACCGCAAGACAATAAGAAATATGAAAACCACAGAAAATATTGTCAAAACTAATATAAACTTTAAACTTTCCCTACACATTCACATGCGCTTAACACATTGCCTGTATATTAATGAAATAGGCAAAAAGTTACCAATAAGAAAATGAATTCTCTTATTTTATTGAATATGTGTGCTGATTCATAAATGACAAATTTTACACTAACGAGTAAATAAAAGCTTGGTTGGTAAATATCAAAATAAATCAAAGTACTTCAGTTAACGTTGTAAAATACGTAAAATATATAATTCTAAAAAAAAACCCTAACATTATGTTGATAGACAACGTAGTTTGTTGTGTTATAATTTTTCAACAAATAATCGGTAAACCAATGGGTACAAACTGTGCAACTTTGCTTGCTGACTTGTTTCTTTATTCATATGAATCAGAATTTTTACAGAACCTTGTCAAATCTAGAGAAAAGACTGTCGCTAAATCATTCAAATACACATACAGATATATAGATGACGTTCTATTTCTAAATAATCCCAAATTTGGAGAATATGTGAATGTCATCTATCCAAGTGAGCTTGAAATAAAAGACACGACAGATTCTCCATGTTCTGCTTCAAATTTGGACTTAAACCTCAATTATGACACTCGCGAAAGGTTACATCTGAAGCTATACGACAAACGTGATGACTTCAATTTTTCTATTGTCAACCTTCTGTTTCTTTGCAGTAATATCCCTGCTTCTCCTACGTATGGTGTATGTTTCACGATTAGAACGTTATGGTAAAGCTTGTTCCCTAGGCTAATCAAGGCCCTTAAAAAGTTTTATGACCGTCATAACAATAATGTTGATAAGTATGTATTCACTGTATCCAAACTTATACTGAATATATTTGACTTACCATAATTCTTTGTTCCTTTCATTCTCAAAATTGACTCGCACGTGAAGGGTGTAGCTAGCTAGACAGAAGGTGCTCACCCTTCTGGATCACCTGGCCTCACTGCCTTGATGGAAGTTCACGTGTATAACTAATTTTGCCAGCTTTCAAAGTTCTTACTTTGTTTATGGGGTTGTGATTTGGACAAGGACTGGTATGTTTGTTTTATTAGCAATATCTGGACCACAAGCTTTTTTGTATAACTAATAAATAAACAATATCATAGTTGGCACAATTGAAACCGAAAATTATTCTGTTATACATCTATTTTGAATTTGAAAAACCTCTGTCAAAGTAGGCCTGTTATTGTTCATTTTCGTTATTTGATAATGATAACCTTTTATAGACTACTGATTGTAAGATAGGACCTATAGGTACTAAAACAACACTACTGAACATCATTTGGAATTAAACTTAGTCCCCGTCTAAAGCCGAAAGTTTTATAAACAGTGCTTCCAATACTTTCTTTTATAATCTTGATTGCACATAGGTTGTTGATCAGTTTGACACCATCATTTGAATGCTATGCTTACGGTCTTACGATACACAACTGGTGGACAAAGGGGAGTAACCGTAATTAAATATTGTTCACTCGATGCTAGAACTTGAAGAATGTTCCCCGATGCTTGCTTTTGTTGACAAAAACATGTAACTAGCAAAAAGAAAATATAGAAATAGGTATTAAAATGTTTGATGAACCAGCAGAATCATAGCTTAATATTTTAATGAAATTGCTTAGAATTGATAACTTGTTTCATTTTATAGTCATGTAGTCGGTCCCCATTAAATCTTCAATAAATCTAAGTGATTCCATAGCAAGAGATATGTTCGAAAGTTTTAATCCCAAATTCATCCGCAATCAATAATTCAACTGCAAGGTGTCTCGTATCTTAAAATTTATAAATTTAATATTGTATCATGTCCAAATATTTGATCCATTCAGGGAGTGGGAGGTAAGTCACAAACCGAGATTCGAAAACACAATAATGGCGGCAAAAACACTCGACTTGGAGCAAGTATTCCCTATTTGCTTGAATAAAGTAATAATTTCGATATTTTTAGTAGCGCATTGAACTCGACTGGTATTAGTGGTACTCGAACACTATATTTCTAGCTCCATACTCAGTTGTTCAAACACTTCTAGCAAATTTTTTTGACACGTTTTGCACACATTTGCCGTAAAATTGTGCTGAAAGTACAAAAGACTTTAACCTAGGCCTTCTCCTGTCGATTTTAAATTGTAACACTAATCAGGATATAGGGTAGACTTGCACAGAAACGTATTTCAAAGAAATTTTATGCCGAGATTTTAGTGTTATTTTTGTCTCTTTAGACAATTTTAATTTTTAAAAATTGACAAGGAAAAAAATCTAAATCAAATCTCCATCCTCTAAAGGAGATAAAGAAAGAAAAGATGATAAGAAAAGAAAACAGAAATGACGAATCTAAATGTCCTGTTAAGGAAAAAAAGCGAAACGGCATTCGGTAACAACTTCATCTCGGCTAAAATTATTCGATTTTGAGTGTGCGTTTTTTTTTCTTGTCAATTTTACCGGCAAAAGAGACAAAAATATACATAAATACCCGGCATAATTTTTTTTTTTTTTTTTGATATGTGTGTGCCTTATGTCCCGTTTTCGTACAAGCGTGTCCTACATCATTTATAAATTATTTTTAAGGGCAAGTAAGCCGTTTTTTGTGCATTTTTCATACGTTGCCATTCAAATCTTTTAGTCATAGGGTTGCGATTTTGAAAAATCATAGGTAAGTCATATTTCACTTATAAAAAGATAAATATTATGATTAATAAATAGAAATGGATTTCAAAAATAGCTAAATATAACATTAGTTTAAACGATTTTTTATTAGTATGTAAATTAATAAAAAAAAAAAAAGAACAAAACAAACTGTAAACTGGTTTCAGGAACAAGCGCAGGCTTATATAAACCCGTTTCCAGAACAACTGTACAACATGCTGTAAATAAACTTTTAATCAATGCGCTACTGTTAGCACTATCACGCTATATTATTTTGGTTAACAGTAAACTTGTAAAAGCTGCTACACAGCAACTCAATATGTAGTAGCCTTAACTGAGAAAAAATAACATAATTGTTAAATGATTAACTGACAATATTATAATTAACTTAAATAAATATAAATATAAATATAACATATTTTGTTTACATGTAATACTTATTATCATTTATCATTAATTATTAATAAATCAATATTTTTAATTGATGCTCATGAATATTTTATGTAATAATTACATTTAAAATACTTTCTACTGTTTTATTTTATGTAATAATTACATTTAAAATACTTTCTACTGATTTTATCACTGAAGAAAGTTTATCTTAGCGCTTTGTCCGTTGTTTATCCGCCAATAAAGACTTGTTGACCTTGTGGTTTCAGTATATACTTGTTAAATCACTGCACACCATCATAACAACGGTCATTTGTGTAAACGTCCATTGTGTGTGGTGTGTGTGTGTGTGTGTGTGTGTGTGTGATAAAAAAAAAAATATATATATATATATATATATATATATATATATATATAATATATATATATATATATATATATCGTCGTTAAAAGGCTGTTAGTCGTTAAAAGGCTGTAAGGTAGTGGATCTTTACACAATGACATTTTATTATCAGGAAGCTAAATGGCAGATAAGTCGTCGGATTATTAATCGTGTTTTGAGGAATTCAAACAAAAATACCAGTTTAACACTAACTTTTTAGAATTCTATTAAGTCATAATATTTTGAATACAGGTTAAACATGTAAAAGAAAAAAAAAAGAAAGTCGAAAATCCTTTTTTACCTTTTGAGTTTAGAATATTTTTTAAATCCGATAAAGGAAGTAGAGACATGTATAACGTTTTTATTAAACATAAAAATAATTCGTCACAACCCAAATGGTCAGAAAAATTTAGTATGAATGAAAAAGAATGGAAAATAGTAAACACGCTTCCCTTTTTTACAACCAAAAATTCCTATTTACAATGGTTCCAATACAGAATAAATCAGAATATTTTACCTACAAATAAATTACTAACACAAATGAAAATTAAACAAAATGATAAATGTACCTTTTGCAAAACCTTCACTGAAACAATATACCACCTGTTTTGGGAATGTCAGATAGTCAACAATTTTTGGAACGAACTTTTGGAATTCTTAAATGAAAATATACAAAATACAGAAATGAATGGAAAAGAAGCATTATTTGGGATTCTTAAACTAGACAAAAAATTCAAACCTATCAATCATTTATACATTGCTTTCAGGAATTATATATATAAACAAAAATGTAATGAAAAAAGTCTTGTTTTAAATAATTTCTTAAAAGTATTCAAATACAATTTAGAAATAGAACGAATGGTTTCCATTAAAAATAATAGTAGAGAAGAATTTCATAAATACTGGGATTTTTTCTATGCCATTCTGGTAACCCTCTGCAACACTTAATGTCATAATGTTACAACGATATCGATAACTATACTTCGAATTTCTACAAATACAGACAAGTATATATACTAAGTGTGTGCGTATGTGTATGTAAGTATTAAGATGATTGAAGAATTTGAATGTAATGCATCATTATCAATATTGTACTTTAATATAATTTTTGTTATGAAGTTTTTTCTATGCCAATAAAATTATTAATTACAAAAAAAAATTAATCGTTGTTCAATATTATTTAATCTTTATGACTTTTAATACAGGTGTTAAGTTACATTTAAAAGCAATGAAATTCGAAGGTATGGGAAAAATTCCAGATATGCAACTTTAAATGTATGCGATTACTGATACGCTGTTGGTATATAATTACAAATTAAGACACGATGCCCTTTAAAGAATTAATTGATCTAATTGGAACTTGTTAACTACTGATGTTCAACTCCTTTTTATTTCCAGTTCACGTACTTATATGTGTTACAATATAATACTCTTGTTTTGCCGATAGAAAGAAGTCCGGGGTTCGAACCCCGGGCGGATCATACATAAGACTTTAAAATTTCAGATACTAAACGAGATACTAGGACTTTAGAAATATTTTAACAAAATAACATTTCTTAAGTGAAAAATGAATATCCAGGAATTTGATAAAAGCTTAGGTTATCTCCCTCTAAACGTCCTGTGTATTAACCAAACATATAAGTATCCGAGGGCGGATGGTAAAAATGCTGATATTGTGGTCGAGGGTGGTGATATGAAAAAGGTATGTATTAAGATTTTAATTTACATGTTTATTTACCATAGGAATACAGAAATCATGTCATTATTATTATTATTTTTTAAATCTTTGCCAAAAGTTGTTGAATGTGTTTTTGATTTTAGGCAATGTGACCTTTATAGGTCCAGTAAATCATTCTGATTTTTGTATTTTTTAATCACACTCTAATTAATCGTTTTAATAGCTTTCTTTTAATTTAAAAAACATGTTGAAATCTTTAAATCCTACAATAAATATTAATCATTTGTAAGATTTTTTCTTAATACTGTCCCTACATTGATATTTTAATTCTGACGCTTTTGTACTTAAGTTGCTTGTTGTAAACAAAATTGTATGACTGTTTTATTATATTATTATTATTATTATTATTATTATTATTATTATTATTTTGTGATTTTAAGAGTGATACTGAAAAAAGAACCCTACAGAAGTATTTTATAATAATAAATTCCATTTGCCATAACAGGTGCCCATCAGAAGTGGGAAACTGTTAAATAAAAAGTTATTTCATTCGTTTATTAAAACATTTCCACTGACAAGTAATGCAAATATCTAAAATTCCATATGCGTGATTCCTTAAAAATGATTGTTACCCGAATAACTTAATTATATGAACTTCGAAATAGACAATTCAACATGTAATGCGAAACATAAATCAAACTAAACAAAAATACAAACATATTATGTTAAAAAGGTAACTGAACAAAAAAATCTCGATTTAAGACAAACATTGGTATCAATAATAAAAAACTGTCCTTAAAGGCCGGGGCTCAACTATAAAAGGAAACCAATGACTTGCTTGTTTCGGAAGTCTTTAGAAGGGTGTTACAACTACAACTTTTTCATATTACAAGGAATGGTAAAAATTTTCGTAAAAGAAGCAGAAACAAAACATGTTAAACAAACTTTGGTTGTCTCCCTCTAAACAGAATTTGTAAGATGACTTCTTTAAAAATGTCATGTACAATTTGGAATTTCTTACAAAAGAAACATTTGGATTGTGGTTTGGACAAGGACTGGTATGCTTGTTTTATTAAATACTTCAAAATACGACAATTTTCTAAATTTCTCCCTGTCGTGTTCAATTTTTTTTTAGTTAAAGTGTCTTTACTTAAATATTACAAAATAAATTATTATGTTCATCTGAATATTAGAAACACACTTTAGCTAAAACAAACCGAATATGATTCAGTGCAATTACCAAAACAAAACTAGAGATTATTTTGAAATACTAAGCAGTAAATCTCAAATTTGTTAAATGCGGAGAATTTTTGAACTACAAAATTCAAAACTTGTTACAAACAGACTCTAAAAATTCCCCTATTTTTAAAATTTCTGACAAATTTGATCAAAGACATGAAACACCATATTTTCATTTCTAATAGTAAAAAATATTCGTCTTAAATAATGTTTTGTAAAATTTTTTTGTACTTTGTTATTATTTATCAATATTTATTATGAAAAAAATTGCACTTAAACAAAGAAAATCAAGACAAGATAAATACAGTTTTAGGCCTCTTGACATTTACGGATACTGGATCTACTAAGGAACTGATTTCGATTTGCAATGTACTCGAGTTTTTACAAAAATTCTCATTTTATTTCTTTAATTTTCTCTTATCTTAAACGAGTAAATTTACTTTAAGGTTCATATGATAATTTCATTATGAAACTATAAAAACATAATCTCTTGTTTCTTGATATCTTAAGAAAGATTTTTTTATTTTACCTAAAAATAAAATACGTGACAGAAATAAAATCTGATTAAAAAAATTTACATACATATTTATTTATCTAAGCATAAAAAGGTTTTTGTCAAAACAAATGTATGTTCCAAAGTCTCACTAAGTTATATAACCCATTAGGTTGTTTATCTAAACAAAAAGATTAAATCAGTTACTAAATATAGTTTTTTCTATGTCCTTGATCATATCTTACTTATGTACACGTAATGCGTTTCAACTGGTTTTCTATAATCTGATATCCTTACTTATGTACACGTAATGCGTTTCAACTGGTTTTCTAAAATAAATCCAAATCATCAACAAAAGGATTTTATGAAAGTCCCACTTTTTTGCTAAAAATAGCTCATAAATTTCCGAATTCTAAATTTAGATTCCACTAAAAGGGTATTTCCATAATTATTTTTATGGTTTTTAAAAAGATTAAATCATTTACTAAATATATCCAGATAAATTGTTGTTTCTATGTCCTGGATTATATCTTACATATGTACACGTAATGCGTTTCAACTGGTTTTATAAAAATAAATCCAAATCATGCAGCAAAGGATTTTATGAAAGTCCCACTTTTTTGCTAAAAATAGCTTATAAATTTCCGAATTCTAAATTTAGATTCTACTAAAAGGGTATTTCCATGATTTCTATACAGGTCAGTCTTTATATAAACTGTGTCATTACAGAAAATTCGGTCATTTTTTCCGTTGTGTTGAGACATATCTTTAATCCATTGATTGATATTGAAAACCAAACAAAGTGATAAATCAAACAAAGAAGGACATTTAAATATATCAAGGTTTTACATTATACTTGCACTTTAAATACAATCAGCAAAATTCATCCAATTCTATTTGTGATCTTTTAAATACATAGTTTATGGTATCGAGAAACGAATTTTACTCAATTAATTAAATTAATCAAGCTTCGAACGACTGGGTTTTGTACTTTTAATTTATTATTTTTTATTTATATAGAGTTATTTGTTAAATGAATCTCCAAAATGTGCACATATGGCACATCAAAATTAGCATATGTTTTTTTTGTTAAACAATTCTAATGTAGCCATTTATACCCCTTCACTTATATTTAGTGTAATGTTTCAATGTCTTCGAATAGTGTTGTAACCGCAAGTTTTTGGATTAATGTTGCTATTAAAACTAGATTTTATCAAAATTGAGGGTTTTGATTAAGGGGTCATGTTAAGTGTCTGTTTTTGTCTTGTTTCTTTAATTTTATTGTTTCGTGTTCTTGGCTGCATATGCTACTGAAAAGATCATAAATCGTCCAGTTTATTCAAAGATTGAAGAACTTAAGGTAAGTAATTAATTTGCACTTGTAATCACAGTTACTTAAAAAATTGATGTGTCTTCAAATTGATAATGTAAAATATAATTAATCCCTTTGTTATTATTACTGTTCAAAAGTTTTTATATGTTGTCCAAATGCATTTGTTAATCTCACCATAAAAGGTTTCCAAATGCATCTGTTAATCCCGTCGTCTTTCAGTTCTATAAGCATGAATCAAAATGCATTATTAACTAGAAAATGAGATCGACGCAATCAAACTAAAACTACCCACTTTCAATTACAATTTTGTAAGATGTTTACAAAGGTGTTAAAAAGGTATCTTATAGGTATAATTTTTATATAAATACCTGAAAACCCTATTAAGCAATTTTGTTAAAATTTAAATTCTATTTATTTATTTATTATTTTTTTAAAATAAATTATAAGATATTGGCAAACATTTTTTTCTGATTTAAATACAAAATATGAAAATTATACTTAACATCAATTATAACAACACTTTTTCCCCGAACATTTTTATAAGCAAGAATTTGTTTTATAATCATTCAAGAAAATTATATCTAAAAAAAGAAATTTGTATCTGAAAATATCTAAATGGCAAAAAACATTCATAATTAAAACGGTTAATGAAGACTAGAGATAACAAACATGTTTTACTGATTGAGATTGACACAGTAAGCGACCTGTGATGTAGTGGAAGCATACATGTAAGCTAGATAGGAAACAAAAATGTAATTTATCCTATCAATACCTTGATCCCCTTTTATTCGATTTGCGATACCTTATCTTGATGAGATTTACATTGTTCCTCACTAATTTCGTGTAAGTATTTCAATTTCAATTTTCTTTATTCCGTAAGTTAAACAATATATATACAAATAAAATTACTATTAGATTAATTTGATAACTTAATATTTTTTTAATCTTACCATAGAAACATATCACTGTATTTAAATATCAAAAACACTAGAATAACATTTTAAAACTTTGATAATGTGTACACGCACATGCATGAAAATATCTTATAAATACATAGAAATAGGAACTGTGTATGTTGACCCATGACCAAATTATATCACTTGAAAACTAAAAGGGAATTCACCTTGATAAATTCTGTTTTTTTTATTACTATATATATCCCGAAAATAAATTGTTACTACGTCCATATTGTGTACATTAAGCACGCATGTATTTTAATTGGTTTCTAAAAATAAATCAAAATCATATTTCCAAAAACTTCCTACCTTAATTCTAAAATAAGCCCACAAATTTCCGAATTCTAAATTTAGCTCTGACTAAATGGGAATTTCCATGATCTTACAGGTCAGTATCTGTACTTACCGTGTGTGAATAGAATCATCAGTCGTTGACAAGAATACAAGAACTCAATAAACTTTATTTAATGTTTAATATTAATATATATATAAACTAATGAATTTTTTATTTTCCAAAGTGTAACAAGTGTAAGATAAAAGATATACAGTGCATGCATTAAACATAGTATCATACATGAACATTTGCAACAAACGTTAAACAAAGGAAAAATGCACAATAACTGATAACTGAATTCAAAAAAAAAAAAAAAAAAAAAAAAAAAAAAAGAAAAAGAAAAAGAAAAGAAGCAAAATTAAGATCATATACATAAGCTGAAATACAGAATAGAAGTTAAGGCGTTTTTACAGCATCAAATATATCTACTGTATGGAACATCCCAGTTATGCAACACTGTAATTCTTGACATGATTTAGTACTTTTGATATATTTTATGAAACTGTTTTATAACCATGTTATTATATATATATATATATATATATATATATATATATATATATATATATATATATATATATATATATATATATATATATATATATATACTCAATGTCAACTTAACTTGATGGTAAAGTTCTTCAAGCAATTCGACTACACAGTATTACACAAAATTGTCTAAATAATATAACCATTGTCTGTTTTTATCCGGTATATTAATAAACCTTGACCGGGTATTCAAAACTGTTCTACCTATATTAATAAATAGGACATCAGAGAGAATAATATTTCATTTTTCTAACAATATTTTATAAGTCTTTGCTTTAATGTAATAAAAAGGTTTTGTAACGGACAAGAAAAATATTGAATCGGTTTATAAAATTTATCAAGCAAATTCAATCAAATGGCTTCAGTAGTTTCAATGGTTACTTTAGTCATTCATTGAATTAGGTTCATTTTTTTTTTTTTTGAAAAGTAAGGATTTACAGACCGATTTTTGTAAAAAAAAAATATATATATATATATATATATATATATATATATATATATATATATATATATATATATATAACTGCACTTTAGTTACAACATTGCAATTAAAACCAGAACCCATCCAGAATTTGCAAATACGTGGTTTGATTCCTTTTTTTTTTTCTTAAAAATATATCAGGTTAACCAATCAACCAATTTTTACGATGAGACCTTGATACACACCACAAAACTCTTTAATGACAGTGCAAGTTTTCAAATCAATTCAAAACTTCTTTATTGTTTATCTTTAAAAAATTGCATATCATTCTCATCAGTCAGTGATTTAATTTGTTAAAGAGATTATTATTTTTCAAATAATTGTTTTTCTAGTTTTTGCCAACAAAGTAAATTTTAATGACATGCTCACTGATTGTCTTCAAAAACATGTATAAGACATACACAAAAACTCAATTATAATATTGTATACCTGAAGGATAAAGTATTTAAGGTAAGTAATTATTAAACTTAATCTGATACTCACACTAATTTAAAATAAATAGATGTTTTTATCAAATTGATATTATATATTCATATTAGTACTTTTATTCATATAACTATATATTAAGAGTTTAGCTATGTGCATTAATCGTAAATCCTAACCCCAAAAAATAAATTTAAAATTAGAATGATAAATGATTTTTATTCGGATTTCAGTTTCCAAAAGGTTAGGAAAATTAACATATTTTACATTTAGACATTAATTATAATCTTTTTAATTAGTTTTGACTGATGTTTTCTATATTAAAAAAAAGTATTTGCAGAATTGAATATTATAGCGACTCACTAATAAACTTAATTAATCTTAATGTTGTAAGGTTATTAGTTTCGATCAATGTGAGGTAAAAATATTGTATTTGAATGGTGTGTTGTTTAACCGACAGTGTCGTACAAGTTAAAAATAATTTTTTTTACAAATGTCATTTTAGGAACTTATTGAATGAGAGTTTAAAGTACCGAAAATAACAAATAAACTGCGAAATTTAAAGTTTGCAGATGATATACAAAAAACATTCAACGCCTCGTAGTACGTATCGTCTAACATTTTACATTTGCGCAGGGTGTTTATTTATAGTTGAGATTGTTTTCTAAAAAGGTTTTAAGAAAAAAAAAAAAATTTTAGTTCAATTGATACATTACTAATTTTTTTGAGTGATATATGGGTTTGCTTATTCATGTTTTACTAATTTTTTTGAGTGATATATGGGTTTGCTTATTCATGTTTGAACGTTACTACTGAAATAGTAGGTAAATAACGTCCTGTGCCAGTATAATGCAACGCCTTAGGTTTTAAAACCACATAAGTTATTTATATAAAGATTAGGTGTTTCTAAAAATAAGTTTTTTAAAATGTTACATGTATCTATTTCTGGTTGCGATTATCACACATTTACACGAGTTGTGTTTATTTATATCTAAACGTGTCCACTGATTAGTTCATAGTTTATTTTAAAATCAACACCATATTACCTTCATAAACTGTTTAAACTTGTTATTATAAGTTACTTGACAATACCCATACTTCAACACTATTACTACATGTATATACACATGTATATAGGAGGTATACATATTGATATTTTCAAATGAGCAACCATAAATGTATAATAAGTAAAGAACACTTAACTAATTTTTTACACACCTTACATAGTGTGACTTTTTCGTATAGATATTACAATTTTTATAAATTATGAAGTTAACGGTTATAGTGTTTGCTGGAAAAGAATTAATTTTCTTAATGTTAACCACATAACTTTTGTTTAAACTGTGAAGAGGTTATCTAGTCAGTCGATTAAATTGTATCGAAGTTGATTTTACAGCGTCGACAACTTTTAAGCAGTTTAAAAAAAGAGATATTTTAAGCAATGATAATGTATTATCTATCAATAAAATAAAACTGAAAAACGCGTTCTGAAAGCCGAGTAAAATAGAATACGTTATAAAACATCAATCAAATCTGGTTTTAACGGAAACTTTTAGTTAGCATCACTTCAGACTTCTTTAAGGCAAAAATGGCTCTTAACACAAAATACAAGACACCTTTTGGCACTCCAGTTGAAGCGGCATAAAAATGTGTACACAGTATCGCAGAATGATACGTGAATTTAGCCACTATTGGTCATAACATATTTAGTGTCATGCACCCATATTTCAATATGAATTGCAGAAACTATATGAATGTTGTTGTTGTCTCAAATCAAAAAGAAATAAACATTATTTCTACACCATATTAATGACATTAATACATATTCCATAGCATTTAAAAAGACATTGATTCATAGCAACCACACAAAAAATCAATTTTTTCCCCTAAAATGGGTTATTTTTACAGGATCAGGGAGTCTACATGCTAGCAATACATTAATAGGACATATATTTTCTGAATTCTTAGATAGTCATCTTTTCATTTTTATTAGAAAAACTTAATAATACTTACGTTGAAAATTAAGTGCAAGGGTCAACCAATTCAGGTTAATTTTTGTGCAAACCCAAAAAGCTCTCAAACTGACAATATTGCAAAGTACTGTCTAATGGCAAGTGTAAATGAATAGGGAATTAAAAAAGAACTTTTTTTAAATGCACTACTTTTGACCGCCCGCCCCCATAACTGTATGCTCTTCTTCGTCAAAAGTATACAAAAGAGAAAACGTCGGTATGTAAAGCGATCACAGCAGTTGTGCTAAAGGAATTCAAAACAGGAAGACAATCTTGGTTTAGTTACGATAACTGAGAGAAAAAAAGACCAAATTTAGTACAGAATTACTTGATAAAACTATGTGTAAAATGTAGAGGAAAACAGTGAAGTCGCGAATTCAGTGAGAGAAATTACCAATTATTGTTATGGTTTGTCCGCCTTATTATTAATTAACTGTGAACAAAAAATATAACATAATAATGAACGTGAATATAGCAAATCGTGTCTTACAATGTGATCAATATTATATCACCACCACATGATATATTTCTACTTCCGTAGTAGAAAAAAAATGATAACATTCTTTTTTACTCATCAGAAAATCCTGATAGATTTTCACGCGCATGCGTTTTGCAACCGTATGTTTGCAGATACGTTTTGCAACATTTCCAGAAGAACATTATAAAATCAATTTAAAAATATAATATTTCTTTGTTAACATTTTTTTTTAAATTTTACCTTTTCCTTTACGTTAAAATGATATGGCGCTAACGTACTCTACACCAATGTTGTATCTTTTGCAGCTATATATTTTATTTTTTAAGAATTTTATTGCACATTGATCAATATTTTGGAAAATATTATTTCATTTTGTTGGGATATTATGGTGTCTAAAATTTTTGTAACAAAAACTATTATCATCTACTTATTACAGATGCTTCTATTTTTGAAACAAATATCATTTGTCAATGGCTTAAGTTTAGTTTATAGTATTAAAATACTATGTTGACGTCACATGTTACTCACTTTAATATTTAACTGTTTAATGTGCGTAATATTTAAGTATTGTACTTCATTTCTCAATCCTACTAAATATTACACATGCGCATGGCAACTATTTAATTCACGTCGTCACTGCACATAGCGCGCGCTTTTCAGACAACAAGATGTTGTTTTCATATAACTTATAAGAAACTGTTCTGTAGTAAGGGATTCTTTAAAACAGGTATGACGTAATATTTTATGATATGTTACTGAACAGGGATTACCTTATATATATATATATATATATATATATATATATATATATATATATATATATATATATATATATATATATATATATAAGCTATGGATAATTTGGTAACCAGGTTAATTGTTAAAACATTTTTACGGCAGAAACAAACCGTTGATACATATTGTGAGCATTTATTACAGAATTAATTAGTCAGTCAAAATACAAATAAACTAAATTTTACTTAAACGACAACGTTTTTATTCAATGTTAAATCTGTGTTTGTCCGAAACCTTAAATTTTTAAATGAAAAAATTGTACGGAGCCTTGATCCTCATTAACAAAAACATAAGACTTTACACTTTTTAAAAATCGATATTTCCGTTCTTATTTTCAGCATTTGACAGCTAATTTGATATAAAGGAAGTTTAAAATTAATAATGACTTTTCACGTAACATTATAAGGAAATAATTTTTACGAAACTTAAGTTGTAAGTTTTAGTTTACTATCATGACATTGCATTTTTAAAATCGGAATTTAAATTGCGTCACTGGGAGGCTAAAAGTACGTGTACATAGTGTCGTCCTTTTATAAACCTTGAACCTTAAGACTACTATAATGACTTTACAATTTCAACTTAAAAACGGCCAAATATTTCTGTGTGTCATTTTGGGTACTTTAAATGAGCTCGGACATATATTCTTATCGGTGGCAATTTTATTTATATTCATTTACACGAGTTATTTTGGATTTTAATGAATAAGATGCATTAAAAGGTGAGAATCTCGCTTAGTATTTTCACGATTCTAATTAACAGAAAAATATATGAACATTTTTATATGTAATTTCCTGCTCTTCGTTAAGCCATAAAATATTTGGCTTGTATCTACCAACCTGTGTTAATGGATTAAATTAGTTTGCTAGTTGAAGTTTACTTGAAAATGGCCAGGATTATGATATTATGGTATTATGAAATGATCAATGCATTTTAACCCATTCAATAACAAGCAACTAACTTGCAAATTTTCTTGTAAACAAACTACGTTTATATTTTGATTATATATAATATGATTATGTCATGACTTTGTAATATTGCCTTTCGATTATGATTAACATTTATTTTGTAAACGTTCTGCTTTTCAATCATCGTAACCCTTAACTTTTATTTATTTAAGGATAATATACAAAATACAAATATCAACGTTTACAAATTGTGAATTTGTAACATTATGTTTCTTAAAAAACTTTGCTTTATTATTTCTTATTATTATATGATCTGCTCAATATTCTGTATAATAAAGCCATGTGATAAAAATCATAATGCACATGTTTAATATCGTTTTTGCGTTCTTGGTAAACAGCGCGCACTCTTTCTTGATCACGCTTCATTGTGCAAT
Organism: Tegillarca granosa; assembly: GCA_029721355.1. Classification (NCBI taxonomy): domain Eukaryota; kingdom Metazoa; phylum Mollusca; class Bivalvia; order Arcoida; family Arcidae; genus Tegillarca; species Tegillarca granosa. The sequence continues at coordinate 10,748,028 of CM056596.1, read as the reverse complement.
ATGCTTGCGCTATTGGTTGTTTCCTTGACATAATTTTAACATTGATTTACTATTTAAGAGTTTCATTATTTTAATTTTACAAAAAAAGTTATATGAATTGGAAAATAGTTGTATTTTTTTGTTCTATGGAAAATTAATATATGTTTTCTATAGATATACGCGTAAAAAGTACTTCTTTAGGCGCATTCTTACGTGAACGTGAATCCTATGTATATCGGCCAATAAGCTCTTGTCTCATATAGAGAAGACAGGTTGTATTTTTCTAAAATAAAAACTTTTTACTGGATTATATAATAAATAGAATTTTACATTCGTCTTTATGTAATATTGAATATTATTATTATTATCTTTAAATAACCTTTTTGGAAGGCTCGTTCCATAACAAAATTAGTCAGATCGTTTGGTAAATTTATATAGTGCTTAAATACTCATTAAGATTATCTATTTATTGGCCAGTGAAATATTTCTTTTCTTATAAATTTGAAAACCAATAAAATTTTCTACTTTCCATACATTCCTTTTTCATTCCGGCATATTTCTAGGTCAAAAGTGTTAAAGAATTAAAATGCACTTTTTCTTTTATTTATTACGTAACATTAATGATCGGTATGATTTAAAACCTGTCCTTATACTAGGTCGCTGACACAAATATTTTAACAAAGAAACTTATAATTCTTTTAATGAGACCACACTGGCATATTTCCCAAGTCAGATGACGGTTAGGTACTCTTGACTTTTTTTCAAAGGTTCTTGACTTGTTCCTGTCATGATTCAGATGCTGCATGTTTTTACTTGTTTTAATTTGTTTATCTCCATACTGTTTTGTAAATAATGACGACATTATACAGAACACAAATATAACGCAACGAAGAATTTTCTCTCACACTAAAATAGGTCGCATACCGATTTACGATATCATGTGTACTTAAAAACCTGTTGAATATCTATGATATACCCGGAACTTGGAATTTTGGATTACTTCCAGATTTGAATATTTGAAATATAATTATGTTTATTTAAAGTGTTATACAATCTTGCATGGATACACAGTTTATTGTTTAGCATAACAAAAACAATTTTAAATATTCGCATTCATATTGCAAGTATCTATGTGACTTGTCAGAAAGTATGCTCAACATTTCACTTAATAGTCTATGTCTTGTTTATAATTTATTATAACAAACAAATTATAGTGCAACAAAGATAAAAGTATTGGCAAACGGAAAATATTCATTCAAGTGAATCAAAAAAGATAAAAAAGAACACTTTGTTTTTGCAAAGTAATTTTAAACCTTAATATGGTTCATATAGGAAAAAGGTAAGGCTTTAGTTTAGCTATAACACACTACATTACATTCAAAGACACAAAACGCGAATTATGGTTTTTTATCAATGCTTGTATCTAGTAAATTTATAAATTAATTTTATATACATTAAAAATTAGCAAGTAACACTTTCACTGCAGGAGAATATATTTTCTTGTGCAAAACATGATTCGTAGCAAGATCCTTGAGGTACATAATTATGTAATTGTATATGAGAAAAATACAATTGTATACTTAAACTAAACGCATTTAGTACATTATATGAAACTTTAAACAAGAAATTGTTTAATATCCTGGTGTGTTACTTCCTTAGTCACGAATCTTAAATATTGTACTTAATTGATTTTAACATATAGCATGTTTTAAAATAGTAATGTTTGTTTATTGTTTCACAAAAAAAACTTTTATTTTAATGTGCTTGTTCACAAATTACCGGTTGTATAAGAAGTTGATTGGTTGATTGAGACCAAACTCAAAGTTGATTGGTAGATTAAGACCAAACTCACCTCTATATAATGCTCCAGAATTATACAATCAATGATCCTAAAATATGTTTGTTTTTTGTGTCCTGTTATTAATGACTGTTTCATTAATGACTAGTATTGATTTGGGTTTTGTTTTGGTGACTATTTTTAAGTACATATTTTTAGTTTCCAATGTATTTCTTCTATGTTTTTAACTGGAAAACCTGTCTTCATATTTCTAATTTACCCTCGTCTGAAACTAGAAGTCTACATTGTTTATTCGACGCACAGTTTTAGGTAGCTTTCATGGGGAAATGTCTTATATATAAACTCGTCTTAAGAGAAGGTCTGCTCTTGTAAGTATTTGTATGTAAAAACGTTCTTAAATGAAATTTAACAGCATTTATGTGATACTGTCTATGGATTTTACGAATTCCAAATTAACCATAAAAAGAAACCTATTGTTAAAAATATGTACTTAAAAAAGCCACTAGTTTATCAAATTATGAAACAATGAATAAAAGCAAATAAAAATACATTCTTATTCCATTTATTTGAAAATTAGTATAATTTGTCGAAGAAATAATAAATGACTATACTAAGCTATGTTATTACCATGAAAAGTATTAAATTTGAATTATAACGATTTGGAAAAATTATTGAACCTTAGTTTAGACCTGTTATTTGATAGCGGTCTAATGGAATATTACAAATTTAAACTGACCATTGTCTTTCAGACATCAATAACTGTGGCCTTGACCTCTGTTCAATATGTAGGACAGTATTTTAGAACAGACAAACATTAATCACAGTAAACAATACCAATCGACCACTTGGTAAAATGCAAAGATTCATTTTCTTAATTACAACTCCTGTATGTTCTTTGTTCTTTAAAATCTTAGTTACGGTTAAGTCACATTTTGTTCCTCTGATTTAAATATTGCTTTCATTTATGTGTAAAAAAAAACCCATTAGATAGTACTCAAATGTTAATTTGGTCTGGTTTATTCCCTTGCTTTATCTGCTGATCATTGTCATATCCAGATACAACCTGTAATATATGAATACCTTTCATTACGATCCAACCTGTGAAACTATATAAAACATTTTAAGATGTGGCACCTTTCAATAACAGTTCATGCACTTTAAATAATAGCTGGTATTTGTGTTATATATTTACTATCCCTGAGCGGGTACCGCTGCTGGTGGAGTAAAACTCCCCGAGGGTATCAATAACTAACTAGGCAGTTCTTTGTGCTGTCAGAAAATGTATAATTTATCAAAATTTCCAGCCGTCTTTATTTTGATATGGATGTGAAATGGCTATACATCTACTGTCTATATACTAAATTTAAACCAAATTGTATGATATATAAATGTGTATTATGTTTTGCTATTTATAATAACGGCGGCGATTTTGGATGCCACAGTTTGTGCAATCTTTAATCTGCATCACCTAGGGACCTTGCACACCAAATAAGGTTCATATAAGTCCAGTAGTTTCTGAGGAGAAGATTTTCAAAGAATTGGCATAATATAGCACCTTATTTGAATATTCTGCCAATAGCGACCCAATAAATTTTTTTTCTGAGAAAACCCGTTGAATATGTTAAATGGCTATGCATCTTCTTTCTATATACCAAATTTGAACTAAGTCATTGATAAATAAACGTGTATCAGCCATTAATATTTTTTTGCTATCTATAGTAACGGCGGCCATCTTGGATGCCAAAGGAAGTTGATTTATGCAAACTTTAATCAGCATCATCTATGGACCTTACACACCAAATTAGGTTCAAATAGGTCCAGTAGTTTCTGAGAAGATTTTCAAAGAATTGGATAAATATCACCTTATTTGAATATTCTGCTAATAGCGACCCAATAAAAATTGTTTTTGAAAAACCCGTTATATATGTTACATGGCTATATATCTACTTTCTATATGCCAAATTTGAACTAAATCGGTTGATAAATAAACGTGTATCAGCCATTTATCACTTTTTGCTATTTATAGTAACGACGGCCATCTTGGATGCCGCAGAGAGTTGATACGTCTGCATTTGTTTGCAAACTTTAATCTGCATCACCTACGGACCTTTCACACAAAATTTGGTTAAAATTATTCCAGTAATTTCAGAGGAGAAGAATAAAGTTGACGCACGAACGCACACACGCACGCTTCACCATGCCATAAGCTCAGCTGGCTATTACCAGTTGAGCTAAAAATTAGTCAGATCGTTTGGTAAATTTATATAGTGCTTAAATACTCATTTAAGATTACCTATCTATTGGCCAGTGAAACATTTCTTTTCTTATAAACTTGAAAACCAATAAAATTATCTACATTCCATACATTCCTTTTTCATTCCGGCATATTTCTAGGTCAAAAAAAATTAAAGAATTGAATTGCACTTTTTCTTTTATTTATTACGTAACATTAATGATCGGTATGATTTAAAACGTGTCTTTATACTAGGTCGCTGACTCAACATATTTTAACAGATACTTATAAATCTTTTAATGAGACCACACTGGCATATTTCCAAGTCAGTTGTGGGTTAGGTACTCTTGACTTTTTTTTCAAAGGTTCTTGTCATGATTCAGATGCTGCATGTTTTTACTTGTTTTAATTTGTTTATCTCCATACTGTTTTGTAAATAATGACGACATTATACAGAACACAAATATAACGCAACGAAGAATTTTCTCTCAAACTAAAATAGGTCGCATACCGATTTACGATATCATATGTACTTAAAAACCTGTTAAATATCCATGATATACCCGGAACTTGGAATTTTGGATTACTTCCAGATTTGAATATTTGAAATATTATTATGTTTATTCAAAGTGTTATGCAATCTTGCATGGATACACAGTTAATTGTTTAGCATGACAAAAACAATTTTAAATATTCGCATTCATATTGCAAGTATCTATATGACTTGTCAGAAAGTATGCTCAACATTTCACTTAATAGTCTATGTCTTGTTCATAATTTATTATTACAAACAAATTATAGTGCAACAAAGATAAAAGTATTGGCAAACGGAAAATATTCATTCAAGTGAATCGAAAAAGATAAAAAAGAACACTTTGTTTTTGCAAAGTAATTTTGAGCCTAAATATGGTTCATATAGGAAAAAGGTAAGGCTTTAGTTTAGCTATTACATACTACATTACATTCAAAGACACAAAACGCTAATTATGGTTTTTTATCAATGCTTGTATCTAGTAAATTTATAAATTAATTTTTATATACATTAAAAATTAGCAAGTAACACTTTCACTGCAGGAGAATATATTTTCTTGTGCAAAACATGATTCGTAGCAAGATCCTTGAGGTACATAATTATGTAATTGTATATGAGAAAAATACAATTGTATACTTAAACTAAACGCATTTAGTACATTATATGAAACTTTAAACAAGAAATTGTTTAATATCCTGGTGTGTTACTTCCTTAGTCACGAATCTTAAATATTGTACTTAATTGATTTTAACATATAGCATGTTTTAAAATAGTAATGTTTGTTTATTGTTTCACAAAAAAAACTTTTATTTTAATGTGCTTGTTCACAAATTACCGGTTGTATAAGAAGTTGATTGGTTGATTGAGACCAAACTCAAAGTTGATTGGTAGATTAAGACCAAACTCACCTCTATATAATGCTCCAGAATTATACAATCAATGATCCTAAAATATGTTTGTTTTTTGTGTCCTGTTATTAATGACTGTTTCATTAATGACTAGTATTGATTTGGGTTTTGTTTTGGTGACTATTTTTAAGTACATATTTTTAGTTTCCAATGTATTTCTTCTATGTTTTTAACTGGAAAACCTGTCTTCATATTTCTAATTTACCCTCGTCTGAAACTAGAAGTCTACATTGTTTATTCGACGCACAGTTTTAGGTAGCTTTCATGGGGAAATGTCTTATATATAAACTCGTCTTAAGAGAAGGTCTGCTCTTGTAAGTATTTGTATGTAAAAACGTTCTTAAATGAAATTTAACAGCATTTATGTGATACTGTCTATGGATTTTACGAATTCCAAATTAACCATAAAAAGAAACCTATTGTTAAAAATATGTACTTAAAAAAGCCACTAGTTTATCAAATTATGAAACAATGAATAAAAGCAAATAAAAATACATTCTTATTCCATTTATTTGAAAATTAGTATAATTTGTCGAAGAAATAATAAATGACTATACTAAGCTATGTTATTACCATGAAAAGTATTAAATTTGAATTATAACGATTTGGAAAAATTATTGAACCTTAGTTTAGACCTGTTATTTGATAGCGGTCTAATGGAATATTACAAATTTAAACTGACCATTGTCTTTCAGACATCAATAACTGTGGCCTTGACCTCTGTTCAATATGTAGGACAGTATTTTAGAACAGACAAACATTAATCACAGTAAACAATACCAATCGACCACTTGGTAAAATGCAAAGATTCATTTTCTTAATTACAACTCCTGTATGTTCTTTGTTCTTTAAAATCTTAGTTACGGTTAAGTCACATTTTGTTCCTCTGATTTAAATATTGCTTTCATTTATGTGTAAAAAAAAACCCATTAGATAGTACTCAAATATTAATTTGGTCTGGTTTATTCCCTTGCTTTATCTGCTGATCATTGTCATATCCAGATACAACCTGTAATATATGAATACCTTTCATTACGATCCAACCTGTGAAACTATATAAAACATTTTAAGATGTGGCACCTTTCAATAACAGTTCATGCACTTTAAATAATAGCTGGTATTTGTGTTATATATTTACTATCCCTGAGCGGGTACCGCTGCTGGTGGAGTAAAACTCCCCGAGGGTATCAATAACTAACTAGGCAGTTCTTTGTGCTGTCAGAAAATGTATAATTTATCAAAATTTCCAGCCGTCTTTATTTTGATATGGATGTGAAATGGCTATACATCTACTGTCTATATACTAAATTTAAACCAAATTGTATGATATATAAATGTGTATTATGTTTTGCTATTTATAATAACGGCGGCGATTTTGGATGCCACAGTTTGTGCAATCTTTAATCTGCATCACCTAGGGACCTTGCACACCAAATAAGGTTCATATAAGTCCAGTAGTTTCTGAGGAGAAGATTTTCAAAGAATTGGCATAATATAGCACCTTATTTGAATATTCTGCCAATAGCGACCCAATAAATTTTTTTTCTGAGAAAACCCGTTGAATATGTTAAATGGCTATGCATCTTCTTTCTATATACCAAATTTGAACTAAGTCATTGATAAATAAACGTGTATCAGCCATTAATATTTTTTTGCTATCTATAGTAACGGCGGCCATCTTGGATGCCAAAGGAAGTTGATTTATGCAAACTTTAATCAGCATCATCTATGGACCTTACACACCAAATTAGGTTCAAATAGGTCCAGTAGTTTCTGAGAAGATTTTCAAAGAATTGGATAAATATCACCTTATTTGAATATTCTGCTAATAGCGACCCAATAAAAATTGTTTTTGAAAAACCCGTTATATATGTTACATGGCTATATATCTACTTTCTATATGCCAAATTTGAACTAAATCGGTTGATAAATAAACGTGTATCAGCCATTTATCACTTTTTGCTATTTATAGTAACGACGGCCATCTTGGATGCCGCAGAGAGTTGATACGTCTGCATTTGTTTGCAAACTTTAATCTGCATCACCTACGGACCTTTCACACAAAATTTGGTTAAAATTATTCCAGTAATTTCAGAGGAGAAGAATAAAGTTGACGCACGAACGCACACACGCACGCTTCACCATGCCATAAGCTCAGCTGGCTATTACCAGTTGAGCTAAAAATTAGTCAGATCGTTTGGTAAATTTATATAGTGCTTAAATACTCATTTAAGATTACCTATCTATTGGCCAGTGAAACATTTCTTTTCTTATAAACTTGAAAACCAATAAAATTATCTACATTCCATACATTCCTTTTTCATTCCGGCATATTTCTAGGTCAAAAAAAATTAAAGAATTGAATTGCACTTTTTCTTTTATTTATTACGTAACATTAATGATCGGTATGATTTAAAACGTGTCTTTATACTAGGTCGCTGACTCAACATATTTTAACAGATACTTATAAATCTTTTAATGAGACCACACTGGCATATTTCCAAGTCAGTTGTGGGTTAGGTACTCTTGACTTTTTTTTCAAAGGTTCTTGTCATGATTCAGATGCTGCATGTTTTTACTTGTTTTAATTTGTTTATCTCCATACTGTTTTGTAAATAATGACGACATTATACAGAACACAAATATAACGCAACGAAGAATTTTCTCTCAAACTAAAATAGGTCGCATACCGATTTACGATATCATATGTACTTAAAAACCTGTTAAATATCCATGATATACCCGGAACTTGGAATTTTGGATTACTTCCAGATTTGAATATTTGAAATATTATTATGTTTATTCAAAGTGTTATGCAATCTTGCATGGATACACAGTTAATTGTTTAGCATGACAAAAACAATTTTAAATATTCGCATTCATATTGCAAGTATCTATATGACTTGTCAGAAAGTATGCTCAACATTTCACTTAATAGTCTATGTCTTGTTCATAATTTATTATTACAAACAAATTATAGTGCAACAAAGATAAAAGTATTGGCAAACGGAAAATATTCATTCAAGTGAATCGAAAAAGATAAAAAAGAACACTTTGTTTTTGCAAAGTAATTTTGAGCCTAAATATGGTTCATATAGGAAAAAAGGTAAGGCTTTAGTTTAGCTATTACATACTACATTACATTCAAAGACACAAAACGCTAATTATGGTTTTTTATCAATGCTTGTATCTAGTAAATTTATAAATTAATTTTTATATACATTAAAAATTAGCAAGTAACACTTTCACTGCAGGAGAATATATTTTCTTGTGCAAAACATGATTCGTAGCAAGATCCTTGAGGTACATAATTATGTAATTGTATATGAGAAAAATACAATTGTATACTTAAACTAAACGCATTTAGTACATTATATGAAACTTTAAACAAGAAATTGTTTAATATCCTGGTGTGTTACTTCCTTAATCACGAATCTTAAATATTGTACTTAATTGATTTTAACATATAGCATGTTTTAAAATAGTAATGTTTGTTTATTGTTTCACAAAAAAAACTTTTATTTTAATGTGCTTGTTCACAAATTACCGGTTGTATAAGAAGTTGATTGGTTGATTGAGACCAAACTCAAAGTTGATTGGTAGATTAAGACCAAACTCACCTCTATATAATGCTCCAGAATTATACAATCAATGATCCTAAAATATGTTTGTTTTTTGTGTCCTGTTATTAATGGCTGTTTCATTAATGACTAGTATTGTTTTGGGTTTTGTTTTGGTGACTATTTTTAAGTACATATTTTTAGTTTCCAATGTATTTCTTCTATGTTTTTAACTGGAAAACCTGTCTTCATATTTCTAATTTACCCTCGTCTGAAACTAGAAGTCTACATTGTTTATTCGACGCACAGTTTTAGGTAGCTTTCATGGGGAAATGTCTTATATATAAACTCGTCTTAAGAGAAGGTCTGCTCTTGTAAGTATTTGTATGTAAAAACGTTCTTAAATGAAATTTAACAGCATTTATGTGATACTGTCTATGGATTTTACAAATTCCAAATTAACCATAAAAAAAACCTATTGTTAAAAATATGTACTTAAAAAGCCACTAGTTTATCAAATTATGAAACAATGAATGAAAGCAAATAAAATACATTCTTATTCCATTTATTTGGAAATTAGTATAATTTGCCAAAGAAATAATAAATGACTATACTAAGCTATGTTATTACCATGAAAAGTATTAAATTTGAATTATAACGATTTGGAAAAATTATTGAACCTTAGTTTAGACCTGTTATTTGATAGCGGTCTAATGGAATATTACAAATTTAAACTGACCATTGTCTTTCAGACATCAATAACTGTGGCCTTGACCTCTGTTCAATATGTAGGACAGTATTTTAGAACAGACAAACATTAATCACAGTAAACAATACCAATCGACCACTTGGTAAAATGCAAAGATTCATTTTCTTAATTACAACTCCTGTATGTTCTTTGTTCTTTAAAATCTTAGTTACGGTTAAGTCACATTTTGTTCCTCTGATTTAAATATTGCTTTCATTTATGTGTAAAAAAAACCCATAAGATAGTACTCAAATGTTAATTTGGTCTGGTTTATTCCCTTGCTTTATCTGCTGATCATTGTCATATCCAGATACAACCTGTAATATATGAATACATTTCATTACGATCCAACCAGTGAAACTATATAAAACATTTTAAGATGTGGCACCTTTCAATAACAGTTCATGCACTTTAAATAATAGCTGGTATTTGTGTTATATATTTACTATCCCTGAGCGGGTACCGCTGCTGGTGGAGTAAAACTCCCCGAGGGTATCCATAACTAACTAGGCAGTTCTTTGTGCTGTCAGAAAATGTATAATTTATCAAAATTTTCAGCCGTCTTAATTTTGAAATTTATTTAAAACTAATGTGAGTTCCCTCATGCAAAACATTTCTTAGCTAAGAAATGTTTTGCATGAGGGAACTCACATTAGTTTTAAATAAATTTCAAATGGATATCCATAACTAACTAGGCAGTTCTTTGTGCTGTCAGAAAATGTATAATTTATCAAAATTTTCAGCCGTCTTAAATTTTGAAATTTATTTAAAACTAATGTGAGTTCCCTCATGCAAAACATTTCTTAGCTGGATTTGGATTTATATAATTTTGGAACTTAAGATTCATCAATTTCATTAATTTTCAGCTGTTTGGCTTATATTTTTATCTATCAAACTTTTCGGTCTTAGTGTCACTGAGTCACTGATGAGGAATGAATCTCCGAAAGTGCACATCTGGCACATTGAAATTTAACTAGTATTTGTGTTATATATTTATAGCAATAAAATAACAAGAAAGATTATTTATTAATTAAGTACCCGCTAAATGGTTCATAAAGTTTTATTTTATACATAGTTTATTACAAAAATCAGGCTTGTGATTAAAGAAATATTAATTCAATAAGACAATTAATCTACATACAAAATTCAATTCATGAGGATACAATAAAACGAAGTACCACTAAAATTAGTAACATAAAATTTTCTGAAAATCATCAATTAATGTTTAAAATATTAGCATACCTTTCCCTTATTCTTTGCCTATTGCCTTTTTCGTAAATCTCGGTACAATCTGGGCTTCGCTAGTTAGTGCAGGAATGTCAGTCTCTTCTAGTGAAGGTTAATTGCTTCAGCTATCAGTTCCTACAAAAGTTCATTTTCTATAGATTGTTATATATATTTTGGAATTTAGATTCATTAATTTTTAATTATTTGTCTCATGTTTTTATCTATCAATCTTTTCGACCCCTAGTGTCACTGACGAAGAATGATTTTCCGAAATGTGCTCAAATGGTACTTCAAACTTCAATAGGTTTTTGTGTTACATATTTGCCAATGTCAATATGAATATAATTTTTAAGTAAATGTTTTAGTGTTCTTAAGACTACTTATATTGGCCTTGTCAACATTTTAAAAAGTTCAGAATATAGAAAATTTTCTTAAATTTCGGAACGCGTATAATTCTGAAAATTACATCATTTGTTTCTTATTTGTTTCTTATGAAAATTAAATGATGGTAATTTTTATTTACATGAATGCATATGTTTGATGCTTACAGTTTGTGATGATGCATAGCGGCTCTGAAGAAATAAACATAGGCTTACCCATATAGGATGATTTTCTAGTTCAGCAGACATGTTTTGTTCCGGGATTGACGTCTGATTCCCAGTTCCTTAATCCTATTTTACATTGAAAACGTTCTCATTGCTGCAAACTAATAGCTATAAATTAATGTATTAAAACTAAATAGCCCATGGCATTTGAACATTAAAGTCTCGCCTCAAAAGAATGTTTAGGCAGAATTCTGAATTACGCAACTTATCAATCTATGCATTTCATCTTAACGTAATCGTTTATGAAAGTGATGTGAATTTCAATATATAAATTATTATAAATAAACATGATATCACTATATAAATTTGTCAGTCAAACAGCTGAGTTTATTTCAGAACATTTATTCACATACCTGAGGTAAAATCTGTCAAATCTTTCCGTTTTTTAAGTTGCTGCAAATTTTGAATGCACTAGAGGGTGAGTGAGTTGAGTAATGGTGTAAAACGTCCCAGTCAAGAATATTTTACTTATATCGAGACATCGCCAGGCAAAGGCGAAAGTACAGGAATTTTGTCTGTGCGTTGAGCTGATGGCTTTATACAGCAGGGTTCTTTATCGTGCCACGCCTACCGTGACAAGGGACCTCGATTATTTTCAGTTCTCATCCGAAAGAACCGTGACTTTCAATTCGTAATGCTGAGTGCTTGGCGAAAGAACAGTCACTACCCACTTTAAAGTCTTGAGTCAGACCCGGTCGGGGTTCGAACACACGACCTTCCATTTACAGAGCGAGCACTCTACCAACTGAGGTACCGCGGTGGTTTAAATGCACTAGAACCTTTGACCTTAAAACTTTCAAAGTGTTGATATTACTTTCAATTTTATTTTGTCATTTTTCTAAAATATTAAGCGTTTTCATGGGAAAGAACACTTATGAATTATATGAATGATAATGCATTGTCTTATTTAAACAAACTCTCTCTCTCTCTCTCTCTCTCTCTCTCTCTCTCTCTCTGTGTGTGTGTGTGTGTGTTTGTGTGTGTGTGTGACGAGAGACAAAATAATTATCTTTTTCATAATCAGACAAAAAACAGTCATAGTACATATGAGACATTGGTGGATGAAATCATTTAACTCATGTGCCGCTATGGGAACCAGTGCTTCGTAAATTTTTTAATGAAAAAGGCCTTGTTTGTGTAATGAAGGTGCATTAGTTAATTTGCTACCATACCAATGTATTTATTTTTTGTCTTTGTCAAAAGACCAAACATATTCAGTAATTTACGAATACCTTCCTAATGTTAGTATAATCGTATGCATTTTATTGTTTGTTTCTCGTTCTAGTTCACGCCGATTCTTTTATTTGTCACATACCTAAAAGCAATAGTCTAATGAACCATTAATTCGACAATGATAGAACAATAATATATATAATATAAATCAAAAACGTTTGGATTTCCTCCAAAAGATAATGTCATAAATATCCGTGTTTGTTTATCTATTTTTAGATCAAACGAAACTGTCTTAAATTATAATGTACCACTAGCTGATCCATCAAAGCAATGAAAACTAGCAATTGTGTTTTCTATAATTTTTGTGGTTCTTAACAATAACTGCAAAAATTGTTTTAATTTCCCCTACATTGGATACTTAATGCACAAGCTTTGTGATTGTTTCATTATATCTACGATTACTTCCGCAATCAATTATATTATACTTGAAATTTACAAGACAGAAATCCTGACTATGAATTAAAACAGTACATTGAAAACAAACGTATGTTACATTTATTTTATCACTTCATATAATTGTGACATTATAATAATTTAACTTTATGCGACAAAAGTTTTGTAATTTTACCACATAATTATATTCAGCCATGATTCAATGCAAAATCGGAAAAAATAATTCGTTGTATTTAATTCATGTCGAGTTTACGCATGTTAGTTTTTGAAATTAATTAATTGTTTAATTTAGTATTTCGTTTTGCTTAGAAAGCAGTCCCGAGAGTCGACACAACGCACATAATATCACTTACCTACAAAATTTAGAAGATGAGGAATATGGAGTGTTGTTGGGTATCTATCTATATTCGTCATATTATCTCAAACTAATATAGGAAAGCAATATTTAAATATTCAAACACACATCCAAGATATATCCCAAGAAACGTATGTATGCCACATCCAGTGAAAATTGTCAAGTTCGCGCTTCGTTTGTTGATCGGTAAAACTGACAAATCAGCTCCATGCCTTTATAATCAATATCACAGGGATGTATTAGCAACTTCTCAAAACTATGATATATGGTTTACTACAAAATCTCCTTCTAAACGATCATTTCTAATTTTAAGAGATATTTGCACTGCATCAGGCGTAGAAAATAAGTATACTCGTCACTGTTTAAGCCACTGCCATCCAACATAATGTTCATGTTCAATCACAAACGGGAATTTTCATTAAGATTATACATGTACACTCAACAAAGTCAACAATCTAGAAAAGATCCCTCAGTAAATCCTTGTCATATATATCATTTCAGTTTCACGCATGATATTTTTTATACATAATATTAATTTAATTTTTGCTTTTAAAATGTATATAAAATGATATTTAGAACCTGTGCTTAAGGATGGTACTAGTATTACAATTATAATAAAAAATGCATTCTACATAACGCGCTGGAATAGCGATATAAATTATTGTAACAATATTATTTTGCACCATTATGTAAAATGTACGCATAAAGTTGTTTATATATGCTACACATTTTATGTTACTTAATAATCATTGTTAAAAACTTTTTGTTAACATGGCCATAAATATAACGAATGATATTTTATGTGTATCAGACTTACCTGGACAATCCCATGGTAGAAGTTTAAATTAACGACTGACGTCGGTAAATGACATGCAATTACATTTACAATCTATACATACTTTAGACTTTATTCTTTCGTAGGATTGTTTGTTGCTTTACACATGTGCAAATCGTACCTGAATGTTCATTGGTAATTACATCACCAAAACCACAAATATTTTTCAACCATTTATGTTATTGGATATGTTGAATGCATACTTGGTTATTAAGTTTTTAAATTCACATTGACTTCAACGAATCAAGAACTTTGATTGATAAAAATTACTTTGCCATGAAAATAATTTGTAAAATATTGATATTGTGCAAACTTTATTAAATTTCATAGTATGCAGCTTTAAAATTATCTCTATTTTTGTTTTCAAGTTAATGTCAGCATCATTTATTTTAATCCTAAAAGTATAAACATGAAAAAAGCTTTACGGGACTTTATTCAGTAAAGTATTTACTGTTCGTTGGATATTTTGTACAATCTTCGAAATCGGGTTTTTTATCGGAATTCAAACAGTAAAATGTTTTAATATTCATGCAAGAATAGTGAAATATTAAATTACACAACAAAAAATTGGAAATCATTTGTACGTATTTAATCACCATTGTTTAAAATTGCAATCTTGAAATATGATATATAACCCCTTGATGGACCATGATTTTCATTATCGACGAAATTATTTTAATTAGGACATCAAACTAATATATTATTCTGAGAATTTTCTTATAAATTAAAAATTGCGATTGCCGTAGGTACTGAGGTTTTTTCAATAATTTAAAATTTTAATTTAAAATCTATCTGTTGATCAAGTATATCTGATTATACTTGTAAGAAATATTATTATAAACTTATTATTGTCATTTACCTTATCACGATGACAGAATTCTATATTTAAATTATATGTTTTAAAAAACTTGGATCAAAATAGAACTTATGTAATGATGATCACAAGCAAAACCGAAACAAGTTGATGAAGGATATAATTATTTAAGGAGAAAATTAAAGTTTTCTTTATCGAAAAGATATTTAAATACCTTTAATTTCTGTTAAACAAATTTTGCTTAACAGTCAATTTAGGGACACGTAAAAAACAGTGACTCTGCACCTAGACTGTTTGGTTTTATGTATTACGATATATTGTTTTAAGCAGCCATCAAATTTTCTTTTGATAAGGAATTTTGGGGTCTTGATAACTTAACGATTTTTTGCATCAGTCTTATTTATTCAGTTAAAGTTCCTTGACTTGCTTTCTAAATATAAAGTTGTATATTTTATTTGCATATGTTTTCCTAAATGCAAATAAAATAAAATATCAAGTATTTTCTATTGTTTAGCGAATCATCTTATAGACAGTGTATGTCAAAAAGTAGAAGCGTGAAGGGCTTTTAAAAGAAACTTTCGAGTTGAGTTTCAAAACCATTAGCAATATTCATGATTTAAATTCTTTGTCTTGCATGTTGTTAAGTTTTATTGGTAATAATGGAAGTTTCCTAGTGCACATTTCAAGCTGCAAGTTTTCTGTTATATTTCACGGCTTTTAACTATTCAATTACAGTTTATTTGTGAGTCGATTATGTAGGAGTAAACGTAATTCATATTTAATTATTAATTTTGTTAAACATTGAACGTCTGCCAACATAGTGTTCATGTTCTTGGCATGTTTCCAGGTCATATGGGAAATCATCAACTCGCTACCAATTTCTCAAGGTTACATTCCACAAATCATGACATTATTTAAGCCATATTGTGGGTGGAAATCAGTATTTTTTTTAAAGATTTGCTTTTAGATAGCATTTAAGCAGATCCACATGAATTTAAATGTAGTCATTGAGTTTATTGTCATCACTTAACTGTGATATATAACATTGCGAACAGCACGTAAAAACCTCAACAAACAGTACAGTCAAGGTAAAGTATCATGAAAAAATGAAAAAATAATAGTTATTGTAAGACATCAAAGACATCCATCAAATTAAATTCCGATAATTAGTTTCTACAATGATAAATTCATCGTAATTTTATCTTCAAATTTGTTGGTTCCTCCAATTTATTCAATGCAATAAATCATACAAATTTCGTTTATACTCATACTTTTTCGCCGGAAACGTATTGCTACAATATTCATGAGAATAATATCCTTGACCAGAGCAGAGGCTTCTCTGACTTGGGACGGAAGTGCTTAAGACTTTCGGTAATTTGTTATTTCCTAGTACATTTTTTTTCATAAATCTTTCTTCTGTTTTATTTTTCTTAATTTAGCTACCTACTTTTTATGAAACACTGTTAATTAATCCGAGTATTGTGACTTTAATTTTTGTGACATGACTGGTTTCAAAATCCATTTAAACTAAGTTAAGGGCTTACCATTATCAAAATAATTAGATATGTCACCCTTACATTATCGTATGATTTTGCGTTTTTATAAACATTATCCGCATGGATACATTAAGTAAGAATCATACGTGTTATCACAAGTTAATAAATATGACGTTCCTCTAGACAACATGGTGCACTATAGATTGCTTTTATATAAATATTGGTCAGTCTTATCGGTGGTCAATATTTTTTATCTTTAAAAGTCTTTTCACTTTACGTTTGTTTCTTTTTTATCTTCTATGTTTGTTATTCGTTTTTTGTGTCACATATTGTTATATTGCCTTTTTCTCAATTTCCTGTTTGCAAACGTCAAGTTACCCACTATCCAAGTTTAAATAAAATAAATAAAGAATAAAAATTAACGAAATTAACAAAATTTCGAATTTATGGCAATGTTAAAATTCAACAAAAACGTGATTTAGCACAACTTTAAAGGACCTTGTTTATTGGAATAAACGTAAGATCTAAATACTATAACATTTGTCACATAAAGAATAATAATGAAAAAGAAATACTATATGTGTAAAATGTCAGTGTTTGATTTATTTATCGACTAAATACTATATGTGTAAAATGTCAGTGTTTGATTTATTTATCGACTAAATACTATATGTGTAAAATGTCAGTGTTTGATTTATTTATCGACTAAATACTATATGTGTAAAATGTCAGTGTTTGATTTATTTATCGACTAAATGGTAAATGATATTAAATATTTCTCATAATTTGTAGCGGAGCTTTGGAAAAACGGACTCCTAGATTACAGTTTACAGATTACCCTTGTTATTACACTTATTTCTATTTTTAAGAGATGCCTAAATGTAAACTGGTTTGCTGTTATGGTTTGCAATTGTGTCATTGAATTGTATTCTTAACAATCTATGTCAAGCAATGGAAATTTTTTTGCAAGGCTAAACTGCTTGTTTAACAAGCTATATTTCGGGTTTCAGAAACTAGAAGAAATAAAAATTTTCATAAAGCTAGCTGTTATTTTTTAGTAGGATATGCATTAAATGGAGACAGTGGGAAGCACTTGGATTCGTAAGTTGACACATAAGACCATGTGACAATTGTTTGCCTTATTTACAGTGTAAAAAACTTCATAAGGAACTTAATCTGAATTTCCTAATACCTTTATACACATTGTGCTTGCAGGCTAAATATTTTTATGTTAGAGTTTTGCTAGGTCATGTGGTCTTGTTTTAAAATAGGATGGCGAAAATCGACACCTAGGAAATCGATATACATTCTCAAACTAGTTGCTTTGAGATTTGAAATTTAAAGATATTTAAAGACAAGTAAATCGTTATTAGAGCGAGATTACTTTTCTACATTACTAATATTTTCAGTCCAAAGCAAAAACGAGGAGCCACCTCTTCCCTCACAAGTTGGTATAGAAAAAATATCGGATTTTTAATGCAGAAATGTTTCTGCCCTTACACACACCAACCAGGCGTAAAGTGTGTTAAGGTCAAAGGAAATTCAGACTGATAAGGAACTTACATGTAAAATATTTAAATTATAGACCTAAAGGTTATGGATTGCTCAGATTTTTTTTGAATCTTTTATCCCTTTTAACAATAGGGAAAGATTCCATTGAACGTAAATGACTAAGTATTATTAGAAAATATATAGATTTTAGATAAATAAATATTAAGCTTTGTATTTCTGGTATTTACCAACATGTTCATATTATGTTGTATTTAAAATTTGAACAGGAAGAAGGTACTTTGATATAAAATATCCTGATTCTTAGAATGTTTAGATTTAACATTTCCTGTTTAAGGAAAGTTCCGTGTATAATATAAAGTCACACTTTATGACCGGGAACCTCTATCTGCGTATGATAGCAAAAACATTAATTGTATAAAATGCAAATTGATTCTATAATGTGTATGTAATTTTGCATTTTATTATAAATAAAACACAAACATACCAGTCCATGACTAAATCACAATTGAAAAACGAAAGAGAATCTTTGAAAACTGAGAAATTTAATTATACACGTGAACTTCCATCAAGGAAGTGAGGCCTGGTGCTCCGAAAGGGTAAGCACCTCCAGTCTAGCTAGCTACACCCATCACATTATCTGATAAATTGTTATGCTTTATTTTGTTCTTTTTTGATTGTATTCTTTATTGCTTTATCAATTTCAAGTACATGATTTTCATCTTCAAAATGCCTCTTGTCAAATGACAAAGTTTTTGTTACACCGCAATAAATCGCATATGTATCATATTATCAACAATAGCATTTAGTTTTTTTATGTCAAGATTTTAAATCTATGTCTTGCTCATGTGGATTTTAATTCACGGCATGCATATTTGGTTACACAAATTAACCTTTTACCAACATACTTCAGGTTGATTTTTACTATTTAGATACAATTTATTTCAAAATGTACCTTACATTAGAAGGGTCCTACTTAGACTTTGATGATCTAAGTTTGTCAAGTATAATAATAATAATTATAATAATAATAATAATAATAAAAATAATAAATTAAAAACATTTTTGCCTACATAATTATCTCTATTTTGATGGGAGAAAAGGGAAAAGCTACAAACATTTTTCAGGCTTACTGAATATATATTGTTGTATATATAAATCAGGATGATGTAAACTAAAGTTGTAAAATGTTACTGGTTAAAAAAACAATAGTGTCACTGATAATGATTATACTTTATTTAAATATACAATTTAATCACAATAATATGTATGAAACGACATCTAAATAAACGTACGGTTGAAGCAATTTAAAAGAAATCAATATTTATTTTTACATATAATGCACTACATCATTTTTTCTGTTCGCTTACCTTCCAGTGGTTTTTATCACAGGGGTCTTACCTATCGAGTAGTCTAGAGCGTGCTTACGGATCAGTGCCTCTAATCACCTGGGTTTGAATCCCACTCAATCAAATCCAAGTTTTATGATTTTTTCCAGGCACTCCAGTTTCCTTTACCATTCAAGTTCAGACCGCCTCGAAAAAGTGAAAGAATCTTGATTGTGGCGAAAAACATAATTACTTTTACCAACTTCTTAGCTGTATAAATATTGTTTTAAAATAAATGCAATTTTTACAAATGACCTTTCACTACAAATATTCTGAAAGAATGATGATTTAAAATCCATTTACATTTTAGCTATAAAAGTAACCAAATACGTTGTATATTCTTATGATTGTCAAATTATTGGTAGTCATATAACACATTATTTATGGTTCGTTATTTTTTATAAAAGTAATTGACATTAAAACAGTAGGAGACTGACGGTAGCAATATGAAACGATAATGTTGGTCTAAAATTAAAATTAACAATTATATATAAAAAATAAAACACAAGCATACCAATCCTTGTCCAAATCACAATCCCCAAAACAAAGTAAAACCTTGAAAGATGGCAAATTTAGTAATACACGTGAACTTCCATTAAGGAAGTGAGGCCGGGTGCTCCGGAAGGGTAAGTATAAATGACTCAGGTCTCAATGAATGATATCAAGAAAAAGTTTTTTCAGATTTGTAAGTATCGTCTGCTAGACAAACCCTGACCGTACCCTTAATATTTGTTCTACAAACAGGACAGTCTTTCAGAGCAGGTGAACATTGCGCACAGCAAACTAAATGACCACATGGTAAGAATACGATAGATACAGTTTCTTCACAGCAGATTTTGCACGTTTTTTGCTCTTTAAGCTCTTCATTTTCACTTAATAGTGTTTTATAATCCTTTGATTTAGATATTGTTTTAATTGTATGAATGGCACGTCCAGTAGATGGCACTTTGATGATTTGGTTAACAGTTTGTTTCTGTCCATATCCTTCTTTTTGTCGTTGAAGTTCCTCTTCATATCCTAGTACAACCTGGAGGATATTTGTCCCTGTCATTCCAATCCAACCTAACAAAATATTTTATATAATGAAATTGCATTTATTTTAAAATGGTGCAGTTAGAAAATAGCATCAAACAAGGTAATATACTTTAAATCACGAAAACTTATATCAGATAGCACAAAAAGATAACATAATATTATCTGAATATCTTTACAGTGATACTAACCTTTTTCATTGAGAATCTCGTCAACTGCCTTCTTCACAATTCTAGGTAAGTATCCCAAGTCTAAAACACTCTGGGCTGCACTTGTCAATAGAGGGTTTTTTCTTTCTGTTGGTGAAGGTTTAAAGCTCGATGTATCAGTTCCTATAAAATTGCATTCTTTAGTAAAGTTAGTGCTTAACTGGCAGAGTAACAATCAAAATTTCTATGTTGCAGTAGTTAAAGGTGTTTAAATTCGAAATATGGTTTTAATAGTCTTTTGGACATGTACTGTATCTTTTATGCTTTTAATGTATTATTTTTGTTGTTTTTTATTATCTGATTACATTAAAATTAAAGATTTTTGAGGGTTAAAGTTCTTAAGGGTTGGGAATAATTATCCTGTAAATATTGTGAATCTAAAATATATAGATTTTTTTCACTCGACATTTTCCCTTTGTAGTAAATTTGTCTTGCAAATTTAAGTTCACCTTATATTGTCTTGGAAATTAGAAAACTTTGTACATTTACCATTCGTGACAGGAGGAGAGTCTGCTTCAATATCTTTCCCATTGTTTCCGGAATTTTTTGAAAGTGCCTCTTCCTATAAATACAAAATCGAATAGACCAAATGATTAAGTCAAATTAACCATTTATTGAATTTTCAATATTAAATATATGGATATATGAAAAATTAATGTCAAATGAAAAAAATCAAACCGTTTAATTTTACTATCTTGCTTACAAGATAGTATATTTATCAGTGTCACATATATAATCAATCTATTATTTCATAACATTCATACTGAAAGGCTTGTTCTACTAAAAGCATGG
The DNA here is from genome assembly GCA_029721355.1 of Tegillarca granosa. Lineage (NCBI taxonomy): Eukaryota > Metazoa > Mollusca > Bivalvia > Arcoida > Arcidae > Tegillarca > Tegillarca granosa. Next base: position 10,726,382 of record CM056596.1, on the reverse strand, counting down.
AAAACAACTATCTATGAACAAATTTGTAATTATTGGATGAGGATGTAAATTAATATATGATCTCTGGTTAATATTATATATGAAATGGTATAGTTAACTGACATCATTAACCTACTCTCCGTCTCTCTCTCTTTCTCTCTCTCTCTCTCCTAAAGTTAACATATATATTAACACTTAATGTAGTGCGTATAGATGTAATAACATTTTGTTGATGATGCTTATATATTATTGTTATTTTCATATTTTTTGAATGTATGTTAATAAAAAAATTAAAATATTTAATTTTCGAGAAGTACGTTTGAAAGTCCACTTTTAACAAATATTTTTGGAGAAATCAATTAGAATAAATAAATCATAGAGAGATTATGCTGATTACACTGAATAAACTTAGGCTCAAAGAGTATGACAAGAAAAAACAAATGATCAAAGAACTACAAAAGACACGAAAACGTTCTTCTTGAGAAAACAAACGTTTTTTCAAAATAATTTCTACATCTTTGTACAAACATATCGGACAAATTAAACTATAAAATACATGGTTTCTGCTTACTATTTGTGCTTGACGAACAGCTTTTTGTACCAAATCAACAAACGCCTGTCCCTTTTTTTCGCGAAGATAGCAACATTTACTTGACCATCGGGCATGTTCCACCCAGGGGTCATCTTCTGGGTCCCAGTTCCGTAGTCCTATTCCACATTGGAAGCATCTAACGCAGTCATTACCATTGCTTGAAGCTAAAATATGTTTATGTTTTGTTTTATAAATAAAACAAACATACCAGTCCTTGTCCATATCACAATCCCAAAAACAAAGTAAAAACTTTGCAAACTGGCAAAGTATGTTATACACGTGAACTTCCATCAAGGAAGTGAGGCCGGGTGCTCCGGAAGGGTAAGCACCTCCTGTCTATCTAGCTACACCCGTCACGTGCAAGTTTTGTAAATTTTAATAAGTTTATTAATAATTAGCGAATCCAATTACCTAGATGAAGTGTTTGACTCCATAGATTACAACTAAATTGTGCTAACGTTTGCTAAAGTATGTTTTGTACTATGCATAAGTAGTTAACTTGACATTTGAGAAAATAATATATTTTTTTATACATGTTTAAGGGTATAAATAAACCTTGCATATCAGATCTTGCTTTTATATATATATATATATATATATATATATATATATATATATATATATATATATATATATATATATATATATATATATATATTACCAATCTTATTTGAGATCATTTATATATCCTTCAATATGACTCCTGTTTTAATTCTTAATTTCTAAATCGTTTAATTATAATTATTATTATTGTTGTTGTTGTTGATGTTGGTGGTGGTTCTACAATTTATGGTGAATCTGACGTTATCCTTTACAATTAACTGTGTTTATTCAAGTGTCATTGTTTTAATGGCAGATGATGTTCACTATGTGGAAATTTAACATAATTTTGTTTTGTTTTATTTGAGTTTTTTTCGGAGGGTACATGTTTTAAAGAAATCTTTACTTCTGGGTTAAAGATGTGGAAGGTCTTACACTTTTCTACATAAGTTTTATTAATAACCAGCTAACGCTCGTCCACGGTCTGAAGTATCTCAGTCTATTTTTCCTGTTTATGTCTTTATTTCAATATCTCGCAATATGTCCTAGTTACATTGATTATGTATGTTTAAGCTCAAATTTCTTTATTTTATTTAGTACACATAACTGGTGTTAAAATTATTCCAGTAACAGAATAGAAATATAAATTATAAACTGATTAAATGCTTATACTTGTGGAAAGATAAAAATGAATAAAATCATTCATACAAAACTATTATAGATCGTTTAGCGTGTTTAATTTAAACTCGGTAGTTGACAAAAAAGATGATTTAGTGTCTTAATATGATGCACATTTAAAACGTCAACATATCTAGCATGCATCAATGAAAAATTGTGGTAGTTTTAAATTTTATATGGTTGAGATTTATTTTTGAAAAATAATTATTTTTATTCTGCATGTTATGAAATTTCTTCTAATAAGTCATTCAAACCTTGTAATAAATTCACTTACTTGGTACACGTACATGTAATTATATTGAACTAAATATTTTTGGTTTTTTTTAAGTGTTTTAGTCTTTTTTATTCTTTAATTTAAAAATAACTAAAATTTCAATTATTAATCGCGGGAATTGCAATCATACTGAAAAGCAAAAAATGTTTCTTTTAAAGCTGGCGCTATCCCAAGCGTTACTTGCGTTATTGTAAGGTACATTTATAAATTACCTAAAAAACGTGTATCATGTGACGTGTTTAACCTATTTAATGTAACTTAGACATAGACAGATGGGCGCTGGAATTCAGGTGTATATATAAAACATAAATATGATACACATTAAAAGTTAATTTTTTTTTTGTTTTCATATTATTCTATAAATAACTGTACTCGTGCTTTTAATTCATTTTTTTAAAAACACGAAACACAACAGTTTAAAAACTATGTGGCCATAAGTACAATTTTCAGACTTAAGGGACTATGGGAATTACATAAATGATCTTAATTTCACGGATTCAAGTGAAAACTAATAAATAGCTACATTATTGCTTGATTTTTACACCGATCTTTGCCTATTTTTAATTTATGAATTTTCTCATTGTTGCAAATTTTATGTTTTATTATTCATTCATTACAATACTGATAATATAAGATAAAGTACTGGAAAGACAAAATATGACGTTTAATAGCTTTTAATGATTCACGCCTGGCATTGTGCCAATGTACCGGTATTACAGATTTAGAATATATGTGGAAATTTGATATTGAAAAATGCCGTCGTCAATATGTGACACGTGATTGGTTAAAGCTTAACGTGTTTTCTCGGAAAAAAAACTGTGGTAAGAAATATATCTCTCAAATGGTTTTCATTCAAAAACAGAAGTATAGTGATTCACACTTAATAATTGTAGCCGCTGTTCAAAATGTAGTAGAAAAAACAAACATTTCGTAAAAGCATCTAGAACAGATCATGAATATGGAAAGGTGTTTGATAAGGTAATCACTTGCCACAGACTTCAATTATCTGGATTTGGTATGTAAACGATAGGTTTTTCAAACAATTTATTTAAAAACAATTATTGTGACAAGAAAAATTTCAATTTTATGACGGTTGATATTTGTCAACTGTTTTAAGTGCTATAGAAACTCAGTCTCAAAGGTCAATGTTAAAAAGCGGCAAACCCTGTACAGCGCAAAGTATAAAAAAGACCCTAACTTCGATAATTTTAGACATATAAATGAATGTTTTAAAAACAATAGAACAATAGAAATAAAAAAAATTACTTACTAGCATGGAAAAATCCTCCATCTGCCATTTCTTCTGCAGTTTTAAGATTAACGGGCCAATCTTTGTAACTTGCTTTTCTAGCGGAATACGTTAAGTATAGAGGATACCTAGGCGGTGACTGTTGTAGAATGGAATGTTTTGTAAGCATTGGGAGATTTTGCTGAGCATGTACTGTTTGGGGATTTGCTGGAGAAAGCCCTGCGATACCAAGCTCATTGCTGCTGTGGGGTGTATAACTGTTTCTCAAAGTATCATGTCGATTTGATTGATTATTTTTGACTGAATTCAAATTTTGGTTGCCGTTGTTAACAAATCCTGAAAAATCCAGTGGATTTTCATTGTTTTCTGGACTGTTATTTCTTGGGTTACACCAGTAACCAGTTTTTCGATGTCCTTGGGGAAAATTGTCTGTTTCGAGGTCTTGATTTTCGTTCTTTGCCGCACTAAATCCGCGGAAATCATTCTCCGAGGAGTTGTTCGTTATTGTTTGACGACTGTTACGACTGTTTGTCCTTTCGCTATTAGTGCTTCTACTGTGGTAAAATCTCTCGGACTGATAAGGTCGACGTTCTGTATCAGAAACGGGTATTCTCAGTATGGAAGTTACATCGCTGGTTAGAGAACCAAAACTATCAGGTCCCTGTACTGACATTTCTGATTTTCTTTCTTTTCTTTTTCTTCGACTTATATCTTATGATTAACTGTCTCTTTATATCTCTGCAATTTTTGTTGATATAATTCTTCTCATAAGACTTGAACATTTATCTTAGCTAAAAATAAAATAAATAATTATTCAGATGATAACTTAAAAATACGGTTATAGAAAATTTATAATCTATAAAAAAGTTTGAGTTTTTTTTAAAAAAAAGTGGTACATATAAAAATATAACAAAAAATATTCCAAATAAAACACGAGAAAATATAGGTATACGAGAGCCTAACAATACTGAAAAAATAAAAAAAATATAGAAAACACATTTGATTAACAAAGTTCACTTAATTAGACAAATTAATGACAAATAATGTTTAAAGCATTACTTGACATTACTTCAGAGGATCTAACAATATTTAATTTTCTTCTTTCATATCTTTATATATTGATAACGTTGGCTATAACCAAATTACTTGGTCGTCATTTACTTAGTTTCTGATGATTGTGTTTGTATCTGGAAATAGCAAAATTGTAGGGGTAACATAAAGAGACTTATAGACCTTGTTACAATACTGAAAACGTACATTATAAACTGGTTGTATTCGTGTATATACTTACATTGAAAGTAGAACTATAACAATCATTTTTTATATTAATACAATGATAATTTCTGAGATCACAGATGCATAAAGATATTTAAATTTTCTGAAAAACTATATTCTTATATTATAGATATTGATATAATGATCATTTACATATATAGGTCAAGTTATTGTAATCAAATTTCAATGTTACACACTTATAAAAATACTGAAATGTTTAATATTTTAATGTATTTCAATCTGCCCCTCTGAAACTATATTAATAAAACAAACATAAATTAGACTCTGTTGGTTTCTTATATAAGCAAGTGCCGTGAGTTTATTCAAAACGTGTTGTGACTAAGATTGTTTAGTATTTATGTAGATAGATACCATCTAACAAAAATAATTGTAATTTGGATTTAAAAAAACTATTCTTTAAAATTAGTTTAGCCATATTCATAGGTGCTTAAGAATTAAATCGACAAAATTCTTATCTTTTCTAAATGAATATTCAAAATATATTATTAATTTTGTCCACGGTTGCGTTAATGTTATGCAGTAGCGTATTTAAAATATTATCATCATCTTAAATGACAACTGAAAAAAGACAAGAATCTCACAGAATGCTTTAAAGCTGCATTAAGTTTTTCAATTTTCTGAATTTTTTTGATTTTCTAAAAATATATTTTTTAAAAATAGATATCTTCTAACCACGATCCGTGACATTAATTTCTAAAATTTCATTTCTTTCAGCTTTAAATAAACGGAATCCTCTGACCGGTTTGTCAGTGTTTTACGATGGCAATTATGAGCTTGGAGCGTGCACATGGATGTACGGAAAACCCCTAGAATCGAAGATGAAACATGACTGAATAATATTGTATTAATTGTCCTTCATTAATATCTAGATGTATTTGAAATGGTGTTATGTATCCCTTACTAAGTCACAAATGACAAATTCAACGAAGCTCTGTGTTTAATTTATCGTATTTCACCGTTTTGAAAGTTGTGTTTAAATGACCCGGGTTTTGATGACATAACCATGTTTTAAAATTAGATCCCAAATGCTGCATCTCGCTGGGTAAATACTGTAATTTCTGTATTTATTCGAGCTTTTATCGTTGAACCAAATGTAACATTGTTCATTAGGAACATCATTAATTAGATTAGCACCGTTTTAATTTTTTCTTTTGAAAACTTAATGCAGCTTTGAAGAAGAACTTACCTGTGTTAATATTTTGTTAATCCAAAATTATAACAAAGACGTCCACTAATTAGTTGGACAGCCAAGAAGATAAACTTTTAAAAGACCGTGGGTTGATGGGTAATATATAACCTTGAATGATTTTTTGTAAATCAAACATTTTAAAAACAATTTTATTCTAAATGCTTTTATTTGCCAATATAATAAATGTACCAGGTACTCAAGTTATGTGACGTTATGTCATTTTACTATTCGATAATTAATTTTGAACCAGGATATTTGACGTCTTGCAAATAGTTAAATCAATAAATGATTATTATACCTATGAATAGATCCAGTAAAATCAGTCCAATTTTTAATGAGATATGGCTTTTCATTAATAGTTGCTAAGTACATGTTTTTTAGGTTGCATAACATTCTATATCTATTTAAAACAATTTACCTCAAAAAGGCAATAGATAGAGAGAACAAATTGTATTGGTTTTTATGTGTTTCTAAATTTGTGGTATTTTACTCACCTGCTGTTGTATTCTCATTAGGTATCTATCTGGTTTATCTTGTTTTCTTATTTTTATGCGTTTTACTGTCTTAGTCTTGTGTCATTTATTCTGTTAGTAATAGTTATTTTTATGGGAATTTGGTATACATTTGCTAATATGAGCGATATTAAATGCATAACTAGTTCTGCTTTAATATCAAAATCATAATGTTACAAGTTTGGTGTCAGATTCGTCGATGTTTATGTTTAAAAGTATATACCTAAAAAGTACTTTATGGAATTTCAAAATACACAAGTAGAATTCAAACAATGAAATGTTTTCATACAAAGAACCCTTTTCCATCCACATTTAAGTGTTATTACTGCAATGATATTTGTAAAAAGTTTTCAGTATTTAATTTTGAATTTTGTTTAGTTTAAAATCAAACATTTCCATATACAAGGCAATTTTTTTATTTTTCTATCAGCTGCCATTGACGCTTTGTCTTTAATATTGTAGGATTCCTTTTAAAGTAGATAAAATTCAAGGTGATTTTAATCTTAAGATATTTTATTACATAATAAGCATCCGCTTTCTGTTTTCAAGCTTGGTGTTGGCGTCAAAATTCCCCTCCTAAAAAGAAAAGTTTCTTTTTTAATGTTTTACCGCTTTTTCCTCATATCTGTGTTTCTAAGAAGTGTTTAAAAGACAAAACCAACAGGAAGCATATATCTTAAGAAAAGTATTCCTTTGTTAGTTTTCGGGAGCATTTTAGTGTTTAATTATTTTATTCTGGAATATATACGAGAAATAAGAAAAACAAGCTTCGAATGTTTTAAGCTGATAAATCAGATGTGAGCCTATATATAATGAGAATATAACCAATTGCAATTGCGAAAAAAATTATTTCTGTGAAATGAAGTACAATTCACGTTAATTGAACCCTTCATATCAAAATCTAGGAATACAGCCCGCCATAACATTTATAAAATCAAAAACGCATATACCAGTCTCTACTTTTAACTCGTTTTTACGTTAAATCATGCTTTTAATTGAATACAGAACTATTGTCAGTCTAGTGAATGTTCATTAGAAATACATAATCCCAATCAAAATATAATAATGCAAAATAATCCAGACAAAAAAACAAGAAGAAATCATACAGAACATTTTTGCCATTGATAGAGAGTGGTTTAAACAATTTAACCGTTTTTTTAAAAAGCGATTTGAGTTATATCTTTTTTCAATCAGTATGAAACTTTTATTAACTTATTCGTTACACTTATGCAAACTTTACCTAGTTATGTTTCAAGAATCGTTTTAACACTCTTTACTTATTACCAAAAACTTACTGTATTTAAAATAAAAAATAAGTGAGTCAACACTTGTTTGTAAACCAATTTTATACAGTTGAATTAATTATAGTCTGTACAACAATATGAAAAAATAGCTTTATTTATTGATTAAAATTGTAGCATAACATATACATCAACTGAGGAGAATATGTAGAAATTTTTTAACACCATTTAATTTATAGAAATAGTATAATAAATGTATTTCTATTATATTTATCATTTAAACTAATTCGAAAGGTAAGATTTTAAAAATATGTATGAAAAATTTTCAGAAACTATTTATTTTACTAATAATTAGAATGTACACGATGTGATTTGGCAAATGATAAATTATATCATTGGCAACAGATAAACAACAAATTGTAAAAAAGAAAGAAAGCAAGTTTAACATTAAAATACAATATATTTTGATTTTGTATGAATAATAAGTGTAAAGGAATGTTAATTTTGAATTAGTAAACTAATCATAACCCCTTTACATGTACATAAACTATGCATGAAAAATTAGCTAACCATTTAGCCTTCTAGTATCATAATATAGTTTTAAAACAGATTTAACGTTTTGCTTTAAAAGTGTTTATCAAGACAAGTACACACCACAAATGTGCAAAATTGTAAGCTAGTCAAATGAACATCTGTTTAAAATGTTGATGCTAAAAAAGTTTAACTTAAAAAGATACGTTTTACTTTTCATCTTTAAATTTATTTGAGGTTCTAGCATAGTTTGCATAAGAATTGCTGCTTAAAAATTTTCAACTTATCTTAATTAAGAAACATTTTATTCTGAAACTTAGAAATATTTTCAGATATAATAATGTACAAAAGAGCATCATATTTATTAAACTGATGGACTTCGAACATGCATTGTGAAGGCTGAAAATAAAATAAACTAGGTAAAGTGTGTGTGTGTGTGTGTGTGTGTGTGTGTGTGTGTGTGTGTGTGTGTGTGAAAAAAAAAAAAAAAAAAAAAAAAAAAAAAAAAAAAACACTACATCAAACTTGCACACTAAATATTCAAACACGCACATGCACATTTGGGTATATAAAATGTTTCAGGGTTTATTTTGTCACTTTCTTTACATATCTCTGTTTCACGAATATAAAGACCGAGCACACAATAACAAACGTAAAATATAAATAATAAATAAACCAACGAGACAACTAACTATATAATTCCGCTTTTGCCTTTGAACACCATATCTTTATACACAGTTTATTCTGATAGTAATTTGGCTGATTTAATTATCAAAGTTTTTGTATATTCAAATTTAAAATACAATAACTGATGACCGTATATTGGGTATTTCATAACTGTAAAAGCTTACCTAGATAAACACTAATGATCCCATAGTGTTATTTGTATTATATATTTCCAACGTATAATGTTTAGATTAAAAACTAACGTATACTACATGAACACTACACTTTATCACTGCTTTTAAATAATTCCTTTAAATGATACTATTTTGGGAATCCCAATTTTTTTTTAGCTATGATGTCATTCCATATTTTCAAAAATGTTCAGAAATATTATTGTAGTCATAAGTTTATAAATGTAAAAGGAACCAATTCTTTTATATTTATTTCTCTTAAACAACTTAATCTAAGTCAATGCAACAGGTATAGACCATTATTTTCTTAAATTATAAGGAAATATAATAAACTTTTTATAATAAATTGTAAATTTACAAATTATGATTTTAAATTTACAAATTATGATTTTAAATTTTAAAATGATAGTCTAAATGAAAATATTTGGAGTACACAGATTTGTAAGTAAGAAAAACAATATTTGCGGATTCGGTTTAAAATAGTTTAACATATTTAATAAGTTTTTATCTTGTAATATGCAATAATTAAGCAATGTCAAATGAAAATGAGTGAATATTTTTTTATTAAATGACATCAACCTTGTTAATTGAAAGCAGCTTTCGATCAACAATTGTTTTAATCATATAAAAATGAAGTTGAAATTCAATCAAATTAAATCGTCATTCAACAGTAAAGTACAGTTTTTAAATATCAGGTTTATTTTTTTTCGCCAGTTTAAAAAAACGTATTATGACACTGTACGTCTGTACGTAACAGACACTACAGACTTTGTTCTTAAATGAATTTTCTCATTTATTTTCAATTAAGTCGAAAAAGGAAAATATCGCAAACAAAATTTTGAGTCATATGCAGCTATTTTTTGTAATGATTTTATTAAAAAAAAGGTTATATTTGTTTTTCATCTATTTTACAATGCTTTAAGGTAATTAAGTTGCCTAGCATAAAATTTTACATTGGTGGTTACTCTTACTCAAAAGGTATTTAAATTGTACTTTAATTTCTATATTAAGATCTGTGGCTTCTTGCTTTTTTGAAATATTTAATATATATTCATTTTATTTTATATGTATTTTTGTTTTTATTTATTTTATTTATTGTTATTCGAGATTAATTAGTTTCATTTATACCGAAATATACTGACGACCTGTTATGTTTTACTCTGAAACACCTTAAATAACTATCTGTGTGAAATAACGTTTACATTGTTATACGAGGTTATCAGAGATCAATCCAACAGGAAATATTTCGTTATAAGTGTTAAATGACTGATTTATATGATTTGTATTTTTATGATTCATTAAAGGTTCAGTTCCGCTTACAACAGAAGAGAAAATTCATGACTATACAAAGTGGGTGATAATTTAATATCTCTAAACCTAAAATTTGCCATATTTTTAAGACTTACACAAGTATCTATATTTAGAAGAAAAACAACTTTATTTTATAATCACTGCTATAGAATACGCATATACATATAAATATATTTTTATGTCCGTATAATATCATCTAATCATTGAACAATTTGTATTAATGAAGAATTAATCAATATCAATATAGGAGTAACATATTTAAATGTTGACAGCAAATACATTTTAACTACACCACTTCAGGATGACAGTCACTCACATTCTTAATTTTCGTATGGCTACAGGATGCTATTTGACTTTTTAGGAATATAACATTGCCTAAGAATTTATTCAAATATATCAAAGACCTATTAAAAATCTTTTTTTAATATTACTTTTCTTATTTTTTGCCGTGGCTCAAACTTGATACAACACTAATGTAGCAAATTGTTGGGAAATCATGGCGGAACAGCGGCCCGGTTTAACAATAATTCAACACATTTCTGGAGAAATGTATGAAGTTTTATTTTAAAAATATATTCGGTGACATTGCCTTTTTTAAACAGTATATCAATATTTTTTTTAATTGGCATTTTGTCAAAATAAAATCAATAAAATTAGTTGTTTCTAAAACAACAATTGTGTTTGTAAAATTATTACTAAGCACGCACAATAAAACATTATTTATAAAAGTAATGCGATTTGCCAAGAGAGCTATTGCGTAGACAGTCAGACAAAAAAGGATAAGCATTATATTTTGACTAATCATGCATCATCAACATTAGGTAGGTTAATAAATGGAGAAATTATCTCGGGAACATTGCCAATTTTAAATGTTTGCTTTATAGAAAACTCATTGTATATTAATTTGATCACGTTTTTATCGCCATTGGCTACGCACAAAATTGATAGAAAATTCCCTAGTTATTAATAGAACCCATGAAAGCGTGGATGAAAATAGAACAAGAATTTCCAAGTTTAAATTAGAACTTCTATATGTGTTGATTAAAATAGAATAAAAATGTCCAATTGATTTTTCCTACAATATACTTTCTGCATAAGATATCTCAAGCTATAACAGGTATGGTCATAGTTTGTTATCACTGAAAAACATTCATTTGCATATATATAATGCAATTTAGTCTAACTAAAACTCGTTAAGTTCTTGCAAATATGATGTTGATTTATTAAGTATCCGATGGAAACATTGACTAATTACATGCTTTCACTTTAAAATTCAAATTGATCTTATGCCTAACATTATTTTATTTGCAAAAATAATTGACAATGATTATTTATATAGCATAGCTCTTTTTTTATTTGTTTCGCAGACAGATACACAAGCACACATATATAGGTGATAACATAGGCCTATCTTGAAAAATGAACGGCCAAGCCGTTCATGATTGATTTGCGAAAGGCCAGTATTACCCAACAGCGATGACATACGATGAAACGTCTTTCATTGATTATATTTACAACCATTTACTGTGACATTTAAAACAAAAAAAAATTAATAAACAACCTTCTTCAGTTTCTAGTAGTTAATATATAACAAATAACTGCTACATTTTAATGTACCATATGTGCACATTTCGGAAAATCATTCCTCATCAGTGACACTAAGGGCCAAAAAGTTTGATAAATGAAAAACATAAGCCAAACAGTTGAAAAATTATTAATCTAAAATTCCAAAATTATATGAAACCAAATCCAGCTAAGGAATGTTTTGCATGAGGGAACAGACCTTAGTTTTAAATTAATTTCAAAAATTAAGACGCCTGAAAATTTTGCTAAATGGTATATTTTCTGACAGCACAAAGTAATGCCTACTGAGTTATGGATATCCTCGAAGAGTTTTACTCCACCAGCAGCGGTACCCGCTCAGGGGTAGTAAATATATAACAAATACCTGCTAAATTTTGATGTGCCAGATGTGCACATTTCAGAATATCATTCTTCATCAGTGACACTAGGGGCCAAAAAGTTTGATAGATAAAAAACATAAGCCAAACAGTTGAAAAATAATGAATCTAAAATTCCAAAATTATATGAAACCAAATCCAGCTAAGGAATGCTTTGCATGAGGGAACAGACCTTAGTTTTAAATTAATTTCAAAAATTAAGACGCCTGAAACCGTTATATTCACTGGTTCAATTCAATTAATGGAACGGCCAAAACTCGGCCAATCATATTCGTCTTGCATGTAAGCGGCCGATTTAGTAAAGTGTCAACAACGACGTAATATAGTCCCTAATTTTTTATTTATTTAACAGTTTTCATTAATTGATATCTGAATCAAAACCTGAAGTTAAATGTACAATTAGTAAAAGAAGCGTCAGTAATCAAGCCAGAATGAACGGAGGACAAAGTATCTGAAATATCAATTGTCTGCGACGGGTTGCTTGCTATATTGAGCTGAACTCGACAGACCGGAACATGGAAAAGTTGTCATTGGCGTGGTATTTTACCTTGCTGAATTACAAAAAGCTACCGAATTGTTATAAGCATTAACTGCAGCGGACAAAGTAGCACTCATTGACTCCACACTCGCCGAGCTGTGTGTATAAACAAAGCACGTGCAGGTTAATTTATGAATGAATAGATTTTAGCTTCCATCATTATTTGGTCACGCGTATCAATTCACATCATTAAGGAGTACTTGCACGAGTGTTTTTCGTCGAAAATCAATAATACTCGTTGAAATGTATTCATCATAGGCGAAATACTTGCGATCGTAAATATTCATAAGTGAAATTTTTAGAGCCAAACAAAAACATTAACAGTACATGTACTTGATGTCCGTTGTCTTGACAAGAAGGAGAGTTTATAAATTTTACTTAGTTTTTTGTTTGTTTTATTCCAATGCTTTGGCTATCAGAATGTAAATGGTCATCGGATATATTTTTTATATCTTATTACTTATATAATTACTAATTATTTATCTTTTTTTGTTTGAAACAGAATGAATTGGCATAAGGGTTAAGTGAGTGCATTTATCCATAGAAATGTCTGGTATCCATTAATTTATTCATTTGTATGGTTATAACAAGCTAAGTTTATGACCTGGCGGTCCAAGTGCCCGTACATGTGTTACTTTTCTTCGTTGAAACTACTAAATGGATAATTGGTACCAAATAATATTATACTTTCTGTGGTATTCAAGATTGACTCGTGTCTGTGAATAGCAAAAACTGGCAAATGGCCGTTCAAACTTTGAATAAAAATAAGTTCAAAATTGTTACATACAAACGTAATACTCAATGTATTTACAGTTTTGCTAATATTTTGTTATAAGACATGTTGACCTAATTCCTTTGTAAAATAGTCTGGGAGTTTAAAAGTAAAGACTGCTGAAGTAAGTGTCACCAAATTAATTCAATGTGTGCAGCAAGACGGCTTTTAGGTCGTCATATGGTCTTTGACAAATGCCATATATTTAAAATTTTCAGAATGTAATACTATTTTATTCAGAAAGTTTCATACAATTATGTATGACACTTGTCAATTTCTTGTTATTTCCAAACAGGTTATTGTCGATCTAATTTCAGTTAAAGTAAATATCCTTGTCAAATCTGGAGAAAAGACTGTCGCCAAATATGTCGCTACACATACAGATATATAGATGACGTTCTATCTCTAAATAAGCACAAATTTGGAGAATATGTTCATGCCATCTATCCAAGTGAGCTTGAAATAAAAGACACGACAGATTCTCCATGTTCTGCTTCATATTTTGGACTTATACCTCAATTATGATACTCACGAAAGGTTACATCTGAAGCTAAATGACAAACGCGATGACTTCCATTTTTCTATTGTCAACTTTCTGTTTCTTTGCAGTAATATCCCTGCTCCCCCTGTGTATAGTGTATATGTTTCACAGTTAATACTACGGGGGCATTCTACAACGAAGCAAACTGCTTACAGTTAAATTGTTCACGCAAGAATATTGCAAGTCTAGGCTAATCAAGGCACTTAAAAAAAATTATGGGCGCCATCACAATACTGTTGATAAGTATGTAGTCACTGTATCCAAACTTATACTGGATATATTTGACTTACCATAGTCCTTTTTTCTTCATTCTCAAAACTGACTTGCACGTGACGGATGTAGCTAGCTAGACAGAAGGTGCTTACCCTTCCAGAGGATCTGGACTCACTTCCTTGATGGAAAGTCACGTGTACAACTAAATTTGCCAGCTTTCAAAGTTTTTACTTTGTTTTTGGGATTGTGATCTGGCCAAGGACTGGTATGTTTCTGTTTTATGTATTACATCATGATGTGTTTAATTTTACAAAGAATTAAATCTAGCGACGACTAATCAAATAATTTGGCTTGCAGGTTTTGTGTGTTCACCTTTGCATACACTCTTTTGATAAAGAACACTAATTTCAAATCATTAATTGATGTTTACAACATTTCAAAAAGCCCATGATACCACTGGACATGCTTAAAAGCTAATATACCCAAGGATTCCTTTGCTTGTTTGAAGTACATAAAAATGATTCAATTTGTATTTAGTTTCTCTTAATTTATGTCTTTTTAATTGCGGTGTTTGTTGAAGGTTCAGCTGATTGTTAATGTTTTTATCTTTTTTGTGTAACCTTTTAAGTCGTCTACCAAGAGTTTTTTGCGCAATGCAGAAAAGAACTTGCTATTTAGAAACAGCCATTGCAGCCAGGAACTCGACACGACACTAACAAAAAACTGTCATACAAGAATATAGTAAAACGACAGACATTTTATTTATAAGGTTTCTGAACGCGCACTGAGGCAAATCTTCGGTTTGGTGGTTATTTGAACAACCCGATCCAATGTATATTTAATTTTTTTTATTTATTAAGAAACAATATTTGAATGCTTTTACTTGTGTCCAACCTTTCTATTTTAGCAAATTTGAACAATTTTTACCATTTGTTTGAGTAAATATTCTTTTCTAGTCATTTCTCTCCGATAATATATAAAGTACTCTATGGTGACCTCTAAACTATTTATTTATTAGTATCTTTTACAAGCCAACAAAACTATGAATTACACATACATACAAGATGGTTTGTTTATTTGTTTATAAACTACTATTAAAATAAAAAATTGATTCTGTTGTCCTAAGGCATTAAACATTGTCAATGGATTTAATGTTACATTAGATTGTTCTGTCTTGCACTTAACAATTTAATTTAAAATTTAAGTCAAAATGCAAAAAAAGGCTGGTGTTGTTTTTGGTTGTTTCCTTTTTTTATGGTTATTTGATTTGCGATCACCTTATATATATATATATATAAAATATATCCGTTTATATATCCGTAATAGTGGTGCTTCCAAAATAAATGCACGGGATGTTTTCATGCAATAAGTTCTGGTAATTTTGTTTTCATCTCAATAATTAATTAAATAAACGTAAACGTATTTGTTAATGTTTTCCGAAATGTGCACATCTGGCACATCAAAATTTAACTGGTATTTGTTATATATTTACTACCCCTGAGCGGGTACCGCTGCTGATGGAGTAAAACTCCCCGAGGATATCCTTAACTCAGTAGGCAGTACTTTGTGCTGTCAGAAAATGTACCATTTAACAAAATTTTCAGCCTTCTAAAATTTGAAATTTATTTAAAACTAAGGTTTGTTCCCTCATGCAAAACATTCCTTAGCTGGATTTGGATTTATATAATTTTGGAACTTTAGATTCATTATTTTCAACTGTTTGGCCTATGTTATTTATCTATCAAACTTTTCGGTCTTAGTGTCAGCGATGAGGAATGAATTTCCGAAATGTGCACATCTGGCACATCAAAATTTAACTGGCATTTGTGATATATTTACTACCCCTAAGCGGGTACCGCTGCTTGTGGGGTAAAACTCCCCGAGGATATCCATAACTCAGTAGGCAGTACTTTGTGCTGTCAGAAAATGTACCATTTAACAATTTTTCAGTCCTCTTAAATTTGAAATTAATTTAAAACTAAGGTTTGTTCCCTCATGCAAAACATTCCTTAGCTGGATTTGGATTTATATAATTTTGAAACTTTAGATTCATTATTTTCAACTGTTTGGCCTATGTTATTTATCTATCAAACTTTTCGTTCTTAGTGTCACTGATGAGGAATGAATTTCCGAAATGTGCACATCTGACACATCAAAATTTAACTGGTATTTGTTATATATTTATCATTTCTTATGTGATCGTATGTTTTATCACTGCATATATAATTTTTCATATCTTTATTTTTGTCGAAAATTAAAACATTTTAAATTTTTGTGCGGTATATAACGCTATTGTTTAGAATGCGTGGTTATTTAAATGATTACATAAGTCAATTTTTTTTAAAATCGTAATATATTAGAAATACCTTTATTAGATTAGATCATATGTTATATATTTTATATTTAAAACACTCAGCTTTTAAAAGACATTTTAATAAGGTTTTTGTATTGCATATTGTCAAAATATTTATACAATTGCAATGCATTTTTAAACCTCAAAAAACTCAAAATAACACTTTTGTTATATTGCTAGGTTACTCGTCGATGGATATCTGTAAGTAGGTCACTTGTTAAAAGCTTAAGTGTGACGTTAAAGATATATCAAAAGCATATAGAGTCATCGACAGATTCTGTGATAAGGTGTCTACATGACGTAGTTATTAGGCTATGCTTTGACGAGGAAATTTTATTGAAGACATGACGTAGATTTTACATATAGTTATTGAGAGCTACAAATGGATTCACTAATATCAAGAAAACTATTTTTTTAAAATTATTATAGAAATATTATTAACAAAATAAATTATAACTCTTATTTTCATTTTTGGACAAATTATTGCTTATAAACATTTTTGATATTCTTTCAGATTAATGGTCGACTATTTAAACAGAATTCTATTTAAATGTGACAACGAATTGGAAAAGACAAATCACTGAAAGATGATTTCAGAAACTTTACTACATTTTTTATAACATTTGATTTTGTAAATGTGAAATTGCAACCGTTAAAATGGTTTTAAAAGATATTCTGATTCTGAATTTACTTCTGGGGGAGACAGCATTAAAGCTGAATTATGAAAATTCCGATTGCTTGGATTTCATATCATAAGATGTGAGTATTTTTGTTCCTATGATTAATAATGATGATAGTACGTGTATTATGCAAGTGTTTTTAATTTCTGTTGCCATTTTGAGGACCTTAGATGAAAGAGTTTGTATTCCAATTATGCAAATTTTAAAACAAGCTTTTTATATATGCTGTAATATTTCGGTGAATGGCCAATTTTAAATACCAATGTTTTAAAATTTAAAAAACTTATACTTATTGATAAACCAGAGAAAAAAATTTATTAACGTGTTTATGTTTTAATTAATATAAACGAAACTGTTTGAGTTTTCAATTAAGTTATTAGAATTTTAAAAAGTAAGTCGCATGTAAGACCTTTCAATTATTTTGTTTAATCCGTCATAATTCTAGTAGTCCTTCATTAATTACATCATAATTACTTCCTAATTAAAAGCCTGAAAACAAAACCGAAATATAAACGATTTGTTTAATATTTTTATGACAGGTTCTGCTAATAGGTCTCTTTTTGTAATTTTAACAAAAACTAAATCAACAACAAAAATGCGGAGACTTAGAAAAAAAACACTAGTTAGTTTTCAATTGATCTTTACTAATTTTTATTAAATTCTTTCAAAAATTATTTTATTAGTATCCATATAATATGCATTAAAAATTTATGTTACTATTTTTTTCAATTTTGTATTTTGTATATTAAATACTCTTTTCCAATTTCCAAAAAACATATGATTATCAGAAAATAATTAATATGACTAAATATCATATTATTATTATTATTTATCAATGAAACAATATAAATCAATAAAACATTTGAAGTAAATTTGATTTCTCGTGTAAAACTTAAATATTTTCACAACCCTCCTTCTATATAATCCATTATTTTTTCAACACCCTTTTCTGTTTTTTCTTACCTTAAAATTTCGAACAAATTCCATAATATTTCGACTTATTTACATTGATATACTCGGACATTTTATTAGGCAATTTTATCTTTAAAACATCTACTAAAATCATTTTACATATTTAATCCATATATGTTTCCAATTTTTCTCTTACGTCCTGTAGATCTAATCTAATTAAATATCTATATTTTCATTTTCTTTAACCGTCTTAGTCTCAAGTCTCACTCTAGACAATGTATGATTAGTTGTAAGTCAGCGATTTACTTTTGGAAAGCTGCTATTATTCTTTCGACGGGGACGTAAAATACATTACACACAATCAATAAAATTTAACCATGATTTAGTAATTTTCGGTCCGTTTCAACCATTAACTATTACTGTTTTGGATACAGTTGCTATGAATTTGTTTACTCAAAATGATTGATCAAAAACATGAACACAAATTAGTACCTTTAAACTAGAGTTTGATTTAAAATGACTTCAAATTCATAACAGACTATCGAACCCTTTTATAAACACACCCACATTTAGATATTGTAAAAGGTGTTGTAAGTCTGATTAACTATGGCAAACATATTCACACATACTTTGGCTTGATTTTACTTTGCGACAAATAATAATAATTGTTTATGTCAAAATTAATTTCGATAGCGTGTTCACAATATCTAATCTTATGCCATTTGATCGGTACTATTAAATATCATACAGCATATACAAATCTCTATATTATGAAATTTACAGTGGGTAGATCAATTTTGCTCAACCTCCTCTGTGATATTGTATTTTTAATGTTAAACGTTTTAATGAATTTTCTTAAAATTGATAATGTGCAATGAGGTTTCCTATTCAAATTAAAAATTGTCTGATGATAATCTTTTATCCGCATAAAAAAATTAATTTAATTTAAAATCGAATAATTAAAACTTTTATTTCGTCTTTTACAAAAAATGTCTTTTTAACAAATGTTATTAAAATGATTTTGTAGTTTTATTGTTTCATACCATTTATTCTCACAAAAAAGTTTTTATTATGGCCATTTTGATTCTTTTTTTTTCGAAAATCAATGTAACTAAGAAAACATAATTTAAAGAATCATGAAAAGAATTTGTAACGATAAAACTGTAATTGTTATTTTTTGGCTCTGTCCCCAAATGTGTATAATTGCGTTTAAAAGGCATGTTGTTTGATTAAAATTTAAAATTATAACAAACGAAACACAGGAGTCTCACAACGGGTTAATCATGATTATGTAATAAAATGGTTTTATTTTTAAATTAATCTTTTTTTTAAATTTTTTTAAAAAAATCTAAATATCAGTTAAACAACACAACGTTGTTTTATTGAATTAAGAAATCGCATTGAACTGTTTGTTTCATATATTCTCAGGTGTTCTGAACCTTTCTCCAAATAAAAAATTATAAAGCTTTCAAATTAAATAAAAAATTTTATTGCCAAATATATTACTACGTCAAATTATCATAAACAAATTCTGATGATTTATTGCAATTGATTGTAACTGCAAATTGTTATCAAGTTTTTTAAGGATTTACTTTAATAGTTTTTTTCTATATAGTTCGTTTGCATTATAAATGTGTAAGATAAGAAAACTTATCTAATGGTATGATTTAAAGGTTTTTAATAAGATCTATTGTAGATAACGCATTGGTGATATTTAAGATGTTTCCTTTTGCTTAACTTCGATATTTTGCCAATAATCCATACATATATTTAAATATATGTTGTTTGTATCTGTGGCATATTTCTAGGTAACCCATACAATAAGCTTTGATAAAGTAATCTCTTTAAACATAACCTATCATGACACAATTATTGAAGATGTTTTGTTGATTTAAATACATTTTGTTATTCAATATAAATCTTAACTCAGTAGAATCAATAGCATTTATTAAAATATTGTTAGTTATTATAACAATGTATTGACTATACTTAGATATATAAATTTTTAAAAGAGACTTATCGAGTCAATAAACACAACAATGAAGGTAAAATATTATACAATTATAGCATGGTGATTTCGGTCGATATGTGTTTTATCGACTGAAGAAAATCGATATCGACCGAGGTTGATATCGATTTTCTTCAGTCGATAAAACACATATCGACCGAAATCACCATGCTACAATTGCTTTATTATTAAATCCGACCATAAATGTTTTGTTTCACCTTAAAAAATAAAGATCAAACATTCTTATATCAACAATAACATGTACGCTTGGACGCCATTTGAAAACAATGAATACAACGCGGAGCGGAAAACGATCACGGAAGAACCCGACCACGTGCTCCAAGTCAATATGATGTTTTTGCACGCGTTTCTGTGCAATATGATATTTATCGCAAAACACGTCATGCAATCTAAGCCAATGGGAATGTTTAAATAATATGATTTAATAATAAAATTTAATATTAATAGCGAAAATGTGTATTCAATTTTGCACCTTTGAGTGAAAGAAAAAATTATTTTAAAAAAGCAGCGAGAGCAAGATAGCCAACACACTCTTTTTTCCTGCAAAGGTTTAACACTGAATTGTTCTGTTTTTGGTTTGAACCACAACATATATATATATATCTTTCAGAAATAGTCTACCCTGTTTGTACTTCCACAAAAGTATCATTAAAATAAAAGAAGATGATAGTCAAAGAAGAAAATGTGAAACTTCACCAAACATTTTAATACCCTTTTTCTATATTTATGTATGTGGAAATAATAAAAACCTTTCAACATTACAATTAAGGCTTTGCATTTCAGCTTTACCTGCCTTATATATTCTTGTGTCTGGTGACTTAAATGTTGCAATACATTAAACAATTTCCAACAAAAAAGTATAGTAAAACGATACGTTTAGACTTAAACGATCTTTGAACCAAAGACCAATTGCATAAACGCGATTGACCGGTCCTTTCATCAAACAATGACAATGCAATGATACTTAAGTAATGTAAGAAGTATGAAAAGTTGTAGTTACAAAGCTAACAAAACAAAGCACAAAAGATTCTACCTTATGAAAGAAATAAGACGCATTTATACTGCAATTACAAAATGCTAAGATTCATGTTCTGTTATGCAAAACAAAATGTAAAATGTTTCGTTTTAAACAATTATAAAAACCAACATATTTTCTATATGTTGGTAAAACTTGTTCATTAGTAAACACGTACAACAGCTATAAATAAAATGTAACAAACGTTATATAATGATTATTTTGGATGTTCTCGATTGTGCTCAATATTGTTAAGTAAAACTTATTACAAATTATGTTTCGAACGTTTCGAAAATACAAATTTCAGTCCTATATTGGTTTTAACACAAAGTAATTTATTTTTGTAATATTTTTTCAAAAGATAAAATTGTAATGCAACTATTTGTGTTAGACATAAATCATAATTTGATGGAAATTCACGTGTATAACATATTTTGCCAGTTTGCAAAGTTTTTACTTTTTTGAGATTGTGATATGGACAAGGACTGGTATGTTTGTTTTATTTATTGAAATTAGAGGGGCTTTTTGAGTTCCTATCTTTTTTAATCATTAGTTTGTGTATGTGTCTATTCTAGGTTTAATTATCACAATATAATGATAGTTATGAAAAGCATTACAACTTATTCCAGTTAAGTTGAACAGTTATTACAGAATATAATATCTTTATATCTTCATGTATTTATATAAGCTAACCGTACTAGTAGTAGTATTTAACTGTTATAACTCTATATGTGTCATAAAAGAATTCTTGATAACGAATCATAAATAGAATAAATCAGTAACATGCGCATTACTCATATGCTACTTACCTGAAATGTACCATAATAATCAATGTAGGAGTAGCGAAGTAAATGACAAGAAGTTACGGTAACAGTAATAAGTAGCCTGCATTTTCACGCATGCGAGAACTGCCATCGAAGTTTATAGACATAAAAAATAACTATCATTCAAACTTTGTAACAACCCACATATTCTATGTCACTAAAATACAGCTGCATACTGTATAAATGTATTACTACACCGATTTAATCAGCAAAACAATGATAATAAAACATTGCTTTAGATTAAAGGTGTGTATTGTATGTAAAAATTGTATGTATCATCACTGTTTATTATAATACAAATAGAATTTTTATCCTGGTTGAACTTTCTACATTGATTGAAGATTTCCTGCTGATTTGTCCCCACATTGAAAAATATATCTGAAAAAATGTAAAATAATCGAAAAACTTACCGCCTTAGTTACCTTAGTAAAATTTTTTGACCGAGCTTTTAAAAAAAATAGAACTACGTACTCAGAATAAGCCTCACTCAATGTATTGCAAAATGCGTTTAAATTATATTGTTGCATTGAATAGTGCTTCACTGCAATAATAATAATAATAATAATAATAATAATAAAAGGGGCTAATTGTGTTTCTATTTTTTAATCATTGATTTATGTATATGTCACGCCACGAATATCAGTTAGTTTTACACGGGCTTTGCATGTAGCTTTAGGCAAAGATTATCTTCCATTTGTCAAATTTTTATTTCTTAAACAGTAAAAAAGAGTTTTGGTGAAGCTTTCAACAGTGTTTTAGATGTGTTTGGCAAAAGGACATCAGTTGCTAACTGTTTAATAAACACTACTATGACATTATTTCTAAAATTAAAAAGATTAAAACAGAATGACATTTACATTTAGATAAACATGTCACGTGCGTGAAATGCACTTCTTTGCGGAATGAATGTTCGTTTTAAAATGACATTAATTTTCAAAGTATTATTTTTATTAATCACGATAAGCATATAACTAACAATGCAAGTATTCATCATAAAATTCAAATCTATTTAAAAAAGAAATAACCTATTCAATATTTTTGTATTTTTTTAATTTCAAGAACAAAACTAAATGGTAGTACTGAATAATCAGTATTACCTGTTCTTGCATTATTCCTAAATTATTTTTACAATGTACTTTTGTTCTTGATATGCGTTTTTATTATATATTCGGTTTAACAGGAAATTTTTGTGTTCAGCCTTTTTTTAAATTGTTGAACCTATGTATGACGAATCACTTTATTACTGTATTTATTTGGCTTAGACAGGAACATATTTATTATAACTATCCCACATTCATTTCCTTTTTTGTTTTTAAAACGTAACATATTGACATTTTTCTATTAAAAAGGATGAAATTAGGATGTAGCTCAAAAGCTAAAACTTATTTCTGTATTTTAATTTTTTGTTTATGGCTGATACAAAAACATAATATTGAAGACACTATGAATAATTAAAATTTAATTTTAAATTTTGATTAGCTGTGTTAAGATGACCAGTACTGTAATGGCTATTCTTATAAACAATTTTTTTTTTTTTTTTTTTATTGTTCTTGATTGATTTTAGAAATATTATTGTTCCTTCTTCTTTTTAAATAATGTCTTATTCATTAATAAGTACATTGAGTTCTGTAATAATTCAAAACGGAAAAAAAGCTTTTTTAGTATCATTTTGTAAATAATAAATAATTTGTTATTTAGGCTTTGCCGCAATAAATTTAAAATATAACAAAAGACAATGACATATTATTTAATATTGATTTTAAAAAATGGATTAAATGTTTTGAAATAAATCTACTAGCTTATTTCCTTACTTTATCACAAGTTTTTTTTATACGAGTTTAATATCAAACTTTAAATAAATTGAAAACGTGTTTTTCATTTTCTTCAGTTTTTGATATTTATTAATACATTACTTGTTCGGTAACGAAAAATAAAAAAGAAAACGCCTGTTAAGTCGTTACGACACAGAAATATAAGAAATGTCAACGTTAACTTTTTTGTTTGACTTAAACATTTTAAGTCGGACCATATGGGGTTATTGCAAAGGATAAACTCAATTCAAAATAATGATGTAATCTGATTTATTTATTCTTATTATAAAATACTGTTTTTGAATATTTTAATTCTATTTGATTAAAACTCAATTGTCAATCGCGGAGATATTAGGCTTTTCGAATTACAGTATTAGATATAGTTTTATTCTTTAAAATATTAATAACGTTTTTTATAGTCATTCATTCATACTGTATATAAATGAACAATTTAAACAGCTGATTTAAGGAAAAACTGTGCCGATTTTATTATATCATATGGTCCACAAGCGTCAATATATGTAAATAGTTCATTTGATACTCGGCTAAAATTGAATACCCATTTTAAATTTTGCGACAGTAATTTGTCACTGTAATGTAAGAAAGAAGGTAATTTTTCAATGTCTTTATGGAATGGGCTTTTTTCAAATTGCATAAAAAGCGACAATTACCTTATTTGTTTTATTTACAATTTTAATTAAAATCAATTTTATTTCCGTCTGACATATTCCGTGATATAATGAAAACGGGTTTAAAATGCACTGCTGGTGCACCTTCTCAAAAATCGGGTCATCTTCTGTCAATCAAAAAGAACATTTGACATCTGACCCCGCCCACTAATCAATCTATATGATTTTTTTTATTATTTAATAAAATAACAACAAGCAGGAATATATAACACAAATACCTGTTAAATTTTGATGTGCCATGTGTGCACATTTCTGAAAACTATTTCTCATCAGTGACATTAGGGGCCAAAAAGTTTGAAAAATAAAACATGAGCCAAACAGTTGAAATTTAAACTTCAAAAATAATATGAATCCAAATCCAGCTAAGGAACGCTTTGCATGAGAGAATTACATTTGAAATTACATTTTCAAGTTAAAATTGAATGAACAATTTTTTAAAGATAAATTCGTCAAAAACGCTGAATGAATGAATGAATGCCATTTGTGTATTAACGTTGGTAGTACATACGTTATTGGGATATTTGTTCAAATGTTGTAGTCGGTGTACGAAGGGAGTTGAGGAAGCGTATGTACTCTTGTTTTTTTTCAGATGTAGTTACCAAATAAAACTAATAGTTTGTTTTTGTGAAGTATCTTCGCATCTATGGCCAATAAGCTCATAATTTTCAGAGTATCTACTCTGGTGTCAACAAAAGCTGCCATGCAGGTGGCATGTACGAAATGGGCAGTTTAACTTTGACTTCATTTTGTACTTTTGGCTATATATTTTTTGCGTTTTAATTTTAGTTTTTTTATTCATTACCTTTGCCATTATAGAAATTGTACGTCATTTCAAAATACAAAACTTTGGACACACTTTCCCGCGATCCGCGGTTAAAAATCTGTGACGACAGCATGTGGGGCATTGTCTTTATGAAGTTGCAAATATTAGTCGATGTCATTTACATTATTGAAACAAAAATATTGTGGTTTTAAATATAATGTGATAAAATAAATAGTGTTAAGAGATTAAAAAAAAGAAGGCATGCAAATATTTATAAAAAACAGGAAAACACTTTTCAAAAACAAGACATTTTCTTTAGTTTTCTGTTTTGGCGGCATGCATACAATTATTACTAATTGAAATAGTTCTTTAGACAAAACTATTCGATGGAAACAAAAATATCAAACCAGAAAACTGTTATTGTTTTATTTCAAACTAAGAAGCAATGTGTCTCAAAAAAAATAATTCTTTAGAAATATTAAAATTTAAAATTGACAAACGTTATAATTAATCAATTATTTAATTAGTTGCACACTATGGAAACTTTCTGCAACGAAGCAAATTACTTACAATTAAATTGTTGACACAAGGATATTGCAAGCCTAGGCTAATCAGGGCCCTTAAAAAGTTTTATGGCCGTCATCACAATATTGTTGATAAGTATGTAGTCACTGTATCCCAACTTATACTGGATATATTTGACTTACCATAGTTCTTTGTTCCTTTCATTCTCAAAATTGACTTGCACGTGACGGGTGTAGCTAGCTAAACAGGAGGTGCTTACCCTTCCGGAGCACCCGGCCTCACTTCCTTGATGGAAGTTCACGTGTATCACCTATTTTGCCAGTTTGCAAAGTTTTTACTTTGTTTTTGTGATTGTGATATGGACAAGGACTGCTATGTTTGTTTTATTTATACATAAAATTCTATTAATAAATCCTCTAAAAATATCTCTGCCCTTTAATAAACGATGAAACAAAATAAGAATGACATTGGTAGGATTTATTTATTTCTCTGAACTTTTAAGGCTCTCAAGAATATCAATGTTTTATTTTTTGACAGTTTAGATTAATAGAATAATATTGTTAACAAAACACATCATGCAATTTGTTCTTTTTATATTTCATTGGATTTATTTCAAACATTTCTCTGATTACATCGTGAGACCAATTATATAATGGGATTGATATTATAAAATCATGATTTTTCAAAAACAAATAATCATGTTTTAACACACAGATAATATACAAACATGTAAGCCTAAATTAACTGAACGTTCAAATCATATGATTTGAACTACTTTTTGACAGATACGATAATGCCGGGTAAGGTTATCTAAGCTCGTGATCAAATCCATGTATCACAAAACATAAACCGTATAAAATTTTTATGTAATCATTTACCTTACCTCCTCTGCGATAAAAATACGTTCTATAAATAAATCCTGTGAAAATTCTTTAAATAGAAACTGAACTAAAAGTTTAAGTACAAAAATATGGGTTTTCTAAAAATCAACTCATCACATTCACTAGCGAATTAGTTTCGAATATCCTTTCTGAAAATCAGAATTACAATGTATTGAGTTTGTAAAAAGCGATTTAACAAGGAATACTTGCAGTTTCAATTAAATTTTTAACATGATACTTTAAGCTGCATTTAGTTAACCCATTACTGAAAAAACGTGTTCGTACGATAACGACAACTGACTCTGCAAAGTAAAGAACAAGGCAAACTGGCAAAAACTGACTTAAAGGATTCAAATCGGCCAGGTCAGATGAAAATATTGCTGTAGAAACAGTAGTTTGGCTTGGATACACATGACATGACCGCATGGCTCTTGAACACTTGCTATTTTGTCGTGTTTCTTAGCGTTGTCACGTTTTTGATAAAGCATCACGCGATTAATGTCCTAAAATAAGATCTGATAGAAATTCCCGTGAATTTCATCGTAAGTAAGGTTTTATCATAGAAACATTCTTTTATTTTATTTGACACAGAACATGTTATATAGTCATATTACAGAAACAATGATCAAAAAATAATTGATATGTCTAATACAGTGGCATAGTGTGTAAAGAGCCGCTAAAGTTTGGGGATCGGAACAAATTTTCTTACAAATACTGAGACACTTAGAGTTCCAAATAATCAAAATCACTACAGATGGAAATTTTAAAAATCTCTATACCATAATATTATGCATTACCTATATAGAAGAACAATTATATATCATTGACAATTCATGTAATAAAGGGACATAATAAAGTATATTGTACAATTAAATGAAAAAAAGTTCTCAAAATGTAGGGTAAAAGTACAAGTTAGCATACTAGTATTATATTGATATGAACTTGTAAAAAGTTTTTATTATCAATTAGTAAACACTGAAAACAAAAAAAACTGTTTCAAATAAAAGTAAGTTTGAACTTAAATTTCTGCAAAAAGAAGTGCCATTTACAGTTTTTAAACATGAAGAACTTCTCAATATGCAAGAAATCTTTCAAATAGACTTGTAGGCTAAGGGTATTTACATCTTTTTCCTGTTTTTTTTTTTTTTTTTTTTTTTTTTTTTTAATTGTTCTAAAAAGCATTTTATGGATGTTATTGCACTATTGTATTCTAAAAAGTTTGTACTAATATTAAACTTTTCTAAAAAAAAAAATCATATGGTTGCCAATCAGTATGAAAAAGATCTGCTAGAATTCCAATGTAGTAATGACTATAAATAATAACATGATTATTTACTTCAATATCTTCGTTTTACTTAATAAAAAATACATACCAGTCACTGTCCAAACCACAATCCACCCCCCAAAAAAAACAAAGTAAAAGACTTTAAAAGCTGGCGAAATTAGTTATACACGTGAAATTCCATCAAGGAAGTGAGGCCGGGTGCTTCGGAAAGAAAAGCACCTCCTGTCTAGCCTGCTACATCCTTCACGTGCAAGTCAATTTTGAGAATTAAAGGAACAGAGAACTATGGTTAGTCAAATATAACCAGTATAAGTTTGGATACTGTGGTTACATACTTATCAACAATATTTTGATGACGCCCATAAAACTTTTTAAGAGCCTTGATTAGCCTAAGCTTGCAATAGTCTTGTGTTAAAAATTTAATTGTAAGCAGTTTGCTTCGTTGTAGAATAAACCCATAGAGGTAACAAACTCTACCATAACGTATTAACTGTATAACATATACACCATACACAGGAGAAGTAGGGATAGTACTGCAAAGGAACGGAAAGTTGACAATAGAAAATTTGAAGTCATCACGTATGTCGTATATCTTCAGATGTAACCTTTCGTGGGTGTCATAATTTAGGTATTAGTCCAAATGTGAAGCAAAACATGGAGAATCTGTCGTGTCCTTTATTTCAAGCTCACTTAGATAGATGGCATTCACATATTCTCCAAATTTGGGATTATTTAGAGATAAAACGTCATCTATATATCTGAATGTGTAGTTGAATGATTTAGCGACAGTCTTTTCTCCAGATTTGATAACGTTCTATAAAAATTCAGATTCATATGAATAAAGAAACAAATCAGCAAGCAAAGGTGCACAGTTTGTGCCCATTATTGTTTTTTGAAAAATTATATTGCCAAACACAAAAAATATGTTGTCTATCAAAAACTCTAACATTTTGTTGATGGTATTTTCAGTATATTTTTGTTTACAGTCTGTATGGTGTAATACAAAATAACCAGAATCCCTGTTGAGCACCAGATATTTATATCTTGGTTTACCGTTTTTGTAAAAGAATGAAAAGTGAATGATTTGTTTTAGACGTTCTTTCAATATAGAATGAGGGAAAGTGGTGTAAAGGGTAGAAAAGTTTTTATACTTTTTACCGAAGACAGAGTATTAGAAACAAGATTGTCAAGTAGTTCTTTAGAATTTTTGAGAATCCACATTTGGTTGATGCCAGATGTAGAATAGACTTTTTCTGAATAAATCTGAAGGCCAACTTTGACGACTGTCAAATTTGTGTTAAAATTACTGATAATGATTTAGTAGTACATTTAGAGGAACCTGTTATATATCTTTCCTTGTGTGGATTTTTGTGAAATTTTCGAATCCAATACAAGTAAGGCAGGTCAAGTTCTTCCTGTTTTGAATTGATACTGAAAGACTCAAGAGACTCCCTATGACTGGAAAGAACTTCATCTTTGGTAAAATTAGTTTTGGTATAAGTAGGATTCTCCGATATACTATCTAAACCAAGTTCCTAAATAAGACATTCAACATAGAATTTCTTACAAACTTAAATAATATTGTTAGAAGCTTTATTAGCTGGTACAACAACATACCTGTTATGTATGTCCGTAAGGATTGCAAAAATCTCAGGGTCCCTGAGCACTAAAGCATGTTTAGTACCCATAAACCCTTTAAGTTTGGCAATCCTTGACTTTATTAAATTTCTAATTGTCCTTATCAAGTCGGATAAAGTATCAAGCTCTACGTCATCTTATTTAGTCCAACGTCTAGCAAACTCTTCAACAGAATTCATTATAGTTTTGAAATTTTGTCCCCAAGTAAAAGGTTGAGTCTCTGTGTATTTAGGGCCTTTTGAAAGAAGACATCTTAATTTAGTGTTCTCAATTATATTGAGATCACCTGTTACTACATGCCCAGCTGATTTATAAATATATGGTGACGCTGAGCAAGAGCAGATTGTTTAAATTTGAAAATTTTGGATGCAATGGG
Source organism: Tegillarca granosa (assembly GCA_029721355.1). Taxonomy (NCBI): domain Eukaryota; kingdom Metazoa; phylum Mollusca; class Bivalvia; order Arcoida; family Arcidae; genus Tegillarca; species Tegillarca granosa. The sequence goes on along the minus strand of CM056596.1, from coordinate 10,696,327 downwards.
GTTATTGTAAGAGTAGGAAACTAGAGGTGGCGAGTTATATTTGAAATAAGTAGGGACTTTAGATTGTACAACTTTATTAAGTAGTATATTAGAAACATTAAATGCAATATCCATGATGATAGCTTTAAGTTTAAACTCTGGGTATTAATATCTGTAGAAATATTGTATATGCTTTCTTCTTGTAACTGACTAAGACGGGAAAGTGGTTAAGAGTACAGTTTGGTTCGAATATGGTGTAATCCGAGAGGTTTCTGAATGAATGATAAAAGATTAGAAAAATTAACATCATGGATATTGGGTTTGTTATGACTTCGATGTCCATGACTTCTTTTGTTACGTGTAGTTCTGTTGAAAAGGTGTAAAACATTAACATTTTTACAACCTGGACTAGAAAGGTTTCCCACTCTATCGATTTTATCATTGCATCCATATGATGAGGCAGTGCCTAATTTCCTAATCCAGTAATTCTCAGGTTGTAATCGGTATGGTGTACTCAAAATAGTACTTTTTGTGTTGTGGTATATTTTTCCCAAAATTCTAACTTTCATAGACAGCACTGAATGGTCCGGTTGATTGTTGGTAAATAAGTTGTTTACCATAATTATTTATTTCAAACCGGAGACCATTCATTCGTGCATTTAGTCTACCTTTGGTTTCGCCCACATATATGAGTCCATATAAATTACACTCTATTCCATAAAAAACATTGGAAGATTTACAGTTCAGATCATCGTGGCTCCGTAAGGTATTCCTTAGAAGTAAAATTTCTTGTAAAATGTGTATCTGTAATACACATTTCAGTATTCAAAACGCTATTACTATAGTTTGGGCTGATCAAATTGCAAAAGATTTGAAAAGAAATAAAAACATCACACCAAATTTGATTTTTTAGATTCCCTGTCAGATCTTAAAAAAATTCAGAGCTACTTTGAAAAGTTTATCAAGTTTACCATTGCATATACATGTAGTAGTTATCAGTGTGTACCATTTTAAATAGTAGCAACAAATCTTCTTTTCCATGATACTTTCAATGATTTTGATTGCCATATAAATCCATAGACAATCGTGTTTAAAGTGTCTATAAATGTTGTTGAAGGATTTGGCAAACGCAAAAGTAAATAGGTTAATTTTGATTTCATTTATGTCTTAAGAACAGTTATTCTTCTTAAAACTGTAAGATGCCTTTGTTCCAAGACTTCATCATTTTTTAATTTTTACCATTTGTTTATTAAAATTCAATAATTCCATTTCTTCAATATTGACTGAGAAGGTAATTACTAGAATTGTAAAAGTTTGAACATCCCAATAAAGTTTCCTTCTTGAATGATGTAACTTCTTTTAAAACTTTTTTGCTACCAATCCAGACAACTTGTGTTTTTGTCAAATTAATTTGTAATCCAGAAATACATGCATAGTAGTCAAGCACATCAAGTTTAGCAAAAAGAGACCTTGAAGATCCACCCCAAATAAGTGAAGTATCATCATCATATTCTGATATTTTATCTGTTTCATTATCAATACAAATACCTTTAATATCTTTATTATGGAAACCACTTTTATATTTTTCATGAGAGGCATAGTTAAGCCATTTATATATTATGCATAAGAAAACTAAATGTAGCTTTAAGAAGAAGAGAATGTTACTATAATGGATTTTGTTTTGTTTGATATTCCTGTTTCTTTGTTAATTTGTTCAAAAACTCCAGAATTAACTGCTGTTTATTCATTAAAATTATCTATTTCATTTAAGATCTTGTAACCATTTAACCAACATTAATTTTGTTTCGATTTACAACAAATATTTAACAAAATTGCCTGTTTTAAATTTGATGTGCCAAATGTAAACATTACGGAAATTTATTCCTCATCAGTGACTCTAGTGGTCGAGAATGTTGATAGATCAAACGGATAATTTAAAGATTTAAAAAAATTAGGTAATCCAAAGATTCAAAATTACAGAATTAAAATCCAGCTAAAGAATGTTTTGCATAAGAGTACAAACCTTGTTTTAAATAAGTTTCAAAATTTTGGCCACTGAAATTTTTACACATGGTTCCTTTTCTGACAGGACAATATACTGTCTACTCAGTTAATAATACTCTTGGGGAGTTTTACTCTACCAATAGCGGTATCCGAATAGATTAAGTCGTATTTTCGATTGGCAACACGTGTAACACGCTTATTCATCCTATTATACCACGCTTTCTTCAAAATTTTGATTGCTCACACTACTTTTCATGTATGTATTAAGTATAGTTTTATTTTTCCAGTCTTTGACGACTAAATCTTATTATATTGTTTTAAGATACAAATATAATAATTTTGGTCTTTTCTTTTTATACTTTTGAAGAAAACTTCCATGCTACATGTTAGCTATGGGAAACTTTTTGACAGAAACTACTAAGCTGTATTGTTCTTCCAATTTCATTGTCAGCTCTATCGCTTATTATTATTATTATTATTATTATTATTATTATCTTTTTGTTTTACACGATTGAATGGAACTACTAAGTCTGTACTTTGCACACTTCAAGCCATATCTATCACACTATATGCTATATCTACGGTTTCTTCTTTCTACAGTAGTAAAAGAATATACAAAGGTTGTGTAATTCACACTTTTTTATTCTACCTCGCTGTACGCAATATCATATGGTCTTTCACCATCTTTTTGAAATACTATAAACTATTATTTTTCACACTTCTGTCTATGTTCTAACACATCTATCATATCTAAGGTCTTTATTTTCTATGATTTCCAAAGGCCATACCACGTCGGAATCGTCAAACTCTTCCACACCAATCGCAATATTTAAGATAGTCTTTTCAATACATGTGAATGAAATTACCTACTGTTTTTTTAAACCTCAACCTCCGTTTAATCTCATCTATGTTGACTCCTTAAAACTGTTTTGTTTTATCTTTTTGCTATATTCTACCATATATGCAAGTTTTGCTGTGCAGTACTATATTGCAAGTTTTATAAAGTCTTTTTCCCCTTTGTTTTTGTTTTTGTTTTTGTTTTTTTTTCTGCAAAAGCAATTCTAATGACTTTGTTAAGCTGTACTCGACTATTCAGGGAAAAATATAACCTACTTGTTAAGTACAAGTACTTTGTACAATTAAGTATTCCACTTTATCAATCGACTTAAGTAATTTAAGAAGTGTATCTTAAATATCACAGTCATCCAAATCAAAACTCAAAAAACAAAGTAAAAACTTAAAAAACTGGCAAATGTAGTTGTACGTGTGAACTTTCATCATGGAAGTGAAGCTGGGTGCTCAGGAAGGGTAAGCACTTCCTGTCTAGCTAGCTAGACCCGGTACGTGCAAAGTCAATTTTGAGAATAAAGGGAACACGGGACTATGGTACTGAAGTCAAATATAAGTCTGGATACAATGGCGTCATACTTATTAAAAAGTTTGTGATGAAGGCATAAAACTTTTAGAGGTATTGATTAGCCTAGGCTTGCAATATTGTTGATTCAACAAACTAATTGTAAGCAGTTTGCTTCGTTGTAGAATGCCCCAGTATAGGGAACAAGCTATACTATAAAGTAGGTTGTATATAAGGTTCTGTAAAAATTCTGTTTCATATGAATAAAGAAACAAATCAGCAAGCAAGGGTGCACAGTTTGTGGCCACTGGCATACCGATTGTTTGTTGAAAAACTATAGTGCCAAATACAAAAATATGCTGTCCGTCAAAACATGTCGTTGATGGTATCTTCAGTATACTTTATTATATAAATGTAGTGTCGGAATTATGGGTTCTCTTCTAGCAACGATACTCGAATGTATAACATGCAAATTAAGTTTTTCTTCGTTAATGTGTTAAATTTTAATAAAGGTATCCTGCCTGGATCAAGTTTTGTAAGATGTATGATATTAACAGATGTGGAATTTTCTCGTTTAAAGATTGTGTTTTAAATGCCAACACGGTAGCATTTTATTTGGTTGCTTGAATCAAACATACATGTATTTTCTAGACGTAAATCACGTGATTGTGTTTTTATATTTTTGACATTGTGCCAAATTTGGTTACTTACAAATAGTTTTTGAAATTTAAATTATTATTTTAATTATCAAAATTCAGTTATTCAGTAATCGTGATTTTATTTTCTCAGTATATCAGAAGCTATTTCAAAGGGGTAGGATACATTAACAAATATACTTATTTTATGTCCGGTGGGTTTTCCTTTTTCCTATTTGATCGTCATTCCAGACAGACGTCCAGACATCACGTGACAACTTCAATTCAGTTTGTCTTAAAATCTACGCCATGAAGAAAATATGAATATATAGGTTCTACAACGGTTGTAAATAGATTTGGTTTGATGGTTAATAGCTTTGAACAGACGCTTCTATTGATCAGGTAATTATTATTATTTTTTTTTTTTTAAAAAAAAAACATTTTAAAAATTTTCGCAGACGAATATGATACAAGGAAAGACCTCGCATGAGACGTCGACAATTTGGGCATTGTGCCAAATATATTTGCTATTTTTACATAGTTTACAGATATGTATCGAGAAAACGAGTAGTAAATATGCTATATACACATTAACGTTACAAAACTACTAATTGGTATTCTTTTATGAATATGCTGGAAGCTCTTCAATAGTAATATGAAAAGATTTAAAAGTTCAAGTATAATGTTTGGATATTTTCGCTCATAAATAATCCTTGTTTATTAGATATATGAGCTGGATTTGGTTTCATATAGTTTTGAAACTTTAGATTCATTAATATTCAACTATTTGGTATATGTTTTTTATCTATCAAACTTTTCGGCCCCTAGTGCCACTGATGAGAAATGATTTTCCGAAATGTGCACATATGGTACATAAAATTTTGTACAGGTTTTTGCGTTATATATTTACCACCCCTGAGCGGCTATCGCTGCTGGTAAAAAAACTCCCCGAGGGTATCCGTAACTCAGTAGCCAGTACTTTGTGCTGTCAGAAATTATACAATTAAGCAAAATTTTCAGGCGTCATAATTTTTGAAATTTATTTAAAACTAAAGTTTGTTCCCTCATTCAAAGCATTCCTTAGCTGGATTTTGATTCATATAGTTTTGGAACTTTAGATTCCTTAATATTCAACTTTTTGGCATATGTTTTTATCTTTTAAACTTTTCGGCCCCTAGTGTCACTGATGAGGAATGCTTTTCTGAAGAGTGCACATATGGTACATAAACAAAGTTGTACAGGCATTTGCGTTATATACAGAGAGAGAAAACTACAAAACGAAAAAAACATTTAGAGTTATAAAAAGTTCCAAGCCAACGACCAAAGAAGCATTTTCATTTCCATAAATTACTTATATTGTGAATTTTGTTTTCTTTTTAAGGTATGGTTCAAAAGATAACTTTATTATTTTTCAATTACTCTGATCGAACTTAAATTCACCTTGTTGAATTACTCCTCCAGCAATTTTACTGAGTAAGTAAGCTTGATTTTAGCAGTTGTTTCTTCAATATTTAGTGATGATTTAGCGTGTCGATCTAAGCTTTTTTGGTATATTTTTTTCAAAAGGAGCATACTTTTTATCATTAACTTCTTTAGCATTGCTATGAAAATAAAAAAAATCAAGTTTGTGTTCTTGCAGAACTTGCAAAAACCTTTGTTTAATGTTAAACTGCAAGGTATCTACCATAGTAAAAATTATTCAAATAGGGTGCCTTACATGTGTTGTAATGACGACAGAAGAAGTTGCTACGTGGATGAGTCAGGAGTAAAATGAAAGATAGCTGAGAGGTGCTGTTGAGTTGATTACTGTTTTTAAAAGCCATGTTTTCAAAGGTTTATAATATCAGGGGTTTTACCATTTATAAGTTTACAAAGGTAGTCAAAGTGACCAAAAAATTATATAATTGGTACTTGGGTGTAACGTAATGACGCCAGAAGAAGCATTGACACATATTTTAAGTGTCTTTTTGCATACACTAAAATATATAATAAAATTACTCAGATTTAATGAGTAAAAATATATAATAAAATTACTCAGATTTAATGAGTAAAGGTATCATTGATTTATAACCGTCCAATTAAAATAGTAAGTTTTGCGTTTATGCTTTCTTCCATGTAGGGTAAATAAATCAGTCTCGATAGTTCCACATATATTTTTTTATAAAAAAAAAATTGATCAGTTTTTAGTTTCACAGTTTAACAGAATTTCGAGATTAAACAGTATTAATTCCTAAACTATCTCAGTCTTCTGACATTTTAAATGTTAGTCCTTGTAACTGATTTTCTAATGTTTCTTAATGGAAAAGCAGAATCTGATTTTACCTCATTTTTATTTTCACTCCTAGTTAAAAAAAATTTTATTAGGTAATTTGAGATCATACTTTAACAATTGTCTAATTGAAACTGTATGGCCGCTATTGATGGGTATTTGACCATGTGACATTAGAGTTAAATATATTACCTTATATGGTTTTAAACACATCGACATTCCTAACATTCTTTACGTGTGACGTAACAATATTCATTTCCGCCAAATGATTTATCATTTATACAGGGCATTTATTTTATAAACTTATTTTAAAGGATAATTATGTTGGTGTTATTGTCTTCTCATTTCTGCATTCTGTAGGTACTTGAGCTTCCCATATGTACAGGTATCCAATTACTTTAATTTCAATGTCCTTTTTCTATTTACTCTGCTTGTAGGTGTTTTGAAAACTATATAACTACGGTGTACATTCAGGAAAGATAGTAAATTATATTTCTCGCTAGATAACGAAATGTAAAACTGATCAATTGTCAGGAACATCAAAGTATTCATTTGAATTCAATTTTAAAAAATTTCAATAACAATTTAAACAGAAATGTTTTTTATAAATGTTCATTGATGATCTATTCTACATGGAAGAGAATAAATATCGAATTATCCTTAAACTGGCATATTCGAGTAAATATAAAATGAAACTTCCACAATTTCTGAAATCTGACAGATAATACATATTACCATTGTGGAAGATCAGTCTTCTACTTATATTTAAGTTGTTTTTACTTTGCCAGAAACACAATTTATGAAATCAACACTGGTTTCGACAAGTTTTTGCTGTTAACACTAGGTAATTGATATGAGAAAGAAAAATTTCAGATTGAATAATTATTGGAAATATTATGGGCAACTTTAAAATTAGTTTGTGCCTTTGACACTGATATCACGATACAACTATATTTTTATCTTCAACATCACGTCGCTTATATACGAAATGAACTGGAAGCCGAAAAAATGTATGAACTACATTTATATATTTTCTTAGAACAAAATATCTCACACTTAGGAAATTATGGAAAGGCAAAGAATCCATTTTAAATACGAGGTGAAGCAATTTCTAGCGGAAACAAAATTTTAATAGGCAATAAAATTTAAAAAAAAGAAAAGAAAACTTGAGATTGACAGAATGTGCACACAAAATTTCAACCATATTTTGGAGACGTTCATCTAATCAGCCATGTTTTAAGTCTTTAACTAACGAAACACAATAAACCTGAGAGGACAGTAAGATCTACAATTATGAAGACTACTTGCTGAATATTGGTTTAAAAATACTCCTTTCGTTTATGTTTCTCCCATTCTAGCCCTTACTTTGTTGTTTTTTAATTTACTTTCCAAAAAAAAAAAACAATTTACATGCATTCTCAAACTACATAAAAAAACCTGGTCATTGCAGTTTTTGCAAAATCTTCAGAACTATTTTCTCTATTTTGATTAAAATATATTACATGTAGTTTCGTCTTTAACACTCAAATCGTTAGTTTAAAGTCGGATGTTTTGTAATTACTGGTTTCTAAATGTGTTGTTAGTTTTGTTTTGGTTTTCTATAGAACTTTTTTTCTTTTTTTGCAATGACTATAGACAAATATTGTATATACTTATGTTTTACAGTTAATAGAAATACTGAATTACGTAATGATATTAACGGTTAATATGCTTTTTTCTACTTTCGTGAATTGTTTTTCGCAAAGCACTCAGCATTACGAAATAAAAGTCACGGTTCTTTCGGATGTAAAATTAAAATAAACGAAGCCCCGTGTCACAGCAGACGTGGCACGATAAAGACCTGCTGTATAATACCATCAGCGCAACGCACAGTCAAAATTTCTGCACTTTGACTATAGCTGGCGACGTCTCGATATAAATGAAATATTCTTGACTGGGACGTTAAACACCATGACACAACTCAAATCTACTGCGTATAGTTTATTTGCTTCACAGTCAGTTAATATGGTAGAGCTTGTTCCCACTACTGGGATTTTCGGCAACAAAGAAGCTGCTGACAATTATATATTTTACTCAAGGATATTGCAAAAGAATGCTTATCAAGGCCATTAAAATTCTATATTGCCGTCATCACAATATTGTTGATAATTATGAAGTCATTGTATCCAAATTTGCATTGACATATTTGACCTCCAATAGTTCCATGTTCCTTTCATTCTCAAATTTGCTTTTGCACGTGACGGGTGTAGTTAGCTAGGAAGAATGTAATTTCCCTTCCGGAACACCCGGTCTAACTTCCCTGATGGAAGTTCACATGTATAACTGAATTCATCAGTTTTTGAAGTTTTTATTTACTTTTTTATTTATGTATGTATTTATTTATTTATTTATTTATTTTTTGTGGTGATTTGGACGTGGACTGGTATTTTTGTGTTTTATTATATCCTACAATAAGGTTTGTTGGTATAGGAACATACGTTCTACACCTTTTTGTTGATTATGAATGATATTGAAACAAATTGATATTCTTAAATTTTGGCATATAATGTATAAATATATAACACAAATACCAGTAAAATTTAATAAATTAATAAAATTGACACATGTTTAATAAACACAAAATAAAATGGTAAAAGATCAATCAAAATGCCACGTTCTACACCTTTTTGTTGATTATGAATGATATTGAAACAAATTGATATTCTTAAATTTTGGCATATAATGTATAAATATATAACACAAATACCAGTAAAATTTAATAAATTAATAAAATTGACACATGTTTAATAAACACAAAATAAAATGGTAAAAGATCAATCAAAATGCGGGAAAATGTTTTACCGAGCTTTGTTTATATAACTTCCTACACAAATTCCTTTGTTCTTAGTTATGAGTCAGTCATTACATCCTACACAGACTTGAGCCTATTAGGATGTGTGGGTTGAATTTTGTGTGCATTTATTCTTTATTCTGTCATTATATATATTCACCGATGCATGTTGTGTATTCTTATCACTGTCAATCTTTTGATTGGTTTGACTTCAAAGGATATTACCATATATGGTCTTAAAGTTGAACAACCCTACATTCTTATCATTCCTTTCTCGTTCGTAACACAACAGACGACTCATTGTCAGCACGTTTTAAAAAAGACTTAAAAAGAGAGAACGAATATAATTTAATTTTGATGAAGAAGACTTTCTCTGCACAAGTTGCAGTTAAGGTATTTATCTTAAATTCTATGCTGACATATTCAGACAGGTTCAATTAGACAAACTAGTCTGCGAGATTGTGGGGAATTCACTTCCCCCAATAATATAAATGTTTGCCTCATTTAAGTTTGTATTTGTGATTTCTATGTATGACAATGGTTGTTTTTATTGTATTGTAATTGTTGAGTAAGCTTAATCGTGTTATTAAGTTTCTTTCTTCTTCTTTAGGTTTGCTTTGAAAAAGACATCTACAGTGTCAAGTATGTCAAGCTTTTAAATATGCTATGCTGTATCCGAAAGGTACGTACCTATGATATATAGTTTTAACAGTCATTTTGGACAAATTTTAAAAATATCCATTCATGATGATTTCCTGTCTCTAGGGTAGAACCCGGATGTATGACCTTATATTCATCCTTTGTCTTTTTGATTGATTTTTGTTGAATTTTTTGGTAGAATATCAAGATGGCTGGACTTTCAGTTTATACGTATTTAACCCTGATTGATTTTAATCTAATTAACAGATGTTTTTGGCGGGAAAATGTGATATTCTACGTGTACAGTATTATGTGTTATACACGTACATGTATATAGAAAAATCCCTCTTTATTCCTTAAAACATTTTTCCATCAGAACAAGTTTTAAACTTTTTAATAAAAGAATACAATGAATAGGCATATGCAGTATTTGAATCCATAATTTAGTTATGAATATTAACACAAGATAGCATACCTAACCCTATACAGTACTATTACATAGTTCTTAATACTTTTGTAAGACATTTTAAAAAATGATGTTTACGAATGTATTTACTAGAATATGATGGGAGAAAAAAATCTGACGTGATATTTGGCATCTTCTCTAGGGTCCTAAGCATGTAATTATTCATTTCAGTGAAATTATGTAAAAAAAAATAATGGACATATGTTTTCAGTTTCGACTTTTCTTGAATTGACCTTGAATATGGGGTTTAAGGTCGCAAATCAAGGTCATAAACTTATTCGTGATTTGTGAAGTTTCAGGCAAATATCAAGAGATAAAAATCAAGGTACCAATGTTTTAAATGAAAATCCATAGTAGGAGTTGTTGTTCCTAGGTATTGATATAAAAGTTTAAGGTCAAACCTTGAAAGGTCAAGGTCATAGCTGCATTAGATTACTTGAAATTATAAATTATATTAAATAATAAGTAATTTTACTTTGCAAACGATTTTTGGGCATATCATTAGGTGAGTGTTAATGCCCATTTGCCATCTTGTTACTGGATATTCTAATAATAAGGATATAATATTTGCGCTTTTTGTTACAAACAAAATAAAAAAACGTTTTGTTAGTAAAATAGTAACAGTAGGATTAAAATGGGTTAATATATAATACAAATAGCAAATTAAATTTTGATGTGCCAGATGTGCACATTTCGGAAATTGATTTCTCATCAGTGACACTAAAACCGAAAAGTTTGATAAATAAAAAATATAAGCCAAACAGTTGAAAATAATGAATCTAAAGTTTCAAAATTTTATAAATCCAAATCCAGCTAAGGAATGTTGTGCATGAGGGAACAAACCTTAGTTTTAAATTAATTTCAAATTTTAGACGACTGAAAATTTTGCTAAATGGTACATTTTCTGACAGCACGAAGTACTGCCTACTGAGTTATGGATACTCTCGGGGAGTTTTACTCCACCAGCAGCGGTAACCGCTCAGGAGTAGTAAATATATAATACAAATACCAGTTGAATTTTGATGTGCCAGATGTGCACATTTCGGAAATTGATTTCTCATCAGTGACACTAAAACCAAAAATTTTGATAAATAAAAAATATAAGCCAAACAGTTGAAAATAAGGAATCTAAGTTTCAAATTTTATAAATCCAAATCCAGCTAAGGAATGCTGTGCATGAGGGAACAAACCTTAGTTTTAAATTAATTTCAAATTTTAGACGACTGAAAATTTTGCTAAATGGTACATTTTCTGACAGCACGAAGTACTGCCTACTGGTTATGGATACTCTCGGGGAGTTTTACTCCACCAGCAGTATCATTAACCAATCAGATTGCAGAATGAAAATAAAATGGACCAATCAGATAAGAGTTTCTTCTTTGCACGTATGTACTGTATCCATATATACATTGTGTATTCCTCTGATTGTCACTTATCTGCACATTGGACCCCTGGCTACATGTTAAACTTCCTTCAATTAGGTTCTGATTTTTTGTTATTTTTATGCAGACTACCAAAGGATGAACAAGGTGAGAACAATCCGATTTATTTATCAAAAATAATTCACAAGGTATATACAGTACTATTTATTAGATTATATGAAAATGAAATAAGCAAGGTAAATACAGTTATAAATTTTCATCTAGTGTTGATTTCCACGTGCATGTAGTGAATGAGACTCTAGGGCGAGGTTATTTAGCTAATTAGTGGGTGTTTGGTGTTTGAGATAACTTGTCCCCGCGATGAGTCTGACTTTACACCCAATCCTAAACATGCATGGCTTCGTTTTATACGAAGGGAGACTCTGCCTTTCTATTAGAGTCAGCGTGAAATCTTCCGAACGTCATCATATTGAAGGGCGTGAGAAAGACGTTTAGATGTATTTTTATTACTGTATTTACCATTTTGTATCAAATACTATGAAATGTGTTTAACCTTCCGTTTAAGCGTAGTCAGTATACCTTTTCTATACTTCATAAGGCTTTGTTCAGAAAATATTTTTTCCATCTGAAGAAGTTGACACTGTCTAAATTAAAAGTAAATGCTATGATAGTCATTTTCAGTATCTGTGTCATAAACAAGAGCTGATAACCGTAGTAAAAAAAAGATTATAGGTTTTACTCTTATATAAAAGTAAATCTTGTGTTGTAAAAATAATATTAACTAGCAGCTCCATTGATATCGAATATGACATAAAGCCCTATTTATGATTAAGAAGGTGATGTATAATCATATGGAGGTCAGTCAATTCAATTCCAACGTTTCAATTATGACCTTGAGGAGTGGCTAGCCAACGGTTCTCAAAACAGAGCTTAAATATCACAGTAAATTGTTGGATAGATGCCAAGTTTAATGGAATCAGTCATCTCGCTTAAGGGTTATTGCTCTGAAAAAAACTCAGCATACAGTAAGTCATGCTACTGAACAATTAATTCATGAAATTAGGATGGATAATGCTTAGTCTTTCAAATCAATACATTCATAGTGAAATATGCTTTAATACTTAGGATTTCTTACAGTCATTTCCAACTAAAAAACCCAATTTTTGTTCAAAAAAAGCTTTTGCATACATTTATCCTAAAATAGAAACAGGGGACTAATTAACCAATCAAATTCCTGTATAAGAATGAAATTAAGCAATCAAATTACAGATATATTAACCAATCAGATTGCTGGATTTCAGTTTTATTAGCCAATAAGAGGGTGTTTTTTTCAAATCAAGAAAAACAACATGAATATAAATATAACGTAAAAACACATAATAATGTTGAAAGAAGATGAAAATCACATGGCCTGAAGTTTGAAAGAAGTCACGTGACATTTAGTAGAAGGCAGTAGAAGGTTAGAAAACAAAAGTCAAAATCTGTTATTGATGTTATTTGTGCCATTTTATTAATCTGCTCCTATCCACCTAATTGTAAAGGTAGGCGTTGGCCAAATACTGTTGTGATTACATATGTAGTTGGTAAAATACCCGCTTCATATGTGGCAGAACCCCGACTTCCTGTGCTAGAATTTTTGTTTGCGATAAATAGTTCAATTTAAGTTTTTACGGGACGGTCTGATTGAATATAATTAACTAGCTTTCTTAAAGTGGAAACAACTGTTTTCTTATCTTCTTATTTATCATAGGCAATTATGTTTAAAGAGCACCAAAATCACTAACTCTACGCGTCAGTTTGTACAGCCAAGAGACAACTTAGATGATAAATCTTTACCAATAGTAGATATATCGATTAGGTCTATATTGCGTTATTGAGCATAAAACGCATTTTAACTTGGAAAAAATAGAAAAATCTACTAATTAACACCATAGTCAGTATTTTAAAAATTTAAAATCATGTTATATGTTGTGACTTAAATGCAGAATCATATAAAAATGAAAGAAAGAAGAAAGTGTTAAAAGCATTTTGTAATCATTATCGAATTTTTCAATAAACTTAAAACTTCCTTTGCCCAAGTTTCCCTAAGAAGTGTGGACTTAGTCTTAAATAGGATGCTTTTGCATTATAAAATGTGGTTTTATATTACAAAATATATACCTTATAAGCTTGCCGTAATAGTCAAGACCGAAATAATGTATATAGTAATTATTCTGTTTTGAAAGTTTTGTCAGTCTTTTTGATTGGTCTATTTGAATGACGGCGTTAGATTGACACTGTTTTAGTTTATACGTGGTATTGTAAAATGGAAAACCTTAGACATAAGTCTAGCAGTAACCTTGCAAACAAAGATGTTATTAATTTGTGATGCCCATATGGAATACCTGTGATAAGGCTTAAACATAGCAATCGTCTTTAGGGAAACGTACGTCGTCATAATATATATATATATATATATATATATATATATATATATATATATATATATATATATATATATATATATATATATATCTGGTCTGATCGGCTTTGTAACCTTGACATTTCATCCTATATTACAGAATCTGTTGCACGTAAAACAAAGATGTATTTTTAAGCTAGAAAAACCAAGCTGGAAAAAATAATTTTACTCTGTAGGACATGGATTTGTCTTTAAGACGAAGTGTTAAAAAGCCATGCTGTGAAACAAAGGCATTCGACAAAAAGGTAGGTGACAAAAATTAGTTTCTTGTCTATATAAATGTCTTTATCTTGCAGTAAAAAAAACTGTTTGGTTTTGTTATCAATCATAGTGGCCTTTTCAATGTTTACCATACCATTAAAATTAAATGTTCCATAAACTGAAATAAGCATTATTCTTTGTGATCGAAAAAGTTTCGTGTGCGTGTAAGGATTGGTACTGATGCGTTGTTTTTAAGATCGTTAAAACTACAAACTATTTTTGCTTCCTGTAAATTTAACATCTGTGCCTGTCAGTAAATCACTTATTATTACTTAAAAATACAAAACATTATAATCTTTTTCATCGTCTCCAACCTTACATGAATTACGTATCTTTTAAAGTAATAAAGCATTTGACCGACTCTAGTTTTTTTTACCTGTAAGGCCGTGTTAAAGAAGTTGCATTACGTTTTGTAATTGCATAAACGTGTATATTTTAGAAACCGATGACAGTATCAATTACATGTGTATCATTATTGATACTCATCTGATTGATTTCAATGTGCAAATTTCTTTAATTCTGGTCCATTATAACGTTTTGATTAGATGAACAATACACTGTTTTCCTAATAAGTTATTAGTGGATTTGCGTGGGTGAATAGGTTATCACATTAACAAATTCCAGCCTTTTAGTACTTAATTCCAGACAATCAAATTCTATCAATTTGATTTGATAATTAAAAATAAAATGTGTGGAAAACCATTGATGTAAATGAGTGCAAAATGCAAGGGATAAAAGTTTTGCATTCATTTCGACCTTATATAATATCACATAAACAAAGAAACCAAGTTTAAAACTACTTCAATATTCAATGTAATAATAAATTGTTGACCAAATGAATAAAAAGCTTGTAATGGGAACAAGTTGAAAATCGACAGCAAGGTCAATCATCCTTACTCGAATTAGTTACAATAAAATGAAGATTTTACAACTGATGACAGACAATAATACAGACCCCTGGTTCAGGGGTAACTGAACATGCTAAAGTAAAATGAATGACAAAATTCAATATAGTTTACTTTATTTGAACTCAGTAATAAGTAAATACGACTTTAAGCCATAAGGCCACACTGAAAATCAAACAAACAAAAAATTAAATCATACTCACCTTTGCAAATTTGAAAGCCCGTTCGTTTATAAAATGATTCATGGAAATAAATATTTCTGTATTAACCTGTTAAGCTTGATTAAAAACTGGTAACAAGCTACTATTTTAAATGTCATCGGTATTTATTCCGACTTCTTTTAATGTGTTTTTTTCACAATAATTTTGCCTTTTCTGAGATATGGGATATTGGTTTGAATTTTAATCTAACATTTGGATATATTTAGAATATATCTACAATTCCCTGGTGTTTAAAATCAAATCAAAATGATTAATATGATGTTGGCAAAAATGGCAAAAAATGGATTAATCTTTTGTACTGAACATCAATGTTTTATGTACAGACATTAGTTTCATGTTTATATCATATAAAATGGGATGTAAAACATAATTTGACCTCTCTTGGTAGTTAACATACAAGTATTTTCTTAATTGAAACACCATTGACACAAATATATAAACAACTTTAACACCTTTAAAACAAATAAATAAACTACACTCCATTGTTATTCTGAGATCATAAAATAGCAAAAAAGATTTATACAAGCTTGTAATAAGACATATTTCTACAATGTTGTAACATACATATTACTAAAACAAAAAATACATTCTTCATGTTACCAAGGGAATGGACAATGATAAAAATAATATCAATCTTGGTCTTTAAGCTTGTAATATGACATATTTCTACAATGTTGTAACATACATATTACTATAACAAAAATACATACTTCATGTTACCAAGCGAATGGACAATGATAAAAATAATATCATTCTTGGACTTTTACAATGTTCTAATCCTGCAAAGTCAAAATGGCATAAACTTAAATATAAACATACTTGTACTTGTTACATGACCAGATTAATTAATAGCACACCTTTACTGAAACCCTGAGCAATTTATTACTTTCAACATTAAAATACATGCTGGGATTACAACTTTGACATACAATGCCAATTTTATCAAAACAAACAATCTAAGATTGTAATCTGAGCAATTTTTTCCAATATTCTGATAAAATACAATCTACATTAATTGAAACAAGGCTGCATCCTGAGCAATCTTCTACAAAGAATATTACACGTATATATAAACATGCAGTAAATTTAAATATGATGTTATAAATGTCACTGGCCCTACATAAACCATTAAATATTATGCCTTTTAATATCAATGGCATTGACATTGGCACTAAGCACTAACATCATTCACTTTGATGCCTTGATTTTTTTTTACTCAACATTTAAACAATGAAAGGTATTCATCTGAACACAAGTACTATAATGTAATCACAGGTCATCACTACACTAAACTAATTCCCTATTTAAAAAAATTATATCAAGAAGAATGAATATACATGTATTTGCATTGGGGATAATATATTAAAACATATGCAATATTCATCAAATTTGTGTTGCAAACAATTATATTAAGAACTGCTTATGCATATATAATTTACAGCAATCCATATCACATTTATTATAATCAGGATGATCTGTGTATATTTAGGATGCTTCAAATAGTTATTTAAGTGTACAATATAAAAACTCTTTTTGGTACTCTATGTTACATACAGGATATTATCATCAGTAAGCACAATATTAAACTTTAATGTTCTGATCTAACTTAATATGATATTTGAAATATTCCTAGTTACAAAAATGAAGCATTAATTCTTGTTGTTTTTTTCTCTAAGTGCCATATTATTATATTATATTAATATGAAAACCCTATAAATTAAAGCTATATTATGAAAGACGACTATTTTGTATATAAATGAATGTTCATTATAATCCAAAGCTAATAAAACTTTAGTATCTAAGAAGCATGTGTTAATTAACGATGATTTAAAACACCTAAAACACAAAGTATGCAAGTTTCATAAGATATGCACTAATTAATAAATAAAGACAACAATACCAAACATAATACTCAATACCAGTTTTGCCTAAAACAAGAATTCTTTACTTACTAAATATGTTATATTGTAAGATTGACTGAGTTACAAATAAATAATTAAGCATTGAGTAAACACGCTGGTTTCATATATACATTTATAACAATAACCTTAGGTTAGTCACTTTGTAGTTTAAATCATCTAAAGATACCTATAAAATCTGCAACTTTTAATCAAAATTGTGGATGTTACTTTAAATAAATGGTTATGCATTATGCGTCAATTTTTAGTCCTCATATTTGTTTTGAATAATAACTTAACAATTCAAACTGATTTCAAATTACAAGCTGTAAATTGCATTTTAAGCAAACTCTCATACACTAATGTTAACAATTCTCTAAATGAATTTTTAAATATTTATGTATTGATTTTATCTCAGTACATCAATCTTTGACACCATGTGCAAAAACACTATTTTCCCTTTACTTAAAAATGATTCGCTTATAGTAATATCAATTTGTAGTATTGAAATTGATCAGATGATGTTGGGTTGACACTATTAATATTGCTGAGTTAGTGCACAATAACCTTCTAAACACTCAATTTGTGCTTACTGTACAACATCATATTCATATAACATTGATTTAACCATTTAACCTGTGAAATTAATATAATAATGTTAAACATGTCATCGTTTTTTTTTTTACCACACTACAGGTTTCACAATAATGAAAGAAACTGAAAACAAAACATGTCCAAGGATGAGATCATTATATCTTTCATGCTTATGTGGTACCTTCAGAGCATTATATTGCTGACCCAACCATTTCAATAAGCCTCAGAGCATTATAATGCTGACCCAATCATTTCAATCATCCTCAGAGCATTTTAATGCTGACCCAATCATTCAATCATCCTCAGACCCAATCATTCAATCATTTTCAGAGCATAATAATTCTGACTCAATCATTCATTCAATCATCCTCAGAGCATTATAATGCTGACCCAATCATTTCAATCATCATTCTTACGTATTAATCATACTACATGTTTCATTCTGCTAAAAATTCTTATTATTTCTGTGTACCTTCAAATAAAAGCTATAAGAAATAAATGCCAACAATTTGGCCATAACCACTGATGACAGATTTCTACTTACATGTATTTGTCTATTTATCTCACAAAATGTAAATTGCAATTAGGTTTTACTTACTAAATAAGTTGTAAAAACTTACAAAAACATCTTATTACAATTAAAATCATTCCTTCACTATCTTGCATTTTTTTTAAAATTGTTACTTTATCTGATACACAATTTTACATTGTAGAACATTAAATTTCCACTAATTTCTGCTAAATTGATTGGTGTTTTAGCATACCACTTAAATAGAGCTCATACCATTTTGTATGTTTTGGAAAAGTTTTGGAAATTTCAACAAACATCCAACTTTTGTGAAAACTTGGCTAATGCAATTCAATAAACATTTAAAATAAGTTTCACACAAAAATTATGGGGTACACATGGTACAATTATAAATCCAATTTCAATGCTTAAAATCACAAATGTTTGCAATAAAGACATTATCATCTTATTCAAACTCTCATATTATCAGAATGTGAAACATTGAAGCATTTTATCATCATCAGATTATACTGTGACAAAGTTTATATTCCGCCTTAAAAAGGAATCAATATTGATTAAGCGTATTGATTTTTTCCTGCAAATTAAAAGCACTAGATATACACAAAGATAAACATTAGCTTGTTTTTAATTTGGTTATTCTTATTAAGCAAAACCAAAACATTCATTAAGACATCCTTGTCCTAGTTACAACGAATTGCATATATACAAGCTGAATTCAAAGAAGGTTTTAATTCATTTAAGAAATGACATTCTTTTTCTCAGTGTTCATGCATTTTGAACGACAGTGGGCTGTTGCAGATTACATGAACGGCAAAGCTGTCATTCATAATATGTATAAAATATTCAATTATTTATTCACTGGTTACATTTACAAATGTACTGATATATTATAACTAAAAAGGAATTTTCACATTTTTGAATTTAAGAATTTTAGGAATTTAAAATACTGTGTTTGCAAACATGCTGCAAAAACATAAACAAAAAAAGTGAATTATTCTAACTATCACAGCCTACTTCTAAAGTCAACTGACAATGTTAATGAATAATAAATTGTCCAAAAATTTGTCTTTTTTGGTTAACTTTTATTTCCAAAAATGTAAAATGCATAAAGATAATGATATCATATATATTAAATGAATACATATTGAAGGACAAAGGCAGCTGAAGTACCAGTATATCATATTCACAGAAGGAATTTGAAAAAAACCATGAAAACTGCATACCATGCATTTTGGGTTGTTTTTTTTTTTCTCTTTCTCTCCCAAAACTGATTAAATTAATACTAATAAGTATTTTAAATTTAACTGTTATTTTCTGGGTCTAATTTTCAAACTACTAAAATGTTTAAAAATAAGCTAATTTAAAGTTGACTAATTTGACACTGAAACATGAAGAAAATGATTTATTTTCAAAATAATAAAATGAGTTTCATTGATGTATAAATTTTGAGGTGGAAGTAGTGCTGTCCATATTTTTTTTTCAAACTGACATCAAGCAAGCTTCTTGAATAGATTAATTTGAAAAGTTCATGTAAACAAAATTAAGATAATCTTTGTTATATTTTTGCCAAATTATTGCAAGATATTTTTCCTAAAAAATAGTTTTTCAATCACATTTATAAAATCATTTTCACACCCCCCCCCCCCAAACCAAATGATGAAATGTTTTCACAAGACAGTTATTTCTACATGTAAAATTGCTGCATAGTTGCTTTCAATTGCTGGGTATTTAATTTCAATTAAATGTATGAAGATAACAAGGAAGAAATAAGCAACAAAATTTGATAAAATATATCCCTCCCCCCCCCCCCTTTTTTTTTTTTTTTTTGCTGGAGGAGCATAAAATTTTATGCCCATGACATGGCTCCTGAGTGAAAACTCAATTCTGTACCCCAAATCAAACACCAATATAGTATTCTTACTTTTATCTTTGGTTTATAAATCTTGTTCAATAATACAATATTGTCATATGAAAATTACCAAATTTCTTTAAAAGATACACTTAAAAAACAAAGTTTAAATCAACAAACTCATTCAATTCCCCAACACAAGCCTAAAAACTTGATAAAATGGTTGAATCAAAGATGCCTGATAGATCTTTTTGTTTTATGTGTAAACGTTGTTCAAGAAAGTACGAAGTTTTTAATGGAATACTTGCTTTGAGTGTCATATCTTGTAAAGAGTTCTCAGAAAAAATAATTCAAAGTCTTAACTTCAATGACATGGCATAAGCAATTTCCCAAGGTTTTCCATAGTTTCAAAAGAAAGTACCAGGACAAGTGTTTAAATAAAAAACAGAAATATTTAGAAAATTTACTTATTATGTCTTCAATGTGTATTCATTTTCAATAAAAAGAAAAATATGCATGAAGTTATAACTCACCATTTCAACTAGGATTGATGAAGATTATAACAGTATTTCATTCTGATAATTTTTATACTTTTCAACAGTCTACCATATCATATTCAAATGTCTATTAGAATCTCCAGTTGATAATGATCTCTACTTTTATGCTTGGCTTACAAGCACCTTTTCTTTTACTTGCCTTATCTTGTATGCCTTGTCTTGGAAATGGCATGTGTATTATTCATATTCATCTTTTGGTCCAACTGTTTGCCTCGGAGCGCTCAAAACAACTACTTCACAAGTTTTGGGTGGTGTGAAGTAGGTTTTTTCTGCCTAATAAACAAGCATTTTCTGCTTAATAAACAAGCATAAGTTGAAAGTGTATTTTAAGAGTAATGGTGTCTGTAAGTCATATTTCAAGTCTTTTATTTTGTATATCGAAATGTAACAAATAGCAAGTGTTAAGAATTTTCATTTCCATGAATTTAAATTTGACTTTACATGTATTTCTCTTAATCATTTTCAACTTCATGTTTGTTTATTTAGGAAAGGCAGATCCTGACAGTTCCTTTTACAGTCGACCGGCAGACTGGACAGTCCTTCAAGGCTGGTGAACACTGGGCACAGCAAACAAGGTGACCACACGGTAAAAACACTATTGAAACAATGCTTTCACAACATATTTTACATGTGGTTCTTTCTTTCAACTCTGAATTTTCAGCCCTTAAACGACCTAAATTAAGAATAAAATCAAAATCACTATCAAAATTACTACCAAAACTGAAAGCTTATGTTGCCTTTCAAGTATTTGAATTTCTTCCAACTGTTCATTAGTAAATGCTTAGTTTACCTAGTGTTAATTTGCAGAGTATAAAAATGAGAAAAAACAAGTTGGCTCTAACCAAAAGTGTGCACTGGAGAAATTATGTTATACACATATACATATATCAGGTTCACTTAAAGTATGAGTATATCGAGGTGGTCAGTTCTGGGAAGGTTGAGGAAAACTTGTTACCTGAGAAAACCAACCCCCCCCCCTTTCCCCAAGTGAAGTGAAATGACAACATTTCTCATCTTAAGATTTGCCAAGTAAAAATTAAATGATGTAGTGAGAGGAATTAAATCTTGTAGTGAGAGGCAATGTAAACTATAAGCTTGGTCTTTAAAATTACTTTGCTACTGGAAACATGAAAATAGTTTCTAGGAAAAATTTTCTAATTTAAAAGATGCACTGGTATGAAAAATGAAATTTTTTGTAAATAGAGTTGGGTAAATCTGTTTATTCATTAACATTCTTCATTTCTATAACATTTTAATCCCTTGTTGATACAGGTCTTGTTGGCCGAGTAGTCTAAAATCCTACTTTAGACGGGGCCCAGTGTAATACAGTTTTTTACATTTTTTTTTTTTACAATTTTTACATTTAAAAGTTTATAGACACCCCAGATTCCTCAACCATCCAAGAATTGACCGACTTGATGCAAGTGGAAAAATCTTGACAGGGGTGTTAAACAACATGACTCCATACCATACTTCTTGTTGATGTAATGTGTGATATACAAAATGTATATATAATTGAATTCATTATGGTTTAAAACAGGTTTACTTTAAAGTGATTTTCAATAGTTCAAATGGAAGCAATGAGCTTTGGGATAAGTTTCATGGTATTAAAGGTATGTTAAGACAGATTAATGATATTTTCATACAATAACAAGAGGCCCATGGGCCTTAACGCTCACCTGGGAATATGGCCAAAATCATTGCCAAAAATGCATACAATATTCTAATATACATGCCTATACAAAAGGTTAATGGTTTCCAAGATAATTAACAATTTC
Organism: Tegillarca granosa; assembly: GCA_029721355.1. NCBI lineage: Eukaryota > Metazoa > Mollusca > Bivalvia > Arcoida > Arcidae > Tegillarca > Tegillarca granosa. Next base: position 10,673,716 of record CM056596.1, on the reverse strand, counting down.
AGTCTTTTTATGCATCTATGACCTTGACCTTCGAACGTATGACCTCGAGTCATATATCAAAATGATCGTCATGTCAATACCTACAATATTCTGATATATATGTCTATACAAAAAGTTAATAGTTTCCAAGATAATTAACAAATTCAGGCTTTTTATGCACCTATGACCTTGACCTTTGAATGTATGACCTTGAGTCATATATCAAAATGATCGTCATGTCTATATCTACAATAGTCTATACAAAAAGTTAATAGTTTCCAAGATAATTAACAATTTCAGGCTTTTTATGCACTTACGACCTTGAACCTTGAACATATGACCTTGAGTCATATATCAAAATGATCGTCATGTCCATCTTTACAATATTCTAAAATATATGCCTATGAAAAAAGTTAACAGTTTTCAAGATAATTAACAATTTGAGTCTTTTTATGCATCTATGACCTTGGCCTTTGAACGTATGACCTTGAGTCATATATCAAAATGATCGTCAAGTCAATACCCCCAATATTCTGATAAATATGTCTATACAAAAAGTAAATAGTTTCCAGGATAATTAACAACTTCAGGCTTTTTATGCACCTATGATATGACCTTGACCTTTGAACATATGACCTTGAGTCATATATCAAAATGATCGTCATGTCAATACCTAAAAAAAATTCTGATATATATGTCTATACAAAAAGTTTATAGTTTCCAAGATAATTAACAATTTCAGGCTTTTTATGCACCTATGACATTGACCCTTGAACGTATGACCTTGAGTCATATATCAAAATGATCATCATGTCCATCTTTACAATATTCTAATATATATATGCCTATGAAAAAAGTTAACAGTTTTCAAGATAATTAACAATTTGAGTCTTTTTATGCATCTATGACCTTGGCCTTTGAACGTATGACCTTGAGTCATCTATCAAAATGATCGTCATGTCTATCTTTACAATATTCTAATATATATGCCTATGAAAAAAATTAACAGTTTCCAAGATAATTAACAATTTCAGGCTTTTTATGCACCTATGACCTTGACCTTTTAATGTATGACCTTGAGTCATATATCAAAATGATCGTCATGTCAATACCTACAATATTCTAATATATATGCCTATGAAAAAAGTTAACAGTTTTCAAGATAATTAACAATTTGAGGCTTTTTATGCACCTATGACCTTGACCTTTGAATGTATGACCTTGAGTCATATATCAAAATGATCGTCATGTCAATACCTACAATATTCTAATATATATGCCTATGCAAAAAGTTTATAGTTTTCAAGCTAATGCACAATTTTAGTAAGCAATAAACAACATTTCAGGGGCAACAACTCCTATATGCATTATCATATAGTTACTGAAACTTTGTATCTTTTTGAATTTTGTCATTCTGAACATTTTCACAATGTTTTGATATTATATATCTTTAAAATTTTTGAAGAAAATAGCCTAAAACTGCAAAATTACAAACTAGGTCATGACCTTGACCTTTGACCTTGATCCCATTTTGAAGGTTATTTTAAGAAAAAGTCAAAACTGAAAACCCCATGTTATTATCTGTTCAAGTAGTCAAGTTATAACAATTTGAAGCCATTTTACGAAATTTTTAAAATTAAATGCAAAAACGCGTAACCAATTTTTTGACCAAATTTCACGAAATGAACAAACTATAGGCTTAAGACCCTAGAGAAGCCAAATATCACATCAGATTTTTTCAATCATCATCGGTTTCTGAGAAGAAGATTTTTTAAGATTTTTGGACCCCTAGGTCACCTTGACCTAGTTTTGGTAGCAATGGCAACGCCATGAACAAATCTGAATTGCACCGGCCCATATATGCTTCTGACCAAGTATCATTGAAATCTGTCCAGCAGTTTTGGAGGAGAGTCGAAAATAGGTGTTAACGACGCACACACACACGCACATACACATGCCGCACCATGCCATAAGCTCACATGATCTTTCGGTCAGGTGAGCTAAAACCTATCTTGAACTCTTTAGATAATGTGCAAGAATCGCTGCAAATCATATAGATATAGCTCCTTTATCTTATACATGACTTTTCTTTTTTCAAATATTTTTTTCTTCTCATTTGATTTAATATTTTCAATCTAACCAGTTATATTTTCAAATTGTTTATATTATCTTTGCATTTTGTTTAAAAAGAAATGAAGAAATTTGTAGCTAAACTATGTACTTGTCCAATACAATGAAGTACATTTTACAATAATGATAAAAAACAAAGACCTATGATAAGATTACTGATTATAAAACTCTAGACAAGGACATCTTGATGACAAAATGTTATCAAGTATAAGTATTATTCAAGTACTTCTGATAAGCTTTAACTATCCTAGTTATCCCTAAAACTCACTTTTGAAATGCTGTAGTAATCAATATTTTTTTGTATTTCATTAGTTGTAAATCCATGGATATCAGAAGATGTGGAAAAAAAGATACCTGCATTGACAAGGCTTACTCAAGTTAGATACATAATAGGCTGCTTTTATTAGTAAGGTTTAATGTCCCAATCCAAATCGACTTCATAGCTCTCAATGAGGCTTTTTGGACCAATTTTGGGCAAATGACTGAAAAGCATTATTTTTTTAACAATTGTTGGCCCTAATCCAAAGCCAAAAATGGTATGAGAGCCCTAAAATTATATTCAGACATCACCAACTTTAAATGAAAGTGCTAAAATAACTACCTTTGTTTTTGTTTTTTTTTTTTTTAAAAAACTTCAATGTTTCTTTACTATGTAATAATTATCCTGCCTTTAGAGGTTGTTAGATTGTCTCTTATTTAAGTCTTTTTAATAGGGCTGGGGATTAAACCCATAACCTTTAATTTTCAAAGTAATGACTTATGGTGTCAAGTTCTTTTGTACTGACATTTCTTCACTTCCTGGAAGACCATAAGAACTATGATTCCATGTGCTTGTTGTCTTTCACAGAAAATTACTATAGAGATATAAGCACCTTTAATATCTTGATTATCATTGCTATTCTGCTCCATTGGTTCTGGTACAGGCAAACTTGGCTTCTGCTTTACAAGCAATCGTTCTGCCTGTCCATTTTCTTTTTGTTTTTCTCTTTCTTCCATTTCAAGGAGCACTTCAAGTATGTTCATTGCAGTCATTCCATCCCAGCCTAAACAAAAATTTATAAAAATTGGTCAAATAGGAAAGACTACAACTTGTTGGAAAAAAAAATGTGCGTTTCATCACAAAAAAATTAATTTTTATATTCTACTTACCATTTCATAACCATTTCTTGAATTTCGGCATACACTGCATACAAAAACTCATACTGTCAGTCTTTTCCATTAAAGAACCGAATAAATTTCTTTCAACGGCCTAACTAACGGATATGATATATGCACACTCAAGCTGATAGATATGTAATGCCAGGAACAGAGGCAGATTGAACCAGGATTTAAAGATGTGGGGACATATCAAGGACAAAACTACATGTATATTACATGTATGTCATACCTATTGAACAATCCCAGTATATTGTATACCCCATATTCTAACATATTACATATAAGAATGTACACTCACTTATATATGTTGTGTGTATATACTGACTAACCAGTTGCAAATTGATTTTTTTAAAATATTTCTTCCCTAACTGACACCCATATCCACTTAATAAACAAAATAATGAGACCGATAAACAAATATAAGAAACAAATGGCCAATCAATCAATTGGTGAAGATTAAATATACCACTAGAAACTAGTATATCTTATTTATCCCAATGCCAATTGGGTCTGCTATAGGAACAAAGCACACATAAAATACTGTATACAAAATCATAAAAAATAATTCAATTACATACAAGTAGACTGGATGAAAATTAAACTTAACTACATAATATTTATTTCCTGTGCCAACTTATTCAGACATTAACATTATGTACAAATGGAATATATATAAATCAATATATATATATAAATAAATTGATAGTTTGCAATGGAAGTTAACTAAATCTCAACACCCATATTAATTAAATATGGCACACAAAGCACAAGCAAAGTCAAATCTCATTTCTACCTTTGGTCTCCAATATCTGGTCTACCGCTCGCTTTACTATCTTGGGAAGATAACCCATTTCTAGAGCACTCTGAGCAGCTGGACATAACAGTGGGTTCTTCTTTTCTGTTGGATTTGGACGATAACCTTTAGTTTGCCCTGTAGAAAGAAAGTCAATGATTTCATGTACAATGAATGTTATGTTGCCAAAAAAAAATTAATTAATTAATTAATTAAAATCCTTCACGAACTGAAAAAAATATATTAAAATTGTAAAAGTAAAAATTTGTATCACAAAATTTTGGTCTATTAATAATAGACTTATAAATATTTTAACCAATTTTCACTTTTTTGTTTTTTAACTTTTTTATTGCAAGCATTTTTAAAATTTACTTACGCAGGTGTTTTCATACCTTGTTGTTCTAGTCTTGAAAATAAAGTATGGTCAATATTTTTAAAAGTAAAATAAATAGTGCTAATATCAGATAAGATAAACCAAACCCTAGCTTCCACTCCTTTATCTATTGTGATATAATGACATACAAGCAAGTTTACATTTATAGCTGTCACAAAACAAATAATCTGGTTTGTGGACAACTCTGACAGTTACCATATTACTAGTGTTGAAAGTCTCCAGAATGTTTCCAAATGTATTGCTTTTTCAACTACCAAACATATATACCTCAAAAAATTTGGAATGAGAAGTGATGTTGATGAAATGATCCCACTGCATGGATGACACCAATCAAATAAAGGACTTTTTCATTAGTTACACATACCATTTTGAGATTTTCCACCAGTTTTAGGTGAATCTTGATCAACTTCTATGTCACCTGATGTACCGGTATTCCTTATACCATTAGTTGACTCAGAATTTGAATTCTGTTGTAGGGCTTCCTCCTATAATAATAATAACAATAATAATAATAATAATAATTTCAGATTCTTTTTTATACTAAAGCCTCATACCCAACTGAAATTTTAATTCTATTTAAGATTATGCTGAAACATGATTTTTTTTAAATTAAACACAGAAGAACCAAGTTATTACATGTGATACTATGACTTCAGAGATTATCTTGGATTAAGTTCCAAGAAAAAAAAAAGTCCATACTTTTATCATGTTTATTGTAAGTTTTTACTTTCAGATTCTAAATCAATTATGTTGTATACAAGGACTACTTGGAGAAAAAATGAAAAATTTTAAATGTTCACTTTCATGGTTTTCCAGTGTGTGTGTGTGTGTGTGTGTGTGTGTGTGTGTGTGCATTATAAATATAAAATTTGAATGAGGACCGATTTTTACAAAAGGCGTCCTTTAATTGAGGTTTTATTTTTACAAAATAATTTCTTTTTTTATGACAATTATGATTAATTTTACATCACTTACAATGTCTGCCTGCCGAACTGCTGCCTGAACCAAATTCACAAACTCTACACCTTTCTTTTCAAGCAGATAAACACATTTACTGGACCACCTGGCATGCTCCACCCACGGATCATCATCGGGATCCCAATTCCGTAACCCAATGCCACAATAGAAGCATCTTACACAATCTCCATTATCTTAAATACAAATTAAAGAAAGTTATATTTTAGTGCAAAATGAAGACAAATAGACATAGTAAAGAAAAATACAAATCAAATACATAGACTACATAATTATTTTTTTTCATTAAAACTGTGTGTGTGTGTGTGTGTGTGTGTGTGTGTGTGTGTGTGAGAGAGAGAGAGAGAGAGAGAGAGAGAGAATATCAATAGTATATCAGTATTTCAGGTCATGAACTATACATGTATATCATCAGGGTAACAGATAGGTCAGAGAGGACAACATAGGTTTTGTAAGTATAAAAAAGTAAAACAAGAAGTTGGTCACTTGGAACTGGAAATAACAGACCTAGAGAATGGGAAGAGGGTAGGACAATGGTTGGAATAGGATAGAAATTAGAATAATGCATATACAAATATACATGTATTTAGTTCAGTGTCACAGTACAGATGTATTATTCATTACCAGCAGAGTGAAACACATTACAGGATTTATGTTTAGTTTTAAAAACTAGTGTATAAGGTTAATTATACACAAGTCTACCATCTTTGAACAAAAAAAACTCGGGTAAATATTCAGGTTATATATATATCTTCATATTTGTTTATATTTTAGTAATAAATAAATCAATTAACCAACAAATAAATAAACATATCTATGTATTTGTTTACATTTTAGTAAAAAATAAATAAATAAATAAATCAATCAATCAATCAATCTATATATATCTTGGTATTTGTTTATATTTTAGTAATAAATAGTTTAAATAAATAAATAAATAAATAAAAAATAAATCAATAAGTATTGAATTTGATAACAATAACATAACACAAACTACATATGATAATACATATGATCAAGTAATCAGATACATGTTTACTATGTTCATAAAACTTTATTAATACATGTATTGGTAAATTTTAGGTACCCAGTAACACTAATTACACATATAAATTACTAATTAATTTGACCAAAATGTGGTAGTGTTGTTTTTCATATGTTTTAATAATGATTATGTTTTATTTTATTTTAGGTTTATTTATTTTCATTATTTCTAATAATAAACCTTTGTTTTGTTTTGTAGGTAATGCCTGGTAGCTGTTACATTTTATAGTTTATTTTTGTGGTGTCTTTGTGATGTTTTGTGTTGTAAAATGTTTTTCTACTGTTCATTAACTTTTGTACTGTAATGTAGTTGTCTCTCTTTCTCTCTTTGGTCATGGTCAGTTAGGCAATTAAGTCCCTTGTTTTCAAGTCATTTTTCATTGGTTATTTTGAATCTTATTCACTTTTCTGCTGGTCATTCATAAGACCTGACATGTTTTTCTTTTGAAACATGATGTCTTAGGAACTCCATTTCTGTAAACCAGTTGACTGACATTTTTTACCATCAATTGCACGGGATTTTTGGAAAAGTTCATACACCCTGAGACCATATCCTGGGGTAAAATTTAATTATGTAACCATACATTTACTGTAGCCAAATAAAATGGAATACATTTTATAAACGGAGTCATTTTATTCCTAAAACTGCTACAAAAATAAAAATCATTGTTAATTAACAAATCAATTTATTAAGTAAATGACTAAATGTATATATACATGATTACATGTATACCTGTATAAAAAAGATTATGTGATGCTTTCTACCACCACTATATCTTATTTCCTGACAAAGGATTAAACCATTATGTTTAAGACGGTTTAATTACTTTTAAATACACTTACTTGTGGAGAAGAACCCAGCTTCTGCTAATAACTCTGCTGGCTTCAATGTGGTTGACCATGATCTAAAACTGGTTATCCTTACAGTTTTTAAGGCATATTCTGGATACCTTGGTCCGGATCTGTTTGCCAATGGATTGTTTGGTCCTCTTAATACAAAACGCTGTGGTATAGGCTGTTGTTGTTGTGGACTTAAGTCAGTTTCAAGGTCATTACTTCGGAATCCCTGAAAGGAATCTCTCTGGTGTTGTCCTGCATTTCCATTTATTAGCAGAGATGACTGAGGTATGACTGCACTGAAGTTTTGGCTGTCAACTGTGTTCAGTGGTCTACGAAGAACATCTGCAGAATCGTTTTGGGGAAATCCTCCAAACATTGATACTTGAATTAAATCTAACTTCTAAGAATAAATTTTAATAACAAATCTAAATATTAATTTAAATGCAGATACAATTTTCTTTCACTATGACTATAATTAAATATAATTGATTTTAACAGGGCTCTCACAGCTCATTTTGGGAAACAGAAGCATGGTATGCAATTACAATGGTTTTATTGGCGGTGTTCATTTAGTCTGTAATTATAAAATCTTCAACACAAGTTGGTATATGGTATATATAACAGTACATCACCAGATACCAAATAAGCTTATAGATGTCTCAAAGATTTACAAGATAAGAAGTACATGTACTATAAGTTGAAAAAATAAGGGTAAGTTATATCTGAAAAGTTATGCAAAATGTAAATTTTGATATTGCTTTTCAGTAAAATTTCTTTAGGTACTTATTAATTTAAAAAAATTAGTTGTGAAATGAAACAATTTTCAGTTCCAATTTTGTCATTTTTGTCTTAACAAATTGTTCAAAACATTTAATTTTTATAATTATTATTATTTTTTTTTTATTTATTTATTTATTTTTTTTTTGCATATTTGTTACATTCTATGGGCAATGGAAACAGCCAAAGAACAGCAACAAAATGTGGCAATAAAGAATGTATAAATCAAATTAAATATATATTTACAAATGAACAAATTTGTTTTTATTTTTAAAATGCATGCATTAAATGTCTACTGTCTGATTCATGTCTGCAGCAGCACTTAGATTACATGTCCTTGTTATTTGTGTATTCTGAGTTTTCAAGTTATAACATATCTTAAGAAAATAAACTGGGACCAAATAAAATAAGAGCATTATTTGTAATACCCTCAAGTTATCCAAGTTTTTTTTTTTTTTTTTTAAAGATTTTGATTCCCAAAATTTGATTCAGACTTACGACTTTTTGCAATGACAACAAAATGTAATTTTATAATTTTATTTTCTAGAATATGGTAATTTGATTCTCAAAGGTCATTAAATATCAAGGGTCAGAAATTTGATCTGTATACATGTATGTGCCAGTTAGGGGCACTTGTTTACTAAGTTTACTTTAAAAGTATTGTTTATCAAAAAACTGCTATTTATTATAAAGTTGTTTTTATTTTCTTTTCAATCAAAACTGGTGATTTATTAAAATGATAATTATAAATAAAACTGATAATTGTAACATTTGTTTGTTCTAGTTTCTAAGAACTTTAAAATTCCCTTAATCACTTCCTTTTCTTAAAAAACATAATAAATACTGGTTTTATGTATACCGGTAAATACATGTTTTATTTAAGAACTCAATTATGAAATACTCATAATAATTATGCAATTATCTGTAAAACATTGGAATTTTGCCAAATGATTTAAATAAAAATTATATTGATTATATTCTATTCAAAGTACAGTTCTTTTTTAAATACCAATTTTGAAACTAATACAATTTCCAGGGTAGCCTCGGGTAGGCTTAGATATACCGGTACTCTCACATTCATATACTGTAAATCCCAAAGTTATTGATTATTAGAGTAGAAATTTCATTTCAGCAAAGTAACTTACACATAAAGATGCTAAATTTTACTATATAAAGAATATTACTACTGCGCAAAAAGAAACTTAACTCTCTTAAGAACTTGTTATTGTTAGATGGTCTTTTTTTTTTTTTTAAAAAAATACTTGTATTTACCTGTGAAAATATACTGAAATTACTTGTAGTGGAAGAAAAATTGTCAGTTTTTAGTGAAAACCACGGTACATATCAGTTCCATATAATGACTGGGCATTCACTTATACCTATAATAAAAGAAAGTAATAAAACAATTAAACAGTTTTAAAATAAAAAAGCTGAATTTATAAAAAGTAAGAATTGATGAATTTGTACAAAGTTGGTCATTGCCATGAAAAATTATAGCAGGCAGTTTTCACTATTTTATTAACATAAAAACGTTTATCCAGTCAAGTGAATGATCGTTAGTCAATACAAACATACAAACAGTCGCAGGATATGATTACATTTACATAACATATTACATTACAAATCATATATAGAAAACTCTAGATAGGTAAGGCAGCAAAAAGTAATAATATCTGGTAACATCTAAATGTTTTAACTGATAAAGGTAAACCAATATAGACCTAGGCACTTTTGACTTTAATTAACAATAGATGAGAACATAAGTGCATATTGACAAAATAATAAGAAAAATGTGTTAAAGACGTGTTGGCATGAATATGATTCACAAAAAATATTAAAAATCTTGACCACGAGGTGTACACAAAATTACGTATACATGCACAGAAAATAGCAATCCTGGTCAAATGAAAATTTTGAATTTGTTCCTGATGCATAAGCAAGCATAATAATCCATTTATACAAATGAACCAGTTGGCATTTTGTGTATATTAAAACTTCAGACTAATTTCCATCAACAGTTAAAAAAGTTTTTCCCAAAATCAATTTGACCAAAAAGAAAACTAGTTTGGGATTAATAACATATTAATGTCAAATATCACATGATAACTCAAATTTATTCCATTCAAATTCATTCTAATGTTAAATTGATTTTATCTGTGTTTATTTTTAATTTCACAAATTAAAAACAATAAACGGCCTAAAACCCGACGCCTGATGATGAAGCCAAAGTATTTTATAGAATTATCACTAGATCTATTAAGCGCTCTTTTTTGATTAGAATATTTAATAACACAAAAAAAAAACGTAAACTTGTAATCCAATTCTAATTGTAATTCTATTAGTAAAAAAATCAACCACACCCTTACAAATTCCATCCATCTAGTGTACAAAAGTATAAAGTTGAAAACTGAAAATCTAAGGTCAGTAAATTAACGTTGAAAATTCGTTATGAAACAAAATAAAACTACGGTACGTTTTATAACGCAATATTTGAAACCAATCCAATTTCCTAAAATAAAACAACTTTCATCGTGACTATAAAATCTGGCCATGTGACATTAACTTTTCACCTTGAACTTAACACAACGTTTAAATTTTTCCAAGTTATTTTTTCCACTGTAAAATTCTTCTTTCTAAAATTTTACATTTTCTCTCAAAAACGCAGTATGCCAATTGATTTTCTCCAACCAATCATCTTCTCTTTTTAAAAATAGACATGGGGATTTCTAATTTGGTTCTATTTTAAGTAACGTTGTACATGGGATTTCCAAAAAGAATCATTTCTATTTTTAAAACGTTATTTTTAGATAATTCTATTAGAGGCAGAGACACATATGGTTTATATATGTCTCTGATTAGAGGCTTCATAAATATATTCTGTGCAAGATAGAGCATACACATGCACAATTTATTAAATATTATGAAATGTTATTGACCAAAGATGTCTTATGTATGGCAAGCAAATTGCACAATAATTCGAGAAACCTACATTTACGACCGCAAAACTAGGTTTTACAGCGTAAATGTAGGTTTCTCGAATTATTGTGCAATTTGCTTGCCATAAATACCATAATCTTGGGCGACATTATTCACACGTACGGAAGAATAACGCATGTTGTTTGGCTGGCACTATTCACACGTACGCATGCGCAGTACGATAACTTATATCAGCCGTATACGGACAAGGTGTATGTTCAATGAAGTATACCAGACTATTTAATACGCTTATTATTATAGAGAACACTTAGCCATGAAGAGTTATTATATGCAATATTATATAAGTTATATAATAATTATTGATATATTTATTTATTTATTTAAATATTTATCATATTGCTAATGAATATTTTTGTAGTATTTGTATAATATTGCGTTTAATAACTTATTTAATATTATAGAGAACACTTGTCAATACCAGAATCTTTTTCTGTGAGCTTATGGAATGGCACGGTGTGTGTGTGTGTGTATGTGTCGTTAACAACTATTTCGAACTTCTCCAAAACTGTTGGACAGATGTTCCGAAGCATACTAGTATATGGACCAGTGCAATTCAGATGTGTTCATGGGGTTACCATGACTACCAAAACTAGGTCAAGGTGACCTTGGGGTCCAAAAATCTTTAAAAAAATCTTCTTCTCAAAAAACCGATGATGGGTGAAAAAATCTGATGTGATATCTGGCTTCTCTAGGATCTTAAGCCTATAGTTTGTTCATTTTGTAAAATTTGGTCGAAAAATAGGTTATTTGCAACACGTAACAGTGTTTTTGCATTCAATTAAAAAAATCGACCTTAAAAAGCTTTCAAAAAATGGCTTTAAATTGTTAAAACTTGACTATTTGAACAGATAATGACATCATGTTTTCCGTTTTTACTTTTTCTTGAAATGACCTTTAAAATAGGGTCAAGGTCACAAATCATGGTCATGACCTAATGTGAGATTTATGCAGTTTTAGGCAATTTTCTTGCGAATATTAAAAGATATATGAAATCAAAACATTGTTAAAATGTTCAGCATGACAAAATTTAACAAGGTACCAAGTTTTGTAACTATATGATAATCTATGTAGGAGTTGTTGCCCCTAAAATGTTATTTATGGCTTAGAAATACTAAAATTGTGCATTAGCTTGAAAAATATAAACTTTTTGTATAGACATGTATCTTAGAATATTGAAGGTATTGATATGACAATCATTTTGATATATGGTTCAAGGTCATATGTTCAAAGGTCAAGGTCATAGCTGCATAAGTTTACTGAAATTGGGAATTATCTTGAAAACTATTAAATTTTGTACAAGCATGTATATTAGAATATTGTAGGCATTGATATGACAATCATTTTGATATATGGTTCAAGGTCATATGTTGAAAGTTCAAGGTCATAGCTGCAGAAGAAGAATGAAATTCTTAATTATCTTGTTAACATTTTGTCTAGGCATTGTAGGTATTGATATGATGATTATTTTGATGTATGGTTCAAGTTCATGTTCAAAGGTCAAGGTAATAACTGTGGAAGAAGACTGAAATTGTGAATTATCTTGAAATCTATTAACTTTTGTACAAGCATGTATATTAGAATAATGTAGGTATTGATATTATGACCATTTTGATATAAGGTTCAAGTTCATATGTTCAAAGGTCAAAATCATGGCTGCATAACCATATGGTTAATGGTCTGGAAATAATTCATCGTACTATGGTCAAATCATGCATATGAGCTATTTATAAATAAAATGTAACTTGGTATTTTTGATTAATTATTGCAGGATTTCCAAACTTGAGGAATTTTGTTCTTTAAAATTTTTGGACATTTCCTCAGGTGAGTGTTAAGGCCCATGGGCCTCTTGTTAACATAAATAATAACACAAGAAACATAATTTAAAAGACTGAATTTAATAAGAAATAATTTAAAATGAAATTTAACATTAAATTAATTAATATTTACAGAAACATGTAAAGATTAAAACATGTCTCTGTTATTTTTAATATGATATATAATAATTATTAATATTATTTACAAGTAAATACTAGATGACCATAAAATTCTGAAATGGAAATGGCAAAATAAAATAGATTAAATAACAATAGAACTTGGTTATGTTTTTCTAAAACTGGCAAATCACAACCATGACAATGAACTGTAAAACAGATCTGATACAGAACACTTTAAGTTGAGTTTTTCATGCCGATAATACAAATTGAAAACATTGATAATGATACATTGGGTTTCATACATTTGTATACAAAAAACATATACAGTAATAATATTCAGAATTCAAACAAATACATACATTTACACACAGTATAAAAAACATATTTATTTCAACCATATGGATTTATGAATTTCAACCTATTGGAAAATACATGCATTTCAACCATATGAAGAACGTATGTATTTCAACCATATAAAACATGTGCATTTGAACCATATGGAAAAAATATGTACCTCAACCACATGAGAAATGCATAAATTTCAACCATATGGTAAAAACTGATCAAAATGCATTTCCATATGGCTGTAATCAAATTTCCCATATAATTTCAATATGTTGTATTTTTCTCTGTTTTATACCATATGTAATATGGAAACATGATGAAAATAGTTTACAAATTATATGTATAAAAAAAATTGTAGAATTTGAAATCATATTTTTGTGCATGATTATGAAAAAGTTCATATAAACAAAAATACTGTAAAAAAATTTTCTAAGGAATGTATATTTTACAAATTATTTTGCCCTCCCTTATGTTGAAAACAACAACAACAACAACAATTATAACAATTAACAAGAATTATTTTTAGTTATGTCTTTCCAACTCCACTGTTATGATAAGATAACGTTTTGTGTAAGAATGTTAACAGCTACAGTGATACCTTTGAAGTCAAGCTCCCAATAAGCGTGTACCATCTAGCATCTGGTTAATGTTACAGGCTTGCCTAAAAGTGTAACACTTCAATTCTTTCATGGCAGTGGGGAAAATAGTAAAAATTGTTTTATCCTGTCTAGACCCCCTAGATATGAGTCTGTCATACGATGTTACATGTACCGTATATGATTTATCAACATTTCCTTAGGTAGTCAGTATATATCATCTATATGATCTCTATATCATCTCTTTCATATGTAAACCAGCTTACAAAGAAATATCCCTTGTACCAAAATAAAAATAGTAATTTTGGTTTCTGTAATCAGGTATGATAATTCCAAAAAGAACATGTTCAAATTTTTCTTTTGTTTCAAAATTAGAATCTTTTATGATCCAATAAAAAATTAGCTAGTACACATATATAAATTGAGATAATGTTTTAACAATGTTTTATTTTAAATAAAAATAATTTTATGGATAATATGCAAGAAAAAGTCAACTGAAAGGACCAACAAACTACATATACTTGTAAATTATCTTAATTTAGTATTTAATAGTTGCAAAAAATGTACAAAAAGTATTGCAAGTTGGCGAAATGGAATTTGCCAGTATATCACATGACTAAATGGATTTGCCAGCATAGTTGCAAAAAATGTACAAAAAGTATTGCAAGTTGGCGAAATGGCATTTGCCAGTATATCACATGACTAAATGGATTTGCCAGCATACCACATGACAAAACACTGCAAGCATCCCACATGACTAAATGGGTTTGCCAGCATACTACATGACTAAGTGGGGGTTGTCAGCATACCTCGATCATGAATGAATGGGGTTTGCCAGCATACTATGTTTTCACACATCAAATGATTAGATCCCATTTATGCTGAACTTATAAATTGCTGGAATAAGGTGATTGTTATGTGAAAGCATTAAATAATGTAATTCCTTACATGGAAATTATAGTTCACCACCAAAAGTACAGGGTATCATGTGCTATCATGGAAGCCCCTTTTTGTAATAACAATATCTTTAATGTCAGGCTCTTAATATAGAAATCTTCAATGATCTAGGTCAGAAGATCAGAGACATTGATAAATAAAGCAAAAAAAAAATTGTTTATTTCAACTGGGTATTTCCTACCTTACTTTTTTCACCAAGATAATGAATCATCACTGAACTGAAATGTTAGGTAGCAATGAAGATGTAAAAAAGAGAAAATTAGAGAAATGATTAGGGACAGACAGACAGACAGACGGACCAAGAAAAAAACAACTAGTAGCAATGAAAATGTCCCATCTACAAGAATATAGATGGCAAGAGAAATTAGAGAAAGGATTAGGGACAGACACTACAATTTTTAACATGATATAGAGAAAGGGAAGTAACAGTGATTGCTTAAAGTTGAAGTTAACCAAAAAGAGTTATCTTTCTTTGCTTAGTTAGCAGTTGTAAAATTCGACAACAATTTGTTTTCAATATTAATGTTTTCTTTGTACATTGAAATCACTATAAACAAAAATAACTCACAATTTTATTACCTATAATTATAATGTGGAGAAAAAACCCTATCGGCATTCTATATTGCCATGAAAACTTGATAAAGAAAGCAACAAAAAATAAATGATAAAAAATAAAAAATAACATATTGGAGCCAATGGTGTACATGAAGACAATACTGTAAAAGTTATATGTACTGTCAGTTTTAAATTGGTTTTTTGATGCTCATTTTCAACAATTTTTATAGAAAATTACTTGAACATAGTTGTAATAATACAATGCATACCCTTGATTTCAGTAGAAATCTTTGAAAAAAATTTTACTAATGGAATTTGACACATTAAACATCGTGATTTTAAGCAGAACTGATGCCCTTGTTAAAGTATTACCGGTAAGATTTAAAAAAAAAAAAGTATTATGTTGAATGTGTAAAGAAACTTTTGTTTGACTGATTTTACAACAAGCAAAATCACTATAGCATTGTATTTTCACAATACAGAAATATATATACATGTGTATATATATATATATATATATATATATATATATATATATATATATATATATATATATATTGTAATCTAGGATGCATGAGATAAGGATTTTCTAACACCCTAAATTTATTCAAACTCTGAATTTTTACAAACTTTTCCAAATTACAAAACTGCGACAATGACAGTGAGATTGACATTCACCATTACAAGACAAAAATGCAGAAATTTAAATTTTTTTGGAATATAAACTATAACAATAACATTAAAATGTTCAGAGCATTAAAATAAATTCATTATTAGTAATGAAAAATAAATAAATAAATAAAAGTTCATCAGAGCAGCTTGGACTTTTCAAGGCACAGGTTTTATGTATATTACAAAAGACCTGTAACAACATTTCTAAATTCTGGATGTTTTGCAGTTTTACAAAAGAGCAGTAACTAATATCTTAAAGTCAGACCCAGCGGAGCTGAGTGCTTGGAATCAACCCCTGTTTTAAAGCAACCATGCCACCAATGGTGTTACTTCAATGGTAAAACACTTGTATGACAAAATTAGTTTAATTAAGTCAATGCTAATCAAATTATTCTTTTAGCAGTTAAATCTTAAAATGAAACAATTGAATTTGGCACCATATGTATAACAGATCAATAAATACCTGTTCCCTGATAATTATGTCAGTACTAATAATTAAAACGTGAAAATATGAATGAAAAATAGATAAACAATATCAATAATCAGGTTCCAAAGCACACCATGTGTGTGGAATATTTATTGTTGGATTTTAAATAGACAAGATAAAAACATGTTTCTACAGAGGTTTGCAATATAAACATTTCCATATACCCAGTACATATGCACTATCTGATATTAATTATGTGGTAGGTTTGACAACCCTATTTGGTATAATGCAATTTCAGGACACTTGCATCTGTGACACAGCTTAATTCTATGACTTTTGTACTTCCATGTAAATATGTTAATTTTAATTTGTAATATACAGTGTTTTTTAAACTTAAAATAGAAACTCAACCTATCATAAACGTGAAGTGTATAGCAAAATGTATCAGTACAATGTATCATCATGGCCTCTGTGGAAACGTGGTCTAAAGTGTCAACAGACAGGCTTAAATCCCACTGTGTAAGTACCTAATGAAAACAGTCTGCCAGTTTTCTTGCTGAATGTGGGTGGTTTCTTTCACTATTCTGGTACGTTTTTACTAACTTTTTTGATATAAGTAAAATAAATCTTGACTACATAAACTACAATTCAAACCAATGAATTTTGTTTGTTTTCCAGGAAGCTGATCGCAGATGGTTGACATTAATTAAGGTGTAACACAGAAATTAAGATCCTGATAAATTTACACCAAATACTACTTCTGTATACTAAAATACATTTGTACTAAAAAGACTTTAATATTAAAAAAACTTCCATGCTCTCTAATTCTGCAATGGAGCACCTAAATCCTTTTTTTTTGTTTTTTGGATCATCTCATTTGACTATATAGGCAACAAATTTCACAACCATTGTAACAGTTTTTCTCCTGACATTGTCATTTTTCCAGACTAAAACATGGAAATTCAAAGATCTTTAAATCATACTGTTTTTTTATATGATTGAACTGGTCAATACCAAACTTATTATTCCATCATTAATTTCATTTCTTCCAAAACCTCTCTCCTTACTTTCATTATATACTTTCCAATTTTTTTTAACTCTTTGATTGTCTTTTTATTCTGTATGGAATAACAGATTACTAACATCACAATAATAAAAATCCTTTTCTTTCTTCTCTATTTTCAGTCGCGAACTTTCTATATATATATATATATATATATATATATATATATATATATATCCAGTGTATATAACTGTTCTGTTCTAGACAACATGTATATAATATCACTACAGAAATGGATTTAAGACCTTTATTTTAGTCAGAATGCTATGAATTTTCATCTATATTGTTCATGTTTAATGTTACAGTTTTACTATCCAGTGTAATACTTTGAGATTTCACAACCATATTTAATAATGTAAGTACCTGGTCAACCTTCTGGTCAATACGATTTACCTGTAAATATAAATTAAAAAGCTTTTGTTTCAACAACAATGACTCATTAAAATGATGATAAATTTTATACAAATTACAATGGTTTTCATTTCTGTGAAATAATTACTCACATGCATAATACTATTATAAGTTAAAGAGCACGAGACTTTGATTTTGGCTACAAAATGTATGTCCTTTTTTTAAAAAAAAAAAAAAAAAAAAAGTCAAAATAAAGGAGTACTGGTGTTTTTAAAGCTGATAACAATGTAATTATTAAAGTATTCAAAATTGGAATATAATGGAATATTAAATCCTAAAAACTTAATAAAATAGCTTCAACTGTACTGGATCTAATATACCTGATTTTCAATGTGTGCAACCCTAGAACACACAGTTGCCCTTTCTTTATTTTCTCTTCCTGCATATACTGGTTTACCTAAGGTCTGGTCTAGCCTGCAAATATTCAAAATTATTTGTAAAATAGGAGTTGTCCCCCTTAGTACAATAATACATATATATTTCACCAGATGTTATATAGCAAACGTAAGCACGATTCATTATGTGAAAGGGCATGGATATTTTGTGTTCTGTTTATTGAAAAAACAACCCAATTATTTTTTTTCTTCACTTTTTAACCAATGGAATAGTTAGAAATCGGACAAATTTAATTATTAAGTAAATACAGACTACTAGTATATTAAAACCATTTGCTTTTATTAATTTTTACTAAACAAGCTTTGAAAGTAGTTAATAAAAAGTTTCCTTACTTAGTATAAAGTTATATATTTATTTACATGAAACATAATATAGCGTTGTCTGCCTACAGTTGTTTAAATTGCTTGAATAAAACTACCACTAAATAAAATACATTTATATTACTTCAATATAAGAAATTAATTTGAACTAGCAAACTTAAAAAGAAAAATTAAAAATAAAAGCGACATTTTTTATTCATACCTCCTTTGTAATTCTTTTATTCTGACCATCATATTAAGGTGTCCCTGAGAATACTGTTCTATCACATCCCTTACATCATAAGGCTTTCTAGCTTGCTGTAAAAATAAAATTATTGTTTATTTCATTGATAAACTATTAGTAAAAGTACTCAGTTTCTTTACAATGAAACATATAAACCAGTACTTATGATAATGTAAAAAAATACCCACAAATTACTTATTTCTGAGAGATTGTGTAATATATATATATATATATATATATATATATATATATATATATATATATATATATATGTATTATGTATGTATGTATGCATATATATAAACAGTTATTTTAGCAGGTGCAAAATTTGGCTAATTAAAGGTATAAAACACAAAAAAGAAAAGTTTTTAATATTGATAAGTGATTTGAGACAGGTGATGAGAGTTGCTGTGTTAGATAAGTGGGGGATTTTAGCCTCAGGGGCACCTGGTTGTAATATCCGGATTCATATCCGATTTGTGTATTATGTAATACTCATTTGTGAATGATGTCAATGTGACGTAGGTATGACGATAATAAAGGATAGAACTCTACAGCCATCTTGTTGTTTATAAACGTCTACAAAGTGCTAGACAACAATCTAGATAAGTCAAGATTTATCTTGACCATCAGCAACGTCCACTACATTTGGCGACGAGGTAAAGCACCCAGGAAAGCGGTGGTAATATTATTTTGATGGCTTCTATACCAAATTTCCCGAAATTTGATGATTCTGATTCACACGATGCCGGTCCAAAATGGGACAAGTGGGTTTCAAGGTTGGAACTGCTATTTGATGGCATGAAGCTCACAGATGACAAACAAAAACGTGCACTGTTGCTGCACTATGCAGGCGATCGTGTATTTGACATTTATGAAACTCAAAAAGGCGACAGCCAAGCAAAATACGAGAAGACTGTCAACGTTTTGAAAAACTTTTTTGCGCCAAGAAAAAATATCCAAATGGAAATTTACAAATTTAGTAACTATAAGCAGGCAAGTGGACAATCGTTAGATGAATTTGTAACAGAACTGAGAAGGTTAGCTAGATCTTGTGACTTTCATGACTGCTGAAAAAGAGATTCTCTCCACTGTTATTCAGAATTGCAGATCAAACCGTCTACGTCGACGAGCTCTGAGAGAGACAGATAAAACTTTAAATGACATTCTCACGGTGGGTAGAACAATTGAGATTGCTGAGACACATGCACAGGCTATGGAAACAAATGACTCTGTAAATTCTAATGTTAATGCATTTAATGTTAAATCAAAATGTTCAAACTTTGTAACACCAGACACCACGTCACAGTGGTCGTGACCGAGGTCGCACTCACAGAGGCAGCGCTCGTGGTCGCAGTCGTGGCATTTCTCGCGGTCGCGAAAATCGAATGAGAGTTGTCCGAATTGCGGAGGTAATTACCCACATCGTGGCATTTGCCCAGCCAAGGGTAAGACTTGTTTTCACTGCAGAAAACGTGACCATTTTAGTAAAGTTTGTCGGAAACGTGAGTCTGTCAAGGAAATCCACCACGAAGGCACGGAAATGTTGAACTGTTCTAGCGACCACGAATATTGTTATAATATTGGAGAAGTCCACCGTGTTAATTTTGTCGGTACTAAAACTCCGAGAGTTTCAGTCAAAATTAACGGGCTCGAATGCGACTTACTTGTTGATACCGGCGCTTCGGTTAATATATTGGACGAGGCAACTCACCGTAAAATTGGCTCTCCGGCAATTAAGTACCGCGAAAAACCGCATCTTGTTCCGTATGGTGGTGGTCATAAGATAGATGTTTTAGGCGTTTGCGAATTAGGCGTCGAAACCGACACAAAGTCAAGTATGCATAACTTTTGCATTGTCAAAGGGTATCGGGTATCCTTCATGCGTTGATCTCGATATAGTTAGAATTGTATGAAATATATCCGCATCTAGTCTTTGTGACGAAAACAAAGCATTGTTTTACGGAATCGGTAAATATAAAGGCAAACCAGTGAAATTACACATCGATCAGTCGGTAAAGCCAGTAGCACAACGGCACAGAAGAACACCGTTCCATCTTCGACCGAAAGTTGAGGCTGAGATTAATAAACTTCTTCAGCAGGATATTATCGAAAAAATTGACGGCATGCCTACACCGTGGGTCTCCCCTATCGTTACGCCCCCGAAAAAGGACCCAAATCAAATTCACTTGTGTATCGATATGCGCGAAGCTAACAAAGCAATCGTCCGGGAACGACATTTAATGCCTACCGTCGAAGAATTAATAAATGATCTTAATGGTTCCACAGTCTTCAGTAAGTTGGATCTCCGCGCAGGCTATCACCAACTTCCACTTGATGAGGAAAGTCGTTATATAACAACGTTTAGTACACACATGGGGTTGTACCGATACAAACGCTTAAACTTCGGAATAAGTTCGGCTTCCGAAATTTTTCAAGAGACTGTTAAAGGCGTTATCAGGCGATGTGTCAGGCGCAAAGAATCTGTCCGATGACATAATTGTTTTCGGAAAAATGCAAGCATAGCACGATCAAGCTCTCGAGTCAACATTTAAAGCTTTAGCAGCTAATGGCTTAACGCTTAATAGCAGCAAGTGCGAGTTCAACAAGCAAAGGATAAATTTCTTCGGATTAGTATTTAGCAGTCAAGGCGTTTCACCGGATCCCACCAAGGTCAAGGCCATTCAAGAGACAACAGGTCCGCAAAACGCGAAGGAACTTAAAAGTTTTCTCGGATTTACATCGTACTGTTCCAGGTTTATCTCAGATTATGCTACAGTTTCGGAACCTTTGCGAAAACTCACACATAATGATGAAGAGTATAACTGGACGGAAGAACAGGAAGCTTCATTTCAATCGCTAAAATCGAAGTTGTCAAGTGATACCGTCATGTCTTATTATGACCTGGCAAAGCAGATCGAAATAATCGTCGATGCGAGTCCGGTAGGGTTAGGCGCGATTCTAGCACAAGACTCGAAGGTTGTTGCATATGCAAGTAGAGCGCTCACTCTGGTAGAATCTCGGTACAGTCAAACGGAACGGGAAGCGCTAGCAGTGGTATGGGCGTGCGAGCATTTCGACATGTTCGTTCGTGGAGCTAAACACTTCGAAGTTATTACCGATCACAAACCGTTAGAAAAGATATGGTCCAAACCAAAACCACCTCTTCGGATCGAACGATGGGGTTTGCGATTACAACCTTACAAACTGACAGTAAAATATCGCCCTGGACATGATAACCCGGCGGATTACATGTCAATACATCCCATACCGTGCCCAAGTTCATCACACGAAGAACGCGTAGCGGAACAATATGTAAATTTTATTACAACAGAGGCATGTTTAAAAGCCATTAGTCTCGATGACGTTAAGCTCGCAACCAGTCGTGACAAGTGCATCATGAAAGCTATTGATTTAGTTCGCACAGGCTGCTGGTTTGAAGTAAAAAAAATAACGGAACCAGATATCGACATACTTGAGTTACAGTCCTTAAGAACAATCCGCGATGAATTATCAGTCCATAGCGACAACGTCTTACTACGAGATCACAGAATTGTATTGCCTCGTGAGCTACGCGCCAAAGCTATTACACTCGCACACGAAGGGCACCAAGGTATAACGCGGACGAAATCTTTTCTTAGATCAAAGGTATGGTTCCCAGGACTCAATGATCGAGATGAGGATGCGATTCGAGGTTGCCTTGCTTGTCAGTCAGTAACCGAAAAACCAAAACGTTTTGAACCGTTTCATATGTCTGAACTACCGTCGGAACCATGGCAAGATTTAAGCATAGACTTTTGCGGTCCGTTACCTTCAGGCGATTACTTATTCGTAGTTACTGACGAATACAGCAGATATCCGATTGTTGAGGTAACAAAATCCGTATCGGCCAATACTACTATCGCTGTGCTTGACAAAATTTTGTCAGTTTTCGGCATTCCGAAGGTCATAAAGTCTGACAATGGAAGTCCCTTTAACTCTAACGCCTTCCGAGAGTTCGCAGAAAATACAGGTTTCACACATCGTCGAATCACACCTCGCTGGCCCCGAGCCAATTCGCAGGCCGAATCTGTAAATAAGCTGCTCATGAAGATTATTCGCACGTCGCATATTGAACAACGAAACTGGAAACAACAAATGTTTCAATTTTTACGACAATATAGAGCCACACCACATATTTCGACAGGTGTATCGCCACACCGGTTACTATTCGGTCGCGAACCTAAAACTAAACTTCCACAGGTGAAAATGCAGAGGTCTGGTGATAATAAAATTGACGAATTTGTGGGCCAAAGTGACGAAACCTCCAAGGGAACTATGAGAGACTATGCCAATAATAAACTGTCAGCTCAGAATCATGATATAAAAGTTGGTGACACCGTTCTTGTTCGTAACAGTGTAAAGCAAAATAAACTGTCACCTAAATTCATGCCGGAACCACATGCAGTAATCTCAACAAAGGGAAACATGAATCACAATCACCTGGACCTACTTACAATAAACAGGAGACTATTACACGGAATTCATCTTTCTTTAAAAAGATTAACTTCGGTGTTCCAAACAAAGAATTTGAATTTGAAGAGGAATTGAATTATTTTCCAAAAACTAGTGCAGATGTGCCGACTTCCGGTTCCGCGGTGGAAAATAGAACGATCGTTACCAGATCGGACGAGAGATTCACCGACCACGTAAATTAGATGACTTTGTCTAAGATCTTATAACTAATGCATTGTTGACTATCAGTTAACTTAATTTTTTAAACATTTGTTTAGTTTGAATTTATTTCAGGGCTGATATGAACTGTTAAAAAAAGACATTTCTTATGCCCCTTTGGGTATACGTTTAATGCATAGCATTTATCATCTTTTTAATAGTTAATATAATCTAGTTTATAAATTTTCATTTCTTTAAAAATATGGAGGGATGTAATATCCGGATTCATATCCGATTTGTGTATTATGTAATACTCATTTGTGAATGATGTCAATGTAATGTAGGTATGACGATAATAAAGGATAGAACTCTACAGCCATCTTGTTGTTTATAAAAGTCTACAAAGTGCTAGACAACAATCTAGAAAAGTCAAGATTTATCTTGACCATCAGCAACGTCCACTACACTGGTCATCTGTACTTTAAAAAGAATGTAAAAAAAATCACACCATTTTTTCCAAAAATTCTGGTTAAGATATTTTTAATCACTTCAATCAATATTTTGTGTGTTAGTCTTCTATGATAAGTTCTATATTCCATTGTCAATGCAGATAATCTTACCTCAAATTTTCTCCTAGCAACAAAGAATTTTATTTTCCTGATAACACGAATCATTGTTTTGTGTGCTTCTGTTAACCTAGAAAATGAAACATATTGGAGATTAATGGAGAGTTTGGTAGAGGAAGAGCCGAGTGAAAAGATGCTCTATATCTCACTTAAGATTCAATGATACTGAGGTGGAACATTCCAAGACAGAAGAGAAAACCAGAGAAGCAAGGAAATTTTAAACTTTGAATTTTTAAAATAATGTCTTAAGTGTTACAATGACATTTAAGTAGACATTACAATTTTTAGTGATGAAGATAACTGTTATTTTTAAAATTACATATTGTAAACCTAATGCTGACATTATTCAATGGTCAATAAGACACTGAGAGGGAATGTCAGGGTTGTCTCTTTTGTATCACTACCAGTGCTAGAACATAAATGGACTTACAAATGCATTTATTTACTAAATGTGGCATACATTTACCAACTTTTATAATCCATGTCAAATTCTATAAAATGTGAATAAAAGAGGAGTGTGGTTTTATGATAATGTCAAAACATTTTATATTTTTATCCCAGGAACCTAAACAAAATTAAAACATTTTGACATATTAACGGATAAAATCCATCCAGCTAAATTGATCTAGATAGGTTACTGTTAAAAAAAATCAGAACTTCTAAAAGATTTGAATGCTGTCAAGAGATGAGTTAAAAATCCCCAAGTATTAAATATTTACTCTAAATAAAAATGCATGTCGATTTTCACAAACCAGTTTGATTTAATAAGTCAATTTATGTATACTGACCTGATTTCCCCAAATACCTATTTATAACACCTAACTTAATTGCAACTGCAATAATTTCAAATTTATAATTGCATTCATTTTCAATAAAAAATAAAATAAAATAAATTGCAACAGAAATCTTGGTAAGAATATACTAATGATGCCAGTATTTGAAACAGAATTACTATGGCATTCCCTTTTCACTTACTGTTCTGGTCTTGATATCGGAGTAAACTCGCTGTCTTCTGCATCATCCATAGATATCTCCGTTAATTCTTGTGATGTTCTACAGTTTGAACCTCTTGGTGATTTTGTTGGAGTAACTATAAATAAACAGTACTTTAAAGGTTAAATAAAATAGATCATTTGTTTGTTTCTAGTTTTGACAAGACTATAAGTGGAACTGTGTGTTCAAGGATTGTAGTGGCTACTGTTATTGTCAATTATATATCCAGCCTGGGTTTGATTCTTGGCATTTTATATTAGAAGGCATCAGGTCATCTGTAGTGAATATATATGGATTTTTCACTAGATTTTCTGTTTTCCTCCAACATTCAGACCTTAATCACCCTAAAATTCAGGCCTAACTAATAATGTCAAATACATTGTAAAGGGTCTAAAGATAGATTTATAGATGTTATATATGTCCCAGTCTAACAAAGTCTTGATAAAAATGGGTCAACTTTCATCTACACTGTTTTATATAAAAAAGGGGCTTGAACTTTTTAATATGTCAAAAGTGCATTGCAAGAAGGGTTTCCACAGAAACTTTATCTAACAGTTGATAATGTACATAATGATAGGCTATCTGTTCCTTTGTAGCTCTCTAATAATTTTTTAACCATTTTCTTTAGGATATATCCATCCAATGCCCATTAAGCTCATCCCTATTGATAACTCTTCTACATTCATTCCAATACAAGAACCTTATGAGTGGTCAATATATATATAACCTGAATTTTTACCTGAATCTAAATATCCTGATATCGAAGTAACACTTTCATGTCTGTCTAAATTTGGTACAAGATTTGTGCGTGAAAATCGTTTTTTAAGAAGACTTGCCCGTCGAGCCATTCTAGTTAAAGCTGATGACTGAGCAGAATTTACGTTTTGCTGATTATATTTAAATGAGTTATGTTTCATGTCCCAGTGATTTTTCTCCTGGATGTGAATTTTCCAAGTTGCAGTAGAATTAAATTTAGGGTCTGCAGCATGACACCGCCATAATGTCTGAAAAACATTTTTAAAAATTTTGACATTTTTCAAGTGTTAATTACCCTTGCTTTTATAGGTTTTCTCATGGTCTATATCACAGACATTCCATTACAGTTAATCAATGCTTTAATTAAAAGGTTTGATATCAACACTTACAATGCTTCTAAATCTTTAGACTTTCATTGTGTGTGAAACGACTGGTTCATAATGATTTTCTAAAATCAATTCAAATCTGACCATATCCTGAAATTCTCACCGAAAAAAACCTTACAAAAGTTAATCTCAAACCTTATAAAGCCAGTCAAGTTACAGATGTTAGACTCTAAGAATCAGACTTGCAAAAATGCCAGAAGTTCTAAATTTTAGATGAATTTGTAATTCCCAAAATTTCAATACATAGTTCCTTTATGACCAAACCATATGAGAGTTACATAACTTTACATACCCAATTGAAACAGTCTCTTAGACCTCAACACTGGCATGAATTTTGTCATTTTTTCACTTTATAACTTTACCTGAACAAAATAAGAAGCCACAAAATTGCTATTTACCTGTATTAATGAAGCTGCTGTAGGTATCTGTCTGTTAAAATGTTTTTGTCGTTGTTTTTGTTGAACTTTTAAAGCAAATCCAGATCCTAGTATTCCCTGTAATATGGCAAGATGAAATCATAAATGGAAAGATGAAATCATAAATGGTAAGATGAAATCATAACCAAATATTATACATTTCTAGTCCAAGAAGAATATCAGTTGTTCGGGGAAGAAGGGTAAGCATATATGAGTGTGTTTTATACCCAAGTTAAGATTATTTCGGGTTTATTAAGCTAATAATTTTTGAATAAGTTGGGGGCTACTAATTTAAACATCTGGCAAGTGAACTGAGAAACCTGAATTGAACTTAAAAACCTCAAGTGAACTTACAAACCTCAAGCGAACTGACAAACCTCAAGTGAACTTACAAACCTCAAGTGAACTGACAAACCTCAAGTGAACTTATCTTCATTTTTTTCTAAAAATGGAATTTAACTTCATGTTTATCAAGTCTTTAGAAGAAATGTAAGTTGTGAGACTTTACCAAATAACATCATTCAGATTAGAGATAGTATGTTATGTTAAATCAGAGTGTTTATTTACAAGAATTATTATTTATCAAATATGTCCTTCAGAAAATGTTTCATTTAAGCCAGGGTTTCAGTTTACTCAAGATTCAATTAGGTTACACAAACCCATGCCAGTAACTGTTTTATTTTCTTATTTACATGCATTATACATTTTAAATTTTCATATTTTTAAAAAAGATTTTAGGTATTATTGTTAACTGTAAAACACTTTCTTTTCACCCCTAACAATAAGTATATTGTATATCTTTAACTGTAACTCAAATGTAAATTTAATTACTGTCAAGTCAGTTAAGATTTTCTTCAACAACTTCTGTAGCTTTATCTTATTTGTTAACCATAAACTGTCAATTGTGACAAAATGATTTGGGAGTACAAACCCCTATAAACCACCATAAAAAACCAAGTACAAGTATTCATCAGTGACTCAATCGTCCATCCATCATGCTACTGCTGGACCTTTATAACCTTGATAATTAGATTTAATGAGAGTTTAAGTCCCATTTGTCTAAATTAAACTCTGGTAGATTTCTGTAAATAGCACTAGCGAGACCAAAGGTCAAGGTTTTTTAAAAACAAGAGTCAAATGGGCCTGAATGGCTCACTTGGTAAATAATGCTATAAATCAATTAACAAATGTGCTGCTGATAATAGTAACTGTAGATAAAATATTTTAAAACAGCTGTTGTTAACACATATACTAGTTACCTGGTAATTAGTGCCAAGCCACAAGTGTACTTATCCTTTTAGTCAGTTGAGCTAACATAAAAACTTGCAACAAGAGGTCTTCATGTAAAAAAAAATCTGATAAAGTCACTAATTATATGAAGTTGTAAATATCTACCAATCTTTTTGATATATTAATTACTTACTGCTGGCAGTGCAAAGAATGATATTGCAAATACTGAAAAACATGAAGCCACTATTCTCCCCATCCATGTTTGAGGAACGGTATCACCATACCCAATTGTAGTTACTGTTATCTGAAAGTAAAAAAAATAAAATCACATAATTACATGTCATATAATTATTACCATGATGATAAGTGTATTGCACATCTGAAAAATCAAACACAAAAGACACAGGAGTTCAATTTTGTACCTGGTATGGAAGTGGTCCCTAATTATGAGACCTAAGAGAAGAAATATTGCAATAAACAATGTTATCAGAGAAAACAGTTTAAATACAGTTTCTAATCATTCCTGTATCTTGAATTTGCAAATTAACTTTGGTACCAGACTTGTAAGACTTAAAAGACCCAAAAAAAACTTAATACAAAGAAGAAAATACAATGTAACAACAAACATACAGAAACTATGGAAAAGTGACATTAAATGTCTTGTCTCCCATCATTTGTCATCAAGTCAAAATGTGTATGTCAATATTGAAATATTCCATACCCATTTTCACAGACAGGCATTAGTTTCAATAATGTTAGTGCAAACAAGGTCTTAATTCTAATTATTAATTTTTGTAAATTTTGTTAGATTGTATAAACTTTCAAATTGATGAAATAAATAATTTATGATATTCCATATAGTTATGTATAATACACATGTAATATTTAAAAAAAAAAAAAAAAAAAAAAAAAAAAAAAAAAAAAAAAAAAAAACTTTTGGAATTCAATGTCCTTGTGAACTATGTCTTAATAAAAGGCTAACATATAAAAGCTAATTTGTAGTACAATGTTGTTGTATTGTTGTTTAATGCATCAGCAATTTTTCACTTATAAGCAAGCAACGAGAGCATGGCTATCTCAATGGATTAATCTGAGAACAAGTTTGTGTATGTGTGAGATGTGAAAGGGTTATGGCTTGCCATGTACTAGCACACACTCAGGGCATCTTTTTAGTAAGGTACTATCTCATTAAGTCACAAGCATACCACTGCCCCTGTCTATTTTCCATATACATGTAGCTGTTTCCATATGATGAGAATATTCCCTGTCTATTATCTTGCAATTAATCTTCTGTTCATGTTAAGTACAAGAATTCTGCCATCTTTTATGTTGGTTTTTCTCTTTATAGCAATTATTTAAATTTATTATTAAAAGTTTTTTTTTTAAAATAAATTTTATTATCATTGACTGGTAGACTTGCTATAAAAATTACATTACATATATTAATCCTGTAGTATGTTTACCAGTAATTATAAATCGAAGGACTTACAACTCCCCACCAGAGGGCATCTGCATAGCTTTTAAAATCCGTTGTTCCACTGTCTCCTAAAGCATCTTTTTCAGCGAGGTAGACAAAATATGATGAAAATATTAAACCTAGAAATCCTATATACAATGTTGTGATGAGCTCCTGTAAAAATAAAATTAAAATTTTTATATCAAGCTACAAACTGTTAACCAAAAATTAAAATTTTAATGCCAGAATGAATGAGATATATTTTTGGCATGCGACAATAACCAGGCAATCTTTGAATATGTTTGTGTTTACTGTGCATTTTGTATTTCCATATTTCTTCAAATGAAAACAAATAATTTTGATTTATATTATAAAATAGTTCTAGACAAAATAAAAAATTTATTTCAACATAATTTTAATTACTAAAAGTAATTAGTTAAATTTATTGAATTGTAGGAAGATTCTACTCATTAATTGGAAAAAAAATTCTGAAAAATTTAATTCTCTTCTTTGACTTTGAAAAGGATTGCCTTATATACTGTATCTTTAAAGGTTGTTAAAATAAACCCTGAAGTAACATACAGTATGATTATTCTAAATGCATGGAAATTATAGGCATCTGTATTCAGCTGTTAATCATTATGATCTCTTTGATGCTTCTTTGTGGTTGACAAAAGCCTAAAAGTGTGATAATAGTCCCTATATTTAGCTATTTTTAGCAATATGTATGGTTACTGAATCCTAAAACAGATGAATTCTCAAGAATCAGTAAGTATATAGTAAAGTCAGATGAATTGCCTAGTCTATGGGCAAACCCAGAAACACTACTTGGTATATGGGTGAACCCAGATGTATTGCCCATATATTTGTGATCCCTGAGATTAACACCACATGGTATATGGGTGTACACAGATGTATTGCCCATATATTTGCTGATCTCTGAGATTAACATCACCTAGTATATGGGTGAACAGAGACTGTATTGCCCATATATTTGTGACCCTTAAAATTAATACCACCTGGTATATGGGAGACTACAGACACATTGCCTTTATATCCGTGATCCCTAAGAATAACACCACCAGGTATATGATAGACTCCCTGAGATTAACACCACATGGTATATGGGTGTACACAGATGTATTGCCCATATATTTGTGATCTCTGAGATAAACATCACCTAGTATATGGGTTAAAAGAGACGTATTGCCCATATATTTGTGACCCTTAAAATTAATACCACCTGGTATATGGGAGACTACAGACACATTGCCTTTATATCCGTGATCCTTAAGAATAACACCACCAGGTATATGATAGACTCCCTGAGATTAACACCAGATGGTATAATGGTGTACACAGATGTATTGCCCATATATTTCTGATCTCTGAGATTAACATCACTTAGTATATGGGTGAACAGAGACGTATTGCCCATATATTTGTGACCCTTAAAATTAATACCACCTGTAATATGGGAGACTACAGACACATTGCCTTTATATCCGTGATCCCTAAGAATAACACCACCAGGTATATGGGAGACCACAGATACATTGCCTGTGTATTTGTGATCCCTGAGAATAATACTACCTGGTATATGGGTGAACACAGATGTATTGCCTGTATAATTGTAATCCTTGAGATCAGCATCATTTGGTATATGGTATAAAGAAGCCCCTTTTTCCTTACCTGTCTATGTATGTACACTACAGATCCTAATAATCTCCATGTACCCCCTTGTCTATCTACATGTAACATACGAAGAATTTGTAAAAATCTTACACCCCTGAAAAAATATCAAAATACATGTATTGAAAAACAAGAGTAACCAGTAGTTGTAATGGAATGCCATCACAAAGTCTCCTAAATGTTTTGAAAAATATCTGAAAAGCCATTTTGTAGATCTGGGAGTTAGTATTAGGTTTCTGGAGGGGCATAAACCAAGCAATAAAGCTCTTGCAACCACTGAAAAAAGGCAACAGGATACCCACTTCCTTGTTACTCTTCTGAGTTTTGAAAATATCTTATAAGCCATCTTAGTTGGTTAAGGGTATAAATACATTCTGAAGAGGGCATGACATTGGGCAATTTTAAACCACATATTATTTGAAAGGGTTTTTGTATTATGTTTCCATCAAATCTTAACATCATCTCTCAATTATTGAGCAAAAGACAACTGTTGACAAAAACTGATTCTGAGGGGGTATTTACCTCCAGAAAAATAGCTCTTGTAGGCCATTTTGAAAAAAAAAAAGAATAGCAAAAGATGATATAGCCCCTCTCTCTCCTTATTATTCCTTCAAAAATATATAACAAGCCATCCCTAAGAAAGGGACAAGTGATGGAATGGAAGAAGAAGACATGCAGTAAAACAAATAAATATGTCCCCTCTCCAACCATTTCATTTACAGAGCATGTATAATATAATATTTCAATTAACCTTTTAAAGCCCAATTTGAGGATGAAATAAGTTCAGTGAATATCTGTGTTTGTGAAAAGCAGGTGTACATGTTACATCAAGATCAACTAATGTAGGCCAAATGTCTGATATTAAATATGTCTTTAATGCATTTCATTAAATACCTGTTCATTTCAAACCTGATGAAATTATAAATACATGTGTTGTCTGTGTTTAAAATCAAATCATTACTGAGGGGTTAACACCTTTCTTTAATTAGCAAAAGAGAATTCACAGAAAAATATCAAATTAAAACACTGGATTTGGTAGTGACAATGTTTGCTAAATACCTATTTTTATGATGTTCAGTGTAATAAACACTAAAAATTGTAATTTTTTAACTCTGTTTACATGAAATTAGGTCTAGAAATTCTGGTAATCAATATTAAATTATACATGTACATGAAAAGTTTAACTTAGGTCCACGATTTGAAACAATAAGTGGTGACTGTTCTGTTCATCAATGTCAAATGAGAAGGAAAAAGCAAAGACCCCATTAGTTAAACATCAAATAAAGCACTGTGTCAATCATTGGAGGTTGTCTTGGTAACTCAATTGCAAAAAATCCTTGTAATTGTCCTTTGTTTGAGTCTTTGGTCCTCAGGACTCTCTAAACTCTTAAAAATGCCCCCTCACATTTCTGTGTGTCAAAAATTCAGTAGTGGGAGTAATTACTGGTAGTTTTGAATGTAATATGCTTACAACCAGAAATTGGGGAGGAATCCAGTAGTTTTACTTTGTTCAGATAGCCAAACTCATAGAGATACGGAGGATTTCAAGGTTTGAGTCCAACCCTTTAATATGTCTTTTAAGTCAGAGAGCAATTATTATATTATTTGAATTATCTAATTAAAATAACAATATAATGACATATTAACTTACCTAATAGCTGATGTAGCAAATACCTGACCATTTGAACCCACAGATAAAACTATTATAGAGGCTACAACTACTAGAAAATCTGAAAAGAAAAAAAAACAAAATGAGAAACATAAATGTTCTGGCAATGAATGGTAGAACAAGTGAACCATGCAGTGCCCACCATGTTTGTGTAATCAATAGTAGATGATTCCTAATAATGTTTAGGTGAAGCAATTTGTTGTTTTTAATATTGAATCCCTTAAATTAAGGTTTTCTCTTAAAATGACATTATCCCTGAAATGCACAATTAAACATTTTTATATTGTTCAGCACATGCTAAAAACTGTTCCACACAGGGTATGCAGGCATACCCATTATTAAAACTTCAGAAAAGAAATTAAGCATTGAATGTGTGTTTCTGATAGCTCTAATGAAAATAAAAAATTGTGTAGATTTAAATCAAGAATACAATTCAGAAAAATTCTTTTACAATTTTATAACCCAGGCTGCTAAAACAAACTGTAAAATCAGCCATTTATTAGGAAAATTTTTGAGACTTATGAATAAAGGCCCCACTGTCACAATGCTCTGCAAAGTTAATTGACCTTCTAGCTACACCAGTGTCTTTCTTACTACCGTGAGCAACTCAAACTCCAAGTCAAATGAATTCCAAGATTGATCAACATCATAGGGAGGAAAACCTGAACCAAAAGTAAATGATGGCAATAAACATGTCAATTATCAATTTATTATAAGATACAAATTGTGTTGTTTCTTTTTCCTTCTAAAAATTAGCTCTATGTAAAAAGGATAAAAATAAACACAAGAATAGCTGGTATATACATGTAGTAAGTTACAAAAAATGTATTATATCATTGTTCTCACTGGATTATATTGTAATTATATAAATGACCTTTCATTTGCAAAATGACCTTCCATTTACAAAGTGACCTTCCTAAAACAAAGATTATTTAGTTTCCTATAAAAGACACGCATATATTTATGGAAAATCATGATGAGACTACTCAAAGATCAATTTTTAGAAAAAGAATTCTAAATAACATAAGTGAAGAGGATGGTTATACTTTCTACTTATAATGCTTTACAAACATTGTGTTGACTCAGATCTACTTTAAGCATTTCTAGGGGTAGTTATAATAACAATGCTTTACAAACATTGTATTGACTCTGGTCTACTTCAGAAACAGTCTGCTTTGATAACTTAAAGGATATCATAACCATCTAACTTCTATTGTTTTATTATGTTAAAAAGCTGATTTCCTGAAATCATGACTGTCAATAAAGTAAAGTCATGTAATTATTGATAGCTTTGCTGAGTTTATTTCATTAGCTTATAAAAGTGTGTCACTACGCAAACTTTTCAAACTGTAAAGATTCATCTTCAGTGTTAACAGAAAAATTATCTAATATTTTAGTTTACACCTACCCAACTTTGCCAAAATAAATTTGACCTTGAATTACAATTACGTACATAAACAGTAAACTCTTCAATGATCACAACAACACCACTGAAAAGCACTGCCACGTTGGAAGAATATTTATCATTGGGAAAAAACCACCAAGATTACAGCCTGTTGCATAAAAAGGAATATGAAGCAAATTTGGAGTTGAAAGCAAGAGTTTTAGCAATGAATTGACAATTTCAAGTAAATGAATGAGTAATTTTGATTGACACAATTTACAATCTGTATATAAAAAAAAACAGTACCGATATTTGCATGTTAGAATTGTCTCAAGTGGGTTAAACATATAGTAGTTAAATTAGTACAAATGACTACAACTACAAAGAAGTGACATGAAAAAATTTTTGATACTGCTTGTTCATACAAAAGCCACTGCATACTCATGTGAAAGATTTTGTGTGCTCACATGAAAACTTGCATGCTCACATGAAAGTTATTGTGTGGGCACATAAATTAATAACTTTCATGTGATTATGCAATAACCTTCATGTGGACACCCTAAAACTTTCACATGAGCATGCAATAACTCTCATGTGACCAATCAATAATATTTACAGTGAGCACACAAAAACTTTTTAAATGAGCATGTAATAATTTTCACATGAGCATATGACAACTTTCACATGAGCATGCAATAATCTTACATGACCATGCAAAAACTTTCACATGAACATGCAGAAACTTTCACATGAGAACACAACAATTTTCATGTGAGTCCCTAATAACTTTCAAGTGAGCACTCAGTAGCTTTCACATAAGCTTGTGGTATAAAAATACTTTTTATGAAACTCTGTGCCACCGTAGATATCACATATGATGCACAAATAAATCCAATTTTGTTTAGTTTTGAATTGAGTTGTGTAGAGTAATGTTGGTTTACATCTTAGTCACGATTCTTTCACTTGTACTCAAAAAATCAGTTCTAGAATGGTAGAAAAGGCTGAGTAATAAAAACAAAACAAACAATGTTTGTTACACTTAAATCTGACCAAAAAGGGATTGAAACCAAGAATGTATTAGGCCCTGTTAGAAGCTTTTAAATTGCTAGGCCATCATGATCCTTTTAAGCTTTGAAATGTACAATGATCTGTAATTAGGTTTTAGGTCAATAAGCCAGTATGACCCCTTTTAGCACTTAAGTGCACTGTGATCTGTTAGCGATTTTAAGTCAATAAGCCGGTATGACCCCTTTTAGCACTGTAGTGCACTATGACCTATAAGCAGGTTTTAGGTAACTAAGCCAGTATGGCCCCTTTTAGCACTGAAATGCACTGTGATCTGAAGTAGGCTCTTTAGGCTATTTAGGTTCTTTTTAGCTTTTAAGTACACCAATACATGTAAGCTACTCAGTTGCTTCATTCAGCCTTTGTGGCCCTTTATAGCACTGAGTGTATTGTGATTTAAGCCACTCTTTAGACCATTCCGCCCCTTTAATAAGACATTGAAACATAACTAAATGATGAATTAACTGAGCCAGACATTAGTTTTATCATTAATTGTTAAAGAATGAAGACAAAGAACAACATTTTTGTCACAATGATAATGGAAAACATATAATTCATTGATTTTTTGTCTAAATAAATTATTTACATCATAAATTTGAGAGTTAGAGACTGAAAATAACAAAGACTTTGAACAAGTGAGAATAATGGGTTAAAACATCTCAGAGGACTAATATATCCTGATATTTTATGTTTAAATCACTCATCTTTGTTTTAATCTTAGACAAACTACTTTTTTTACTTATCAAATAGAATTTTCAGACAAATTACATGTACTTTTAAGATTTAACTTCATTTTATAGATTTTTCAATTGTCTTTGTAATGTCTTTTCTGCATAAAAATATATGACTAGAATGTTCAAGTAACATTTTTCTAGATTATCTTATTAAAAGATGTCAACAGGAGTTAAATCCAATTACCGGCACATACACATCACTTGATTCGTGTTTGTTATATTAATCTGCTGAATAATGAATGTAAAAAATTGTTGATATAGTTTAATTAAAAAGATTATCAATCATTTACATTCTAATAAAAATTCCATTTTTAGTTTTATCTTTAGTGTTATCAGGAAATATGAACCTAGCTTTAGTCAGGGCCATTTTGTGTCTATACCATCTAAACTTGGACTGTCTAATGCAGCATAGTGTACATGTCTCACTACCTTGGTTTAAATAACAGGGGCTTGGTGTCAGGATTTCGGTATTTTTGTTTTAAAGATTATTCATTGGTGTTTGTATTACATGCAAGGTTGGTACTAGTTCATACAAACTTCAAAAAATTCCGAAATATATGTTTTTAATGTTATATATTTCAGAATTTTTTTAAGTTTGTTAAAAATGGATTTCAGACAAAGTCATCGATATGTATGAACTAGTACCAACCTCGCATGTAATAAAAACACAAATAAATAATCTTTAAAACAAAAATCCTGACACCAAGCCCCTGTGGTTTAAATCATTTTCCATCTGATTCTATAGCTAGTATATATATTACTGCCAGTTAACTTGTTGAAGGACAGTGGTTTTCTATGACCACTCCAGCTTTTACTATCAACCTGAACTGACAACCTCTAAGAAGTGAAACAAATCTTGACAAAAGTGTTCAACACAATTCAAAATTACAAAACAAATTTTGGTTAAAATTTGAAAGCTAGTCCAATTAACATAAGCACTTATTATGGTAAATATTTAGTTAAATATTACTTATTTTTAAATTATTAAAAGAAACACCCCCCCCTCCTTTTTTGGACCACTGGCTATAAAATATGTTGGATTGTTTTTGGCCTTTCAACAGCCAAAACTCAGATTTTTTTAACCTGCAATTTTTTTTATAAAAAGTTTTTTCTTTACAATAAAAACAGCTAAAATGTAGGGAATATGCTTAAGTCACCAAACACAAACTGATGTTTTATTGTTAAAAATTGTATTTTCTTAGATAACTTTGGAAATCTGAGCTGGATAAATGGAAGCTTTTACAGAGTATATGATCAGTGGCATTAAGTATTAAAGCCATTAAGGTAGCTTTATGTTATTTAGATCAGGGTCATATCACATTCATGTATAATGATTTTTATTATATGGGTAAATTACAGATTATTTTGACAGATTTAACAATAAATTTAATTATATTAATCCCTGTGCCAGGGGGGATGTAGGGGCCAAATACCAAATAAATATTGAGCTTACAAAAAGTATTTTTGCAAGAAAATACCAAAAATATGTAGAATAGAAATATTAGAACCACAGCAATATTGAGGTTTATGACATGGTGCCAGATTGAGCCTTTTTTAAGTTTATCAAAAACAAAATGGTACTTACCTATTATAGATATAGGTTTTCTTGCAAATCTAATTCTTCCTTTTAAATGCATATATTTACTTCTACAACCAGCAGACCATAATCTGATTACATACTCTAGACCAAAGAACACCACTAAAACTATCTCCTAAAATATACCATAAATAAAAGACGATAATTCAGACGCTTTGCTATGGTTCAGTTTTAATGTTTGTTCAGACCCTATTTGTTCATCAGCCACAGCATCAATGGTTCAGTCTTTTCCATCGTACCTAACAAAAACCTCAAATGTAGTTGGACTACTTTTGACAATGTGATGTGACAAAATGCTTTGCTATGGTTCAATTTTAATGTTTGTTAGACCTAACTGGTTCATAAGCCACAGCATATCCCCTTAAAGACAAGATAAAATTTATAAATATGGAAGAGCTGTTTTAGTCACATGATTAACAAATACGGTCATATGGACCAATCAATAAAATGTGTCAATCACAATCTAGAAAAAAATCACAAAATAGATTACAGCACCTCTCACCAAGTAGATTTAATCACTATTAAAAGCCAATTTTAACTTGAGAAAATTTTCAATATTTTTCACTAAGGTTAGGGGTTCTTTTCTGGCATTCAGATTTCTTCTACCTTTAAAGAACTGCCATGTTATAAGAGTAAGAATTATGTAAATAAGTGTTAACACTGATCTCATATCTATGACTGAAAGTAAAGGAAATAAAGTGGTTTTTCCCTATCCATCATTAGGTAACAGAATTCATAGGTTCTGTTACCAGAGAAAGAAGAAAACAAATCATTTATTCTACTTTCAGGAAACTCAGGAAATGCAAATGGAAAATTATAGACACTGTCAAACTCAGTTAACCGTAACATGAATTATGGAAATTTTGCTTAATTGAAAAAGCAAGCAAGCGCAAATTCATTAATATTTATGGGTTTGACAAAATAGAATGGTTATTTCATATATTATAGCAGATTTAAATGTAAGAGCTGACACTCTTTTTGTTAATATTCTTTCTTCAACAATTTTTCACCAAACAGGAGTGTTTAAGCAGCTTTTTGTTAGATAAAAAGCAATTGTTTCCATAAATATGGGCAAAAATAGCTAAAATTAGGCTGATAGATGTTTAAAATAAGTTTTGGTGTTAATTTGTTTGTTTAAGACTATAAAAGCATGGTAGTCTCAGATCAAAATCTATTTGCCACAATTACTGGATGATACCAAGTTTATGTATGACAACCTTAGTTGAGCAATTGTAAAGCATCCACCTCAAGAGTGAGAGGTCATGGGTTTAGATTCTGGGCACTTCATACATGAGACTTTAAAAATTAATCTCAACATTAAGAGGAATAATTGGATGACATGTTGTAAAAAAGTGCTTTTCTGTGGTGTACTGACTTAGTGAGCTAGTACCTTAAAAAATCCAAAGTGCATGCTAGATTAAGGCCAACCATCAACACATTCACATACACAAAATAGTTCTTAGATTTACCCACAGAAATTAATAAACTTTTTCTTTATGAATTGCTTTAAATTTCTGATGCCACATTAAATAACATAACTAACTAATAAGGTCTATACCTACAATGAAAAAATATATTCATCTTTTTGAATTACTGAATCAATGGATATAAGTGGAGTTGCATGGTAGAATTGTTGCCACGGCAACCAGTAATTTAATATTTTTGTAATCTTTTTGTACCTTTTAATCTACAGTGTGTTGTGTAATCTGTACAAATTGAACAATTAAGGAAAATGTTCAGCATGCAATATTATGAGCAAAATTCAATCTTTTAATCATTTTCATCAAATTTGCAAGTGATTTGTCAGCCAAAAAGTAATAAAAAGTCTAGAGACAACAAGTAAAAATGAATTATGTAAAGAAACTCAATAGTTCATACACCAATTAAACTGCTAACTCGTTTATGTCTCTGTCTGGCAAAAAAAAAAACCAATTAATGGATGTAAAAACAGATTAAGTGAGTGCAAGAATAACCATATAAAATAAAACTGAATTTAAATAACAAAAAAAGTAAAGAACAAAAATAAGTATAAAAACTTAATCTATTTAGTCCTAATGTAAGTGAAATAAGAACAAATTATGTAAGTAAAATATGATCTTATTGATTGAAATTAACAACAGACAACCTAAATCATCCTGTTTGATTCTTGGGGTAATTTTGAAGTGGCTTAAGACATGTAATATTGAAAAGCTAATTAAGCTACCAATAATGAATGTTCCAGCATCCTGGAAAGAAGATAATAAATTTTTACTGAATCTATAACAACTAAGAAACATCAAATTGTTTCTAATTGAACATTGATTTTTAGTCTAAAATAATCCTAGATAATTTATCATACCAGTGTAAAATTGCTTATGATGGAGTAGAAAACAAAATTTTAATTTCCGAACCTTAAATGTCTCATTTAAATAATTTATTCAAATTTAATCACTTTGTTAGCTTAAAATAAAACTTTAAACAAATACAAGTCAAATTTGAAAGGTTATATCTGATTTACATGGTTTTAACAAAGAATCTATTTCATTTCTGTCAGTAATGCTGACAATATTGGGTATTGCTGCATATTATTAAGTTACATAGCAGCTATTTCTCAGAAATTTGTGACATCTCAAGGCAAATTTTTTATCTCCAAAAAATTTCATCGCTGCATGATTTTTGTATTTTGCACACTGATATTAACTTCAAGGATGCAAGTAAAAAGACAATTTTAAGTTCCATTAACAGTTGCCTTATTCAGCTTGCTTTCCACAATTACAATCATTAACTGTTAAGGACTTCCAACAGAGCATTGCATGTCAGAAGCATTTCTGGACAACTCGACTAGTCAGCTAGAGAAGCAGCTGATGTAGAAGTACCATAGGTTTTTATCCAGTTGGTCAATGGAAAAAACAGTCACAACAACTAATTTGCTCAGTAAAACTACATATAAATATACAAAGCAGTTATTGGTAATAATTGGAAAAAACCCAAGTTGTTACATGTATTGGGTTTGAAGGAGTATGCCTAAATCAATGAGCCACTATGTCTTCAGTGTGCGAAATTACTGCGAGCCCAATGGCCCAAGGCTATTAACTTTATGCTCAGGTCACCAACTTCATAGAGTTCAAAGTCTGGTTGGCTCTTTCATTTAACTAGCGGTTCTCCTATAGCAGGCAGATGTTTCCTCAAGGTGCCTACATTTGTGGTAGTTTGTTTCAGTATAATAAGAAATCTACATTAATGAACAATACTTTACATTAGTACAACAGACAACAGACAATATAGAAAAGCAGCGACATTTAAAATGTTAAAATGTTGCTGAGAAAGGATACAACAATACATACAGTATAGTTAATATGATGTTTAATTGGCAAAATTAAAGAGACACACAAACTTCAAAATTTCAGGGCCATTAAATTTTCATTTGGGCTACCAATTTTTAAAAGTTAAGGGCCCTGTTGACCATCATGTCTTTCTAGCTAATTTCACACACTGTATGTCTTCATTTGAATAAAGCTAGTTCTTTAAATTATAATAAGGAAATCTTTTTTTCTTTTTTTCTTTTTTTCTTTTTTTTTTTTTTTTTTTGGAAACTTCAAAGTGGGTGCTTGTGCTTTAGTGTAATAAGTCTCGAAATAAATAAAAACAACAACAAATTATAAAAATGAGCCTAGCCTTAGTAATTATCATAATGTCAATATTAAATGTTACATTTTATGTTGTCTTGTTGTTGTTTTATATAAAATACTCATTTCTTCTACTTACCATCCAAAATAAAGTTTCATTGGCAAACGCTGTATACTGTTCAATGGTTGATAATACACTAAATATTAAACATATCAGCACCATCATGAACCTATAAAAATAAAAAAGTAGCACATTAATCCAAGGAATTAATCCAAGAAATTAATCCAAGAAATTATTCTAATTACATTTGTATTTCTAATTATTTCATTACAACATTAAAATGGTAAATTTATCTAAAAATAATTCAAAGTATAATTGTTTGCTGTTAGGTACTATATCAAATAGTTGAAACTGCTAAACAGTAAAAGCAGGATGATGATATGTATTAATAAGGATGTTCTATAACAATAACAGAAATATTTCTTTTTAGCAGGAAAATTTTATCTAAAAAATCTAGCTATAGGATTGAGTAACATTTGTAATTTTAAGAATGCATAATATCCATAAAGGGAGATAACTCTATTAAGAACTAGAACTGTCTCTGGCTCCAAATTGTTGGTGGAGAAATTTGATCATGGGTGATGGGTTCTGATGATCATTAATATCTGTGCATAGTTAAAGAATATCATACATATTTAATAAACCTCTGGACAAATTGTATGTACAGATAAATTGTAAGTGTGAAAGATTCTAAGTCTGGAAATGGCAATAAATCCACAAAATTTATCCGACCAAACTGATAATTGCAAGCACACAGGTTTTCATAATGTCTAACATATGTGCATAGTTTCAGAAAAATTAGATCATACATAATTAAATAAACCTCAGGACATATTGTATGTAAGGCCAAATTGTACAAGTAAAAAAATTCAAATCTGGAAACATCTGAGCATAGCTTCAAAAAAACTGGATTATATGTACTTTATCAACAGACATATCTGTTGGTTATCAAGTATACAACACCATTCCAAACAAGTTTACCAATGAACATATTTGTTGGTAATGAAGTATATATAACATCATTCCACACAACTTTACCAATGAACATGTTTGTTGGTTATTTATAACTTTTCACTAACATTTAATAACAATTAAGTTCAGCAGTACCAAGCTTCAGAAACATCAGAATAATGTTAAAGATAACAAATGTTTGCATTTCCTTCCTCAATCAATAACTGTTTTTTCTAATTATAGAGTTTATAAAAAGAAAACTTACCCATTTTGTGTCAGATCACACATATTAGACAGGATAATGAATGTCATTAAGTACTGTCCATCCTTTAACTGACCATCATCATTATAATACTTAGACTGGTCATCTGTCAGGCTATTAATTAATTACAGCCTATTACAAGAAAAACATTTACTCTTTGTTTTGATTCTTGGTAAAAATTGTTAGATTTTATCTCTAGCTCTTGCAAGAGATAAACAACATTTCAAACTATGCTACTAATCTCACTTCTGAACTAAAAATATATTAGATTTATGCATAATAGCTTTTAAGGGAGTTCTGAATCAAAAAAAAGCAAAAAAAAAAAACAAGAGGCCCATGGGCCTTAACACTCACCTGAGGATATGGCCAAAATCATTTGCAAAAATATATGCAATATTCTAATATACATGCCTATACAAAAAGTTAATACTTTTCAAGCTAATTACCAATTTGTGTCCTCTTGTGCATCTATGACCTTGACCTTTGAACGTAAGACCTTGAATCATACATCAGAATGATCCCCATATAAATTCCTACAATATTCTAATATACATGCCTATATAAAAAGTTGATAGTTTCCAAGATAATTAACAATTTCAAACTTTTTATGCACTTATGACCTTGACCTTTGAATGTATGACCTTGAGCCATATATCAAAATGATCGTCATGTCAATACCTACAATATTCTAATATACATGCCTATGCAAAAAGTTGATAGTTTTCAAGCTAATGCACAATTTTAGTTTTTATAAGCAAAAAGTAACATTTCAGGGGCAACAACTCCTACATGCATTATCATATAGTCACGAAACTTTGTTTCTTTTTAAATTTTGTCATGCTGAACATTTCAACAAGGTTGTGATGTCATATTTCTTGAAAAATTTTGAAGAAAATAGCCTAAAACTGCAAAATTACAAACTAGGTCATGACCCTGACCCCATTTTAAAGGTTATTTCAAGAAAAAGTGAAAACTGAAAACCCCATATCAATATCTGTTCAAATAGTCAAGTTATAGCAATTTGAAGCCATTTTACAAAATTTTTAAAATTAAACGCAAAATTGCGTAACCCACTTTTCGACCGAATTTCACGAAATGAACAAACTACAGGCTTAAGACCCTAGAAAAGCCAAATATCACATCAGATTTTTTCTCCCATCATTGATTTCGGCGAAGAAGATTTTTAAAGACTTTTGAACCCCTAGGTCACCATGACCTAGTTTTGGTAGCCATGGCAACGCCACGAACAAATCTAAATTGCACCAACCCAGACATGCTTCTGGCCAAGTCTTTCGAGGAGAAGTTGAAAATGTGTGTTAACGACGCACACATGCATGCACACATGCATGCACGCATGCACTCATGCATGCAGGCACATACACACGCTGCGCTATGCCATGAGCTCACATGACCTTTGGTCAGGTGAGCTAAAAAGAAGGTCAAGATGTCAGGCAACAGGTAGTGAGCTAAACATTTTTTATGAATTTTAAACAAAAAACTTATTTTTTCTAAATTTTGTATAATTGGAAAACAAAAATAATTTCTTACATTTGCAATTACATGTATTTCAAATTTACTTAAAAAAATCATTCTGCAAAATAGGTCCAAAATTTAGCTTGACCAAAACCTAATAGCATTAACTGTGATGCCACTTGTAAACACTGTGTTTGCTAGTTGATGTCACATAAAAACAACAATTAATTATACCTCAAAATGCGTCATAGAACTAATGAAAATTATAAATATTTACATACACTATGTTTTATTTTGATTCATTAATGTTTGTTTTGACAAAGTTTTGTTTACTTTTTTATTTATCAAAGTAATTTACAACTTGCTTAATTAAATCTATAATCCATATTCTACATATCCAATCTTTACTCTAATTCCATATTTACTTCATTTAGTCGATTAAATTTTATAGAATTAGCAGTGCTAGATTTGATTACTTTGATCATTATATAGATTTTACTTCATTTCCTCATTATTTACCTAATTTAATTGTATTTATCTAACAAGATTTCCACACAATTAGATGTTTCACTAGGCTCCAATAGTAAGCATTGGGCTTGTCACATATTACTTTTATAGATGGCATATAAGTATGGGTTGTTGGTTCATTACATGTTCATGGGCCAGTCTGGTTGTAAAATGAGTAGACTGGTTAACCACACC
Source organism: Tegillarca granosa (assembly GCA_029721355.1). NCBI lineage: Eukaryota > Metazoa > Mollusca > Bivalvia > Arcoida > Arcidae > Tegillarca > Tegillarca granosa. The sequence continues at coordinate 10,629,019 of CM056596.1, read as the reverse complement.
ACTGGGCATTTACCTCTATGTATCTCCAAAGTCTGGCATTAAACAACCACAGGTTATACCCAAAATGCATCTGCCCTTAGTTGTGTCCAAAGTCTGGCTAATAAAGCAAGATGTTGCACCCAATATGCATCTGCCCTCAGTTGTGTCCAAAGTCTGGCTAATAAAGCAAGATGTTGCACCCAATATGCATCTGCCCTCAGTTGTGTCCAAAGTCTGGCATTATATGGCAAGAGGTTACACCCAATAAACGTCTGCCCTTAGTTGTGTCCAAAGTCTGGCATTATATGGCAAGAGGTTACACCCAATATGTATCTGACCTTAGTTGTGTCAAAAGTCTGGCATTATATGGCCAGAGGTTACACTCAATATGCATCTGCCCTTAGTTGTGTCCAAAGTCTGGCATTATACAGCCAGAGGTTACACTCAATATGCATCTGTCCTTAGTTGTGTCCAAAGTCTGGCATTATATGGCCAGAGGTTACACTCAATATGCATCTGCCCTTAGTTGTGTCCAAAGTCTGGCATTATATGGCCAGAGGTTACACTCAATATGCATTTGCCCTTAGTTGTGTCCAAAGTCTGGCATTATACAGCCAGAGGTTACACTCAATATGCATCTGTCCTTAGTTGTGTCCAAAGTCTGGCATTATACAGCCAGAGGTTACACTCAATATGCATCTGTCCTTAGTTGTGTCCAAAGTCTGGCATTGTATGGCCAGAGGTTACACTCAATATGCATCTGCCCTTAGTTGTGTCCAAAGTCTGGCTAATAAAGCAAGATGTTGCACCCAATATGCATCTGCCCTTAGTTGTGTCCAAAGTCTGGCTAATAAAGCAAGATGTTGCACCCAATATGCATCTGCCCTCAGTTGTGTCCAAAGTCTGGCATTATATGGCAAGAGGTTACACCCAATAAACGTCTGCCCTTAGTTGTGTCCAAAGTCTGGCATTATATGGCAAGAGGTTACACCCAATATGTATCTGACCTTAGTTGTGTCAAAAGTCTGGCATTATATGGCCAGAGGTTACACTCAATATGCATCTGCCCTTAGTTATGTCCAAAGTCTGGCATTATATGGCCAGAGGTTACACTCAATATGCATTTGCCCTTAGTTGTGTCCAAAGTCTGGCATTATACAGCCAGAGGTTACACTCAATATGCATCTGCCCTTAGTTGTGTCCAAAGTCTGGCATTATATGGCCAGAGGTTACACTCAATATGCATCTGCCCTTAGTTGTGTCCAAAGTCTGGCATTATATGGCCAGAGGTTACACTCAATATGCATTTGCCCTTAGTTGTGTCCAAAGTCTGGCATTATACAGCCAGAGGTTACACTCAATATGCATCTGTCCTTAGTTGTGTCCAAAGTCTGGCATTATACAGCCAGAGGTTACACTCAATATGCATCTGTCCTTAGTTGTGTCCAAAGTCTGGCATTGTATGGCCAGAGGTTACACTCAATATGCATCTGCCCTTAGTTGTGTCCAAAGTCTGGCATTATACAGCCAGAGGTTACACTCAATATGCATCTGCCCTTAGTTGTGGCCAAAGTCTGGCATTATATGGCCAGAGGTTATACTCAATATGCATTTGCCCTTAGTTGTGTCCAAAGTCTGGCATTATACAGCCAGAGGTTACACTCAATATGCATCTGTCCTTAGTTGTGTCCAAAGTCTGGCATTATATGGCCAGAGGTTACACTCAATATGCATCTGCCCTTAGTTTGTCCAAAGTCTGGCATTATATGGCCAGAGGTTACACTCAATATGCATCTGCCCTTAGCTTTCTTTGTTTTGTTTATTTGTATTGTTTCACATAATAACCTGGGAATGTAGAATATAAAGTACAGTCTGATAATTGAGGTGGCAAATGAATTGAGGGCATAATGACAAGATTTTATTGTAATTAAGAAATAATTTTTAGTAATGTCTCTCTGCAATTTTTGCCTTTATGAACTCCATAACAGAAGACCCTTTATACAAATCCAGAAAGATCAAATACAGTAGAACTTCGGTAACTCAAACTTCTATATCTCGAATACCACGGATAACTCGAAGTCTTTATTTTGTCCTGACCCGTTTTCTATATAAACTATATTAGGAAAACTTCGATAACTCAAACTTCTATAATTCGAATACCCCCGATAACTCGAAGTAAAAATTTGGTCTGTAGTTTAAAAATCTATTAAAAAAACTTCAAAAACTCAAATTTTTTGTAACAATGTATGATCAATGGAGAAATCACATATAGGTAATTAGGCTACCGTTATATTAGAGAAATGAACCGAGTAGTTCTTGTTATCTATCATATAAATTAGTATCAATTAACGGATTAATATTCAGTACCGTCACGGACAATTAAGCCTAACATGAACGCTAATCCCCTACCCTTACAGGGCTCGTGCTGTCGATCGCCAGTGGTGCCAATTGCGAAAAATATTTGAATCTGGCGAAACGAAATTAAAATTGGCGAAAGTGTCTGGCGAATTCAAAATAAAATTAGCAAAAATAAAATGTAGTTGCCGAATGTTAATATTAACTTTTCTGTGTCAAACTGTTGTGTATTTTACGGCTGAACGCACCTCATTTCTGTATTTTTGTTTACATCGTTGATCACGTGATCACTGAACCGCGTCCTTTGAACACTATCGGAAGTTGACATATGAATAAACACACTAATTGGATTAAATTAGCCTCTTTAATTAATTGTGGCTAATCGGTTTCTGTTTTGAGTATGCTAAAACTTGGTTGGTGTTTACAAAAGTTTCGGAAGCTCCATAATAAATCTGCATTTAAACGTCGACAAATTAGCTTTTCCAGAGCTCTTTCGTATGACCAGTCAATGAATTATTTTATTTACTTGATTCACGGGAACATGAAGCGCATTTTATTACAAATATTTTTCAATTCAAAACCCAAATCAAAAAACGTCTGATGAAGAAACCATCTCTTCCTATGTTGAAACACATAATCCTGTGAAAAATTATACAAAACCGTCCGACTTTTAATCTGATGTGAAACATAACTGTTTGAATGATGATCGTTTTTTAAGTCTTGATTGTCATTTGAAAACGAAACTGGTTTTATGATAAGTAAATTTTGCATTTAGACGGGCAAGATAAACAGTTTTACCTCTGGATCATGCACTAAGTATCGTACTTCAACAACAATCATCTAGATTATAAAGAATTGTTTGTTGACACTGACTTGCATAAGTTGCAAACTACTTTTGAACAGAAAGTTCAAACTTTGTCCAAGGCAGAAAAAAATCTATAATTTGTGCTACGTGATCTGTTTATTGATTATCAAAGGAAAAAGTGTCTACATAAAAATGTAATTGTTTACTAGAATTGAAAACACTCCAGGGTTGTACAGATCTAGGAAATTTGCACTCTGGTTGAAATGCTACCTATATGCCCGATTTGACCCCTATTTAGAAATCATGTCCCACTTCCTTCAATTCTAGATTGAACACTTCTGGCAGCATAGATATATCCCACACAAACATGTTCTACTGACTGCGCCAACCAATTATATACAACGGCTAGTAAGATTAACTTTCTTGTATTGGCGAAAAGGATTTTCAGACTGGCGACATGTACAATGTTGCAGAAGATGGGTTGGCGAAACCAAAAAAGATTCCAGGGCTAGCCCTGCCTTATAAAAGAAACCAATTAATATGCCGCGGTCGATTACTTTTGACTTAAGTTCTCCAAGCTTAGTTAAAACGACTAACTCAGTTGTACTCACGACTCCATTAAAATCTTAAATGACTTATTGCACTGCTTTATAATTTCATTTACTTTCTGTTCCTATTGTCTAACGAATGTAAAAATTAGGCATTTTGATAAATATGTACATATATCTGATTTCCGATTTCGTTGTTCGTATATGTCATGATCTTAAAATAAAATAACACGTTTCGCACGCTTTTACCGTCAATATCAATTCTATAAAAATTATTTATTATATTTTCTTTAAAAATTATCTTTTACTTTTTTTACATTCGAGTACAGGTAACTGTTTAAAACATCAAGATTTCTGTAGCGGAAACATATATTAAGGTGACACCATTCTTGGACATCATCCTTCAACTTTGATAACTCGAACACCCTGATAACTCGAAGTCCCTAGCCCAGTCCCAAGCACTTCGAGTTATCGAAGTTCTACTGTAATTATAACCATAAACCAAGATCTAAATGAGAGAAAATCCACGTCTAAAATCAATGAAAAATTAAGTCTTAGGAAATTCTCTTATAACATAAATAAAAAAGTCTATATAATTTGTTAAATTATATAGCCATACTTACTAATTAGAGACTAATTAGAGTGGTTATGTAACTGCATCTTTAGGGATGTCAATGTTAGCGACAAATGCTAAAGACATATCCAGGGATGAAATGCTCAAGGCTTAACACTGATTATCTCATATTTTAAGGACACTAATTGTTATGTTATTGCCAGAAACTTCCATGTTCCATGAAGTGTATGAAGTGCTAATATATTCCAGGCTACATGCTAATTACGAATACTTTTTTTATATATATATAAAAATTATTTCAAAAAAAAATTTTCAGTGATAAATTAGGTACAGTTATTACAGAGATTTATTAAACCTTGTCACAGTTGTATTTGAATGATGGTATCATGTAATTGTTTCGAATTTCTCACCAGTATTACAAACTCAACAGCTTTTGATTCAAAATATGTTTATAGAAATTCTAAAATTATGGCTTCTTTAATTTTTAGAAGCCATTGCTTTAGTCTTTTGATTGGCTACATTAAATCCAGATTAGGTAAACTTTGTGTCAGTAAATTTATTATTATAAAAGTAGAAACATTTACTTTGTTTAATACAACTTCATTTCCATATTTTTCTAAATTTTGTTAATCTATGCAAAAGTTAAATTAAAGTTACATAGCCTATGGCATGAGACCTTAATCCAGGGCTATGTGCTTTTAATTCCTTCCATGACTACAATGAATATCCTTTGATAAGACATAAATATTCCCCATAAGTTCTAGTGTTCAATTATTTTAAACACCAAATAGCCCATTTTTTAACTGTCCAACCACACTGGATATAAATGACAGTAGTAATGAGGAAAGAACAAGCTACTGATACTTAAAGCTACCACAATGGTAGTTTTTTAAGCTAAGTCAAGAGCCAGATTTCAATCGGAAGAGGAAATACACCTTAAACTGACTACTGTATGCTGTGTTGTCACAAAAAATCCACTTGATAAAATCTCTATAATTCATATATCAACAAAGGAAATATGGTTGTATCAAATAATTTCTTTTTAAAACATTCAAACATCATCAAATATCAACAAATTTGACTGAAGGTTTGCAAGCTCATTATTCATGTCTTCAGAAATTCAAGTTTTTAGGCATTGCCTTTTTGGTCTCTTTGTTTACCTTGCAATACCAATAACTAAAGCATTTCAGAAGTAATGCTCTTGCTAAAATATGATATACTGCCTTTTTTGATTACAATATAAGTTGTGTGACTGTTCATTATTTATCAAAACACTTGTGTATAAAAACAGAAAAGTGTATTCCTTTACTAACTCTTTGGGCGTGCAAAAAACATTACTGACTCTTCAGTTCAACCATTTGAATAATGGATTGGACTAAATAAAAAGGCTTGATACAAACCTTGTGATAAACATAAGATGTCCAATACAACATGGACTTTACAATGAAATAAAAATAAGCACTGTCTTAATTAGCCTAAAGAGACCCAAGTCACTTCATGCTACTGAAACTAGAATAAGAACTAAATAGCCTGAGAAAGTTATAGACTTCAAGTCACTTTATCCCAATGAACCAGAGAAAGAACTGACCTGGTTGGCCTATAGACTTTAAATTACATCATACAACTGAAATCAGAATAAAAACTGACCTGGTTGGCCTATAGACTTTAAATTACATCATACAACTGAAATCAGAATAAGAACTGAATTAGTTGGTCTATAGACTTTAAATTACATCATACAACTAAAATCAGAATAAAAACTGAATTAGTTGGTCTATAGACTTTAAATTACATCATACAACTAAAATCAGAATAAGAACTGAATTAGTTGGTCTATAGACTTTAAATTACATCATACAACTAAAATCAGAATAAAAACTGAATTAGTTGGTCTATAGACTTTAAATTACATCATACAACTAAAATCAGAATAAAAACTGACCTGGTTGGCCTATAGACTTTAAATTACATCATACAACTGAAATCAGAATAAAAACTGACCTGGTTGGCCTATAGACTTTAAATTACATCATACAACTAAAATCAGAATAAAAACTGACCTGGTTGGCCTATAGACTTTAAATTACATCATACAACTGAAATCAGAATAAAAACTGAATTAGTTGGTCTATAGACTTTAAATTACATCATACAACTAAAATCAGAATAAAAACTGACCTGGTTGGTCTATAGACTTTAAATTACATCATACAACTGAAATCAGAATAAAAACTGAATTAGTTGGTCTATAGACTTTAAATTACATCATACAACTGAAATCAGAATAAAAACTGAATTAGTTGGTCTATAGACTTTAAATTACATCATACAACTGAAATCAGAATAAAAACTGACCTGGTTGGCCTTTAGACTTTAAATTACATCATACAACTGAAATCAGAATAAAAACTGAATTAGTTGGTCTATAGACTTTAAATTACATCATACAACTGAAATCAGAATAAAAACTGACCTGGTTGGCCTATAGACTTTAAATTACATCATACAACTGAAATCAGAATAAAAACTGAATTAGTTGGTCTATAGACTTTAAATTACATCATACAACTGAAATCAGAATAAAAACTGAATTAGTTGGTCTATAGACTTTAAATTACATCATACAACTGAAATCAGAATAAAAACTGAATTAGTTGGTCTATAGACTTTAAATTACATCATACAACTGAAATCAGAATAAAAACTGAATTAGTTGGTCTATAGACTTTAAATTACATCATACAACTGAAATCAGAATAAAAACTGAATTAGTTGGTCTATAGACTTTAAATTACATCATACAACTGAAATCAGAATAAAAACTGAATTAGTTGGTCTATAGACTTTAAATTACATCATACAACTGAAATCAGAATAAAAACTGACCTGGTTGGCCTTTAGACTTTAAATTACATCATACAACTGAAATCAGAATAAAAACTGAATTAGTTGGTCTATAGACTTTAAATTACATCATACAACTGAAATCAGAATAAAAACTGACCTGGTTGGCCTATAGACTTTAAATTACATCATACAACTGAAATCAGAATAAAAACTGAATTAGTTGGTCTATAGACTTTAAATTACATCATACAACTAAAATCAGAATAAAAACTGAATTAGTTGGTCTATAGACTTTAAATTACATCATACAACTGAAATCAGAATAAAAACTGAATTAGTTGGTCTATAGACTTTAAATTACATCATACAACTGAAATCAGAATAAGAACTGAATTAGTTGGTCTATAGACTTTAAATTACATCATACAACTGAAATCAGAATAAAAACTGACCTGGTTGGCCTATAGACTTTAAATTACATCATACAACTGAAATCAGAATAAGAACTGAATTAGTTGGTCTATAGACTTTAAATTACATCATACAACTAAAATCAGAATAAAAACTGACCTGGTTGGCCTATAGACTTTAAATTACATCATACAACTGAAATCAGAATAAAAACTGAATTAGTTGGTCTATAGACTTTAAATTACATCATACAACTGAAATCAGAATAAAAACTGAATTAGTTGGTCTATAGACTTTAAATTACATCATACAACTGAAATCAGAATAAAAACTGACCTGGTTGGTCTATAGACTTTAAATTACATCATACAACTGAAATCAGAATAAGAACTGAATTAGTTGGTCTATAGACTTTAAATTACATCATACAACTAAAATCAGAATAAAAACTGAATTAGTTGGTCTATAGACTTTAAATTACATCATACAACTGAAATCAGAATAAAAACTGACCTGGTTGGCCTATAGACTTTAAATTACATCATACAACTGAAATCAGAATAAAAACTGACCTGGTTGGCCTATAGACTTTAAATTACATCATACAACTGAAATCAGAATAAAAACTGACCTGGTTGGCCTATAGACTTTAAATTACATCATACAACTGAAATCAGAATAAAAACTGAATTAGTTGGTCTATAGACTTTAAATTACATCATACAACTGAAATCAGAATAAAAACTGAATTAGTTGGTCTATAGACTTTAAATTACATCATACAACTAAAATCAGAATAAAAACTGACCTGGTTGGTCTATAGACTTTAAATTACATCATACAACTGAAATCAGAATAAAAACTGAATTAGTTGGTCTATAGACTTTAAATTACATCATACAACTGAAATCAGAATAAAAACTGAATTAGTTGGTCTATAGACTTTAAATTACATCATACAACTGAAATCAGAATAAAAACTGACCTGGTTGGCCTTTAGACTTTAAATTACATCATACAACTGAAATCAGAATAAAAACTGAATTAGTTGGTCTATAGACTTTAAATTACATCATACAACTGAAATCAGAATAAAAACTGACCTGGTTGGCCTATAGACTTTAAATTACATCATACAACTGAAATCAGAATAAAAACTGAATTAGTTGGTCTATAGACTTTAAATTACATCATACAACTGAAATCAGAATAAAAACTGAATTAGTTGGTCTATAGACTTTAAATTACATCATACAACTGAAATCAGAATAAAAACTGAATTAGTTGGTCTATAGACTTTAAATTACATCATACAACTGAAATCAGAATAAAAACTGAATTAGTTGGCCTTTAGACTTTAAATTACATCATACAACTGAAATCAGAATAAAAACTGAATTAGTTGGTCTATAGACTTTAAATTACATCATACAACTGAAATCAGAATAAAAACTGAATTAGTTGGTCTATAGACTTTAAATTACATCATACAACTGAAATCAGAATAAAAACTGACCTGGTTGGCCTTTAGACTTTAAATTACATCATACAACTGAAATCAGAATAAAAACTGAATTAGTTGGTCTATAGACTTTAAATTACATCATACAACTGAAATCAGAATAAAAACTGACCTGGTTGGCCTATAGACTTTAAATTACATCATACAACTGAAATCAGAATAAAAACTGAATTAGTTGGTCTATAGACTTTAAATTACATCATACAACTAAAATCAGAATAAAAACTGAATTAGTTGGTCTATAGACTTTAAATTACATCATACAACTGAAATCAGAATAAAAACTGAATTAGTTGGTCTATAGACTTTAAATTACATCATACAACTGAAATCAGAATAAGAACTGAATTAGTTGGTCTATAGACTTTAAATTACATCATACAACTGAAATCAGAATAAAAACTGACCTGGTTGGCCTATAGACTTTAAATTACATCATACAACTGAAATCAGAATAAGAACTGAATTAGTTGGTCTATAGACTTTAAATTACATCATACAACTAAAATCAGAATAAAAACTGACCTGGTTGGCCTATAGACTTTAAATTACATCATACAACTGAAATCAGAATAAAAACTGAATTAGTTGGTCTATAGACTTTAAATTACATCATACAACTGAAATCAGAATAAAAACTGAATTAGTTGGTCTATAGACTTTAAATTACATCATACAACTGAAATCAGAATAAAAACTGACCTGGTTGGTCTATAGACTTTAAATTACATCATACAACTGAAATCAGAATAAAAACTGAATTAGTTGGTCTATAGACTTTAAATTACATCATACAACTAAAATCAGAATAAAAACTGAATTAGTTGGTCTATAGACTTTAAATTACATCATACAACTGAAATCAGAATAAAAACTGAATTAGTTGGTCTATAGACTTTAAATTACATCATACAACTGAAATCAGAATAAAAACTGAATTAGTTGGTCTATAGACTTTAAATTACATCATACAACTGAAATCAGAATAAAAACTGAATTAGTTGGTCTATAGACTTTAAATTACATCATACAACTGAAATCAGAATAAAAACTGAATTAGTTGGTCTATAGACTTTAAATTACATCATACAACTGAAATCAGAATAAAAACTGAATTAGTTGGTCTATAGACTTTAAATTACATCATACAACTGAAATCAGAATAAAAACTGAATTAGTTGGTCTATAGACTTTAAATTACATCATACAACTAAAATCAGAATAAAAACTGAATTAGTTGGCCTATAGACTTTAAATTACATCATACAACTAAAATCAGAATAAAAACTGAATTAGTTGGTCTATAGACTTTAAATTACATCATACAACTGAAATCAGAATAAAAACTGAATTAGTTGGTCTATAGACTTTAAATTACATCATACAACTAAAATCAGAATAAAAACTGAATTAGTTGGCCTATAGACTTTAAATTACATCATACAACTAAAATCAGAATAAAAACTGAATTAGTTGGTCTATAGACTTTAAATTACATCATACAACTGAAATCAGAATAAGAACTGAATTAGTTGGTCTATAGACTTTAAATTACATCATACAACTGAAATCAGAATAAAAACTGACCTGGTTGGCTTATAGACCTGAAATTACTTGACACCAAGGAAACAAAAAATGCAAAAAATTGACATAGAAAGTAATTTTATTCCACTTCTACCCTATATCATCTCCCAACAGACTGAAGCAAATAGTGTTTTGGTAATTAAGCAGCATACAAATTGTATTATTCTGAGATAATTTTATTTATGACAAAACATTTTAAAAACACACAAAACTTTGATTATCAGATATTAAGTTATTTCATATTTTTCTCAAAGGATTCAGATCAATACAGATCAAAAATATAACAGTAATCCTGATTTTTTCTGAATCTCCCTTAGGTGCTCTAACCTTCCATTTTACAACTGCATCAATCCAATTATGAAAGTATTACAAGTATCCTCAATAAATTTGGACAGAATCACATGTGTTTGTGAGAGATACAAGGCTCTTGGGATGGATTTCTTTGAAATATGATACAGTTTTTGCAGAATAACAAGATAGACAAGGAAAATAAAGCATCAGTCTTTAAAAGTGTCGAAGCTATTATTACCAAGCATGTTATCATTATGTTACATTTTATTACAATATTGATTCAGGTTGTCAGCAACAGTTAATATTTGACATGATATTTATCCTGTCCGTGTACTCAAGTGTTCACATCTTGTTAATGACATACTGCTTCAGTATTCAAATATTTGTCAACCATAATACAAGCATCAATCTTATTAATTTTTTTTCATTGTTTTTCCCTCCATGTTTTAACCATTCTGAAAATTACTTTGTTTTTAGGGCTAAACAAAAATTATTGTATTAAAATTTGTCCAATTTGCATTGTTGACAAAATTTTCTTGCATCAAAACATTTATTAGAAAAAGTACAGCTAGAAAGTCCCTAAAATAATTATTTTCATATCATTAATTTTTCATATTTAATCATATCTATGTGATAGTAAACAGGACAGTTAAACAACATTAAGATATAATCACAGAACCATCAATAATGTAATTATCTGACTCTCCAGCTGACATCATAGCAGATGATGACAATATTACATACCTGCAGGCATCTATCATCATAAAGTTACTTTACAGTGAGTGCACACTGGTATATGACAGATCATAATACACAGCTGCACATCTCACACATACACGACCTTGTCACACATACATGACCTTGTCACACATACATGACCTTGTCACACATACATGGCCTTGTCACACATACATGACCTTGTCACACATGACCTTGTCACACATACATGACCTTGTCACACATACATGGCCTTGTGCTTTAATTAATCCATAGAGATTGATAACTTTGCTCTTGTTGTGAATAGCTGAAAAAATGCTTATGCAATGGTACAATATTACAACAACAGCAATAACAACAGTATGTTAGAATTTCAAATTTAACACTATGGTGACTTTTTTGGTAAGGTGCTAGCTCACCAGGTCAGTATGGGGCAGACAAGCATACAACTCCCCGAGTCCATTATCCTGGCATTGGGTGAATCAGTCGATACTCCGTCTTCTTAATAAACACAAGGCAAGGAAGCAGTATCTTTAATATTTAAGTGTTATGTATGACCTGGCTAGGGTTTGAACTATCAACCTTCCACTCTCAAGGCAGAGGCTCTACCACTAAGTCACCAAGTCAGTAAAATTCAAACCTTTGAATTACAATTATTTTTTTTTAATTCAGACAAAAAGCATGAAATTTATCAGTAAATTCGTACAAACACCAGTCGCTATTTTGTAAAAATTCATTGATATATTTTAAAGTTTTAATTTTTCTTGAGGTTTTGTATGAAAAAACACTTTCTCTCATATATACTAAAATCATTCTATGATAATAAATGATAGATACACAAACATCACTTCTCTGAATGATTAATTTTTATGCTTTATCAGAAACTGCAAAAAATTGCAAACAATTATGCAAATTGACTATTTCTCCTGATATGGTAACCGATCTTATAAAGTTTTAACTTTTCTTCACACGAATTATCTCAAACTTTCACAAACTTCAATTATAAACTACTTTCTTTTAAAGAAATTTCAATGTAACAGTCACATTAAAATACCTTTATCAGAATTTTCTTATATATATAATAATATATATATATATATATGTATATATATATTACTTTATGCAGAAAAACAATACTTCAAAACATTAATAACTAAAATTGCATTAGTGAATATCCTCAAAAATAGCAACAATGTAACTTAAGATTCCAAATCAGGTCTTGAGCTTGACTTTTGACTTTTACCCAATTTTCAAGAGTATTTCAAAACATCAAAACTAAAATCCAATGTTTTATATATTTTCTGGTCCAGGTATAACAATTTAATTTGTATATATAGTGGAAAGAATGTGACCTTTAATATTAGCTTTATGTAGAAAACAGTGCTGCAAAATTACAAAAATTAAATCTGCAAAACAAAGCTATGAGTTGCAACAGTACCAATGGAAAAACTTGGGCATGACCTTGACCCATTTTAAAGAAAATGTCAAGATTACAATTCAAATAACATTATTTGTTTAAACCAATTAATGCCATTTTTTAAGATATTTATAAAAAAAAAAATAAATAAAAAAAAATTTAAAAAAGCTTTCAACTATATTATTTCAAGAAATAAACAAACAACAGAACCCACATATCAGTTTAGATTTGTCCTCCAATTATAAGCTTCAGAGGAGAGACCCAGTGACATACTTTTCAGTGTATTAAAATGGATCACAGAATTGATTAAGTTTTGTACATAAAACAAATACACAGCTCATGTTTTATTATAAAACAAAGATTTATCAAGCAAACACACAGACATTTTTATAGATATACCATTGATTTTGTTTTTTACAGATATGGTATTGTTTTTAAGTGACTTGTTATGTTTTAACATTTTAAACCACTGTCAGCTACTTTAACTTATCATTGTCACCTTATGTACTATCAAATATTTGCTTCTCAAAGATATCTTATACAGCCAAATCTGCCTTTAAAGTCCAGTTTAAAGATCTGAAATCTATTTGCCTGTCTTTGACATTAGTACTAGGGAAATTTTGTTTCTATGACTTTATTTTAGCAAAAGTGCAAAATGAGATAAATGAAAGGTAACAAAAGTCATTTCCCTCCTAACTCTCATTAAATCCTTGAGGTCAAGTTGTCTAAAGTGCATGATTCATATTAATCTCCTAAGTTTCAGGCATATTTTAGTGTGAGAAAGTATGTCAGTTCACTTCCCAAGGTTTTTGATTTTCTACACCATTCCTGAACTGACTACCTCAATATTTCATTATCTATCTTCAATATAAATATATAACATAAATACCAGCTAAATTTTGATGTGCCAGATGTGCACATTTCGGAAATTTATTCCTAATTAGTGACACTAAGACCGAAAAGTTTGATACATAAAAAATATGAGCCAGCTAAGGAATGCTGTGCATGAGGGAACAAACCTTAGTTTTAAGTAAATTTCAAAATTTTAGACGGCCGAAAATTTTGTCAAATGGTACATTTTCTGACAGCACAAAGCACTGCCTACTGAGTTATGGATACCCTTGGGGAATTTTACTCCACCAGCAGCGGTACCCACTCAGGGGTAGTAAATATATAACATAAATACCAGTTAAAAATATTAATGAAATAAGAAATTTGGAAATCTAAAGTCACAATTACAAAAAGTGTGTACATTAGTACAGATATATATGATGACTCTTTTTAAATAACGACTCTAAAACTTGAACATAAATCCAACTCTAACATGACATGCAAACTTCAAAGTGAAACTTGAACTACTATGGACTTCCCAATTCTAATAGAATGCTCTACAACATGAGCTACACAAATAACCATCTGGCTTTTACCTTTCTGTTTTTAAAGCAAATAGCTAAAATTGACCCATAGGTCATTTGTACCTTAGTAATGGCACCTTCATAACAGCAAACACAAAACTGAAAATTGCTAAAACTTTTGTATGGAAACTTTTGCAGACTAGCACAAACTTTTAATACTATAGTACACTATAACTGGATTGTTTTAACTCTTTAATTTTCCTGTATTTTAACTATAAGATTGATCCTATACATTGCTATTTGTATCTTGGGACAGGAAATTTTTCATCGTAAATTGCATAAACCTATGTCGATTAATTTATTAAGCCATTTTATGCTACAAAATTGAATTGCATTTCATTGATGAAGTTCTTTATAATTGCTGTGCTCAAATTTATTATGGTACTTCAGCTTATTAATGTTTAATTGCTAGAAATAAAGCTGAATATTGTTTATTGTTAGCATCACATAACTTCTCTGTGTCGCAATTCATCTAGAAAAATTAACATTATCAATGGATAGTATACACTATCGTTTCAAACATTTAAAACTATATGACACTTCTCCTTCTCTATCTTGTGAATGTGCTCATTCATAATTTATATATTTAGAGTATGACCCAAATAAAAATAAAAATATAACTATATGTAATCATGTAAAATTAGTTCATGGCAGGGTCACTGTGTTTGTGACAGCTAATTATGCAGAATTTTCATAGAAAATCCAATAAATGTAAATAAAGTTTATCATTAACTTAAGCCTTGTTAAAATGGCCTATCAATATGATCATCTATGACAACAACAGAATATCTCTAAAGCATATAACATTGCCACTTCATTGGTCATTGCCACTTTATTTTGGTACAAGGCAAATGGCATTGTTATGCATCTAACCTAATGCATCAGCAATAACATCATATCTGGTGTAAACACCTTCATGAATTCATTTACCAGATCTATTTATTGAATTAGGAATCTCCTTAATCCTTATACATTTGAATATCCATGATTTAAATGAATAATGAATATCCTATATTTTGATATCCATTAATGACTCAGTTGGTAGAGTGCTGGCTCCGTAAGTCGGTGTTCATGGGTTCAAACCTCGACTGGGTCTGACCCAAGACTTGAAATGAGTAGTAACTGTTCCTTTGCCAAGCACTGGGCATTACAAAATGAAAGTCATGTTTCTTTCGGATGGGAACTTAAAATAAAAGAGCTGGTCCCATGTCATGGCAGGCATGGCACATTAAAGAGCCCTGCTGTATAATGCCATCAGTGCAATGCACAGGCAAAATTTCTGCACTTTCACCTTTAGCTTGCAATGATAAAAGTGAAATATTCTTGACCTGGCCCCAGTTTCACAATCATTCACTCAACTGAGTGTACACTCAACTCATATTCGGGAATATTTCAATGTGAATTTCTGAGACATTACACAACTGAAATTAAATATCTAATGTAACATTTAAATTGTTAGTGTAGAATTGTTGAACATAACAAAACATCATCCCATAAAACTTAAATTTTTTAAAAATATTGATGTGAGAAAAATTGGAATATTTGAGTTGAGTGTACACTCAGCTGAGTGAATGATTGTGAAACTGGGGCCAGCACATTAAACACCATTACTCAACTCAACTCCATAAATGAATTTTTGATATACAAAAATCAAATTATGAATATCATTTATTTGTCTTTATTTTTGGATAACCATAATTCAAATTAAGAATATTCATAATTCAAATACAAGTATAACACATGAATTACAAATATTATTTAAAAGGTGAACAAATAGAAAAAAGGCACTTCATAAATTGATACTTCTATATAAAAATATATAGGTCACTTTTTGAATATAAATATATTCCTCCCACATATGCATTTAATTCCAGGTCAATGTGTTAGATTAACAAAAGTTGTCAAAGCTGGTTTGCTGGTTTAAATTGTTTCAAAATCAATATTTTTTAAAACAATCAATATTTTTACTCATAATTGACTGTTTGATCTTATTGTGACTTGTACCTTCCTTTCTGTAGGCTAGAAGCCTGAATAAATACACTTTGTAAAGCACATGGCTACATGATTTCAAGTTGGGGTGTTTGATCTCTGGTCTAACTTTGTTTCTTTCCTTAGTGACTTATATCCCTATCAAATGGTTAACTGAAGTCCATGAATATCAAAATACATGTAATTTTAAAAGATTTTCCATTATTGAGACAATAAGAAAAAAGAGCTTTCTGTGAAATCAAGATATCTTCCAGAGAGGTAATTGTACCATGAACACAACTACTGCAATCTAAAACTCATATAAGAACACATAAATTTACATAATTTCACATTGTGTAACAAAACAAAAATACTATAGTATTTGTGGTCATGATGATCTGAAATAACTTTATATTATATCAACCATAAAGTAAAACAGTTATGAACATATTCTGACTAACAACAAATGTTGCAAAAAATAACATAAAACTTTACAGATACACAACAACTTCTCATCATGTTAGCCATTTCTACCATGTTTCATCATTTTCACATGACAAAGATGTGAATACCAAACTAAATATTCAGTAATAAAACTGAAAGGACCATAAGTTAAAATAAAATAAACAAAGGCATTGAACTGAAATGCATTTCCTTAATCATTCCTACCAAGTTTCATTAAATTCTAAGCAGGAATTTTGGTGATCAAGCTCTGACAAAAATAATTATAGAAAAAATTCAAAAGGCCATAATACCTAGAAAATTAAATGAGTTAGAACAGGATAACAATATTCACATCTCTGCAAGATTTTTATTATTCCTACTTAGTTTCATTAAATAAGAATTAAAGCTGCATTAAAATTATCCATTTTTGAAAAAAATAAATAAATTTTCTAAAAATAATTTTTTATCAATTTAAATTGGTTGTAATTTACAATCTGTGCAATTCATTTCCTTAAGTTCAATCTTATTAGCCCATAATTCTTAAAGCTTTGGGCAACTCGAAAATATTTATTTATCAGCTTGGACAACATCGACAGAAAGAAACCAGTGTGTGTGAGCAACAACAGATTCTGCAAAAAAAAAAAAAAAGAACAAGGGCCAATTGGAACAAACTGACACCAATAATACAAATTAGCCAGGATCAGATGGAAAAACTGCTGTAAATAAAACAGCAGTTTGGCTTGGATATGCACAACAAAGTGGCCACATTGCTCTTGAACTCATGCTTCTTTACTGTGTTGAAGTTACCTCGTTTTTGATAAAGAATCACACGATAATTTTTGTTAAAAAGATCTTTGGTGGATCAAAGTATCAGTAGATTTCCCATGACTTTCAATGTAAGTAATGGAATTATCATGGAACAAAGTATTTTATATTTCACGAGAAGCATAGATTAGAAAAAAGAGTTGTTTTATATTAGGAAACTTAATGCAGCTTTAAAGAGATCTAGTACAGAATGAAATAATCATTGAAAAAAAAAATACAAATGGTCATAACTCCTAAAAAATTAATGAACCGTAACTGGAAAATAATACAGGCATTTATGCATGATGTTTATCATTCCTGTAAGTTTCTTAAAATAGTGAACTGGAATTACAGAGATATAGTTTGGATTTAAACAACCATTGGAAAATTTTTCAAGGGCCACAATTCCTAGATGATTTATTCAACCAGAACAGAAAAACAATATGCTCATCTATGCATGATGTTTTTTCATTTCCACTATTAGTTAGGAACTGGAATTACAGATCTAGTTCAAAAAAAATCTTCGAAAAATTTCAAAAGGCTAATTTACTGCTAGAAAAATCATCCATCTAGAAGACTATATCCACAAAAACACCTCCTGTTCATTATGGGAAAGCTTCATCAAAATCTAACCATAGGTACAGGAGTACTGGTCTGGTGGAGACAAAAAATTACAAACATATGGACTGACATTATGCATTAAATAAATATATCTTGTCACCAATATCTATGAAGGGATTAATTAAGCACAGCTGAAGGAGAATAAAGTGGATTTTTGTTGCCTCATTGTCAGAATGGAACAAAGGCATTGATCTTAAAAGAACAGGAGGTCTGAAAATCATTCACACATACGACCCTTTATGTTTCCAATCTTTTACATTACTTATATCACAAAATAAAGTATTTCACTTCCAATTACCCTGTTTTACTAATAAAGATAATGAAAAATTCAGAAAGAAAACTACTGTACTTGCTGAACTTCTTTTGACATGGATAAAAAAATTTAAAAGATTTTTCTAAACAAAACTCCTTAGGAACTTTGGTTTCATAGTAACTGTCAGCTTTAATTTCCCCTTAGCATGTAAAAAGTTCAATACAGCAATATAAAATTGCATACAATACTATTAAATAGCTAGTGACGTGTAATAGTCATTTTCCAACTTAGTGTGCTTCATACAGCTTCAAAAATTGTTCATCAATGTAATCTAAATTGACAATTCAATATTTATTTTGTAAGTCTCTCTTGGTATACACTTTTTTTAATCTCTTGTCATCACAGTCATGAGCTGAGTTATGAGCTGGGAAAACTGACATTTTTAAGGATTCAAAAATCATTTAAACAGGATCACATGGATTAACTTTTTAGAACTTTAAAATGAATTCAAGACATAAAGCAATTTGTTTGGATTAGATAGGTTACCAGTTAATACAAGAAAAATTATTATTTTTAAATAAGCCTCAATATTACTATAACCACTCCACTGGATGTAAAATAAATGGAATAGAGTGGGGCCTTAAAAATACTATAACCACACCACTGGATGTAAAAATAAGTTGGACAGCTTGAGCCCTACAATATAACTATAACCACACCACTGGATGTAAAAATAAGTTGGACAGCTTGAGCCCTACAATATTACTATAACCACACCACTGGATGTAAAATGAGTGGGAAGCTGGAGCCCTACAATATAACTATAACCACACCACTGGATGTAAAATAAGTCGGATAGATGAAGCCTTACAATATTACTATAACCACACCACTGGATGTAAAATAAGTTAGACAGCTGAAGCCCTACAATATTACTATAACCACACCACTGGATGTAAATAAGTGGGACAGCTGAAGCCCTACAATATTACTATAACCACACCACTAGATGTAAATAAGTGGGACAGCTGAAGCCCTACAATATTACCATAACCACACCACTGGATGTAAATAAGTGGGGCAGCTGGAGCCCTACAATATTACCATAACCACACCACTGGATGTAAATAAGTGGGACAGCTGAAGCCCTACAATATCACTATAACCGCACCACTGGATGTAAATAAGTGGGACAGCTGGAGCCCTACAATATTACTATAACCACACCACTGGATGTAAAATAAAATGGATGATTGGGTACCCTGCAGTATTATTATAACCTGTAATAGTATTATATTCACAACGGTTGTGATTATAAATGACTCAAAATAGTTCAAAATCAAAATTTGGAATTTTATAATCAGTGGTTTCCTTTATGTCTTTTCGTTATTTTGTATTTTTTTGGCTGTTTTATAATTAATTTTTATTGTTTTATGCTCATTAATGTATTGGTTGTTACTCAGTAAATGTTTTTCAGTTTTAAAATTCTTCCATTATACCAAACAATATTGATGGTTTGTCATTTAGCATCAGTTGTTCAATTGTTGGGTTTACTCAAGTCTTGGTTCTCATATGTTTCACTGTTAGTGTATTTAGTTTAGCAATGTTGTCATATTTTTATTTGTTTACTGTTGATCAACAAAACTCAACAATATGAAATAAGCACAAAACACTGGATTGAGATAAGTATATCATTGTTGATGTTAAATTGATACTCAGACAAGCAATCTTTTTTGATCAAATAAAAAGATAAATATCACATCAAAAACAAACCATATGTTACAATAATCCATTATAACTAGCATAAATACAATAATTTTTGTACAATGTTTTAGATCTATTTTCCCAGTCTTTCACTGAATGTCAATGCTAAATAAAAAAATTGCTAATATATTGGAACTATTTGATTATATGACTATTGTTAACAAGTGGTGAAGCATGATGATAGCTGTACAGCTTTAGGCCACCAGACCACTTTTAAGCATTCAGATTGAGAAATGTATCTGTTTTGGATGGTTGCATATTGTTAAATGTAACATTATAAATTATTCATTTATCTGTGATGAGAAAGAATTCTATAGAATATATACACAGTATTCTGTGGTATTTGAGTGTGTGCTTGTGTTCTGCTCTGTTTTCAACTAGTGTACACCTGTGGTGACTTTTATAGTACTAGTATCTTGGCAAACACTACTGCAGATAAACATGTAAACCATTTCATCTATAATACTGGAATATTATACAATCAGAAAAGACAACAAAAACCAAGTCTCTTGTTCAAGTGCCAAGCTAGCATTATTTGCATGCCATCATTTAGGTTCTATCCAACATAGTTTGAACACCTCACAATGAAAAATAATACCACATCATAATGAATAATACATAAACAACTAACCAATACAAGTTAACATTGTTTAAACTGTCTACTGAACCTTTAGCACTAAACTAACCTCTCAGCCCAATCAATTTTTAAAATTGGGCCTAGTTATTTACAATTAATTCCTAACTAAATTTTACCTTAACTGTTTTAGCAAACTTTACCAATTTAAACTATTGCACCAGAAATGATGGCGTTATACAGCAGGGCTTTTTATCATGCCATGTCTGCCGTGATACTTGACCTCATTTATTTTAAGTTCCCATCCAAAAGAACCATGACTTTCATTTCGTAATGCTGAGTGCTTGGCAGAAGAACAGTCACTATCCACTTTCAAGTCTTTGGTCAGATCAGGACAGGGTTAGAACCCACAACCTTCTACTTACAGAGCAAGCACTCTACCAATTGAGCTACTACAGTGGTTTCATGTATTAGATTTATCTCCAATATAACATTTAAAATAACATTCTTGGGTGCAATAGAGCTAGTAATTCAAAGAAAGAAGCAAGTATGTTTCTGTAAATTTTAAACAAACAAGGTCATCATACACAAAACACAAAACTGCTCCTCTTCATTCTTAAGGCATTACAAAGTATTTTAAAATCAAAAGTTTGATTGGAATTGCATTTTACAGGAATATTTCACTTATACAGGAATGGTATTCCTGGAGTTTAGAGGAGAAAATTAATTTACCCTCACATTAGGGCTTTGTTACAGGTGATCATCACAACTTTTGCTTAGCACTTAATTAAATAATATATTATAGAAAAATACAAAATGTTAACATAGTTAATATAATTACATATATAAACTTTTATATTAAAACATTGATTGTGTTTTTTCCATGCTGATTTGATAGGATTTGAGAGGATTTTTTATACCACCTACAGAAAATCAGAGGCAAATATAGTGTTACTTCCAGCCATTGATCACAGTTTATACACCTGTCTATTCATATATATATAAGTAATGATGTGATGGAGATTTAAATGTATTCTATATCACATATCAAGGACCTAGTATTGTATTGTATTTTGACTGTTCTGTATATCCCCCACCATGCTTTTAACTCCAATGGTGAGAAATTATAATATAAATCTAATTTGATGCTGAACATGAAATAAATAACAACATGTAAGTTGACCTCCGCAATGCCTACAACTTTTTTTCAAATTTACATTTAAAATTTTAAAAAACACTAATTGGAGTTTTTAATAAAGTATGCATATTCCTATTAAAACTATTTTTTTAAATTCTTCATTTAAAATAAACTAAAAATTAAAACAATACAAAAGAGGAAGTTGAAGGCAGACATTTTACATAAAGTCATGCATGGCATTTCCTTAATAATAATCTGCATTGTATGTGCCGTCACGAACCAACCTGATTTAAATTTTCTATGAAAATATCTTTATTCATAGGAGGAACAGTAATTGGCAAACATCATTTAAAACAGTAAATTTATATTGATCAATCAACACTTAGATTTTATTTACTTCACCATTATGAAAATCTAAAACTAGGGATTGGACATAATATAAAAATCGTGGACAGAAAATCAACAAACTCCCGACTGTGTATGGATCAGAACATAATACACTGCAATTAACAGAACTTGCAGTAAATAGTCTCACACCTATATATATCACGTCACAGATACAACTGAGCTGTTAATCTGCTACAATTTAATCATAAACAACACTCGGTGAAACTTCCAGAACTGGAAACATGGTATTGACTTATGTCAAGTCATTATCAGTGGCTGAAGTTTTATTTAGATAAAAAGTGATGCAGAAAATTTGTTGAGAAAAAAAATAATGATTTTAGAGTTCTAAAAATTTATCATATTTATACTTTTTTAAAAAAAAATTCTATAACTTCATTTTCATAGATTTTTATAAGATGCCAATTTTCTAAAAACTTAATAAAAATCAATTTAAACAAAGACTAATTTTAATTTTCTTTCATGAAAATGATGTAAAAACAAAAAAAAAATGAAGTCGTCATGTGCTATATATATATATATATACCAAAAATTACTAAAATTAACATAGATATTTTAAAGACAATTACAAATTCAGAGATGTCTATATTCATATAGGCCACAAAAGAATAAGATATATATTTGATCATTTTTATCATCATTATTGTTGTAACTATTATTATTTTTTTTTATTTAGATATATAATTCTCTACCTTGAATTAGCTTTGAATAGCTGCAATAATGCTTATTTTATTTAAACAATAAATTACTACTGGTATATATAATTTTGACATTAAGTCTAAAATTAATTTCTCCTTTTTTTACACTTTGGTTTATATAAGGTTGTTTCATAGTTTTTTGTCAGTTGGTCAATGTACACAGCATAACAAGTACAGCACACCTAAATCTTTTTTCAGTTAATTTTATAATTAATGTCACTTTGCATCTTATTCAACTGAATAAATCAACTTGTACTTATTGCATTATAGTATAGTTAATTTGTGTTATAACTGTGTTTGCATCATTTGGAAAGTTATAAATCAATTCCTCATTAAATTAAAATACCATAAAACATCAAATTTACTTCCATGTCACATTTTGCAAAATAAATGAAATTTAAGCAAATTTTTAAAGCTTAATTTTTAAAATTTTTATCATTCAAACTGGCAACACATTCAAAATTGCTACATATACTAGTTGCTTAAAATATTTTAAAAATATTTTAAATTACTGTATTTATGATGCTAGGTACATCTTGATCTCAAAATCAATAGTATATCATTAAACTAGCAGAAATGACATGTGAAGTATAATTGTAATAAAAATTAGCTTCTGTTTTAATCTTTGTTTTCATAAATTTTGAGTTTTCAATCATATTTTAATTCAATTTAATTTTAAGCTCTGCATTAAATTGTTTGTTTTTAAGGAATAAGAAATCTTACCGATTATCAGAAAAATTTTAAACTGACTGTCAAGACTGACTTTCATATTCACAAATTATCACTTTCCAATAAATCTCGCAATTTGTAGAAAAAATTAATAAAGTTTGAATCCAATAAATTAAATAGTACAATGAAAAGCTTGTCAAAAATTTAAATTCTTAGTATTCCATTGGTTTGATTTTTTGAAACAGATAGTTTGATGAAGTCAAATGAGAAATGCACACATCTTGGTGTGACAAAAATCCAGTCCATCAAGTATTCAAATACTAAAATTCCTTATCAAAACCTTCTGGTTCATAATCTACCAATAAACTCACTGGTCCATGACTTTTAATCTATATTTAACATGGTAATATTTCAGGAAAATTTGTCAATATGATTCTGGTCCATGACAGGACATATGTATTTGACCATGAGTCTGAATTAGTGGTTTCAAATCTTGGACCAATAAATTTGTTGGGTTTGGGAAAATTTGTAAACAAATTATCACAGACATTTGACAAAGGTAAGTACATTCCTCTGTATTACTAGATCTACAGATCACAATTCCAAATGACAAAACGACAGAAGAATGGACAGAAAAAAGAGATTACATGAAAAGAAATAATGGATTTCCCAAAGAGGTTCCAATGAAATCAAATACATGTAGTCTGAAAAATAAATTATTATATCTATGAAATAAGAAACTTTAAAAAATGCTGGTCAAAAACCTATTTTCATATCATAATTAAAAAAAAATATATGACAGGAAAAATAACAATAATTTTTGTACTTACACAGTGAAATGATAAATAAAACATTTCCATCCTGTTGGTCGTTCCAGAAAATTATAAACACGTCCTTGTAATGTAGATTTTAGAGACGTTTTGGATTTAGGTCTACTATATTTATCCTCAAAAACTTTGTCCATTTGAGATATTACTGGTTTAAATTCCATCCAGGCATCATTTTGGTTATCTATCATTGGGTCTTGTTCCGTTGTATTACTTTCATAAATGTTCTCCTGGTACTGTCCCGTTTTCATCAGGGTATCTGATGAGCTTATTTTCCTATGACTCTTCATGTCTGTTAATTCAATATTAGGTGTGCTTGATAATGAAATATTTTTAGCATCTTCAGGCTTTATATCTGAAATATCATCACATCTCTTTTCTCCCTTGGTATTAATATCTTGGCAAGGCATTTTTAAAGCACATAAATGTTTCAGATTCAAACTGTTTTTGATGACACACAATAGATAAAGTAAAATATATCCTGCGGGGCTTATCCAACCTCCGAAATGTTGACATTGGTCTGGCAGAACATACAGGACAAACAAAATACGATTATGCCATACATATTTTATAAATCCCAATTATAAAGTCAGACTTGTAATTTAGAATCTGCCATTTTGGACAATTTATCACTTACAGAATTCACATGTCCTCATGTCTAAATGAATTACACAAATAAATAAATAAAGCTTCGTAATGTTTCCCAGAATCAATTAACAGAAAACACATACTGCATGTAAAAAAACGTTAATACTTCACACCTAAAATCCAGTTTTAACTGATGAAAGTCTGTAACCTTGTGAAAAATAAGAATAAAGAATGAAAAACAATAAAATGATTAATTAAATAAATCCAAAAGTAGAGACATATTTATCTAATTCTGGTTATTGAATGCTGCTGTCACAAGTATTTAAATAAACCTGACACTCGTAATAATGCATTATTCAAATAAAAATACCAGATACCTACTATTATTTTATTACCCACAAATCAATACCTGTACAAACAGTGCTGTAAAATGCAAAGTTTCAAAGGGAAAAATTTTGTAATACTTTCTGGTCCTCTAAATGACAATTCCATTATGCTGGTATTCTAATACTAAAAATGTATCACATGTTCCATGTCAATCTACCCTCAGAAAAAATCAATTGGGAAACATCTAAGTTTGACATAGTATCCATTTTTATTGTGTGCTTAATGATGAATACATCAAAATATGTTCATATACAATAATGATTGATTTATCTTTGATTTTAGACTAAAAACTGCTATTATAAAATAAGTCAATAAATTTTAATTAATTTTCATTTTCTTGTTTTAATTTTCTTTCTATTAATTTAAAGAGAAAAAAAAATGGTGAAAAAAAATTAGACATTTAAAAATTATATGTACCAGAAGTTAAACTTTAATAGCTTTACAACTGCCTTTATCATTATTTTTTTTTAATTTAATTTAATTTAATTTAATTTAATTTTATTTTATTTTATTTTATTTTATTTTATTTTATTTTATTTTATTTTATTTTATTTATTTTATTTTATTTTATTTTATTTTATTTATTTATTTTATTTTATTTCATTTTTTCAATTTTATTTTATTTTATTTTTTTTATTTATTTTTTTAAATTTATTTATTTATTTATTTATTTTATTTTTTATATTTATATTTTGTTTTGTTTAATTTTGTTTTTTCAAAGAAGAGGAGTAGAGAATTGGTATTCTAAGCCCCCGTCAATTTTTGTTCACTTACATAGAAGTGGCCAATTCCAGACTAAAGAAGGAAACTGATAGAACACCATCATCCATTAGAAAGCAAATTAACAATCTTTATCTCCATAGTATCTGTCACAGTGGTTTTAAATGATTTGAAATTAAATTCAGGAAACTTTATTTTAAAGAAACAAGAGGCCCAATGGGCCTTATATGCTCACCTGATTAATTATGTCTTACTTAAATGGTTTAATTTCAAAAAGAGAATGACTATTTGTATTGTAAAGAATTGTTACAGAAACAAATTTATAGAATTACAGAATTTTGTTACAAAAATCAAAAAATAGCCAATAACATCAAAATTCTGTGGCAACAATTAATTGTTTGAACTAAAATAGTATTCATGATAATCATCAAAGAATGTCAGATTCACAAAAATTTATATTTCAACTCTTACATGGAATATAATATAGTTTTTAAAAATTGCTAGATTTAATCATGTTGATCATTTTTGCAATTTATTGTTATCATCTACCAATACAAATATAATAGTTTACAAGAAAATGGTCAAAAACAGCAAAGTATGTGAAAAAATAAGTAATTTACAGGCAACAACTCTTACATGGATTAATATATAGATCCAAAACTTGCTACTATGTTAGATGTGGTCATGCTGGACATTTTTGCAATTTATTATTGTGAATATTTATCTCTTAAAGTTTTCAAGAAAATGGTCAAAAACAGCAAAGTTTGCAAAAAATTAGTATTGCAGGGGCAACAACTCTTACATGGATTACGATACTATCATTAAATTTACTTTCTTGTAAGATTTTTTTGTGTTGATCATTTTTTCAATTTATTGTTATTATCCATCTTAAAATAGTTTTCAAGAAAATTATCAAAAACAATGAAATTTTCAAAAAACTCAATATTTCAGGGGCAACAACTCTTACATAAGATTAACATAAAGACACCAAACTTGCTACATTGTAAGATCTTTTTGTGCTGAACATTTTTATAATTTATTGTTATTGTCCATCTATAAAAGAAAAAAAAAAAACATTATTACAAGGGCAACAACTCTTCATTGGATTAAACTTTAGATATGAAACTTGCAACATTGTTCGATTCCGTTGTGCTGAACATTTTTGCATTTTATTGTTAATATCCATCTATAATAGTTTTCAAGAAAATAGTCAAAAACAGCAAAAAAAAAATCAATATTTCAGGGGCAACAACTTTTACATGGATAAACATATAGATACAAAACTTGCTACCTTGCTAGATCTTGTCATGATGAACATTATCACAATTTATTTTTATTATCTACTTATTACTCAAAAGAAAATGTCAAAAACAGCAAAATTTGCAAAAAATTACCATATTGTGGAACAATAACTCAAAAAGTTGTTTTATGATTTCTTAAAAATCTAACATATCATTAGATCTTACCATGCTTATCAATTTTAAAACATAATAAGCATAAAATATCTGAAAAAAACAGCTTATTTAGTACTAAAAACCTCAAAGGTAAAAATATAGGTTGTGATCTTGACCTTTGACCTTGCCCTCATTTTAAAGGACATTTCAAGTTGACATCGAAACTGAAGACTCCAAGTCATTATCTTTGCAAATAATGGAGATATAGCATTTTTACGAAATAAACAAACTAAAGGCTTATGACCCTAGAGAAGCCAAATATCACATTATTTTTTATCTCCAATAATTGGTTTCGGAGAAGAAGATTTTTAAAGATTTTTGCACCCCTAGTTCACAGTGACCTAGTTTTAGTAGCCATGACAATGTCATGAACAAATCTGAATTGCACCAACCCAGACATGCTTCTGACCAAGTCTCATTGAAATCTGTCCAGTATTTTCAGAAGTTGAAAATGTGTGTTAATGATGTACACACTCATGCACACACACACACACATGCACATACACATGCTGCGCTATGCCATAAGCTCACATGACCTTTGATCAGGTGAGCTAAAAATGGAACAAATAGAATTTTGAACCTTAAAATTCTGTGGTAATAGGGTAAATGCCAAAATTATCACAGATATAGATAAAGGAGACATCGGGTAAATATATGAAAACTGAATGGAAAAATGATGTTATGTGCATATAAAGTGTACACACCATTTTTCATGTTATGACTCAATAAACTTGTTAAAAACATGAATTATTTCTTATAATCTAACATTAAACACTTAAACTAAAACATAAAACACAGTTTTGTTTCATTTTTCTTAATTTTTATTTCTGAAATAAAATTTCCTCCTTGTTGGAACTATCTTCAACAAACAATTTTACCCAATGAAATGCAAAGAGTCATACATCATGCCATTCATGTTTAGCATTGCTATGGTTGCATAGTTTATTGAAGTATAAGGTGAAAAATGACTGTGTGAGTTTAAATTTAATTTTGTATTGCAGAATGATACAACCAAATTTAGAAATTAAATTATTGTTATATATGTAAAACTAAATGGATTATATTGGTGTTTTACACCCCAGTCAAGATTCTTTCACTTATATAATGGTGGTCAGTTCATGAATAATAGAGAAAATCAGAGTACCTGGAAAACACACTCAACCTTCAGCAAGCCTAGTAGCAAACTTTCTCACACAAAGATATGCCTGAGTGAGATTCAAACCTAAAAAAAAAATAAACTTACTTTTTTTTAATAATTGCTGTTTCATATTTTACCACTGTTACCTACAATGTGTAACCTTGCCATGATAAGCTATAGATCAAGAAAAAACACCCTCAAGTTTTATTTTTTCTTCAAATCAACATTTATTAAGCTGGTTTTCAGTCATTATTATCTAACATTATATTATAGGAACGCAATGATATTGTAAAAAAAAGTTTATTATTCCTAAATTTTCCTTATTATATTTCATCACTTTCTTTTACTGGTTTTTCTTTTTGTATACTTAGTTGTTTTTTTCTTTTTTGTTTGTATGTTTCTACCCTAGTGATGAGTTCCAAAATGAGAAAGATACCTGTGGGTGCCACAGAGGTGACTTAACAGACTGAGCAGAGTAAACTTAACAAAATCACAAAATCTTTTTCTATAAACCTGAAAGACACCTTGAATACATGTATTTTCTTTAATGAATTCAGAGACATCAGCATCTTTGTGGTCTGAAGTGCCCGATTATAAATCAAGGTCTCTCATTATCTGTTTAAATTCTACTGACTCAGAGGTAGATCCAAAGAGTTGAGTTTAGATGAGTTGAGTAATGGTGTTTAACGTCCAAGTCAAGAATATTTCACTTATATTGAGACGTCTCCAGCTATAGGTGAAAGTGCAGAAATTTGGCCTGTGCATTGCACTGATGGCATTATACAGCAGAGTTCTTTATCATGCCACACCTACCGTGACACAAGGCCTCGTTTATTTTAAGTGCCCTTCCAAAAGAACCATGACTTTCATTTCCTTATGCTGTTTGCTTGGTGAAAGAACAGTCACTACCCATTTTCAAGTCTTGGGTCAGACCCAGTCAGGGTTAAACCCATGACTCCCACTTACAGAACAAGCACTCTTCTAACTGAGCTACCACAGTGGTTATAACAACAATGAGGATACACAAATAAAGCAGGTAAAATGGTGTTTAACATCCAAGTCAAGAATATTTCACTTATATTGAGATGTCTCCAGCTATAGGTGAAAGTGCAGATATTTGGCCTGTGTGTTGCACTGATGGCATACAGCAGGCTTCTTTATCATGCCAAGCCTACTTTGACACAGGACCTTGTTTATTTTAAGTTCCCATCTGAAAGAACCACGACTCTCATTTTGTAACGCCAAGTGCTTGGCGAAAGAATAGTCACTACCAACTTTCAAGTCTTGGGTAAGACCTAGTTGGTGTTCAAACACATTACCTCCCACTTTCAGAGTGAGCACTCTTCCAACTAAGCCACAGCAGTGGTGGTAGATCCAAAGAGTAAAGCATGTCAGTTTGCTTGTTATACATCAATGATTTTCTTTGTGTACTCCAGTGTCCTTCACCATCTACGAGCTGGACAACTCGTCATAAGTGAACAAAAATCATGACACGGCATTTCAAGCATTAATATTCCATTCAAATCAGTGATTTTATATTGCAGTATAAAATTTGAAAATTAACTTCAGAATTTATGATGAAGCATAAAATTTCAAAATTAACTTATTTTTCACCTTTGTTATTCCTACTGCAAAATCCAATACCCAACTTTCTCTCACTGTAATACAGGATTTACAAAATATATCTAATTAGATTACCTGTAATACTCCATACTTACTATATACTAGTATATGAATGTCATACCTATGTGATCCTCATGATTACTGTTATAATGTTCAATGTTTTTTTTTTTAAGTTAGAGTATATTTTAACAATGCTGTTAATTAATAAATAATGATGTATAGATCTACAACATAGATAGTTCTGTTATGCTCTAGTGCCATGCTTTGATGGTATTTATACATAAATGTCAGAGGGAGACAGTTCTGGCTCAATAATAACAAAAATCTATAAATCAGGAATAAAATTCAATTTTTATTTATGAATCCTTGTGTTCAATATTCTGTATTCCAAAAGTTTTTTTTTTTAAAGATAACAATCAACAATTAATTTATTCCTAATTTGAAATTTTCTTTATTAAGAATTTTACTTTAAAAGGACTCAATTAAACCATGTGATAAAACTAAAAACATTTGTGCATCTAAATGCAACATCTTTTGATATTTTTCATTGTCTGTAAAGAGCAATTCATGATTTATTCATATACATGTATATATGGTTTTTAAATTTTCATTATTTTCACAAAAACAAAAGGACAAAAGAGTTTTTTGTTATGAATAATCTTAAGTGAAATGTGTTTTTCAGGGGCCTAAAAGCTTTTAAGCATTTGTTTACAAATCAATGAGTCTTCCAGACTGTGTCTAAATCCCCCCATGACAGATCCTAGTGTGAGAAAGTTTATTTGCCAAGGTTTTCTTTGGGCCTCTGATTTCCTCTACTATTGAAGACCTGATCAACTCAATATAAATTAAATACTTTCAACTGGGGGATGAATCATCATTATTCCTCTCCTACTAATAACTTAGTATTTTCCAATATTTAAAGCTACATTAAGTTTTCCAAAGAAAAAATTAAAACAGTACTAATCTAATTAATGATGTTCCTAATGAACAATGTTACATTTGGTTCAACAATAAAAGCTCGAATAATACAGAAACAACAATAATTTCCCAGCGAGAAGAAGCATGTGGGATCTAATATTAGAACATGGTTACGTCATGAAAATCCGGGTCATTTAAACACAACTTTCGAAACGGTGAAATACCATAAATTAAACACAGAAATTCATTGATTTTTGTCTTTGTGACTTAGTAAGGGATACATAACACCATTTCAAATACATCTGGCTTTAATGACGGAAAATTAATGCAATTTGTCATGTTTCACTTTTGATTCATGGGGTTTTCCATACATCGTGTGCATGCTCCAAGCTCATAATAATCGTTGTTAAATATTGACCAACTGGTTAGAGGATTCCGTTTATTTACAGCTAAAAGGAATGAAATTTTAGAAAATGAATCTCACGGATCGTTATTAGAAGTTATCTATTTTTAAAAAAATATATTTTTAGAAAATCAAAAAAAATTCAGAATATTGAAAAACTTAATGCAGCTTTAATATTATACATTATTATCTTTAAATAATGACTGCAATATGTCTATAATTTCTGAAAAAACAATTTTTCTTTGTATTAGCAATATTTCAATTTACAAACTTTATTTATTATTGCTGTTTTCTTTTGATTCATTGTGATATTCAAGAACTATAAAATACTACAAAATTTAACCTACACATTACGAGCAAAATGTAAAAAAATAAAAACATATTTATTTTTCAAAAATCTTTTACCAAAAATATGAACATTAAAAGAAAATGTTAATGATCATAATCAATTTCAGATTCAGAATCATTACTGCCCAGTATGACATTAATAAAATCAATCACCCACCTCCTGTCATTTACGATAAAGAACCAGAGGTCATATATTTTTGCAGAGAAAAAATATTTCCATCAATTTTTAGATTTTTTTCTGTTACTGATAACAAATATCCTCCAGAAAATGAAAATAGAAATATCAAAAACTTAAAATGATCTTCAAAATGACTTTTTAAAGTCCTCATCCAATATTTTAAAAATTCACAAAAAGTCCTGTCTGATTGAAGTCAAGTAAAATGACTTCAAAATTGTGCCCGGTTCTTTAAAAATCTTTTGCTAAAATTACCCTTCTTCTAAACATTATTCATTAAGCTTAAAATAATATAAATCTTATTAAATACATACCTAATTTACATCCATTCTTCATAGTATCATGATATTACCCATAATTCATTTTTCAGGCAGTTGTCAGAAACATCTAAATGTTGTTAACTTTCATTTTACACTTTTGCATTCTGTAATTGAAATAACATTTTAATCAAACTTCACAATAAATCTAGTGAAATTCAATTACCTTCCAGTTACATTGCAGTGCCATTGTTCAATCGCCAATGTGAATAGAAATAATTTGTCATCTGCTGATAGCGGTATCAATCAAACAATCAACTATAAATCTAGAAACAAACAAAACAATCTGTAATTTGTTGCCCTTCCCAGTACAGAGTCATTAAACAAGTAATAAATTAATATACAAAAATATTTGTTTTTCATTAATTCACAAAATTAGAATCCATGTTAGTTAAAAGTGAATCTGTTTTATGTAGGTTTTTTCCTGCTATATTCTGTGTGCAATATGAAAAACATTTAATTGATTAAGATTTTTAAACATGTAAAATCTTTCTTTTAAGTACATGTATTAATAACAAATTAGTGTGTTTATTTGTAATGATACTGCTTAAGGTCAATAATCTTAAATTGGTTTTAAAAGAAACTGAAGGGTGGAAATCACTAACCTATCAAGTGCTGATACTTGCACACATTGTAAAGAAATAAATACTGGTTACAGAAAATTACACCATTTTTTGAGATGAAATCCACATCAAGGGGAAATAAACAAATGTTAAGTGGTATCAAGTGGTTTACAGTGTTGTCTGCTGATCATCAGTCTTGAAAACACTGTAAATAATGGACTGTACAAATCTGTTATTTGTTGTCCTTACAAGAACAAAGTGTTTACACAAGGGATAAAATCATGTAAAAAAAACATTTATTTCAGATCTAGTCATAAAATCAAATATGAGATTTATTTATGGCGAGTCTCTGTGCGGTTGGGTTTATTTTAAATAATGTCATCACCATAGGTTTTAATCCTATTGGGATTTTTGTGAAATTTTTATGACAAGCATTTGATTGATTAAGACTTGATGACAAGAAAAATCAGTTTGTTTTTATTAACTACATACTTGTTTACTATTTAATCAGAGAACTTTCATTCAATGCCAATATAAGGCATCCTAGTGCCATGCAAATTATTGCTTCAATGGATCATGGAAAAAAGAGCGATTTTAGGATAAAAAAAAATTTTTACATTAAAATGTCTAATTTTGCAATCTATAACCACTACCCCAAACAGACATTAAGGATCATGACAGAGTTAAGAAATGAACCAAATTTTGACATCTGTGGAAACATCAGCCATACATTCAACACTTTGGTACATGGACCAAACAAAAGAATTAGTATTTTCATCTTTATTAAATATTGGTTGGTTGAATATTCATGTTTACACTGAAGTAATTAAGATTATTCACTGATATTGAAATTGTTCTGACATGGTCGAGGAAGCCAGATATTACTGTGAGAACTACTAATTTTATCACTTGGTAAATGGTCTGAAAAACATCTGTCTCACATTAGAATTAATTTCAAGTAGGATTCAAAACATGGCTAAAAAGGATTGTGATCTGATGGCAACACTTACAATTTTGTAACAATGGCCTCTGTAATCTGTTGCCAGTATTTATTATTATCACTTTGCTACCAAGACCACTGTAATCTGTTGACAACAGTGACTATTTTGTAACAAAAGCCTTTGAAATCTGTTGCCATGGTTTTATAATCACTTTGCTACCAAGACCACTGTAATCTGTTGACAACACTTTGACTACTTTGCCACAATGGCCTCTGAAATCTGTTGCCAGTATTTATTACCACTTTGCTACCAAGACCACTGTAATCTAATGACTACACTTCAACAGTTTCATAACTAAAGCAAATAAAAGTTTTAAACTAACATAATGAGGTATCACCTAGTATACTGGTGAACTCGATTATCTTATGATAATTGGCAGCAATATTGTGGAATAATATCATTTTCTTCATTAATCTTAAGCTTTATGCAATCTGGAGTGTGTGATCAACTGGTCTACCCTCCAAAGGTTTAACAGCTGAAAGTTTGATAACAAAAACCAAAATAAATATGGAAATTTCTCTCCTCAATAACTTTCTATAATAGACACTCTTAAAGGCACTGTGAATAATTAAAATTTTAAAAAGTGTTCAGTAGGGCTTGAATTTATAAATTACTTTTATTTTCATCTTTTATCATGGCAACAAAATATACAGATGCATATCTTATATAACTCTGAAACAACATATCTTCTTAACAAGATATATAATCAAAATCACTACTGATAATCTGAATGAACATTCTAAAATCTTCATATGAAATTTTCTAGAAAAATGATAAAATGATAAAAAATTTATTTATAAATTTTAATAACAAGAATACTGCTTACAAAAACATGTAATTTTAACATATTTATAGTCAATACTCCCATGACGGATACAATTTTACCAGACATTTTATCTAATTAATCTTAGAAACAAAAAAATTATGAGATGAAATCTTAAAAGGTCATCACAATTAGGAAAATGAGAAAAATTGCTAAGTAAAAGTCCCCAGGTTATTTGCCTTATAATTTACTGTCTAAAACATAATGAACCAGCAGAAAAAAGCAACATAACATATATGTCAGGGTTAGTTAAGTGTATTACTTATTGCAGGTATTGTAAACTCTACAAAAAAGTCCCAAAACAAATACATATAACTTAAAAATGACCGCAAGAAATAATATAATAATAAAATTAGAATAATAGTAATTTGAATAAACAGCTGTGCCTGGAGTGCATGATACGCCCGTCATATATTTAAACTTCTTTTTAATGTCTTAAACAACTTGACATTTAGCTGAAACATATTTTTTTTAAAACAAAAGTAGCAAATTTATTTCTCAATGTTTATTCACAAACCTTTTTGATTATAAGACAAATATAACACAAAAGTTTCATAAAAAAAGTTCAAATGATTTTTGAGTTACAACATGCAAAAAATGACTAAAATTTGACAGTTAAAGGCCAATAACTCTATAACAAGAAAACATACGAATCTCAAAAATAAAAGGGAGCTCTCTGCCATGGATACCAATATATCACAAAAGTTTCATTCAAATTGTTCAAAGCATTTTTGAGTTATTATACAACATGCAAAAAAATGCCTTAAATATGACAATTAAAGTCCCATAACTCCGCAGTGACAAAAAAAGGAATCTCAAAAATAAAAGGGAGCTCTCTGCCATGGATACCAATATAACACAAAAGTTTCATTCAAATTGTTCAAAGCATTTTTGAGTTATTGTACAACATGCAAAGAAATGCCTAAAATTTGACAATTAAAGGCCAATAACTCCGCAATGAGAAAACATACAAATCTCAAAAATGAAAGGGAGCTTTCTGCCTCAGATACAAACATTTCACAAAAGTTTCATTAAAATTGCTTGAAGCATTCTTGAGTTAGCGTACGACTTGTGGACATACGGATGGATAGACTGTGCCATACCATAATACGTCCCGTCATAGACAGGTGTATAAAAAGTGATGTCTGGAGACCTGCATTGCTTACCTGAAATATTCAACATGTTTTTAACCATTTATCACTTTTCTAACCATTAGTTCGCAAATTTGACCAAAAACTATTTCATAACATGAAAATTTTGTAATATTCAAGCAAGTTTAAACTACCTGGTCCTATCAATCTCTACAACAACCTTAATCCTATTAAAACAAGTTTCATTACAAGCTGATATAAAAAATATTGTAAATCACAAATGTTTGTGTAAATCTATACAAGTCTCAATATCAAGATAAGAAATTATGATTTTTGCTGACGTCTAAACTTAATATAATAAAACCACAAACATACTAGTCAATGTTCAAATCACAATCCCAAAAGCAAAGTAAAATCTATGAACACTGGCAAAATCAGTTTGACATGTCAACTTTAGCCAAAGAAGTGAGGCCAGGTGCTCGGGAAGAGTAACAACCACCTATCTAGCTAGCTTCACCTGCATTTCAAGTGTGAAATGAAAATGGAACATCAAATATATTCAGGATAATTTTAGATACAGCAACATCAAACTTATCAAGAATATTGTGATGATGTCCATAAATCTTTATGAGGGTCTTGATTAGCTTAAGCTTGCAATATCTCCAAGTCAACCATATATTTGTGAGCCACTTGCTTCATTGTCATAACTTTTGTGTATTGTTGTCAGCTGACAAAAGTAACAAGATGAAAAAAATGAAAACTATCAGGTAAATTTTAATTTAATATAATTTAACTGCTTTTGCACCATCTGTCACTCAATGTAAAAAATAATTCTAATAAATTATATAAATATTTTTGTGAAAATTTTCCCATTTACATTACATATGTTACAGAGATTTATTCTTTCTAGGAAAATGTGTCTAGAACTAAAATTAACATGGAATTCCAAACCTAACAGAAACATCTTGCTTAAAGGGCATTAGTTAACACATGTTGATAAACATGTACAATTTAACTTTCTGGATAATACTGCCACCTGACTCATCAATATTCCTATAAGTCATTAAGCTTTATATCTTGATACTTGTAATTATACCGATCTATTTTGATGTTGCATATTGTCTTATAAAAAAGGTGTGTCATCTTCTTTATGAATACCAAGATCAATTGACTTGCTAACAAAAAAAATGTAATTATTTTCACAAATTTAAAAAAAAAAGGTCATTAATCTGCCTCAAATCCAATGCTTTCAATGGTCAATTTAATTTCTTTCAAAATTTCTTATTTTCAAAAATATTCTAGGAAACTGATCATCACTTTGCTTAAATTCCAATGTCATACATGTCTTTCAAAGGTCATTTGTCTTACTGAGTAACTATTTTATTATTACAAAATTTACTAGGACAATTAACCATCAATCTGCTTAAATTCTGATGTCATACCTGTTTTATGAGGTCATTTGACTTAATCACAAACTGGTTTTTTTTTCTATAAAATTTTCTAGAAAAACTGGCTATCATTTTGTCAATTTCATACTTGTTCTATTGGTCATTAAACCCACAGAAAAAACTATACATACAGTATTTCTCTATTAGATATTTACAAATTACATATACATGTCATCATTATAAAAATACCTGCATTTCAAAGTCATACATAATTATTTACTGTTAAAGGTCGTTAAACCCAATGAGAAATCTGGACTAATTAAATCCTAAGAGATTGTCTAGTATGCTGGCTATCAAAATTGATCTGAATGGGATTTGCCAGCATATGTGATGCCTAACAGACAGATAAATGGGACTTAAACATATTCCATTTCAATAAAAATCATTGTATCTGTGACACAAATTTTATAAAATATCCCAGGTTCAGCTGTAAAACCTACCGGTAATAATATCTTTCTAGGTCATTTATCTTAATGACAAAACTCTACTTACTATCTCGGGTAAGTTATTTTTGCAAATCATTTGCCATATAACTAATTCATAAAATCTAATTTCTTTTTTTTTTTATTGTTATTGTTGTTGTTTTTTTTTTATAAACTTACAAGATGCTGATGATTTTTTGCATGAAGTTTGTGTTGGTATTTTAGTCAAATATTAACAAATGTAAAGATTCACCCTGTAGTCCTGCAAATACATAAAATCCTTAGTCCTTTCCAACTTCTTTACATATTTGCCAAAATCCTACTTGTATTATAAGAATTTTTATTATTCCAATATTCCAATCTCTTTTTAATTTAGCAAACTGACAAATCTGTAATTAATCTGAGAACTCTTCTTTTTAGGTTGTCTGACTCTAAACATATAAACACACTAGTATATGACATAAAGACAATGATTTAATTGGGGCCTCAGTGGCCATGTGGTCTAAAGAGTGCACTTGGGATCTAAGTGCCTTTCACCACCTATGTTTGAATCCAACTAGGCAAGTGTTTCTTTTTCTGTAGACACTATGGTTTCCCAGCACTGACTGCCTTGATATAAATAGATATGTTTATAATATATTTTGTTTAGTGCTTTAATAGAACATTTAAACTGTGCATCAAGATTGTTAAACTAAATTGTTTAT
This sequence comes from Tegillarca granosa, assembly GCA_029721355.1. NCBI lineage: Eukaryota > Metazoa > Mollusca > Bivalvia > Arcoida > Arcidae > Tegillarca > Tegillarca granosa. The sequence continues at coordinate 10,590,266 of CM056596.1, read as the reverse complement.
TTTTTCTTGTATCAAGGTCAGTGGTTTTCTGTAGACACTATGTATGAACTGCCTTGATATAAATAGATATATTTAAAGAATATTTTGTTTAGTGGTTTTCTAGAACATTTCAACTGTGCATTAAGACTGTTAAATAAAATTGTTTATTTTTTTCTCCTATCATGAGCTTTTTCTAGGGTCAAATTTGGCCGTTTTTAGCATCCATTAAAGTTTTTCTTGTTATCAGACAGATCATATTATTCTTAAGTAGATACAAACAGAAATCTATAAGTAAAGACATAGTAATCATGTTGATCAATTTGAAAATCGCTGACCTAAATCATTTTCATGATCTGAAAAGAAGCATAAAAGACATATATTAATCAATCTATACCAATAATGTTTCCTACATGTAACAATAACAGGTACAGTTAAAGATAAAAATATCGCGACATTAAGATAAATTTAAACCTTGCAGTAAATAAGGCATTTCAATTTTGCACTACATTGATTTTAGAGCTCAATTTGCTAATCTTAGACAATCAAAGAATAAAATTTATCAAGGTATATGTTATATGTGAAGTTATATAATCTGTTATTAAACCTACTGTTACATCATAACAAGAGCTTAGTTGAGAGTGTCACAATACCCTGACCGGTGTTTTGAAGAAATAGTACTTGTTACTTTGGCATAGAATAGTCAAATCTTAACTTGACCTTGTACTTTGTATATAATATATGAGGATACACATATAAAGCAGGTAAAATGGTCATCATTACTGAAGGTCATCTTAAAATCCTAATATTTACTATATCAAATGTATTATTAATTGTATTAAATTATTCAAATATATTAAATTGGGAAGCAATAACTAGCAGGAGCCAAGTTTGCCAAGGGTTTTAATTCCAGGAAATTTTTTAGAACTAGTAATGAAAATTGGGTATGGTGTACTGTGCTATTTGAAAAAAAAAAGATGTAAAGATTTTGCAACATCACATCAAAGTAATGTTAAAAAAACTTTCACTTGATTGTGTAATGTAAGAACTTTCATAAGGTATTATATGTTATCCCATATGTTACTATTACAACAATGAGGACACACAAATAGAGCAAGGAAAATGGTCGTCAGACATCAAACTTCGTCAAGATCATCTTGAAATCCCCATAATTTTGAAACATATAAAAATAATCCTTACATCAGCAGCTTTAAATTTAAAATGCAAATACCTATAACAGAACATCGTAATATTTTGATATTAAGGAGCAAAATAAGTTCGAGAAAAACCTACTAGATATATTGAACGTCTAGACATCTACTTTCTGTTTGTCATATTTAAACTAAATCCTATATATAGATAAATATACAGTGGCCATCAATCTGTTTATTCTATTCTTTTTTTTAAGTTAAGTTTGTCAACTTTGATGGCATTACTCTGCCAAACAATAACAAAAAATGTCCTTTATTAAAATCATTCATTTCTCAACATATCAGTTAAGAATATTGGGGTGTAGGCAGGTTTTGAATTCATTAACATTTCCTAATACTGGAAACTCTTCATGACTTATAAACTGTCAAGATTAGTTGTTGAGAATGATACTATGAAATGGGTATTTGTAAAACATGGCACCACAACAAAGTCAGTTGTGTAACATAATACCATAAATTAATTGCAGAACATGCAATTGCAGAACATGCAATTGCAGAACATGACACTTCAAAAAGGTTTGTTGTGGAAAATGACACCATGATAAATTTAGTGGCTAACACTACAACAAAGTTAGTTATGGGACATGACACTATGACAGTTAGATGTAAACATAACACTAAAACAAGGTCAACTGTAGTACATGACACTACAAGGTTATTTGTGGGACATGACACTATGACAAGGTTAGTTATGGAACATGACAATTTAACAAGGCCACTTGTGAAACATAACACTATGACATGATTAATTGAGGAACATGACAACATGATAAGGTAAGTTGTGGAACATGACATTATGACATGGTTAGTTGTGGAACATCAAATTATGACAAGGTCAGCTGTTAAATGTGATACTATGGCATATGATATAACATGATTCTCCAATTTTAATGTTAATAGTGTGACATTTACATGTTCACAAAAATCAATTTAATTATGACATTTTATAAGAAGCTTTAATTGTTTCATATAGCAAAATAAGATGCATATAAGATAAAAAATCAATAGTGATAATAACTGCATTAAATATGTGTCAAAATACATACATATAGTTGCCACCGATTTCACAAGAAAATTGAACATGATTTAGAAAAGCAGCAAGTTGTTTAACCCCTAGTCAAGAAGTATTTCACATTTAGTCAGACAGGCAGATGACGGGGAGAGTACTTGAAGAAAACCATTATCCTCCAGCAAGTCAAATAACTTTAACTACCAAACTGGACTTTGAACCCATGTGAAATCAGTCAGTAACAGACACTGCTATCCATCAGCAGGTGCTCTGGGACCAAAGCCAAGACTAACACAACAGCGACAATCTCTGTTGACAGAGGTCTACAAACATATTTTGTATATTGCATGTGGGAAATATGAAAAGAAATATTTTCCAACTAATATTTTGTGACAATGGTCTTTCATGCATTCTAACAAGTTATAATGCTTCCTAGCAGTCATTTATGAAAAGTAGGTCAAATGTCAAGGTTATTTAAATCAGAAAAAAAGAACTGGATGTAAAATGTTTGTCACCTTACAAGTTCAAATATTTTTACCTGAATGTAAAACAATGTTTTCAATTCCATGAAACAATACATTAAAAAACAGAGGAATCCAACACTCTAAATCATTTCATTACTGAACTGAAAAATTAGGATCACCATGACAACTACCAGGTCAATGAACTAAATGAATGATCAACTCATTTCATGTTGTTTATGTTACATTTACAAATTTTAAGTGACTTCCTGTTAAACCATTGTTAAGCATATCAATCATCTACTGCCATTTTACCCTGTTTTGTCTACATAATGGGAATTGTCCTTGGACAAGTAATTTCATTTTAACACTGTAGATAAAGCTTAAGAACCAATTAAGATCAATTCCATGACATTAATGTGTAAAAAATCTCGAATGAAAATGTAATTAATGTCCACTGTGATCTCAACAGTTGAAAAACCACTATGGTAGCTCAGTTGGCAGAGTGATTGCTTCTTATGTGGAAGGTTGGAGTGGGGTTAAACCCCAACTGGGTCTGACCAAGACTTGATAATAGGTAGTGACTGTTCTTTTGCCAAGCACTCGGCATTTAGAAATGAAAGTCATGGGGTCTTTAGTAGGAGACCTTAAAAACTGATGCCACATGTCACAGCAGGCATGGCACACTAAAGAACCCCTGTTGCACATTGCCCCAAGTGCACTGCAAAGGTCAAAATTTCTGCCACTTTATCTAAAGCTGGTGATTTCTCAATATAAATGAAATATTCTTGACTAGGACATAAAACCTAATTAAATCGATCAAATAACAGCAGAAAAAGTGATATGCTACACCTGTCTACAATTGTAGATTAACTAGTTGAATTGTTTTTAAACCTCTCTTTAATATGTCAACTCATTTTTTGTTTCAAACATTATCTGCAAGGTACAATTTATACCTTACTTTTAATGTAAAGACCAATGGCTCAGTAAAATGAATCTTTTGATTGTATAATACTGCATACAAGTTGGATTTCAATGTAGTAGATGTAAAAATTGTGTCAAGTCAGCGAGTTCTTAATGGTGGAGAAAACTGGAGTACCAAGAGAACCTCATGGCAAACCAACTCCAAAATTTATAAGACTAAGGATGTACCTAAATGGAATTTGAACCTAAGTGGAAGTAGACACTGTCATCTGTAATTTAGCAGTTGTTCATTGTAACTTTAAATTTACCTTCAATCTATGATTTAATGTTGTTCTAAGAATAGTTGTTACACTATTATCTCAATGAGGACCATACTTTGCACACAATATATTCAAAGTCACAACAGCAATTGGCTCAGAAAGGGTTTGGATACTAAACTGACAACATGCATTACAAAAAAAGACAAACTTTGAGTCCATTTGGACTAGTAACTTAGAGATTTTCAAAGAACCTTTTTTGCATATTTGCTACTTATGGATCAATCAATCAAATTTACACTTATCTGGATGATAAACAGCCATAATGGTAATTAATCAGTTTTTGCTATTCATAGTAACAACAATTATCGTAATGCCACATTAAGTTTACTTGTGCAAGCTTTTATCTACTACACAGAAAACTTCCACACTAAATTTGGTTCAAATGACTCAGTAATTTCAAAGACTGATTTTTTTTAAACACCAGCTAATATAGCACCTTATTTGCATATTATATAAAATGATTACAAGCCCATAAAAAATTAGCAGACAAAACAGTCATAATTGTTAAATGGCTATGTTCACATCTATTTTTTATATCAAATGACAACCAAATTGGTTGATAAATAAAGCAAGAACAGCCATTTTCAGCCATTTATCACTTTATCACAATTAGCTAAACAGAAATCATGGCAATCTAAAATGCCACAATAAATATGCACAAAAAACTTTAAGGGGCCATTGACTTTGGTTCAAATTGGCTTAGTGATTTCAGAAAAGGATTTCAAAGAATCTGCTTCATATAGCTTTTTATTGGCATATTCTGCTTATAAAAAAAACCAAATTAAATCTAAGTAAGTAACAAGGCTATATATCTACTTTCTTTCTATCAAATTTTCAATAAAATCAGCCATTCATCATTCATCAGTTTTTGCTATTAATAGTAATGTTGGCAAACTTGACACCACTGGAAATCTATTTGCTCAAATGTTTATCTACTTCACCCCGGATCACTCTGAAACAAATTTTATTTTATTTTTTTTTTCAGAGAAGAATAAAGTGTACCTACCAACACTTTACCCTGACTTAAGTTTCAGCCAGTTGAGCTAAAAAGTGAAGCCAAATCAAAACAGAACAATTTATGTTTTTATTGCAAATATTTTAAGAGACTGGATTTTGTAATTATTTGAAAATCATTGATCTGAAGTTTTTCTTAATGCAACTCTGATTTTTTTTAAAACTTATTTGTCATACTTTGTTAAGCTCATGCAACTTTGCTTTTTTAAAGCTGTCTTGCCATACTTTGTTAAACTTATGGACAAATTAAATCGTTTATATTCCATATGGCTGACTTCTGATGATTGTTAGATGATAAACCTTTCTATAAATACACCTTTTATGATTGATTCAAAAAGAAACATTTAGTTAATACCATTAGCCGATGAATTTTTTTAAATAAATGTTTATTTCTGAAATCATAATGTATTTTTTATGAGCAGTGCACACAAAATTTATACATTACTATTTTTGTTGAATGCCTAAAATGGAGGTTTTCACTATAAAAATCAGGAAATGTATGATTTTACACCACAATTCAGTTGCTACAACTTAAGATATTGCACAAAAGTAATTTATAGAATATAAATCTTTAAAAGTAGAATTTAATGATGTTAATAGTGATTACATCTTGTTAATTATGTTGCTTGGTTAATTTTATAGTAGTGTTTTTATCGTAATACTTGTAACGTTCTTTAATTTCGAGTCAACGTGACACCGGTAATTAATCAAATTTTGTCTTGTCATTTTATCCTAACAAATCAGTTATAATCCAGTGTTGTTAACCAATAGAAATGGTTACTATAATGCTTCTTAATGCCACTGTACTGGTGAATCACTAAAATGCTTAAGTTTATCATTTGGCTTAATTAAAGAACAAGACTAAAACTGACTGTAGATCACTTCCTTTGATACCAGTATCTATGTAGTTGTACAAAGCTGGAATTAGGAATGTCTTACATTCAGTTTTAGGCAATATTGGTATAACTTTTAAGAATAGAGAAAGTAATGGTATTTTACACCACAGTCAAGAATCTTTAACTAATATCAAGGCACTCAATTCTCAGACAGTAGAGGAAACAAGAGTGACCAGAGAAAACCACTGACCTTCTACAACCAAACTGACAAACTTTTTACAATAGGATATGCCTGAGCAGGATTCAAACCTAGTCAGTGAGTGTTATTATGATCCATAAACGTCTTCTTTAAACCACTTGGGAAAGAGGGGAGTAATTAGAAGATTTTTCAAAAACATTGAAAATTTTATTGAATACACAGCTATTTCATAAAAATTGCAGGAAAATATATACACATTAACTTTTTTCGATGAAATTTTATTTACTTTGAGCCCATGTGTCCAAGGGACCTTAATCTCTGACACATTGACCTCAATAGCAATCCAAAGCTAGATTTTCTTACAATATTTTCATAAGCAAACATGATAAATGATTCTTTATTGAAAACGAGACAACATCAACAAACACAGCAAAGAAGCACGATTTCTGATAATGGAAGCAACAATATGGTAAATAAAAAAACAAGTTGATTAAATATATCATTTATATCGAACATGAAGAGATAAATAACAAAATTGGATTCAGTTTGTCCAGTTGGCCCATTTTTTTTCTTTAGCAAAATCTGTTGCGGTTCTCGCAAAAACAAATTTTTTTCTGCACATACCATTGTTTTCTTACATGTAGGAATTCTAGACATGCCCCAAGCTAATTATTAACATATTATTGAGTTGCCCCAAGCTTTATGGATTTCCGTTTATTATGGGCTAATAAGAGTGGACTTAAGAAGATGAATCGCACAGATTGTAATAACAACCAATTTATATTGATCAAAAAATATTTTTAGAAATTTTTTTTTCCATTATGGATAAACATAATGCAGCTTTAACTTTTGTCATTTTAAAATGATTTCAATCTACTTTTATATCTCATTTATTTATTAGCTGAGTTCGATTTGGACTGGTTCCACTGTAATTAGTTAAAAATACTTACATAATTTCAAAAGTGCATTGATTGCATTACATAATTAGATGCATAGAAATTTTTTCTAACATTCAGATTCACACAAAAGGTTTTTGATCAAATTCCCTATAGAATTTAAATTTCAAATTACAAAATCAAGAGAAATCAATATTAATGACAACATAGACTGATATTTTCTCCTAAATCACATGACCTTTAGTTAGAGAATTTTTTTTAAAAATTAAATATCAAAAGGAAAGATTTCAGCAATGGTAATTTTTTTTTAAAATTTCATTTTGTCTTTTTTTTTAATCATAGTTCTCAGATGAAGTGAAGTGCAGTATGGTAGTCTACAATCCACTGACAAACATTCCAAAACTTAGACCTAACCATGCAGGATTCAAATTTGATTAAGAAAGTAAGAAACACTGTAATCTGGAACCCATGCATTAAATGAATAGGTACCATGACCACTTCTAACCTTATTGGTACTGCATAACATTAATATCAAATGAAATGCAGAAAAAGACGAAAATCTTTTTTATAGACTTACATACAATATATAATTAGAGTCTCAATAAATGTTTGAAATGCATAAAACAAAACTATAGACACCTAATACAAGGAATTTGGCACATTTTAACAATTAATATCAAATGAAATGCAGAAAAATACGAAAATCAATTTTATAGACCTACATACAATATATAATTAGAAAATCCCATAATTCAGTATATTGAGCCTCAATAAATGTTTGAACTGAATAAAATAAAACTATAGACACCTAATACAAGGAATTTGGCACATTTAACAAAGAATAGTTTGCATGAAAAGCCAAAATGGATTATAAAATTGATGAAACAGTACTGTGCTCTCTCTGGAACATCCCGCTCCTAAAATTATCAGTGGCAGGAAGCTAAGCTGCAGGTATGTACCTCTATAATTGAATTAACACTTCTGAAATTGGCTAAGAATTTTGATATACATATATACATATAACTAAATACCAAAATGGACAGTTTTGTGGTAGGGTATAGGTAAAGCCATTGTTCAGCCATGTCATATGTTACGCCTTCACAGATAGACAAGGATCATCCATTTACTATAGCTATAGGCTATTTTGGTTGTACTTGATCCAGATTATTTATAAATTAACTAAAGCAGCTAATGAAGCAAATCAAGCATCTCTGTAGTAGATGTAATTAAAACTCTTTATTTTGTTAATTCTTTTAACATTATTACAGTGAGAAACAGGCCTATAAGAAAGCATTTTTACCATTGTACCTCTGTGGAAACTTATCCAATCAAAATTTGAAAAATTCAATTGAAAAAATAAATCAACAACTTCTAAACCAAACCTAAGAAAGAGAACATTAGGATGAAATAAATATAAAAATGAAGTTTTCTGAAGATAGATATGTCTACTGCTAATAAGAAACTTATTGTATCAATAACACTAAAGATGTGACCGAGCTACTGTTTAAACATGAGAAAACCATACTTCAATATCACTACCATTTTATAAATTATCACATTTCTGTTTTAAAGCAGAGCTGACTAGAATTCATGCACTCTTGGAACATGGATTTACTTATAGTAAATATTGTAATACTAATGGGAGGTTTTAGATAACAGAAATAGTAATGACTTGAAGAGAAGAGTCAACATTCAATAAAGACATTCTTTAAAGTTTTTCCTGTGTTACGCTAAATTTAGCTGACATATTATGCTGAGATTTGCAAAATTATGAAGAATTTATCAAAATCATAGAACTCACTTAATCTTTTTTTTTTTCATTTTTATGCATTTTATATCAATAATTTTAGTGGTGCAGTAAAATCATGTGTTAACCACAATATGTGTTTAAAAGAAACCTGTGTAAAGGTAAGAAATTAACAAAATCTGAACTCATGTAAACCAGAAAGATTTGTAAACCATAGCCCATAAGGGCCATTTACCAGAAATCATGTAAATCAGAATTCTGTGTTAACCAGATTTCATGTAAATATTAGACATATGAAAACCAAAGCCCATGTTTAAACCAAAACTCATGTAAATCAGAAACATATGAAAACTAGAGCCTATTTAAACCTAAACTCTTGTAATTCAGAAACATGTGTAGACCAAAACTCATGTAAATCAGAATCCACATACCGGTAAACCAAAACTCATGCAAATCAATATAAGTCTGAACTCATATAAATATGTAAACCAGAACCCATGTGTAAACCACAACTCCTGTTAACCAGAATTCTGCAATAATGAGAGCTTAAATGTAAGTTTAATGTAAATCAGAGACCTACTGGAAACCACCTAAGTTAAATAGTTTTATGTAACCCAAAAACCAACTGTGTAAACTAGAACTCTACTAAACCAGAAACCTGTGTAAACTAAAAACCTGTGTAAACCAGACTTCATATAAACCAGAAACGTTTATAATCCAGAAGTTGTGTAAACCAGACTTCATGTAAACCAGAAACATTTGTAATCCAGAAGTTGTGTAATTCAGAAGTTGTGTAAACAAGACTTCGTGTAAACCAGAAACTTTTGTATCCAGAATTTGTGTTATCCAGAAGTTGTGTAAACCAGACTTCATGTAAACCAGAAGTGTTTATAATCCAGAATTTGTGTAATCCAGAAGTTGTGTAAACCAGACTTCATGTAAACCAGAAACATTTGTAATTCAGAAGTTGTGTAAACCAGACTTCATGTAAACAAGAAACATTTGTAATCCAGAATTTGTGTAATCCAGAAGTTGTGTAAACCAGACTTCATGTAAACCAGAAACATTTGTAATCCAGAAGTTGTGTAAACCAGGCTTCATGTAAACCAGAAACATTTGTAATCCAGAAGTTGTGAAAACCAGACTTCATGTAAACCAGAAACATTTGTAATCCAGAACTTGTGTAAACCAGCAGCTTGCAAAAATCAGTTTTGCAGTTATAAAATCACTGTGACAAAAAATTAAATTTAATGCTACTGAACCAGAATTGATTGATAATAACTCGTAAATATCTAATTCTCAAGAGTAACTATGTCCAAACTTGTTGCAAATTTGTCATTGACAAATTTAATTTTCTTAGTGCTTTAGAAGAGCCAATGAGTACTTGGTTATCAAATACAAAAATTGATTTCTTCTTCTGCTTGATAATCAAAATCATTCATTAAATTTGCAATATATATGTGTAAACTGCATCAATTTGATATTAAGAAAAGCAATCATCTAAGGGCTTTGACACTTAAACACATACTTTAGCCTGTACCTGCAAAACCAGATAAGCACATTTGCTGGTTTCAGTTCACTTTGAAATTGGATGAACTGAAGCAGTGTGATATTAATGCGTTGCTAAATAACACAAAAGACAACTCAGGCTAAGCTTAATCCCACAACCTTTAAATCTTGTGTCTACAACATTTATCATTCATTCACGCATCTCCACAATTTCCATGAAATTACGACATTTAATAAAGTGTCATAAATCAAAAATAACAAGTTCAAAAGTTCCTAGACATTAATTATTAATTGACCTAGTAACATTTAAGTTACAGAGCAATTAAGTTATACTGAGCTTGTGTTTCAAGGACAGTTTTTGTGAATTTTAAATGATGTAATAAGCCAATATCTTAGTATCAGAATATTTGGTTCATTAGTCACCGATGGGACATCATAAATATTGTATTAAACCATAAGCAAACAAACTATTAAGTATCATTATACATTTATATATTTCTTAGAAGTGTTCCTGACCTTAAATTGTCTTTAAGCATGTGTGTGTGCATGACTGCAGCATGCATGGTGTGTGTGTGTGTGTGTGTGTGTGTGTGTGCGTGTGTGTGTGTGTGTGTGTGTGTGGGTGGGTGGGTGCGTTGTGTGTTAGTGTATGCAGTTACTAAACAGCAGATGCCTTCTCCACTCCTAGAAATCAAAGTACAGTAAAACCTGCTATAGAGTAAGTCTCTATATAAAAGACACCATGTCCATCAAAAGCAGTAGTTTAAGGTATCTTTCCTTTATAACAACCATGAAGAATCTCTATACTAAGACCACCTGTCTATACAGTCAATATTTCCAAAGGTGGTCTTTATACACAGGTTAACTATATCTGGCCTGTTGGTTACATGTTAAGAGGACAATAACATTATTTTAGGATAAGTTAATCTTTATACATACTGGTAGTTGTGTAATGTCTAATTTTATACACAAGTACCAATATCCTTGTCTTTTATTTGCTCTCTAATTTCCAATATCAAACGATTTGGTCTGCAGATTACTTCATAAAGTAAAGTTAATTAATGTCTTGATCAATTTGTGACCAGAGATTTAGTTGACAAATCAATCGTCTGATTACCAGTAAGTAAGATATAAGTATCTTAGTTAGTTAGTAAACACTCCTGACACTGATTATAACACAAAATGTTACACAGTAATACTTTAGACTTGGTACCATTATACCATATTGATGTTCGAACTAATGACTAAGTTGAAGTTGAGTAACGGTGTTTAATGTTTCAGTCAAGAATATTTCACTTATATCGAGACGTTGCCAGCTATAGGCGAAATGCATAAATTTTGCCTGTGCATTGCACTGATGGCATTATACAGCAGGGTTCTTTATCATGCCATGCCTGCCATGACATGGGACCTTGTTTATTTTAAGTTCCCATGCGAAAGAATCGTGATTTTCATTTTGTAAGTGCTTGGTTAAAGAACAGTCACTACCCACTTTCAAGTCTTGGGTCAGACCCAGTCGGGGTTCGAACCAATGGCCTTCCACTAATGGAGCGAGCACTCTACCAACTGAGCTAATGCAGTGGTTAATGACTTTGAGATTGGTTGCTTAACTGAATGGTACTTAATGACAAAATATTTGTAACATCACATTTGCAGTGGGCTAGGTATCTGAAAGCTAAAATATTGGTTATGGCTACTCAACAAACCTATATAGGCTTTGAATATTTGTAACCTTTCGAAGATATATTCATAGTAACAAATACCTCTTTAAATATTTCAATGATTCATGGCTAATCCTCAACTGGTGCTCAGCATTGAGAGGACAAAGTATTGACTGGTTCACTTGGTGCCAGAATAATGAAGTGGAGTGGTATTTTTGACTGTGGCATACTGACTCAGTGAGGCTAGCAACTTGCTAAAAGTTCATTCTGAATGGGCAATGGTAAATGCTGGTCTTAATACACACTGGCAAATCTCAGACATACAAAAGCTTGTTCTTAGATTAATCCATAGAGATAAATATCCTTTCTCTCATTACAAATAGTTAAAATAACTGCTGATGTGATGTTACACATGATTACAACCATCCAACTATAGCTCAGTTAGATATAGCGAAATAAGCTAAACTGTTGAATACATGTATATACCTTATACATATGCTAGAGTGTTGACATGGTTATCAGCCTCCAGATTAGATAATAATCAGATTGATCAGTAATTAAGGACACATTGTCTGAGATATAAGTCTGATTAATCAGTCTGGAAATCATATTTTTAATCTTATAATTCTACAGAATGAAATAACCTGCACAAAGGTATTTATTTATCAATAGTTTGAAAGTAATAAAACATTGAGGCCACACTAAAAGAGCATTTGTTAAACATGCTCAACTGACATTTTAACTGGTCTGTTACTATTTTAATGGCAAAACTTCCATCTTTTCTATTACAAACCTAGCAGATGTTCTTTAGGACAGCTAAGAACAAGATCATAACTGAGCATAAATCACAATGCTGGAATTTTGCTATACCGATAATGGCAATACCTCAAAAACATTTAATAAAAATACTAAAAGTCAAACTTGATTTACATTTTGTCAAAATATATAACAGTAATCTATGCATGTTGAAAGCAACAGACACGAAAACAATACAGTGTATTATCAAGCTTTTCAATGATTAAAAGTCTCATCAAAAAGTAATGTCATTTGGTTATACAACCTTGACCTAAAGTCAAGGTAATCAATGATATATTTTGATAGCGATGTCCAGGGTTTATTCCATGATAAATCTAAATATCAATGGTACTTTAAATGCAATGTACAGGTGACAATAACTGCTGCACGACTGCCAAGTTTTCCATTTTTCAGGTGAGACAAAAACAAGGAACTTTTTAACAGTGGCCTGAATGACCTATACAGGTTTAATTTACAGCTTTTTATTTCATTGACATAAAAATCAAAATCAGTTTCAATTACATGAAAACACACAACTATATGCAGTAGGTTATATAAAATTGATTTACCAAATGTAGCTAGATCATTAAAAAAATTAAGTTGTTAAAAAGCAGCTCAAAATTCCCAAGATAAATATCTAATAATTAAATGATTGATTTTAATCACAAGATTTTTATTAGTTCTGAAATTCCTATATAGTTATAGAAGAAGATAAAGAAGTTTTATACATACATTAACTATCAATAGGAAATGAAATAGTGATTGAATTTTTCCAATGAGAACTTGACATTGATTTTCAAGGGTCATACCAACTGTTTCTCATGACTTACATTTTAAATTTTTATCAAAGAAAATGAAGCCATTTTCAAATTAAAGTTTAATAACTATGGAAGGTAGTGAATTTCTAAGTAGAAGCTCAAAGGTTCAAACCTAAGTTGGTTTGACCAAAAAATTGATAATAGGTCATTCAAACACTTAGCATTTACTTAAAACAAAATTCAAAGGTGTTTTGACATGATCCTCATGTTGCTACAGGAACTGAGCAACAACAAATTCTACAGGAACTGAGCAACAACAAATTCTACAGGAACTGAGCAACATCAAATTCTACAGGAACTGAGCAACAACAAATTCTACAGGAACTTAGCAACAACAAATTCTACAGGAACTTAGCAACATCAAATTCTACAGGAACTGAGCAACAACAAATTTTACAGGAACTGAACAACAACAAATTCTACAAGAACTGAGCAACAACAAATTCCAACTATTTAATGATATAAATTCACTGACAATAGCTATATGAACAGTTCTATCAGAAATCTAGAAAATGTTCTAATTTTTTTCTGGACAATATTTACAATATATCATATAGACTGGTTATATCATTTTGATTCATTAAGAATATATTATAAATTCTCATCTGTAATCATTATTACATCATTATATCTAAGACTGGCTACTCTAATTGTTCTGTCATGTCAAATATTGCTAAAACCTAGACAGCAAAATTGTCATGAATATTTTAGATGACCAGAGAAACAAATCTTAATCCAATATACTTACACAAATTATTTATTGTTGAGTCTGAATCTAAAACAAAGATAAATCACTTTATAAGTAATGAATTTTCCTTTTCCCTCTTTTTTCTTATAGATGACTTTATAAGTAATGATTTTTTTTTTTTTTTTTTTTTTTTTTTTTTTTTTTTTTTTTTTTCTGATAAGGCTGAATTTCTTAACAATGTATGATAAAACTGTTTTAAACTCACTGGACATCTGGAGATCCCAGACAAAATTTGTCTGTTTGATTGTCGGGAGGTTTAGTAGTTTTCTTTGGGTACTCTAGTTTACTTCACCACTCTGAGATACAAGTGAAACTGTTTTAAACTCACTGGACATCCCAATCAGTCAGATCCCAGACAAAATTGTCTGTTTGATTGTCAGGAGGTTTAGTAGTTTTCTTTGGGTACTCTAGTTTACTTCACCACTCTGAGATACAAGTGAAACTGTTTTAAACACACTGGACATCCCAATCAGTCAGATCCCAGACACAATTTGTCTGTTTGATTGTCGGGAGGTTTAGTAGTTTTCTTTGGGTACTCTTGTTTACTTCACCACTCTGAGATACAAGTGAAACTGTTTTAAACACACTGGACATCCCAATCAGTCAGATCCCAGACACAATTTGTCTGTTTGATTGTCGGGAGGTTTAGTAGTTTTCTTTCGGTACTCTTGTTTACTTCACCACTCTGAGATACAAGTGAAACTGTTTTAAACACACCGGACATCCCAATCAGTCTGAATCTAAATTCAGATATATGGCACCATATCATCCACCTGCCAGTCTAATTATTAGATTAATATCATAATAGCAAAAGTTGTGCATTTAGTGGAGAGTTGAGTTGAGTAATGGTGTTTAACATACCAGTCAAGAATATTTCACTTATATTGAGCTGTTGCCAGCTATAGGTGAAAGTAGAGAAATTTTGCCTGTGCATTGTGCTGATGGCATTATACAGCAGGGATTTTTATTGTGCCACACCATGACACAGAACCTCATTTATTTTAAGTTCCCATCCGAAAGAACCATAACTTTCAGTTAGTAATACTGAGTGCTTGGGGAAAGAACAGTCACTACCAACTTTCAAGTGTTGGGTCCAAACTGGCCAGGGTTAGAACCCACGACCTTCCACTTACAGAGCGAGCACACTACCAACTGAGCTACCGCAGTGGTGTGTTTAGTGGAGAAATTGGATGACTAGTCACATACTGGACAATTTGTATAAGCTTTTTTTTCAGATATTTGCAACAAAATATAATATAATCACATGTATTTAGTTATACTCCAACAGAACAAAATGACTTTAACAACATTTAATTTTTTTCACAAAATCACATGTAATTGGTTTTTAGAACAAGCTAAGCACAATTTAATGTGAATTAATTTATTGAATTATACCCTAGGCACTTATGCTTAATGTACCAATAATTATTTAAGAAATGTGTTCGATTCAGTGGGAAGCCATACAGCAAAAAAAAAATGCTAAAATAAATATAAAACTAAAATTGACTTCCAAAAAAATGTTTCACCTGATCACTAACATGTTACAAAATAGCAATCTATTGGCGTTTATTTTAATGAGAAGTCTTGCTGCAAGAAAAACTGTTATGATAAATCAAATACTAATATTTTGTTGTATGAGTCTATCAGATACATGTATGTACAAAAATGTTAGCAAGTCATTTAACTTTTTTTTTATTTGACAAACATTAGCCATGATATTTCCGAAAACATGTTCATTATTAGCAATTTAAAATAATGTAATTTACTTTCTAAATTTTAAAAATAATTTTGTCAATAGGAAAAAAAATCTATAGATTTCTGTCTTTAATGACAGAAACTAAAGACAATACTAATACCTACTTTATAGGTATAAAATTCCCAAACGGAAAATTTAGCATTTTATCATTGCGATATGTATGTTACATTGAAATGTAACATGTGTACTTAAGCTGAAATTCCTACCACTGACATCATATCATTTTAGAGCTTTTTTCCAATTCGATGTCATTGAAATGTTTTAAAATGTGCAAGCATGGCATGTTTTGTACAAAGGATGTAAAATAAATGTCATGTGCATCAACATCAAAAAGCAAAAAAAAAAAAAAAAAATCAATAAAAATTTATCATTAAAGTGTATTGTTAATGTCATTAACAACATGTTACTAAAACAACCATACCTATCAGTTGTACAAATAATAAATGGCCTGATAGAGAATCCTACACATCTGTTATTACAATTTCTAAATTACGACAGTTTATTGGAAAAGGAGTGGAGTAATGGTGTTTTACACCCTGGTCATGAGTCTTTATTTTATAGTAAGGAGGTTAGTTCTATGATGGAGATGGAAACCAGAAAAAACCACCGACATTTTGCAAGCAAACTGACGTTTTTTGCTAGGATCTGCCCGTGTGGGATTGGAACCTAGGCAGTGAGAGGCAGTGTGATATGTAAGACAGTGCTTAGACCACTCAGATCATGAACGAAGGGGACCTTGGTAGCTGAGTGGTCTAAAGCACATGCTTACAGATCACAATTCCTCTCACTGCCTAGTTTCGAAATCCCACTAGGGCATATTTTAGTTTGAGAAAGTTTGTCAGTTCTCTTGCCAATGGACAGTGGTTTTCTCATGGCACTCCAGCTTCCTACACCATGTGACTGCCACAAGTGAGTGCCACAATATATGTAAAAGAAATTTTACTGTTCGTAAATTACCATTACTTCACTTTACTCTACTCATTGAGGTAGAAATGATAAAACTGTCATGGAAAAAAAAACTTTCTCTTTTTGCAAAATAGAAACTTGACTGTCAAGATGAATCTGATCTTCTGATCTCAGAGATCATTACTGAACAAAGTCACAAGCTTCTCTATTGTAGAATTTTTCAAAGTGAATCAAATAATTTAAACTCAACATGGTTAATGTATAAATCTGCCCCTGGCCATGAAAATAAACAAGGAGCTATAATCAAGTGTTAAAAGATGTGACAGATTTAACTGATGAACCCAAGTCAAGATGCTTGTCGTTATTTCAATGTGGTCAGCTCTTTAATGGCAAAGAAAACAAGAGTGCCAGAAAATTGGATAAGATCGTATTAATGGTGTTTTTCGCCCCAGTCAAGATTCTTTTGCTTATTTAAGGCAGTCAGATCAGGGATAGTAGAGGAATCATGAGTGCGGAGAAAACCATTGACCTTCAGCAAGCAAACTTACAACCTCACACAAGGACCTGTCCAAATGTAATTCAAACTCTGAGAGGGGGAGAGACAATGTGGTCCATAAGCATGTGCTTAAGAACACTTGGCCACTGAGGCTCCGAGTGCCAGAAGAAAACAACAACCATTTACATTAGGTAAGCAAACCTATGAACTAGAACCTACCCAAGCAAGATTTGAAACCAGGCAGTGAGACGACCTGTGATCCATATAAAAGTGTTGCAGATATCTTAGTCACTGTGGCTCCTATGGTAATAGAAAATATAGAATTAGTCTGACTAAAATTCTAATACTAAAATGTTTTACTGCAATAAAATTGTATCACCATTTTTTCTTCAAGATACGATTTGATATACTTTATATTAAATACCTATAAGCTGCAGTTTTGTTGAGAAATAACCACCAATATGCCATCTTTTCCTGGTAGCATAAGGGCTTATCTAGCACATGTCTATTTAAATTCATTTTTTGAAAATAAAATCAGTACATAAACTTTAATTTTTCAAGAACAATACAATACTTTCAAAATCTTTCATAAACTACTATATGAGATATCACATTGACAGTGAGGTAGGCATATTGTTTCAGCCTGGGAAAAAATACTTAATTTGGACAAAGCATACATAAGAGGTTGCATTTTATCATTTATTCAGTATTTTGTGATAACACTTATTTTATGTTTTGATAATCTAATTTCATTTATTGAAATCACTTATGAAAGATATTAACTAATTTTCCTTTGTCTTCATAAACCTTGCAAAGTAAAATCTGTTGCCTATTGTTTTCCATAATATGCTTTGCATTTTTATGTATTTCAAATACCTTACCAAGAAGTCACTCTGAGTGCCTGCTAGTACACGACAGGCCACAATGCCTGCTAGTACACGACAGGCCACAATGCCTGCTAGTAAATGACTGGCCACAATGCCTACTAGTAAACGACTGGCCACAATGCCTGCTAGTACACGACAGGCCACAATACACTCTTGCACATCACAACTATACATAAACTTGTTTTTAGTTTAATCCATAGAGATTAGTAACCGTGCTCAAGCTGTGAATCGCTGAATTATTGCTGATGCGACATTAAACACTACAACACCAACAACTTTTCTGTAGAATATTTTTACAAATATTTCAAATTTTTAAAGGTATTTATTGATAATATTTAAGTGACTGCTGTTACATCCTCTTTTTTCAAATGTTGACATTCTGTCATTTGAAAATGTTACCTATTGTCTATACAATATAAAGGTGATATGGTTTATAATGCTTCATTAAAATCAAAACATCATGATTTTAAATATAAAAAGAACGACAATAAATTGTGGGAGACTATTAAAGACAAAAGTGTATTTTGGAACTTAAAAAAGCCGTAAGCCTATAGGAGGTTGGCAAATTTTCCGATGAAGTGTTATAAGAGGGGTTTACTGTTTTTTATATAGCAATCTTACATCCCATACATGAAACCAGTACATTCTGTCACAATGTGTAACAGCTGGTATCAAAATTGTTATACTTATATATATATATATATATATATATATATATATATATATATATATATATATATATATATATATATATTATATATATATACAATATATAACAATAACACTTACCTGATCAAAACTAGTTTAGTGTCCTATTTATATAAATCGAGCTGCATCTAATCCAATCAGATTTCACATTTGTATCTTTTGAAAATTCCACTTATGCAGATATGTCTATTTCTGAAAATACAATACTAGATCTGCAAATTTATGTTACATCTAGCAATTCATTTCACATTTGAATTTAAAACATGATAATAAAATAAAAAGCATCCACATGGATGTTTTAAAAATCCTTAAATAATCATGCAAATTTAAATTTTTAATAATGTTATGTTTCTGTAACAATCACAAGTCTTCCTCGAATAATCATTGTATCTAAAATCTGAAAATCTGAAAAATGTGAAAAAATATGGACCTTTAAAATATCTTAAAATCTGCAAAATGTAAAAAAATACAGTCTTTAAAGTCCTCAAAATTCACCAACATGTGAATTTTTAAATCTATACAAGTTCAATATCTCTTATTCAAATCTTAATAATGTACATAAGGATAATGGTCATAAAATTGTTCTTAATATTTATGAAGATTAAAGCTTTTATTATATTTCACCAATGTCTATAAAACCTCTGAATAGATTTTCACTTACAGTCTGAAAACTGAACCATAATCTGGCTGTACTTGTCAATATATACATTAAAATTTTATCAATAAAATTACATTATTATCCATCGTTTGTCCTGGAGCAAACTTTATGTTTGATGAAGGATAAATTAAAGCCTCGAATGCATGAGTTCTATAACAATGGTAATCACGACACCAAACATAATTCCCTCAGAGAAACAAAAATTCCCTCAGTCAGTCAATAATATATTTATATCAGATTTCTGTAACACAATTTTATGTTAGTATGAGTGACAAGTGACTGGTAGTGCCGTATATCTCTGTATCTTTTGTCCATCTGGTTAACAGGAATAATTTTCTGTTATTTAAATACTTTTAAACTCTAGAGGATAGTATTGTACTATACAATACCAACACATCGGGATCCATGGTGAAGCACACCACATGTCAATAAATATCCATCCCCCACCTACCACACTACAGAGGAGGTAACAGCTGGTTTAATCAGCTTAAAAAATCAATAAACTTATAAAGTAATATAACAATTTTTTATTTTTTTAGCAAAATTCTCTCTAGAATTCTTAAGGGTATATATCACCTGTGTGATCAGATTAACGATTACAACTTTAAAAGGAAACAAAAATAATTTCAATATTAATTATTTAGTAGAAATTAATGACATGTATGAGTTTTTACAAAGATGATTTAAGGTAAACATTATAATTGACAAGATAGTCTGTAGGTTTTATTGGCTTTAATTATTGCTATATTCCAATACTTAATGTTATACAGAATATTAAACATCATAGGATAGGAGTGGAGCAAATGAGTTTTATGCAAATCATTTAGTTAAGATTCTCTCATTAATTTTGTCACCATCATTCCAGGTGGAGGAAAAAAGACTGCCAAGAGAAAACTACTGACCTTCAGCAAAAAAAAAAAAATAATATAAAATAAAATAAAAAAAAAGTAAAAAAAAAACTTCATCACACTGATCTGCAGCAACCAGGATTTGAACCTAGCCATTGATAAATGCTGTGATCTTTAAGCTGACACTTTTTACAACTTTGTCATTGAAAACCCCTTTTAGGGAGTTCATTTTTATGATAACAAAATTGCTATTTCTGTTAATATAGACTGGTAAAGTATGAAAATCTACCTGCTTGCAAGATTGTAATATTCTGTAATTTTTAACACTTGTCCAATTTTTGGTGGTATAATCCAGGCACTCAGAATAAAAACAAAGGACAAGTAGAAGAATACAAGGGAAAAATGAAGAACTGGCTTTAGCTGGAAAAGAATAGAAAGACACAGGATGGATAAACTGTATATATAATCATGCTTGTTGGAGGAGTGTTGTGTATTGATGGTTGTTAGCTTATGTTTCACAGAGGAACCATAAATGCTTCTGTCAAGCCATTCCAATATATTTACAGATAAAAATTTATGTAATAAGTAGTAAAATCCTTACATGGTTTTCTAATCACATACAGTTGTATAATATATACATGTAGAATACTGAAAATGTTGAGGGAAAACTTTCGTCAGGTTAATTTATTTATCTAGGAATGTATGTTTAAATCTCAGCCCTCAATAACATTTTCTAGCCTCAAATTGTTGTTGTGTATAGGGGTCTTCCAATGGTGTGACTTTGTTTCTAGACATTTTCCTTATAGGCATATTGCTCAGCTTATTTAGTCTCGTCGAGTTCATAGACAAAATGGTTACAAATAAATTTTATCCTAATGTGGCTATTTATTTATGTTATAAAAATATGAAATGCATCTTAAAAGAAATCATATGTTGTTAATACTAAGGGTTTCTACTTAGATTTATAAGGCTTTTCAAACACGAAGGAATAAAGGCATCTCAAAATTGTTAACTAGCAAAGAAAACTGAATGTGGAAATGTGTCCATTGGTCATAATTCACATTATTATAACTGGTAATTGTAAAGAGTAAAATTTACAATACCAGATTTTTGTCTTTGGGCTAATGCAGAACCTACATTGCTTACTTTGCAAACTTAATTCAATGAAGAACAAAATATAGGTCACAGAGACCTACCTGGTACTTTTTTCAAATGAACAGAAGTATCCTCAAGTATGTATGAACAAAGACTTAAAGCACCAAAGAAAACATCATTTTTAAAATTTTAACATTAAACTTAAGTCAATGAAGATCAAAATGTGGGTCACATTGACCTATTTATTTTGACTACACCATTATTATGTAAATATACACAAAGTTTCAAGACTGCAATGTATAATACTAAAACAAAAAACAAAATTAAAATCATAACAATAAACATAACGTAAGTCATTTAGCCACTAAATATTGGTCAAAATGACTTATTTTTAAAGCATGAATTCTAGATAAAAAAATTACTTATATATTTTTCAGTTACATTCACCAATGTATGTAAAAATAAAGTTTCATAACTCTATTATGTAAAGCACAAATATGTTTGAATTTTGTTTGTAAATCATTACTGGATGGATGGACAAACATTATTCTGTATCAATTCATCAACTTTACTGAGCAAGGGAATAATAAAAAATAAAATTTCATTAAATGAATGGTTTTAAATTGACATATCATAAAAGTCATAATTTAATTGATAAATACACCTCCAGTTCTTAGTCTACCTAATTTTAATATAATTTTGGAAAATGTCAAAATTCACACATAAATGATCAATTTTACACTAATTAATACTTAAAGGTCACATTTCATTCATATATGGACAAAAATAAATGCAATAAATTAATGAATTGATCTGTAGAACCCCATAGGTAACATAAAACATACTTCCAATTAGTTTCAGAGACAGTGGTGAATGGCAATAAAAAAAGATTTCACAAGCCAAGTACAATGTGATTATTAAACAATATATAGACTAGCAACTTACTGATTGATTTGATTTAATTATGAGACATGGATGTGCTTCAAGTCACACTTCAGCCAAAAGACAAGAGCTAGCCCACATCCTTAGGCTTAAATCCAAACTATGTCATAGATAGCCCTAAATTCATTTTGGACAGCAGAGGGTTCAGCAATGGACCAGCAACAATTACTTAAAATATACCAAGCTTGCTAAAGAAACAAAAAGGTGTCATATTTGGTAAAGTAAGCACCTGCTGTCACAATTTGTTTCATTTGAACCACCTGATTGCAACTATTCAACTATTCAACTGACAATTCAACTTTTCTTACCAGAATTTTTATATATAGATGTATAACAGATAAAAAGGAGAACTGAAGTATTACGTAATATATTATTAAATTTGAACTTGTCCTGTATTTTATCAATATATTAGTATTCAAAGAACCATCAAAATTTGTGAAAGATTACAAAACATATATAATGACCCCACCAAACCTGATAAATTAACAAAAAAACCAGACAGAGAAACAAAAACAATATCTCTGACATGTATCTATTGTGTTATAAAAGTGAAAGTAATTGGTATGACCTCATCATCAATTCTGACAACACCAGTTAATGACGTGTTTACTTATTGATGTCATATTACAGGTAATAATGGCTAAAACATGCTTTTAAATGATAATAAAATGATACAAGTAATACTATATGCTAAAAAAATTAAGTCTTCATCAGGTAATTGAATGCTTAATTACAGTGCTATCTTTTTTATCCATTAGCAATTATTGACATAGTAAAAAGCAGCTGAAATATTGATTATTAAAAACAGATACAAATCTTTATGATTTATTTATAGATAACATCTGTAAGGTAGGGACAATAAATTTGGTATGGTTTAATTAAATTAATGAAATTTTTTACAATCTGTTAATCAAAATTTGAAATAATCCAGGCTTTTAGATATTAGACTGATATAGTATCTGTATGACAAATTTTTAATAAATGTTCAACAACATGAATCTATGAACAGTTACACCTCATTAAAATGCCAAAGAGTTCATTGAACAGTCTAGCACAAGTTCATTTAACAGTCCCTTAAAGGGTTGCTTTTTCCAGTTTGTAATTTACTGTTACAATTAACAAATATAAACTTCAAACAAAAAAGAGTTCAATCAGACATGACATTGTATTCATTTGATCCATCCTATATCAACAACATCTGTTACTTGTAAAACAGCTGTTTTAGAAGTAATTGACCCAAGAATTAAACCAGGGATCAGCCACACTATAGGTCAGTGCTCTATGGAGTTACTACAACTGTATTTATCCTGGCAAATACAAACTTACATAACAGATAATAGACAAATCTAGATTTGTTACCACAGTTTTTACATTTTTTATCAATTTTCAGGGTTAAGATTTTACTTTTTTGTTTTGTTTTTTCAGTATCTGATCTAACTGTGTTTGTCCATTAACTACAATTACAAAAAAAATCTGGAAAAAAGCTTGGTATAAGAGTGCAAAAGAATTAGATGATGAATGAAATGTTAACATTTAATTTTATATTATCACCTCTAAAATTCTATCCCATTATTGGTCAGAAATCAGTATTTTTTGTTCTAATTAATCTCAAGTTGGGTCTGTAATTTTATGGGACTGAGATGTGAACATTTGCTGTAGCTGGTCTTGGTTGGCATCATTGTAAACAAGATTTGGTGTACATCAGTTGGCTTGAATAATCCAATAATGAGATCCCTTGTTGTAAACAAAAATTGGTGTGCATCAGATGGCTTGAATAATTCAATAATGAGCTCTCTTGTTGTAAACAAGAATTACTGTACATCAGATGGTTTGAATAACCCAATGATGAGTTTTCCTGTTGTAAACAAGAATTGGTGTACATCAGATGGTTTGAATAAATCAATTATAAGTTTTTCCTGTTGTGAACAAGAATTGGTGTACATCAGATGGTTTGAATAATTCAATAATGAGCTCCCTTGTTGTAAACAAGAATTAGTGTACATCAGATGGTTTGAATAATCCAATAATGAGCTCTCTTGTTGTGGACAAGAATTAGTGTACGTAAGATGGTTTGAATAATTCAATAATGAGCTCCCTTGTTGTAAACAAGAATTAGTGTACATCAGATGGTTTGAATAATCCAATAATGAGCTCTCTTGTTGTGAACAAGAATTAGTGTACGTCAGATGGTTTGAATAACCCAATGATGAGTTTTCCTGTTGTAAACAAGAATTGGTGTACATCAGATGGTTTGAATAAACCAATGATGAGTTTTCTTGCTTTTATATTACAAATTCCTAAAAGAGAGTGTTAATATAGTTTATACAATTAACTGCATATGGCTCTGGTGCTTCATTGTCATCCAACACCATTTACTGACTCCAGTCTATCTCATTTTAGGTCGTTTATCCATATACAAATATTGTAAGTAAAAGGTGGTGATGCTTGGTGATAAAATTTTAAAATTTTTTTAAGGACTGTTACTGCTAACTGATAACTTTTCTTTTTTACCATTTAATGCATATAATGCAAATGTATATAAATGGGTTATATAAAGAAATAACATGATGTTTAAAAGCCAACATCTCAAATAAATTTTTCCTTGTTTTAACCTTTTGTAGTTTCCTTATTACCATTATAATGGGCTGAGTGGTCTTGTATTTTTACCTACAATAATAAGTAAAAGTGTTTTAGCACTCTATAGACCACCATCAGTGCACACTAGTACGAAGCAGATCAGAAACACTTTCACAAACTCACACAGTGCATGAATATATATTTAAATAATTCCTTTCATTTAATGAAGAAAATTGTCCCCATACTAAACAGCTGGAAAATGCTATAAAAACAGTCAACCTACCCATTAAGAACACTTTCTATAAGACTTGTGTATTGTTTACACTATTTACAGTGGTTCAAACCTAAAATGCATAGCACTTGTAGATCAAATACATTACACCATTGTAAACCTCAAACACTACTTTCCAAGTTTGCTTTATCAAACTAGTTAAAAATCTAGATAATTTTCAACCAAAACCCTTACTAAAACAGTAGCAGTTTAAAATGAAAGTACCTATACATATTTACCGACATAAATATTGATTGAACACAAATTTCTCCATTAGCATCATATTAAAGTCACTAGTTATATGCTGATAAATCTTTTAACAAGATTTATAGATTGGTATATATAAAGAACATATTTAACTCTAGTATTCATTCTTTTTGGTAAAATTTACCAAATATGGTATACTTTCAAGCTGAAGGTTGTGAGGTTAAGTGTTAGTGTAATAACTTCCCTTAATGACAAATATATACAAGGTAATTCCTGTACCTATGTATCTACCATAAGTAAAATATAGACTGGTATCCTGTGTACCATACCCTCATGATTAAATAATAATTCATGTACTCACGATGACAATTAAATCTGACATTTGATCATAATCCTTGCAACACTTGTGTCAGTGGTGAATAACCTAATCAGGAAAAACATTTGTCAGTGGCTAGATATTATGAGTAGATTATCAATCCCCAGTTAAAAGTTTTGTTATAAAAGGGATGCAGTCATGCATATAATGACTATTTTAACTCCATTTTAAAACTTTATTTTAAAATTTTAATGACATGTGCGTCAAATATCTTATGCAGTGTTATGACGTAGTTTTAAGTTTTAAAAATATTTAAAACTTTTACAAACATTTAAAAAAGTTATTAAGAGTTAATTTGAACCTATTGAAATATAATCCCAATGTTGTGTACCATAAAAATAATGATATGTAAACAATACCAGAAGTCTGTTTGTACATTATACATACATGTATTAATATATACATTAACTACTATGAAATTTACTTGTTTGATTTCACAATTTTTTTTATTTCTGCCTTATTTTTTCATGAAATACAGAAATATCCATCTTAATAACATGAAATTGGCAACGGAAAAGCAATCAAAAATATGACATGCCTAAGTCAACAAATGACAATACAAGCCATTAATGACTCCTGTTGGTGGAAAGTAAAGAAGAAAGAAAGTATAAATACTGGTATGCTGAAATGCCATATAAGTAATTCTATTTTAAAATAATGACCTCAAACTAAAATCAAGGTCATAAAAGGTATGTTGGACTTTGGTTCCAATAGCAGTGATGAGGATATTGGACCTCTTCAATAGTTATAGTTGATTTATATATGTACTTTATTTTCTCTAGTTAATTTTCCGTCTTTTTTTTAAATTTTTATTTATTTTATTATTATTATTTGGTTCTTAATATTTACTTGTTTATTATAACTATACTGTTATGTAAAATGATTTTGATAACAGAAAAACATTTTTATATGGTGCTTGCCAACTAACGACACATAAATTACTTTACTTATCTGTTTATTACTGTTTCTTGCTACTGCATTGAAAAGTTCTTAATTTCACATCTTCTATATTTTTTTCTTTCTTTTCATTCCTATATTGCCAAACCATAGACAATACAAAGCATTACTTGAAATATGGCTAATCTCAAAAAGCCAATTATATATGTATATGTATTTCCAAACTAATTTGCTTTATAGACGAACTAAAATTTGCTAAAACAGTTCATAAATAGATTAATGGTAATGAACTTATAAATGATAAATAATGCTATTATCAGTCAGAACAAAAGATATTTGATCACAGAGTTTCAAATTTTACAATTCAATAAATGGGACTACATGAACATAACTCAGCATGAATTATTGATATTATAATTCTGTGCAATTGATTTATAAATTCCATAACATGTGATCTAAAAACAGCAAAACCTTTTTTTTTTTTTTTTTTTTTTTTTATTTATTTATTTATATATTTATTTTTTTCATTTGTTTAATAATTTTTTGGGGGTAATAAAAAAGCAAATAAATCCAATATTTTATATTCTAAATTTGATTTCTTTTTCCCTTTTGTTCTATGTTTTTATATCCATCTTTGTTTGTATATTGGATCACAGCCAACATCTAACATCATTATACGTAAAATGAGGGTAAAGATCTTAGAGATCCACTGAACTACAGAGGTATTTCACTTATATCAATCCCATGTAAAGTATATGCTGACATCTTAAACTACAGACTGGTTCAATGGTTAGATAGTAATGATATTTTAGCAAATGAACAAAATGGTTTTAGAAAGCAAAGAAGTTGCCTTGATCACATTTATTCATTACATAATATTGTTAACAATAGAAAGTTGACTAAGCATTCTACCGTTGTAAGTTTTATTGATATAAGAAAAGCATTTGATAGTGTAAACAGAAACTGTTTGTGGTTTAAACTTAGAAATATTGGTGCATCAGAGCAATTTTTACAGTGCTGTTAAATCACTTTACTCTAATATACAATGTACAGTACGCGTCAACAGTCGGTCATCTTACTGATTTTTTCCCTGTAGGTAGTGGTGTAAAACAAGGCTGTAAAATTTCGCCAACTCTTTTTTTCTATTTTCATTAATGATTTAGTAGAAGAATTTAACAATTTAGAGTGTGGTGTTCAAGTTAAGGATGATATGACATCAGCTCTGTTGTATTCTGATGATAAAGCATTAATTGCGCCTTCTGAAAACAAACTACAATTGATGCTTGATTGTGTTTATAACTGGTGTACTCGATGGAGATTATCCATAAATGGTAAAAGAACTAAATTTATTCATTTCAGAAACATGTCTGTATTACAGTCAGGTTTTATTTTTAAATGTGGTAATATAACTATTGATTTTACATCTACATATAAATATTTAGGCTTTTGGTTTCATGAGTATTTAGACTTGAAGTTCCATGTGAGAGAAGTTTATAAATCTGCTAGTAGAGCATTATCTGCTTTGTATACAAAATTCATTAATTGTGGTGGAATGCACTATGATGTTTATACAAAACTTTATGAATTGCTAGTAGAACCAGTATTGTTTTATGGTTCTGCAATATGGGGGCTAAATATATATCGTGAAGTACAAGTGGTTCAAAATAAAGCCTGTCATTATTTTTTGGGCACATATAATGCATCAAATAAAGCTACTAGAGGGGATATGGGATGAAACTCCTGTATATCAAAACAAATGTTAGAAGATATATGATATTGGTGTTGTTTAAATGACTGTGAATCTAACAATATCTCAAAAAAGATCCATACTTGTTTTTTGAAAAGAAAATGATTTTTGAAGTTGGGAATCTAGAGTTAAAGCTTTTATTAATAAGTACAATTTAGGTGATATGTTAAAGTCGGGTTTTTCAATCAAACATAAATTAACACATGTAAAAGAAGTTTTAAATGATTTTAATGAGTGGTATGATTTATTGTGAAACGATACAGGTATTTTAAATGAAAATAAGCTAAGAACTTATAGGTCTTATAAACATCTTTTAACAACAAGTGAATATGTCAAAAGTGTTCACTTTAGAGACCATCATAGAGTTTTAGCCAATTTTAGAAATGGTTCTTTAAAATTAGCTGTAGAAACAGGGATATAAATAGAGCCTCCTACGCCCTTTTTAGACAGAAATTGTAAATTTTGTAATATGGGGGTGTTGAGGATGAAAGACATTTTATAATGAGTTGTAACTTTTATGATTTTAGATATGAGCTGTACAGTAAAATGAATACTTTTTATACAAATTTTAATGATTTGTGTGAGGAAGACAAATTTATTGTGTTAATGACTGATATAATTATACAACCTTTTTTTAGCAAAATGTATTTTAAATATGAGCAATAGAAGAAGTTGTTTTTTAAACAGATTGTAAAACATTACTTTTTATTTTGAATGTTTTTATGATAGTACAATTAATGTTTGATGTGTCTTATAAGTCTTTAGGCTGGATGTAAAAGTTATTTTATATAAATTATGTATTAATTTTTATATGAAGATAGCAGCTTTTATATATGACACTTAAATAAAATATTTTGAACTTGAACTTGAACTTGTAACAGGAAGGAAGAAACACCTAAAAAAAAAAACTTCCTCCCCAAGTGCCCCAACCGAGGATTGAATCCGGCCCTTCCGTGTGACAAGCGAGCCCTCTACCACAAGGTTAAAAGATCTGAACAGAAAATGCTGGCAGTAAATCACTCTTTTGTGTCTACATTGACATCATCATGATTGTCTTAGTTGACCTCAATCAGAGATACTGTATTCTCCCATAAAAATGTACTGTTGGTTATACAATGCATTTATTTAATGGAAAGAGAAATTTAAACCACAGCATGTAAACAGAAACAGGGTTTTTTTTTTTTTTTTGCATACTTGGTGCAAAGTCAAGGTCCATTCAGTTTATAATAAACAAGTAATTGACTTACTTTGTATATTACATAAATCCAATTACCTTCTTATGGCCAATCATGTACATGTCCAGAGTGAGTGCCTAGCTGAGAATAATTTGCATTTAGCCTGATTTTGGTAATTAATGTTACTTCTAAATGGTTAAAGAAACTTTAAATAGTATGAAGTAAAGACTTCCTTTATTAAACAAACATAACCATATGTCAAAAACATAATTCTGTAAGATATTGTTTGTATTATTTAGACTAGTGACCTATAAATTTACCTAACATGAACCATATTTAACTGGACTTTTTTTGTTAAAAGAATCATAGAACATAAGTTTGAAAAAGAATGGTTTTCTATGTTTTTGCCTAGTGACCTATATTTAGACCCATTTAAACATTTAACTTAACTTTTGTGAAGAGAATAAATCCTGACAAGATTGGGCTAAAAATAAATCTCTAGGGTGAAAACAAGGTTTTCCTAGGATTTTACCTATTGAGCTATTTTTTATCAAACATGATCCTTTTACCTTTTAGCTTTCAACAAAAAATCAAACACTGAACAAAAACCTGTGTTCTTAAGAGTGTTAACAAGGAAATGATGATGCATGATGCACAACAGACAACACATGTCAGGTGACAGATGACAAATGACACGGAAAATTCTGATCACAATGCTCAGTTGAGAACTTTTTCCTAAGGTGAGCTAAAATCATGTGTATTGTCAAAATTTGTCCTCAACAAAAATTGCTGGTGCAAAATAAAATAATTAGCCTTATATTTAATTAACCAATTCTTTAAAGTGTATTTACACTAAAGCAACCAGAATTAAACTGTTCAGAGTTTAGAAAAGATGAAATCTGTAGTAGTGTAGAGAGAACAAAATTATATAATCTAAACACTGGATTTACAACTTGAAAAAATGTGAAAATAGTCACATTTACTCGTGTGAAACAATAAACTAGCACCTTTTATATATTTTGATTACAATAACATGAAAACCTACAGACAGAACTAAAAGTAAACTGTTAAATTGCCAATATCTGGCTCCGGCCAACAAGTACTGAAGCCAATAATTTTCAACAATTACTAAAGCAAAGCTATAATATTTCTTTCAGTTTTTTTTTTTTTCTTAATTCAATTTACAATAATTTATAGCTTTTTGTTTCAGTGATTATTGGAAAACAGGTCATTAAATACTCTCAAGATTAATTTGTTACTTAATAATTGGTTTGGAATAACAAAGCATCGATAGTTTCCATCATTGTTGTGGAAACTGTAAAGATCTGACATTTAACAGCCAAAAATGCTGACTTTGACTTTATGCTGATATTATGACAAACAGAAAATTCTTTAATATTTGGGTATTTATACATAGGTCAAGATACAAGTATGTAATATATAGGTCAATATACTGGTACATATGATATATTAGGAGGAACAAAAGATTGGTACATAATATATACCTGTATGTCATGCTACTGGAAGATGTTATATAAACATATATACCTGTATATCAATATTACCAACACATAATTTAGGTCAATATACCAGAAACATAATTTAGGTCAATATACCAGAACATAATTTAGGTCAATATACCAAAACATAATTTTCGGTCAATATACCAGAACATAATTTTGGTCAATATACCAGAATATAATTTTCGTCAATATACCAGAACATAATTTTCGTCAATATACCAAACATATCTGTATGATTCTCCCAGACATTGCATCTAACTACAGTGATGTACAATCTAAATGTTTAGGGTTCATGTATATACCAGTAGATCACATATAGGTCAATATACCAAGGCAATATTTATAGGTCAATATACCAGTATTAATATATAGTACATTTTATTTTTATAAGTGGGAGACCAAAAAAAACTACTGTCAAAAAAGCTTGCAGAACTTATGTTGAAAACCTAGTTCAAAGAAGCCAATGTCTAGTAAGGCTAAATATAGAATCAAAACATCATTAAACTGTCTTGGCCAATGGCTAGGACTCAATGAAATGCGGACAATATGTAACTTTAAAACATCTAGAAAAACAAGAGAAAGATTTTGAAAAGCTTTTTTCAAAACATATATATACTGGGGATTTAACATAACCATTTTCTTAGAACATTGTAAAGATTTAGGGGCAATTTATTATTTTAACTTACATTCATAACAACTTTTTCTTCAAATTTTAAAAATGGTATATAACTTAAAAGAAATTTTTAATTTAAATGAGAATTTTTGCAGTGGGAATGAAGCTGAAATTCAATTTGAGTACACACAGGGGATGTCTGATCAAAGCTTTGTCTGTCAAATCTAATACTAATCATAATTACAACAGACTTAATTAAATTGCTGCAGAGTCCAACAAACATACAGAATTAATCTGATTCATTTTACTGTTTTTCAGACAAATTTGTTTAAATGATTATCAAATTTGTACAAAAAAATCAAAATATTTATTTTCAGTTAAACAATTTCAATAAAAGAATTACTGCAAGTGCTTACCAATTACATGTATTACCAACATACACAAGCCAATATTGATCGAACTAGCAGTAGTTTATAACTTAACTAATTAATTTTACCTTACAGTCTGGGTGGTGAATTTTTTTTTTCTTTTCTTTTTTTTTTTTTTTTTTTTTTTTAATGGTTTTTTATGTTAATGTTTACTTTAGGCTTTCTACAGGTTATAATTTAGCAACCTTTTCTTTTCAAACTCTAAAAAACAGTTTCTATATAGTATAAAGAAATGATCCAAGCTTCTCTCTGAAAATGTTAGCTTTTAATGCTTTAAGTATTTAAAGAAAAATAAGTGTGATGAGTTATCCTATGATAAATGTATCATTACTTAATGATATAGGAGATTATAGGTCTGAAGAGTAACTAAAGACTGCACCCTCTTTTTTTCGAGAATGCAAATAAAACAAGTTTGTTGATTGCTCAATTGGTTTAATGCACTCAATCAATGCTTAGGTAGTTGAAATGCACTCAATCAATGCTCCCCAGGTTTAATCCATTTCATCTATGTTGGTTTAATTCACTCATATATACTCAGCTAGGTTTGATTCACTCCATATATACTCAGCTAGGTTTAATTCACTCCATATATACTCAGCTAGGTTTGATTCACTCCATATATAATCAGCTAGGTTTGATTCACTCCATATATACTCAGCTAAGTTTGATTCACTCCATATATACTCAGCTAGGTTTAATTCACTCATATATACTCAGCTAGGTTTGATTCACTCCATATATACTCAGCTAGGTTTAATTCACTCCATATATACTCAACTAGGTTTGATGCAGTCCATATATACTCAGCTAGGTTTAATTCACTCCATATATACTCAGCTACTTTTGATTCAATCCATATATACTCAGCTAAGTTTGATTCACTCCATATATACTCAGCTAGGTTTGATGCACTCCATATATACTCAACTAGGTTTGATGCAGTCCATATATACTCAGCTAAGTTTGATTCACTCCATATATACTTAGCTAGGTTTGATGCACTCCATATATACTTAACTAGGTTTGATGCAGTCCATATATACTCAGCTAGGTTTGATGCACTCCATATATACTCAACTAGGTTTGATTCACTCCATATATACTCAGCTAGGTTTGATGCACTCCATATATACTCAACTAGGTTTGATGCAGTCCATATATACTCAGCTAGGTTTGATGCAGTCCATATATACTCAGCTAGGTTTGATGCACTCCATATATACTCAACTAGGTTTGATGCAGTCCATATATACTCAGCTAGGTTCGGTTCACCCCATATACTTAGCTAGGTTTGATTCACTCCATATATACTTAACTAGGTTTGATGCAGTCCATATATACTCAGCTAGGTTTGATGCACTCCATATATACTCAACTAGGTTTGATTCACTCCGTATATACTCAGCTAGGTTTGATTCACTCCATATATACTCAGCTAGGTTTGATTCACTCCATATATACTCAGCTAGGTTTGATGCACTCCATATATACTCAACTAGGTTTGATTCACTCCTTATATACTCAGCTAGGTTTGATTCACTCCATGTATACTCAGCTAGGTTTGATTCACTCTATATATACTCAGCTAGGTTTGATGCATTCCATATATATACTCAACTAGGTTTGATTCACTCCACAAATGCAAACTCCACTCAAAGCTCATCTGGGTTTAATACAAACCAATAATGCTTACCAAGATTTAATGCACTCCATCAATGCTCAGCTATGTTCAATGCAATCCATCAAATTCCAATTAGGTTTAATTCATTACATCAATGCTTGTTAAGTTTAATGTATTACATCAATCTCACCAACGATATGTTTGATGCCATCCATCAATGCTCACCTAGGTTTAATGCCATCAATCAATGCTCCCCAGGTTTGCCCATCAATTTTCACTGATGATATGTTTAATGCCATCCATCAAATCCAGCCTAGGTTTAATGCATTTAATCAATTATCATATATGTACAATACAATTGGTTAATGCTCACATAGGTTTAATGCACTCTGTCAAAATAGTTAAACAGACATGAATAATGGTTAAGTCAGATTAATGGACATACCTGAGTGTTCGGATTAAACAAAGCTTCATAAACATTTACCAGTTATTTTACACCTGTATGGGCCCTTTGGTTTTAGTAATTTTTATAGCAGTAAGTGGTTTGGTTTTTTTCAATTCAAATCAATACATGTTTATAATGTAAATTATCTGTCCATTTAAAAAATTTGAAAAGGATTTGATCAGAAATGATTTTCAAGCTGAACTGTTCTGGAAAAAGTTTTAAATATGAAAATTTATGGGTAACTGATATGCGACAGTTATAAACAACAGACAATTTTTTTATAATAATATTTTGCTTACCAATATCATTGGGGAATAGAAAATGTGAAATTCAATCAACTACTTCAGCATTTATGTTATTAAACAAACACAAACAATGCATATAAACATAAAAAACCTATATACAAAATAAAACACCAGTAATTTACATAATATAATAAATCATATTCATAAAAAAAACTCTAATCCTTTGAATAAACCTACTCAGAGAAAATCAAAATTTAATCCCTCTTAAAGGAAAAATCTAATATATAATTATGCATTAACTCAAATTGAATCTTAAATTATAATTCTTAAACATGGAATATCCTAACCAACATATCCTTAGAGGTTTTACATTTGACATACATGTACTATATTAGTCTAATATTATCTAAATACAAAATTATAATCAAATAAATCATATTTTAACAATGTATATTTTTATTAAAATAGAATTTAAATTATGAACTTTCTTTTAATTTTTTTTTAAAACAGGTATGAATTTTTTCAACAAGGAACATTTTTTCCTTTTTATAAAAAGATACTCATATTTTAACAATGTATTTTTAATTAAAATAAAATTTAAAATAGGAATTTTCTTTTCATTTTTTTAAAGGCATGATTTTTTTTTTTTTTTTTTTTGCCACAAGCAAGTATCTATAAAAATAAATTAAAAGCAAGTTTAATAAGAAATCATATTTCATAATTAACTATAATACATTTTGTCAATTATATACATAACATTTTTTTTTACTCTCTGATGGAGGAAATGAGATTTGACAGAAGGAATGAATGAATGCTATGTCAAGTGTATTGTAGATGAAATCTCAAGAACCAATATTCAGCAACATGACAGAAATGACATGTAAAGAATCTCACTGTTTGTTACACTGATATTGTAATGACATTAATGACACAGTGCTTTGTACTCCTAGTCAAGATGGTTTCAATCATATCAAGGCAGGAGTTCTGAAAGAAGAGAAAGTCTGAGTACCTGAAAAAGAACAGAGAATGGAAATCCCAAGTCCAAAACTGTATTTTTTCTTCCTGTTACACATTTTTTCATTGATCTTGGAACACCTTGAAACAAGTAGTTATAAATTTTTCATCCACATAACCGTAGCAAGCCTGAGCTAACTGTAGTGTTGAAAGTGTTGTATATAGTAGATATAATAGAGTAATTTACTGCCAGACTTTCTAGGTCTGGATCTTTTAGTGTCATGGTAGAGCACTCGCTTATCACCTGGAGGGGCAGTCTGTATGAATGTGTTTTGTTTTTTTTCAGGTGTTTCCTACCTCCTGTTACATTACAAATATGTAAAAAAACACTTACCATTATAAATTAGTTTTCCAATTTCCCTTAATTTTTTTTCTTTCAGAAACCATACTGCTGTAAAATACACAAAACATCCAACTTCAGAAAATATTGCATACAAATTAAAATCATCAATATGCATTAATACAAACAATATGAATGACACTAACAAAATTATGATATGTTTCAACATGAATAGTTTCCCCCTAATTACTAAATCTGACATAGAAGAAAATAAGTCCAATTAATTCTTAACTCTTTAATGAATTATCTGGGATTATCTTTAAGATAAACAACCAGTATAAATTTTCATATCCACAGATTAAATAACCACAGAAGTTAATATTTATACTGCCAAAAATTTGATTGATTTTGGTTTAATATACATAGTTATTAGGCCTTTGTCAATGGTGAACACAAAGCTCATTACTGGTTTGTTAATTCTAATGAAAATAAATGTTTTTGTTCATAGATAGATAGATATATATCAAATTTATCAGGGGATTTTATGGGTTAACTTCTATTGTAACATTATCGTAAAAAGATCAGTTATTTATTTTTAACATTATTTTTTCTGAAATATTTCAATGCTCTATTTTGTCTTTAATTGTCTCTATATTTTTCAGAATCTATTGTGTAGTAAATACTTCAGTAACAAAATGACACTAATATCATTATCAAGACATGTTGCATAACAGCAGAAGAAAAGCAGTGAACAAAAAAGAAATGAACTCAGTACCTTCAAAAGCAGATGTAATGTAACATCTCTATCAACAGGAAATATATATTGAATTGAACTAGAGGGATGTTATACCTACTGAGCTATCAAAGTGCTTACTGAGCACTGTCTGCCACAATTCTCCCTTCCTGTTTTTTTTATTCAATCTACAGTATCTTGAATTAAAACCACCAGGTTCCATCCTAGGGACCACCCTAAGACCAACTTATGGTCAGCCACTTCCCAGGGTGGGATGAGCCCTAAAATGCGTTTAGAAAAAAAAAATATAGAAGGCCAAACTTGGATTCTTAAAAAGAGAGCTTTCCTAAGTAATTGGATGCACTGCTGCACAAGTAACTTAGTTACTTATCCAGCATTGTCTGCCACATTTTTCTCTCTTGTTCTCTCCAGAATCCTAAAGCATTTCATCTCCAAGACAATTTAGTCTTCAACAAATGCAACATGTTAGTCTTCCTAAAACAAAGCATTTTTTAAATATTTTGAGGGGTAAACAAAACTAAGTAATTCTTCAATTCATTATTAAATGTGAAAAACAGCACTAATTTTGAAATTATATAATTATTACATAAAAAGGTGTTTAAATTGTTTCATGAAACCACAAGATTTAAATCATCATCCTTTAAAATTGATTAGAAATGACATTTATAGCTCCTGCAACTGTTATGCCACCAAAATTAAATAACAGGTGGTAATTAAGACATTAAGATAGAAAGGTATAGCTCTACTGGCACCATTTCTTAACGAGTTCAATAATTATATTTCATTTATTGGTTTTCAGTATTTTAGAGTACATTGTTATTTCTTAAATATTCTGAACCTGCTTCTGCTTCAACATGTAAGTCTGGTCACTGAAACATCCAAAAACACTTTTCACAGCATGAATTTATTATTCAACTGATTACAATGTCATGATCAATGGCAATAAGCATTCATACAGTTGGTCTTAAACAAAGTTTATTATAATGAATTATTGCAAATTTAAACAATTGTTATTAAAAAGTGTTGAACAAGTATAATTATGAAACAAAAGATGAAATTTCCATATAATTACCATTATGGTGCTAATTATTAAACAACAATCATAATGATTTTTTTAATTACTATAATTGTTCTTAAATAATTAAATTTAGAATTATTTAAAATTGAAATACGACATCTTTAACAAATATAATTAAATAAAATTATTATAAAAACCATAGACAGTAATGAGTTTTGTCATTAAGAATTTCTTATAATTTTTACAAAAATACCAAATTAATGCAAAAGAACAAGAAGGATAACTGCAAGGGCATTTTATGAAAAGTTAACATTTATTTCATATTATCTGATTTCACAACTTGAAGAAGAAGCATGGATTCTGAAGAAATACAGGTTAAACTTAAGGCAATGTGCAACAAAGATTTGAAGTCAATGGTGAGAACAGGTACTTTACATGACAAAATAAAGTAAAATGCCAGTACATGTTGACATTTATGAGTTTTCACTGACATAACCAGCTAAAAGTGTAATTACTGAAATTTGCAACTGTGCCATTTCATGATTGTTATTTCCATTTGTAATGCTAGGTTTGATTTGATCAAAGGAGCCTAAACTACAGCTTTCCATTATAACCATGTTTGTATTATTGTGTTGAATTGTGCAGTGATCTGGCTTAAGACAGTTATCTGGACAATGATTAGAAGCCTTTGTGCTGTGATCCAGCTATCATACAAGGCTTAAAAAGCTCCCTTTTCAAAGAATTACCTTAGTCTGTCGTTTGTCCACATTGGTCAGTCTTGGTTCCAGATAGGTCTACCGTATGCCGCTTGAAACAATTTTAGCACTTTAAACACACGTTTTAGCAAGCATGTAATGAGTCTAGTGACATTTAACTGGTCACGTAATACATCAACATCACCCCCTTTTGATATCTCATCCCCGCCATCTTTTGCATAGGCACATCAATCGTTCCTTCCCGTTGTACTTTTTTTTTTTTTTTACAGATTTTCACATTGCATAAAGTGTCTGTTTATATATCATTCACGCCGTGACACGCATATACGAAGTACCCGTCTTTAAAACCTTTCTTTTGACAGGCACTTGTTTAAATATCAAGAGACAATCATAGACATTCCACCAGGAAAATCCAGTACCAAAATCGTTTAACATTCAAACATCGAACGCCATCGCTCACACCAGATGTGTGAAAAACACTGACACAAGTCCCCGTATGCTTGCTTGTGAAATTAACTTACTCAGTATTGGTACCTTTGACGGCGGTAAAACTGCTGACTTTAGATGAACACTGGGCATGTACCTGGTAAAATGTGCTGCAATTGGATACTAGCAATTGCCGATGAACCTAAATGCAGACTCTGATTGAAGTTTTATAATCCAAACAGTGCACGAATAGAGTTTAACGTGAAACTCAGGAAAAATTGTTTTAACACACACGTCTTCCATTGAGTGTCATGCTCTTTTGTTAATACGCACAGCTTCTTTCCGATTCAATAAAGTTAAAACGTTTTAGAACTATTTTAATTATTGTTGCCAGATAAATCATTTAAGTAACTCTTAAAAGTATTAGTTTTCAGGACGCCTAAAAAATTAAACTTTTAGCGAGCGATAAAACTTATCCGGATTCAAGGTCAAAAACATTGTAAACACGATTGCATTTGAAGCATACATTCTATTTATGAGGTTTCAAGCTTCTACACCCTAATGGATACCATTAAGTTATAATATGTGTAACATATTTAATCTGGATTTTGCAATCAATTGTTTAAATTGTTCATTGTTTTTTATTTCATTGTGATGGGTGTGCTTTGCTGTATGTTCTTAGTAAGTGGCTATTACCCAGTTCTTAGTGAGTGGCTATTACTCAATCCTTTGTGTATTTTGCTTATACTCAGTCCATAGTGGCTCTGACTGTTGCTCAGTCTTTGGTGTATTTGGCTATTGCTCAATCCTCGGTATTTTTGACTATTGCTTTGTGGCTTTTTCCCAGTCTATGGGGACTGACTATTGCTCAGTCCTTGGCAACTTGGCTATTGCTCACTCCTTGACAATCTGGCTATTGCTTTGTCCTTAGTGAAATGACAATTACTTAGTCCTTGGTGACCTGGCAATTACTTAGTCCTTGGTTACCTGGCTATTACTTAGTTCTTGGTTACCCGGCTATTACTTAGTCCTTGGTTACCTGGCTATTACTTAGTCCTTGGTGACCTGGCTATTACTCAATCCTTGGTTACCTGGCTATAACTTAGTCCTTGGTTACGTGGCTATTACTTAGTCCTTGGTTACCTGGCTATCGCTTAGTCCTTTGAGACCTGGCTATAACTTAGTCCTTATTTACCTGGCTTTTGCTTAGTCCTTTGCGACCTGGCTATTACTTAGTCCTTATTTACCTGGCTATTGCTTAGTCCTTGGTTACCTGGCAATTACTTAGTCCTTGGTTACCTGGCTATTACTTAGTCCTTGGTTAGCCGGCTATTACTTAGTCCTTGGTTACCTGGCTATTACTTAGTCCTTGGTTACCTGGCTATTGCTTAGTCCTTTGAGACCTGGCTATAACTTAGTCCTTATTTACCTGGCTTTTGCTTAGTCCTTTGCGACCTGGCTATTACTTAGTCCTTATTTACCTGGCTATTGCTTAGTCCTTGGTTACCTGGCAATTACTTAGTCCTTGGTTACCTGGCTATTACTTAGTCCTTGGTTACCCGGCTATTACTTAGTCCTTGGTGACCTGGCTATTACTTAGTCCTTGATACCTGGCTATAACTTAGTCCTTGGTTACCTGGCTATTACTTAGTCCTTGGTTACCTGGCTATTGCTTAGTCCTTTGAGACCTGGCTATAACTTAGTCCTTATTTACCTGGCTATTGCTTAGTCCTTTGCGACCTCGCTGGTGCTCAGTCCTTAGTGACCTAACTTTTGCTTATTCCTTAGCGACCCAGTAAACGGTATTTAGTTGCGCCTCATTGTGTATTGTATAGATATAAACATTGTTTAGTTTCTACACATAGTAAGTTTCTACACATAGTAGAAGTGATCACCCTCTGTAGAAGTCACAGTTTATTTGTTTGCATTCAGTGACAGAACCTCTCTCCTTAATTTCATCCAAATTGTTGTCATATTTATAAAGCAGCTTTAGTATTGTGATGAAATAAAAAAAATTTTGCTGAGAAGTCACAGTCGGGTAATAAATTCCTAGTGATGCAATGTGTGATATTAATGGTTGCAATGGGATTATTTTGCAGGTTTGAAGACTAATCTTCAATATTTTTCATGTATGATGTCCACATCAACAACATATGCTTCCATCAAGTTGTACATTTTACTTGTCTTGAGCTTATACAACCAGAAAAAGTGTACTTCTTAAAAGCCTTTCTTGCCAGCAGTTTATTACAGAAATGTCAGAAACACCCGTTTTTTCCTTTTTATTACAAGCTAAGGGAAGCCTAGTTGCTCAACTTGTGAACATCTCTACTTAAACCAGAGATAGTAACCTATTTAGATTACAAATCTGAAATCTTGTTCAATCAAATGTATGTTTTACAATGAAGTATGTTTACAATATTTTATCAACTGTGATAATAAAAAAAAAAAAAAATTTCTTCAACATTACATATATAATATTTATTGCATCATGTACAAATAATAATTTACAATATACAAAACATTGTACAATATTTACAAGTATATATTTATATATCACAGTAATGATTATGGATAACAAATACACTAAATCCCACCCCAAATCAAAGTCATCCCTGATAAAATTAAAATCTGACCTACAACATCCACAAACATATTAACTGTTAAATTTACAGTACATACTGCATGTCTATCTGTTGGCCAGATTTGGGACTGATATGTTGACCAGAACCAAAGCTGGATAATACCATACTGTTTCTGGTGCTTTAGACTTTGGTTTAAGGGTCAGTGGACTGCAAAATTTACTGATCCAATACCAGTGTGTAAAAATTAATTTCTGAGCTATTTTAAACTTGGATTATTATCTAAATGGTTAAAAAAAGTTCTGATTTGAAAACGATCCCAAGGGGAAAAGTGATAAAAACCCACCATTTGTTAGATAAAATAAGACAATGATTTTT
Source organism: Tegillarca granosa (assembly GCA_029721355.1). Lineage (NCBI taxonomy): Eukaryota > Metazoa > Mollusca > Bivalvia > Arcoida > Arcidae > Tegillarca > Tegillarca granosa. The sequence goes on along the minus strand of CM056596.1, from coordinate 10,548,556 downwards.
GTTAAAAGTGGAGAGGATGATAAAAAAATAAAATCACAAATAAATTTCTGATAACATGTAAAACTTAAAAATTATTCATCAACTACAAGTTTTGTCCTTAAAACCATACTTGAACTTTCTTAAAACAGAACCCACACTACTAATTATCATGGAAACACTTAACAATTCAGGGTAGTATTATTATTATAAACTATGTAACAGTTTGTATGATCAATCAGGGTAGTATTATTATTATAAACTATGTAACAGTTTGTATGATCATTCAGGGTAGTATTATTATTATAAACTATGTAACAGTTTGTATGATCATTCAGGGTAGTATTATTATTATAAACTATGTAACAGTTTGTATGATCATTCAGGGTAGTATTATTATTATAAACTATGTAACAGTTTGTATGATCATTCAGGGTAGTATTATTATTATAAACTATGTAACAGTTTGTATGATCATTCAGGGTAGTATTATTATTATAAACTATGTAACAGTTTGTATGATCATTCAGGGTAGTATTATTATTATAAACTATGTAACAGTTTGTATGATCATTCAGGGTAGTATTATTATTATAAACTATGTAACAGTTTGTATGATCATTCAGGGTAGTATTATTATTATAAACTATGTAACAGTTTGTATGATCAATCAGGGTAGTATTATTATTATAAACTATGTAACAGTTTGTATGATCATTCAGGGTAGTATTATTATTATAAACTATGTAACAGTTTGTATGATCAATCAGGGTAGTATTATTATTATAAACTATGTAACAGTTTGTATGATCATTCAGGGTAGTATTATTATTATAAACTATGTAACAGTTTGTATGATCATTCAGGGTAGTATTATTATTATAAACTATGTAACAGTTTGTATGATCATTCAGGGTAGTATTATTATTATAAACTATGTAACAGTTTGTATGATCATTCAGGGTAGTATTATTATTATAAACTATGTAACAGTTTGTATGATCATTCAGGGTAGTATTATTATTATAAACTATGTAACAGTTTGTATGATCATTCAGGGTAGTATTATTATTATAAACTATGTAACAGTTTGTATGATCAATCAGGGTAGTATTATTATTATAAACTATGTAACAGTTTGTATGATCAATCAGGGTAGTATTATTATTATAAACTATGTAACAGTTTGTATGATCAATCAGGGTAGTATTATTATTATAAACTATGTAACAGTTTGTATGATCATTCAGGGTAGTATTATTATTATAAACTATGTAACAGTTTGTATGATCAAACTGAAATGTTAACAAATTGAATTGGCACATTAACCATTCTATGGAATGTTCACATTGTCACCTAACTCATAATATCATATCAGTTCCGATGAAAAATAATTTTCAATAATGTTAATGAGGAATGGCTACACTGAATAGATTATCATGATAGGTACAACATTATGGAGAGGATTCAAGATGTTAAACAAATTAAATATAGGTTTCTGAATTTACTACATAAATGCCTGTAATCTAAAAATGAGGGAGATCAGGATCTAGTTATTTCCCTTGGCAAAAAATGCCTTCAGATATATCTTCAATCAGTACACTTACAAAATCATTTGTAGAATTATAAAAAAATGAATGTGTGTAAGGATAAGAGTACTGGCCAAAATTTGAACATAAACAGTGTGTAATGCTGATTATTACAGTATATGCTGGCATATGCTGGCATTTTATTACATATATACATATGATCTGTAAATCACATTTCAAATCTGATTTTGTATTTAGATATAAAGTGTTCCTTTCATCAAATAATCAATTGTTGATCTATGTCAACTGATACAGTTGCTAATCAAGCTAAATGTTCTTCTACTCAGAAATAACAAATTCCCTCTAGTCACATGACATAATTTACAGACTCTATTCTAAAACTTTTGTAATGAAAAATTTACTTGATCAACTGAGTAATGCTAGCACTAATAATAAACATGAACTACAAAAACTATTGCTTTTATAATTATTAGTTCTCCATTGTGATGTGGTATAACTAAGCCTGACTCAATCAATGTATGTCTCTTAACTTGTTGTTAAAGTCGCTGAATTAATTAACTTTGAAATTCATAGAAATTATCTGAAAACTGTCTAGTTCTACTTTACATCCATTTTCAATCAGATTTCCTGAGTATATCAACACCAATACAAGTTATAAAATTATAAAATGCACTAGAAATTGGAAACATTTGTGACATAATATTGAAACTAGTTGTGACTTTGATGTAGAGATTTGAAGAAAAAAAAACGCCTTTTGTGACTATGATCATGTGGTTTTGATATAAAAAGGGTACTATGTAATCATTTGGTAATGTATTAATTATATGCATTTCCCACATTTCAAATCATGCATAGGTAATATGATAACTTTCAATTAAATGAAATCATGATAGATGAAATGTACATGTATACCAATACAGTTCCTTGGAAAAATACAAAACATTATTTGTTTTTATTACACCTCTCCCCCACCCTGATGGAAATCTTGGGTAAGTTCAAAAACATCACATAAATATATATGACAAAGATAGGTGGAATTGTAACATCTATGCCTTGCTACTAGTTTATCATCATGTTGAGTCAAGAATAATTCTACAGAAACAGATGAAAAACACTGTCAGCATACACATTTTTTACTAAAAAAAATTTTAAAAAAAAATGGTATGAAGAACACCATTTTTTCAATAATTAGTACATGTACACCATTAAAGAGTTTTCGGTAATTTTGTAATTTAATTTCCTGTAAATCTTAACATTTTTATTTTATTATTTTTAGCCTTTAAAATCACTTTCAATTTTACCTTAACAAAAAAAAAATATAATAAAATGGCACAAAATGATTAAAATCAATTATGTTGTATTTCTAGGGCTAGTGTCTTGCCATCTCACCAATGATAGTAAAAGTAAGTAGAGTTATAATCAAGCAACTTGATATAAAACTTAAAATTTCCTTTGTCATCTCTGAGAAAAAGTTCAAGCAAAATAAAAACAAATTCTTCAGTTAATGGAAAAAAGATAAAATCACCTTAGTTTTATACTGGTATATGGTTCATATAATAATAATAGCTAGCATAAAAAGACCAAAATGAGCATTACTGAATAAATACATCTTACAGTATAAACTGTGGCAGCTTTTTGTACTTCATGTAATACACTGGTGTGGATATATATAGAAAAGCATTATTTTAGTATAAAATCGTAGTAGAGTTATCAAAAAATGTTATTCCCAACAAACATCATCTTTCCGTAAAGTAGTTTGTAATTTTTTCATGTCTTTAAGTACATTAAGTGATACTTCTCGCGCACTAGTTGGCCGGATATGAACTTTCCCAGTATTCCCTTTTGTCTTTATAGTTGTTGTGACCTCTACTTCTCCATTTGTATTATAACTACTGGTAGATCCACTTGCTGATTTAGACCTTGGTGTGCTCTCGGGAGAATTTATTTTGTTCTTATTGGTAACTTTTTTCTTCTTTTTATCTACAAGCTGAAAAATATTAAGATATATATTTTTTTAAAAATTCAAAATAAAAAAACCTTTTAAATCCACGGCATCTTATGGGACATAAAATGACACAAATCTTTCCATGGATCAATAAACTATGCAAATAATTTTTGGTTTTTTTTTGTTTTTTTTTCAAGTCACATGTTATCATTTATTCATTATTTATTAATTATATTTTTGTATGTTATATAAGTACACAAATCATCTGTCTTTTTATTTTTTATAATACTTCACAATCATGTTTTAATTTAATTAATTGCCCCCTTTCTTTGTGGGACTATGGGAAAATTGAACTTGACCTTTTGACCTTTTTTTTTTTTTGTTTGTTAGTTTGTTTGTTTTTTAAATAGTGTAGGTCAGCACAAGCATCTGACAACTTAGTTTAATTCTGCACAAACACTTATACATACTTTGACCTGATTTCTTCTGAGTTTAGATATCTGTTGACTTTTAGCTTCCATTCTTGTAACTAACGAATCTAGTTCTCTTTCTAAATCATCTCGTAACCTAGGATCTTTAACTTCATTAATCTGTCGGGATAATTCCTGATGCTCGCTGAAAAAAATGCAATTAAAATTAAACATAAAGTAACAAGAATGGTTGGAAGAACAGAAAAGCTCAACTACAAATTTAGATCATTCACAACATTTAAAACTGGATACAAATGCTAATGCTCATGCTTCAGATTAGACTCAAGCAGTTCTGCATTTCCTGCAGGCATGCTAAAATCATTTGATGCAAATATATTTAATACAGAGGATAATATCTTAAATTTAATAGTTTGTATTTAAAATGAAAAAGAACAATAGAAAATTGTACACAAACACTTCAAATTCTGCAAACCTGCTTATTTTTACAATGGCAAAAAATGTTACAAGCCTAGACAGACCAACAAATGTCAGAATAAATAAATTTTATTGACACAAAAGATACCTCTCTATATTTATACCAGACAATCATTGGAAATGGATTTCAATTCCCTAATAAATAATATTATTGTAGAAACAAGTTTTGCATATACATTATGGGATATCAAGTTGTATATGAATGAATCCAAATTCATTTAATTGGATGAAAAAAAAAACATCAAAATAAAACAGAAGCTACTTACAAACTCATACGACCAAATTCATCTTGAAGTTGTAGTAGGATATCAGCCAGGTCATTATTAACACTACCAGAGCTTGACCCTGAGGATGGACTTGGTGACCGCTGGCCATTTACATGGTTAAGTGCTGTACAAAGGGCTAAATTGTGAGATTTCATCAATGATAATACTCTCTGGACATTAGCACCAACAGAATGACTAGGAGTGGAGGACTGAAAAATAAAATAAATATGTACAGGTACATGAATTTGATGTTATATGTTAACTACAGCATGCTCACATAAAATTCTATTATATTACTGAATTCAAATTAATAGAAATGGAATTGAATTATATTTCTCACATAAAAATTCACTTATTTAACTTGCAAAAACAGTAGTATTTGTTAATTAAGTAGAAACTTTAGTGATATACTTGAGTTCATTAGGAATATTTGTCTCTTGCAACCAGTAAAAAACTTCATAACCTAAATTCCCACTAACTTTTTTCTAAATGAAGCAAAGTATAGTTTCTTTATAAGGTAATAAAATACTTTAAGTCATTTATCACTGTCAATGCCTTCAAATTTTAGTATTAGATATTTCAAAACTTAAGTTACAAAGAAGATTCTTATTTCAACTTTGTGTATAAATAAACAAAATGGAATGGATGTTTTACATCATACAGACACATTCTTAGTTCAAAGGGAAGTAACTCCTTAATAAATTCAATACATTTTAATCATTTTCAATAAAGCAGCAGAAATACTGCAGTACATTTTCTAGCAGGCAAAAAATAACACCTTGATGGTTACAATTTAAAACCTTTATATGAAACCCAAACAAATGTAGATGCCCACAACAATACCTAGAAATAATGTCTTAATTTTTCCCCATGCTTTCACCAGAGGAAAGCAAATACTATATTTACCTTTCCTGCAACAAATGGAATTTCTGCTAAATTAAGTCTATAATGTTTCCCATAATCAGGTGGGGGTTGAGTTCGAGGTTTTTTACTAGGTACCACTTTTTTCTTCTTCTTCGTCTTCTTTGCTTTTGGTACTGGTTCATCTATATTTCCAGCCTGCATTAAAATTCTGCTTGATTGTGCTACAGATTCCAGCTGAATAAAAATAAAAAGAACACATAAATATTTTTAAAAAAAACATCTGCATTGCTGAGCACTCTCAATACATGTAAATGATAATGTAACCTAATAGTTTCATGCAATTGAACAATTTTAATATCCAAAAAGTACTCATTTGAACATGATACACTGTAGAATCATTAATATTCATTGGGTTAAATTTCGTGGTTTTGCCATTTTAAAAATTCTGTTGGAAGAAAATTTCATGGAATTCAGTTAAGTGAAAAAATAAATGGCTTTCACTTACCCACAAAAACAGTGAAATTTAATCCCCTACAATATATTTGTGATTTTATCAGTGTATATTAGTATGATAAAGCCCTTTTTCATAAAAATTTTACCTCTGCAGCCTTATTTTCTATCATTTTTCTGTGATGCTGTTCTTTTGTAATTTACTTTCCAATTCTCTAATTTTGTTCTAAAAATAGAAAATTCAAACTATTTAAACAAACAGATGGAACTATATGAGTGTGTTTGATCAATTAACATTCAAGGTCATTTTTTTCAAAAATATGTTGTCATGCAACTGAAGGAGTGGCAATAGAATAATACAAAATTACTCTGTAAGACTTCCTTTTGTACCCCCATACCAATTAAAATTATGTAAAATATTTGAAGATTTATTTAACAGAAATGTTAAGATTGGCTTGATTCAGTCATTTTTAGACTTTTCCAGACAAAATTGACAGAGGATAAAAATGAAATCACTGTTCATTCTATGTCTCACTATCTGCACCATGATGGTAAAATATGGCAAATTTAACAACAAAATATTACTTATATGTTGAGCATGAACAGAATTTTAACACCTAAGATTTTTCTCAGCTTCTTTATTGCAGTAAATCATTCGGTTATATGTACAGTATATCAGTACATACAGTGTTTCACCTGAGCACAGTTTAAGATACAAAACACTTTTAATGTCATCAAATTATATGTACCGGTACATTGTTGTGTGTAAAATGTATGGGTAAAATTCTATGTACCAGTAATTTAATGAAAAGTCATAGGTATTACAGAGTAATAGAATCTGTCACCTGTTTGTGACCGATACAGAATGATCTCAGTCTAGGGTGATGTGATGTAACATATCCCAATCAAGGCTGTGCTGAGATTGGAATATGTTACATCACATCAACCGAGACTGAGATCAACCGCTATGGGTCACAAACAGGTGACAGATTCTATTTCTCGTACCATTAAAATGTTTATAACTGCGATACGTACAAAACAAAACACCCATATGGGACCCCTTGCATTCCTTTGGACACTTTATGCATTGTAAAAATCCGCCCTTTGAAAATAATCCCATCGACAACACTTCAAAAGTTTAAGATATCAAAGATTTGTATTCAATGCAAATATAAAACAACTTTGACAATAAAATATTTTGACAAGAAACAATAAAAACACATATATGAAAAATAAATAAATAAATAAACCTATTGTTTTGATGACGTCAAGCACAATGATCGGATACGTCATCCTGAGATCATCAATACTGTCAATTGTCGCATGAGGCTGTACCAGACAAACTGGACAAGACAGAAAAATCTAGCACCAGTGTGCGCGTGGGATTTTTCTGTTCAAGGTATGAGAATACACAATCTATACACCTGAAAGTGTTTCAGACAAATAGATGGATAGAAAGGCAGAGACAAGCAATTACTAGACTTGCTATGGACTCTGGTGATGCAGGTAAAAATTACAATAAATAAATTTTCTTATATTTATGCTGCAAAACAGAAGTATTGTGAAAATGAATGAATATTGAATACTGTTTTACATCACATCAGCAATATTTCAGCTTTATGTGATGAATTGTATTAAAACATTAGGATTAAGTTAGGTATATTCAACTAGTTATTAACAAAGTACCCATAATTATATAAAACTGTCTTAGTTTTCATTCTCTTTTAAAACCTCTTATATAATATGCAAGGATTATTATTTCTTTGACTTTTTACCATATATTCTGTATTGTGTACTATTACATGTATATATAATAGTGGTTGGTTATGTACATATACTACATTGTATTAAGGTGATTAAATAAAAAAAACTTATAGGATTAAACCTTCTTAACATATTTTGTAAAAGTCTCACCAAAATAATATTTCTTAATACAAGATATTTTCATTTGTTGACTTTAGGCCCCTTATGAAAATGACAATAAAAATGTTGAAAATAAATCTAATAAAAATTTTGGAAATTCAGTCATGAAAGTGAAATTGAACTGTATCAGTTATTGTTTTCAAAAATCATTATTTTCTAAAAATTCAGAACATGTTTGAATAATATTAATTACTTTTGGAATTTTTGAGTTACGGTATTATTCAGAATAATGAACAATTATCTTCACCAACAAGAGTAATATGTTTTGTAAATAATTCCCAAAAGTGGATAGAAAACTATAAATTATTGATAAGAAATGTGATAATATGAAAAAATTACACTGTAAATTATCTGTTAATGACAGGGTACTTGTCAAAATATAATCAATATAAATTACTTATTTAGCAGGTTGTAAACAACACATCCCTATATTCTGTTTTTTTTTCTTTCAGGTATATGCATAATTTAACGTGTTTGTGTGAACTTTGCATTATTCTGGAAATATTTTATACATCACTTCAATTTTCCATAGCCATTAAAAACTATAATTCTGTAAATGTAGCAGGGTGGAGCTATTCATAATGATAGGACAGGTAGATATAATAGAGTGATTTACTGACAGACTTTCTGGTCAGGATCTTTTACCCTTGTGATAGAGCACTTGCTAATCACCTTTATAGGGCTAGATTCAATTCCTCAGCAAGGGCATTCTGTAAGGAGGGGATCTTTTTAGGCATTTCTTCCCTCTTGTTAAACAAAAACCCTAACAGGCATCACACTCTTCACTGGTAAGCCCCATTATCTAGTACCAACAAATACTGAATACCATTGCCAGTTTGCCAAGTTTCTGTATGTCTATCATCATAAAGAATTGTCAAAATATGAGAAAACTCTAAACTAGAAATATCATGATCATTGTGGTTGATTAATTGAATAACAAACTTCTCCTATGATAAAGTATTTCTCTGTAATATCGAAAATTGTTCCAAATTTCAATTTTCACAAATAAAATTAACAAATGAGATGGATATCAATTTTAAGTGAGCAGATTTTTATTACAAGTTCATGAAACTATATAGGCTCAGGTCATTTTTAAAGGCTGAAATTAACTTCAAAATGAGAACAAATATTTGTAATTCCTGAAATTGATTAAATATATAGGTGAATTTTTTTAAATTTTATTTTCAGTACCAATTATATGACCAATAACTGCATTATACCATATAATTCATTTATTAATTGGCTGAAAGTAGAGTCACAAACTTGTCAATGTTTACTGTATATTCTGTAAACAGTCAACATTTGATTTTCTGACTATCCTACAAAGCATGTACTCCAGATATATAATTATGTATACAAAGTTTTAGAGAGTTTTCATTGATCAGTGTAGATTTGTTTACTCTGGCTGTTTTTTGTCAACACTTGAACCTAACATTAAACAAATCTGGGGGTCAGAGGTCAACTTTCGTATAATAAGATGTATAAATATAACACACAGTAAGTCCATCAGCGAAGTAAACAGATTTATATATTGACAACAATAGTTAATAGACTTTCCTATTAAGTCTTGATTATTGGCTTTAACAAGCAAGTAGAGCTAAAAAAAACTCCATTGGTCCGAGAGTACCAACCAGTTACATCTTCTTGGTCTGATGAACAAACTAATATCTATGTGCATAGCAAGGCACCTTTAGATTTTTGTTTTGTATTAATAAATTCAAATTAATAAGTCAACAAACTCAGTGTGTTAAAAATGAATTTGAGCGATGACATGAAATTTAAAGACCCAAAGTCTTGCCTAAAATTGTCATGCCCACACCAGCACATCTGGATTTGATCTTTGTATAAGTACGAAAATTTTACAACAGACCCAAAATAACTTTGTCACATACTTGCATCAATCAAACCAAAAAGCAAAAAGGTGTAGACTGTCCGAGACAGTAGATACAAATGTGAGATGAGAGAGAGAGAGCGCAAAAGAGAGAGAGAGAAGATAAAAGAGAGAGCGAAAGAGAGAGAGAGAGGATAAGAGAGACAGCAAAAGAGAAAGAGAGAGAAAGAGCAAAAAAGAGAGAGAGCAAAAGAGAGAAGAGAGAGGAAGGCAGAATTTTGTAAATTAATCAAACATGTTCATAAGTTTTTCTGAGGGGAAAGAGCAATCGTGTACAAAATATAACATAATATAATATACATAATATAACTGTTGAAAAATTAACTACTAGTATAACAAATCTGCACTAGTAACTCGGGCGACAACAGACACAAACCAAAATTTCTGACATATGCAGTTAAACCACATAATGAGTTTCCCATAAGCTTGTAATAATTTTTTATTGATCTATTTTATGGCATGTCTTTAATATACCATATATCAGGACCTTATCATAACTTTTATCAAACTATGTTATATTAATTTATAAACTAAGTAAGTGGCTTCAAGTGAAATCATAAACAAACATGATTATATTTATAAGTTACTTCAATATCTATAATACAAATATGTCATTCAAAATAAGACAGAGTTCTCAAACTCTAAATTTAATCATCATTGAACATTGGCAATTTGTATATTTTTGGTAAAAAAAAAGTCATTAAAAATAAAACTGTGCTCTTCAAAATTCATATCCATTACTGAAAGTTTGTAATTAACATGCAAAGGTAACAAGAAACTTTTTTGTTTATCACTTAACAAGAATAGCTTTAAACTTGATAACCTGGCCAATATCTAACACTTTCATTTTTTTAAATAAGCTGATATAGGACAAAGGGTGTGTAAGTACAACAGATGATGCATATGCATTTTCTAGAATACAACCAAACAAAAATATTAAAATATCCCTAACTGATTTCTATGTCTAAGACCACCTTTAGACAGACTTCTTATCTTTAGAAGCATAGATCTATGTTTCCATAAATTTAAAATTACTAGTAGCCAAATTTCAAAAATTTGTGAAAATATAATCTTTTTTAAAGTATTTTCTCACAACTTTGCTAATATATGTACTTTTTGAAAGAATTTCTCAGAAATAAGTAGCCAATGGCTATTTTGGCTACCAAGAATGGAAACATAGATAGATGTGTAATTAAAATCAACTTCTACATATATATATATAGATGCAAGAAAAACATTCAGACATTTATTTTGGAATCAAATACATCACATTTCATACTTAACTTTGGCTATCATGAGATGAGAGATTTTCTTTACCTAAAAGTAAGAGACATAGTAGTGACCATGCAGTCACTGTACACACTTGTGCAAACTTTAGGGATCAAAGATGTTAAACCTAATTTTTCCAAAACTATATGTGAGTGGAGGAAAAGAAACATGATACAGACTCTTTATGGAACATACAACAGACATTGCTACAGAAGACAGAGAATGAATGACTTCAACCAGATGTCATATATTTCAGTCTTACATATAAGGCTTTTCTGGTTAAACTTAAAATTTTTACATTTCTTGTTTTCTTGTAAGACCATCTTACCTCTGCTAAAGCTTGTGTTGCTGTTAATTTTAAATGTTCTCTCTCTAACTCATTTATTTTTTCTGCCTGTACTGAGAACTGAGGTGGGGGTTTAAATTCATGACGTCGTATATTTTCTTGATTAGCTCTCTCGTACTGGTGTTCCTGTTTACGTTCCAGTATTGAAGTTCTGGCCACAGCTTCTTGTCTGTCAACTTCAGCATTTTGAACCATTTTTTTCATATAGTCTAATTGTTTTTCTAATAAATTACACCGTGTTTCTGCAGATGATAGTTGTGTTTCTAATTCTACAAGAGAAAATTTAAAAGAAAAATTAACAATAGAACTTTAACATACCTGCATTACCTAGATAATTTAGAAATGGAATGGAAATACCTCAGCCATGGCAACCATCAAGAACTTAGGATATTTCTCATTCCTGTTACTGCCTGCCACTTTTATTCTTTGTAAGGAGTTTTGTTTAATCTTTTAGAATGAAAATACTTCAGCCAAGGTCACCATTATGGCATAGTAGCCTAAAATATTTTTTATTATGTTACTTGTGTGCTACTTTAATGCTATGTTAGAAACATGGTAATTCTTCTATACTCACCTAACCTAATGAATTTTAATGAATTTTTGTTAAAGAATGTAATAATCACTTTGTTCAGATGACTCGGATTATAAGAGAATATCAAGATAAAAGAATGAATTTTTACTTTAACAATATTCACAATGTAATTATTAAGCATGAAACAGAGTGCAGTAATTGATTCAAAGTAATCTAATCCTGACCAAAAATTACAAAGACTTTATGTCATTCTGATTTCAATTTTTTTTTAAACAAAGTTGCCATGAAATAAAAGCGATTTACAATAATCCATTATAATTTTAAAGAATATATATAATTTGTTCCCCTTTTTTCAAGCAAAGTTTGCTTTTTATAATTTTCCTTAATATCAACACTTGATAATAGAAGGGTGGATTTGATTACACACAAGTTGCCTTGCAAATCCCTCTAGGTGCTCACAAAGTTTATATGTGTAATGTATTTTACCTAAAACAATTCATTTTTTATTTTTTTTTATTTATTTATTTATTTTTTTTAATTTTTGTTTACATACCTTGAGTATGTTTGGACATGGTTGACTGTATTGGCTGATCATTTTCATGTTCTTTTTGTAATATATCTTTGTATCTTATTGTTTCTGCAGCTAATGATTTTAAATTGTTTTCAGCAGCACCACGTTCTAACTCAAGTTTTCTTACTTTTTCTTGTAAATTTTTTAAAGCAGATATCACAGCTGAAAATACAAAAAGACTCAATTTAATTTATAACAGATAAATTCAGCATTTGGTTTCAATAACATATTTATTAAAATGTAAATAGTAAAATTTGAAATTTTCAAGAGGTTATGACCTAACTGACTGATCAGTCTAATCTGCATACTTATCAATTACACTGTTTCAACTCCTACAATTGATTGGATAAATGCAATTTTTTCCCCAAGTACCTTGGTGTTCTCTGCTTTCTGGTGCTGATATATGTATATGGTCAAAGAATCTTGATTGGGGTTGTAAAACACATTTACCCTACTTTGGCCATCCATCATCTTCCTTTGTCTTTGAACACATTCCTCAGACAAGGTTTTGTTCAGATTAGACTAGACAATTCATCAAACACTATTTACCCAGAGTTTGAAAGGTACTTGTGTATTTGGTTTATTCAGTTTTTCAAATTTCAAACTTTCGTCATCCATTCCTTGATAGAATTACCATAGCAACCACTTGTCCTTATCTTCCTCATTTTTTTAGAAGAATCAAACAAGTATCTTTCTAGGGTCTTATTTTTCCACTTTTTTACATATCAGCCTTGTCACATATGACTTGCAAGCATTTGTGTTTTTCCAAGGCGAAGTGATTAAAAAATGCCAAATGACGTTAAAGAAAATCAATAATTTAAAATCTAAAACATTTGTTTTATGCTCTACATACATGTTCATTATACCACCAAATGGCACACATACATATATACAGGAAAGTGAGGAAACACACCTGATCTATTGCTTTCTGGGAATGCTGATGGTGGTTTGGAAGAATTGCGTCTGTAGTCATCGTTTATAAATGGTTTATTGGTGGGATAATCTTGGTATGAGGTAGAATTAATGGTTTCATCTTGGTTCCTGTATAGCGCCCTCTTGACTGGAGTCCGCACAGAAGATGCTGGTGCACCATGAGGAGAAAATGTCTGAAAATATAAAAGATACAGTTACTTGAAAATTTACAATCAAATACTAGTTTGTGCCAAGTATTTTCTGTTTTATTTCTATCCTTTTGCCAAGCAATGTAATAGGACATAAAATGTTGTAAAATACATTTAATATATCCCACAAAAAAACAGAAGGTTTGACTAGAAACTGACAAGGAAATGAATTAGAAGATACTGTGGTCAATCCTCAGGTGAAAATAGTTTAAATTGGGACATTCAATCCAGAATGTTGAAAAACTTGTAGGAATTTCCCATGCTATTGTATCTAAAAATACATCTGTAACATTTTTGATTAAAGGTAAATATAATTATTGTTAATAGTACTGTTACTGTAACATATTACAATGTAATTACAGTAAAACTTGTTACAATGCCCCTAGATAATTTTGTCACTTCACTTATCACCTCTGAATCTTGAAACTTGTTTATTACTTTTACGGTTTTTCTATATTTTTGTCTCCCTCAGTTTATTCTTAAACCCCATAAAATGCCTGATTTAACAAATGGTTGAATATAATTAATGCTTTACAGTATACTAAAAACACTAACTATAAAGTGTTATTTCTCTATTCACACCATATGTAGGTGTCTGTGACATATGTCATACAAAGAAGTGGTTTGTTGGGTTTAAATCCCCAGTGACACCTCAGTTCAGAGCACTTTTGTCATTCAATATGTGTCAGAGACCATTAATGTTGTTATCCAATTACAGTCAAGAAAAAGAAATAATATAATACTGTATTGTATTTCTCCTTTTTTTCTTTAAGGCTATTCTCTTACAAGTATCTACTGCTAAACTATGTCTAGAGTCTGGGGGGGGGGGGGGGTACTTAATCATCTTTTAATATTCTTCACCCTCTAAATGTATCTTCAATGCAGTATTAGACTCTAGTCTAAAACTAAAATTAGCTCTTAAAACCCATTTTTAAAAAAAATCATTTAGTTTTTTTTTCAGTTTTTTTTTTATTCATTTATTTATTTATTTGTTTATTTATTTTTATTTATTTATTATTATTTTTTTTATAAATTTTGATTGATTGAGGTTCAGCAATAGAAAAATGATAACTAGAAATATTCATTGTGGAACACTGACACTTTTAGTGATATACATGTATTAACAACTTTAACATTCACATATTGGTCAAAATCCAATGGCATGCCGATGAAAAAACTACCAGTACATGTTTTTAATTTAATCATAAACCAATGTGGTACAGGTAGAATTTAACTGTGACAAGTACTGATTGACGCCCTACTGCAAGACTCTCAATAATAAACCAATAAAGACCTAATACTTAGAGAAACCTGTCTCTAAAACTATAAAATATTCAATAAGTTACTGATTACTGATCCCATATACAGACTGACAGATCTATGAAGGCAATACACTCCGATAACAACCTTCTCTGAATAAAGATCTAAAAAGGCACAATACAATCTAATCCACATAAACATCTATAAAGGCAATACACTCCGTCCAAATATATGAAATCAAAGATTAATTTATGAGCAACGCATTAAAAATAGCGTTTGTAGATTGAAAATCAAAAGGGTCTGGTGCATGCACTAAGAACACTGACTATACTCTCTGTATGGAAAATCAAATTAAAATTTTTATTTTAATAAATTTGATTTTGTGAATGAAAAACTAAATCAATTATGCAAATGTTAAAGCTATTAGTATGCATCTTGATAATAGAACTGTTCAAAACTGGATATATAACTGCACTTTAAATTCTAATAAATACTTTCATTGTATGCTTGACAAGTTAAATTTTAAAAGGCATGAAAGCAATTTCTTGTAATTTTCATATATTAAAACTCCTTATTCATTTATTAAATTTAATGCCAAAATAAAAATACCCTCATTTCTAAAGAAATTAACTCAGGTCCATTAGATCACATATATGATTGATATTAAGAGGGTTTATATAAATATGTGATACACAAGTCTTTATCTGATTTCAATATTTATAGAAATATATTTTATTCCACTGGTTAAATTTAAATAAAGGATTTGAATTCAAAGTATGATATGTGTAAAGAACCATAAAAATTATTAATGAATATAAACAATTATTGGAGGGGAGACAGAAAGTTTAGAATTAGTGTTTTACCACCCAGTCAAGATTCTTTTACTTAAGGTGGTTAATTCTGGAATGGTAGAGGAAACCAAAGTCCCTGGAAAAAATTCACAGGTTGAGTGGATTGGAGTACCATAATACCCAGACAAGATTCTTTCACTTTTATCAGAGTGGTTACTTCTGGAATTGTCCAGGATTAATGAAAGTTCATGGAACAGATAACAGGTGGAATGGAAAGGAGTATTATTTACACCCCTGTCAAGATTTTTGCACTTATGTTGAGGTGGTCAATTCTGGAGTGACAGAGGAAACCAGAATGTCCAGTGCCAGAGCCAGATTCTAACCTAGACAGAGGGAGGCAGAATGTCCAATGCCAGAGCCAGATTCTAACCTAGACAGAGGGAGGCAGAATGTCCAGTGCCAGAGCCAGATTCTAACCTAGACAGAGGGAGGCAGAATGTCCAGTGCCAGAGCCAGATTCTAACCTAGACAGAGGGAGGCAGAATGGCCAGAGCCAGAGCCAGATTCTAACCTAGACAGAGGGAGGCAGAATGTCCGGTGCCAGAGTCAGATTCTAACCTAGACAGAGGGAGGCAGAATGTCCAGTGCCAGAGCCAGATTCTAACCTAGACAGAGGGAGGCAGAATGGCCAGAGCCAGAGCCAGATTCTAACCTAGACAGAGGGAGGCAGAATGGCCAGAGCCAGAGCCAGAGCCAGATTCTAACCTAGACAGAGGGAGGCAGAATGTCCAATGCCAGAGCCAGATTCTAACCTAGACAGAGGGAGGCAGAATGTCCAGTGCCAGAGCCAGATTCTAACCTAGACAGAGGGAGGCAGAATGGCCAGAGCCAGAGCCAGATTCTAACCTAGACAGAGGGAGGCAGAATGTCCGGTGCCAGAGTCAGATTCTAACCTAGACAGAGGGAGGCAGAATGTCCAGTTCCAGAGCCAGATTCTAACCTAGACAGAGGGAGGCAGAATGTCCAATGCCAGAGCCAGATTCTAACCTAGACAGAGGGAGGCAGAATGTCCAGTGCCAGAGCCAGATTCTAACCTAGACAGGGGGAGGCAGAATGTCCAGTGCCAGAGCCGGATTCTAACCTAGACAGAGGGAGGCAGAATGGCCAGAGCCAGAGCCAGATTCTAACCTAGACAGAGGGAGGCAGAATGTCCGGTGCCAGAGTCAGATTCTAACCTAGACAGAGGGAGGCAGAATGGCCAGAGCTAGAGCCAGATTCTAACCTAGACAGAGGGAGGCAGAATGTCCAGTGCCAGAGTCAGATTCTAACCTAGACAGAGGGAGGCAGAATGTCCAGAGCCAGAGCCAGATTCTAACCTAGACAGAGGGAGGCAGAATGTCCAGTGCCAGAGCCAGATTCTAACCTAGACAGAGGGAGGCAGAATGAAGTACTATTGTGTTATGCTTCAGTCAAGATTCTTTCAACAATCAGTTCTGAATTGTGATTTGTAAACTGGAACTTTAGACCATAATGCAGCTGTGGCTCTTGCTTCAGTCAGAAACTGTATATATTTCTCCAGACCAAGGAGAGAATATAAGTCAAGGCTATAATGATCAGTCTGCCTTTCTATTGTAGGATCTATGGAATCATGAAAGAGTCAATCATAATTTCATTTCCAAAAGAACAGAAATTTTTAAAGTAATAAAATGCATTGTAACAATACTTATCTGTACAAAATATAAAAGTTAAAACACTACTAAATAAGAGAATAGATGTGGTAATGTTAAAAATAGTAACAGATAAAGCAACAAATAACTGAGTACTGGCATACCAAAAATAATTATATTTAACCCAGAGAAATTATATGGGTTTATTCTGAATAGTACCATGTGAACGGATTTCACTATATACTGCCAATAAACATGTCAATATAAAGAACATCTATTGGACCTAAAAATATGTTGACTTTACAGCTAATCCTTTTATTATATAAAATTATTTTTGGTTGGAGAGGCCTTCAAATACTGTTCATAATTGACAAATGGTCTTTATATAGAGGTGGTCACTGTAATAGGTTTTACTGTATGTGTATATCTTTAACAAATAATTAACTTAAAACACCACTAATATAGAGTTAGATGTCTAATTAGTACATGCAGTAGGTATTATTACAAACAATAGTATTTAAAGTTGTTACCTTAATACAATTATACTTATCAATTAATCCAATGACTATTGATATGTACAGTACTCTACTTAATGAACCATAGTCAAAAATAAAATAAACTGCACAAATACAATACAGGTGTTGATTTGTGATCTAAAGGTAGTTCAAGAATATATACATAACATTTCAAATTTATATTATTTACTAAATTATCACCAGATCTCAATGTCTTTAACCTTTTTATTTTGAATGTAGATATTTTTTACCCTGCCATTATTATCCATGTATTATAGACTAACCAAAGTAGTATTATACACAGATTTACATCTTTGTGGCCTGACCAACTTATAAATTCATGATATAAATGTAAACATATTTTGGTACTATATTTTTCTATTTATGCTAAACATTTCTGAACATCTCTTTCTTACACTTTTTTTGTCTATAACCAAAAACAATTTAATTGTGGATGTCATGGAGATGATTTTCAAATCAAAACTGCAATATGCATGAGGTAAGAAACCATAAAAAGAAAGACATGATGTAAGGTACCTAAAAAAGATGCTGAGATGTAAAACGTATATATATATATAGATCCAACACAACACACAACACACAACACATGTATGTTGAATTCAAAATACAATATCAATGTTAAAAAACAGCTACATGTACATGTAAACAAAATTTTAAAAAAAAAGGTTTTTTCATTCAAATACAAGAAATAAAATTAATTAACAAACCTTTAACATGATGCTAAAATTCCTTAACGAGGAATCCAACAAGGTATATATATTATAGATCCAACTCAATCACAAGTCAATGAACACATGGTTATAAGTTGTACATATCCGTATAGAAGTTTAAGGTGTACTGCATTATGTTAATCAGGTGTAACAGTGGACAGACATGTTTTCACCTGCCTAGCAAATCATTTGATCAAGGTGATAAATACAATTCCTAGCTATAATGTGTTAAAGTAGTGATATAAAGAATCTATTACTTTAATATATATATATATATATAGCGTATACTGGTATTGTATAGAAAAATTACAAAAAAGATTTTATCTGCATGGAGATTTTTGAAAAAAGGTCTCCAAATTAAAATTTATTATATTTTCTTACTATAGGACAAAAAATGAACATAAATAAATGGAAAAAAGTTTTAATAAAAAAGGTCAGTGAATTAAAGTTTTATTGAGAATGCTGAGACTAATCAATTTCAGTGTATATCAGCTATAATCTGTCTATCATTATATAGATGTGTCAAATGACTTTTTTTGTGTTGACTGGCTTAGAGAATTAAAACTTGTACTTAAATCTACTAATCCCCTACTTTAACTAGGTGAAATATAATGGCTTTAAAACTATTTATTTTTTCAAAAAGGCATTAAAGATCGTGATTTTGAAAATTATCTTTAAAAAAGTGTTTCACTTTAAATTTATGGAATCTCTCTCTCTCTCTCTCTCTCTCTCTCTCTCTCTCTCTCTCTCTATCAATTTCGTCCAAAAGTTGGTTCAAAACATTCCAAAACTTGAAATTCACCAGTATTCATGATTTTCTATCATTAATTAATCACTGATTACTGCAATGACTTTCCTCCATTTATCATATTACAGACTTCGATCTTTATTTGTTCAGAGAAAGTTTTACCAAGCTTCTCAGTAAACTAGCCAAAAATTTGTGTTTTCTCATACTGTATTCCAGTTTTCTTGAAAATTCCTAAATGAGGGAAATAATCTTGACTAAAATTCTGTGGGCAAATACTATTCCTCCATCAACCAAAGTTGTTACACTTGTCAAAGAACAATTATTGTATCATACAATGTATGAAAACAGGTTGCTGCTCTTAATATGAAGTCTGAGGTACATAGTGACTTGAGCTGTTTTTCACCGTTAATTATATGGAGAACTCTAGATTTTGTATACAGGTACAGGATAAAAACAGAATTTTAACACATCAAAAGTTTTGTATTGTCATAGCACAGGTGCACACTGACCATGTTGACATAAAAATTCAACTATCTGGGAACTTTTCCATTCAAAGTCTCAAAATTTGAAAATTACAATTTGCTTAAATGAACTGACCGAAATACATTATGGATAAACAGAAAAAAAATTGTCCAAAATAATATGGGAAAAAAAAATTAATGTACCAGCTTAATTGTAAAGTGCCTAGTTTACAATAAACTGTAAATTTTGAAAAGCAAAAAGAAAAATGTTGCTTGAGATAGATGTATCAATTCCTTTAAAGATGAATGCACCTACCATAATATTGGTAAAGAATTATGTTGAAACCAGTCAATAAAAGTTCTGAATCAATGTTTTATTGACGGACATAACTATACTACCTACATATATGACATGTATTATTTAATATTTTGCATTTTTATTTTTCACTTTTCAATTGGTTTATGGAAATTTATTGATTAAAAGATAAAATTGATTTTAATAATTTAAAACTGTATTGTTCACAAAATTCAAAAATAGGCCAGATAACAATAATTTTGTAATAGAAATTCACTCATAGGAATAATTATACATGTACTATTTAACTGTCATGATATTGGGAGGTTTCTGGTCAAATGAAACTGACGACAAATACCTTCAAAGATAGAGCAGCTTGACAAGTATGAGTTGGCATGCCTACAATATTCTAATATACATGCCTATGCATGAAATTAATAGCTTTCAAGATAATAAATAATTTTAGTATTCCTATGTTGATATGACCTTGACCTTTGAACATATAACCTTGAACCAAATATCAAAATGATCGTTGTCTCAATACCTACAATATTTTAATTTACATGCCTATACATAAAGTTAATAGTTTTCAAGATAATGAGCAATTTAAGTCTTTTTTGGCAGCTGTGACCTTGACCTTTCAACATATGACCTTGAACCATAGATCAAAATGATTGTTGTCACAATACCTACAATATTTTAATTTACATGCCTATATAAAAAGTTAAAAATTTTCAAGATAATTAGCAATTTAAGTCTTTTTGGCAGCTGTGACCTTGACCTTTCAACATATGACCTTGAACCATATATCAAAATGATTGTTGCTGCAAGACCTACAATATTCTAATATACATGCCTATACAAAAAGTTAATAGTTTTAAAGATAATTAGTAATTTAAGTCTTCTTTTGCAGCTGTGACCTTGACCTTTCAACATATGACCTTGTACTATATATATCAAAATGATCGTCATGTCAATACCTACTATATTTTAATATACATGCCTATACAAAAAGTTAATAGTTTTCAAGATAATTAGTAAATTTAGTCTTCTTCTGCAGCTGTGACCTTGACCTTTTTACATATGACCTTTATCCATATATCAAAATGATCGTTGTTGCAATACCTACAATATTCTAATATACATGCCTATACAAAAAGTTAATAGTTTTAAAGATATAGTGACATTTATATAATTTTTAGCAATTTCCCCACTCATTGCCTTACAATTTCCCCATTTTGAGTCCCATTGCTACCATTTGTGCAAATCTGAAAATAGATGACCTAAGGATGTTATAAATGAAATAACTAAGGTATATCTCTTGTAGATTCAGAGGAGAAGATTTTTAAAGTTTTTCACTATTTCCCCCTCATGGGGCCCCAAGGAGACATAACTCCTTCATTTGTGCAAATCTGAAAGGGCTTCTCCCAGGCATGATGGTTACCAAGTTTCATTAAATTTGGCCCCGTGGTATTGGAGAAGAAGATTAAAATGTAAAAAGTTTACGCACGACGGACGACGAACGACGAACTAAAAATTCCATCTAAGTGTCACCTGGACAATTATTAATATACATGATTTATATACCATATCCAAAACATGCATGCAAAGACAATAAGTTTTTTTTTTCAACTGGAAAATAATTTGTTAAAAATCTTAAGGTCAGCTAAACAGGTCACAACAGTTCATGCATATGATTTTATACACTATGTACACAAAGCTTTATATATACATAACTAATAAATATGTAAATCAGGAATGGAGAGTGGAGAGAGAAAAACAAGTATATACATGAAATCTTAAAATTGTTAAATAGGAAAAATAGGCAATCACTTTACTACAGGGCTGTATTTTAGGGTATAATGGCACAGTTATCAGAGAGTTTTTCAATATTTATCAATTGAAGCATTAAAGATTTAAACACTTAATTTGATAAGGCTGATTAGATTCAGTTCTTTATAAGGTGCTTGGCCTATAAGCTTTCCTTTCTGTCAACAAAAATGAGTGGTAAATTTATCTCTGAATTAAAGAAATTCATAATGGGGTATATTGTATTTACAGATTATTGTTCAAGTTTTATAATTATATTCTAGTATGTCACACAATGATTAATTTGCACTATTTTTCACTAGATTTTGTTTTATTGTGAATTTACATGTACTTGCAATTTTACAGTTTCTCTTTTGGCAGTTTATATACTAGTCATAAAACAAGAGGCCCATGGGCCTTAACGCTCACCTGAATATATGTCCAATATTGTTTGCAAAGTGCAATAGAAAATATATAACGTACAGAAACTTTAAAGTTTTCTCAAGTTAAGACCTCCCACAAAACTTAATCAGAAATATATCCACTCACATTTCATTCATAAGTAGCTTATATAATATGCATGAAGTAACTGTAGTGCAATGAATAATTTCAAAATCATTAATCAATTTCAGTATACTTATGAAGCTATGTCCTTGACCTTTGAACATATATGACCTTGAACCATATATGATTGTCATGTCAATACCTATAATATTCTAATATACATGCCTATGCATAAAATTAATAGCTTTCAAGATAATTAATAATCTTAGTATTCCTATGTTGATATGACCTCGACCTTTGAACATATAACCTTGAACCATATATCAAAATGATCGTTGTCGTAATACCTACAATATTCTAATATACATGCCTATACAAAAAGTTAATAGTTTTCAAGATAATAAGCAATTTGTCTTTTTTTGCAGCTGTGACCTTGACCTTTCAATATATGACCTTGAACCATATATCAAAATGATTGTTGCCGCAAGACCTACAATATTCTAATATACATGCCTATACAAAAAGTTAATAGTTTTCAAGATAATTAGTAATTTAAGTCTTCTTTTGCAGCTGTGACCTTGACCTTTCAACATATGACCTTGTACCATATATCAAAATGATCGTCATGTCAATACCTACTATATTTTAATATACATGCCTATACAAAAAGTTAATAGTTTTCAAGAAAATTAGTAAATTTAGTCTTCTTCTGCAGCTGTGACCTTGACCTTTTTACATATGACCTTTATCCATATATCAAAATGATCAATGCCTACTATATTTTAATATACATGCCTATACAAAATGTTAATAGTTTTTAAGATAATTAGAAATTTCAATCTTTTTTTGCAGCTATGACCTTTAACTATATATCAAAATGACCGTCATATCAATACCTAAAATATTCTAATATACATGCCTATACAAAATGTTAATAGTTTTTAAGATAATTAGCAATTTCAATCTTTTTTTGCAGCTATGACCTTTAACTATATATCAAAATGACCGGCATATCAATACCTACAATATTCTAATATACATGCCTATACAAAAAGTTATTAGTTTTCAAGATAAAAAGCATTTTAAGTCTTCTTTTGCAGCTGTGACCTTGACCTTTCAACATATGACCTTGAACCATGAATCAAAATGATTGTTGTCATAATACCTACAATATTCTCATATACATGCCTATACAAAAAGTTAATAGTTTTAAAGATAATTAGCAATTTAAGTCTTTTTTTGCAGCTGTGACCTTGACCTTTCAACATATAACCTTAAACCATAAATCAAAATGATAGTCATGTCAATACCTACAATATTCTAATATACATGCCTATACAAAAAGTTAATAGTTTTTAAGATAATTAGCAATTTAAGTCTTCTTTTGCATCTGTGACCTTGACCTTTCAACATATGACCTTGAACCATATATAAAAATGATTGTCATGTCAATACCTACAATATACTAATATACATGCCTATACAAAAAGTTAAAAGTTTTTAAGATAAAGTGACAAATATATAATTTTTATCAATTTCCACACTCAGTGCCTTACAATTTCCCCATTTTGAGTCCCATGGCTACCATTTGTGCAAATCTGAAAATAGATGACCTAAGGATGTTATAAGTGAAATAACTAAGGTATATCTCATGTAGATTCAGAGGAGAAGATTTTTAAAGTTTTTCACTATTTCCCCCTAATGGGGCCCCAAGGGGACATAACTCCTTCGTTTGTGCAAATCTGAAAGGGCTTCACCCAGGCATGATGGTTACCAAGTTTTATTAAATTTGGCCCAGTGGTTTTGGAGGAGAAGATTAAAATGTAAAAAGTTTACGCATGACGGACGATGAATGACGCACGACGGACGACACACGACGGACGGAGATGGATAGCAATAGCTCATCTGAGCTGTCAGCTCAGGTGAGCTAAAAACTGTCTATAAAACAAGATCTCCATGGAACTGCATGTCTCCCGTAACACTTACAGTACCTATTAGATTTGACATGGGTTTTAAACAGACTTGATATACCAACACTGACAATGTGAAAAGTAGAACCCAAAACTTGTCACTATCTATATTTTTAATTAGTTGCCAGGCAAAGACAATAAAGTGTAGACAATCGGGACTTAGATAAAGAACAATGCAGCTTGCCTGCACATCTTGTTCATCAAAAATTTTAACAGGACATTTTAGCGTTATTTTTAAAAAATTTAACTCTGAGGCTTTCCCTTTGTATGCCAACATTGTGAGTTCTCACTGAAGGCACAACCTACATGTAAACTATAATCTCTAACGTAAAATGTGCAGGTAAGCTAAAAAGGAAAGTACTGGTATATAATATTATTACTAAACACAATATGTCAACAGATTGGGGGAAAATTCTATTTTTTCAAATTTTTAAAAAAAAAAAAAAACTTTAAAATTTTTTATGCTTCTTTATTACATTTATTATTTTTAAAATGAAATGAAAGATCAGATATTCTTTAATGTGGATATATTTGTTATATACTGGCATTAGCTTATCCTGTATTCACATAATATGTAACCTACCGGTATATCAAAAGATTGAGAATTTATAATTTAATATATCATGCAAACTGCAAATTAGGAGACATTCAGAGACAATTTATTATTTAAACTGAAAATTTAAAATTGAAAAAAGTCATGCAACATCAAAAGCTAATTTTACAATGTGAACAAATATTTACAATCCCTTATAGTAATTTTATTCATTTCTTTATTCCCTTTACATGACAGAAAAAATTCACATATAACCACTGTAAAAAATATATTATAAATATTATTCAGGTACCAGTTAACCTTTTTTTAGAGGAATACATTACATATATATATATATATATATATATATATATATATATATATATATATATATATATATATATATATATATATATATATACAAGGAATACATTATATGTATATGATATATATCAAGGCTCAGGAAAACTTTGACTTGGGGTGTCAGACATTTTTTCAAAGCAACCGTACCACCTATGCTATGAAAAGCCAAAAAAAAAAAAAAGAAAAAAAAAAAAAAAAACCACAGATGTATTTTAAAAAGATTTTAATTTTTAATATCAAATAAATTTTAAAAAGGGTTTAAATACTATGTAGAGGTTATTTAGGTGCATGTGGTCAGGGCCATGTGTCCACATAGTGTTGATTTGAACTGTCGGCATTGACAATACATGGTTTGATAGCTATGGAATCACATAATCACATTTATTCGTTAAAGTATATTAACGGTTGTAAGCTATGAAAAGCAAAACAAAAAAAATGTTTTTGTCAAAATATCATTATGACAAAATGATAGGACATGTCCAGAGCAAATAAGACCATTTCCGGACCCCTGATATATATGTAATATGTATGTATATACATGTATATCAATCCTTCAACCTACATGAAGTTTTTATTATCAATGTACTGTTTGCCATTTTCTATATTTGAGTTTCTCAGTGTCTTGTTAATTTTTATTTTTTATTTTTTTATTTTTTTTTTTTTTTTGGTGCAATTAATGATTAATTAATTATTTGATGTCTGAATTAATTTAAAATATGATCTACCGGTAGTTTATAAACATATTTGGAAATGAACTTGTAAAGTGTGTAAAACCTAACAGTAGTTCAGATAGAAGATTACCTGTTCCGTTTAATCAGCAAGTCAGTGTCCAATTTCTGACTGATATTCAAAGATTTACTTGTAACTGCTAAAAAGGGGTCTTTAGACCAATACTTTGTCTCATGGTAAGGAACTGTATTAAGAACAATCTTAGATGTTCATTACACATATAAAGTTCTGCAACTTTACCCAAAGCTGGTGATATATGTGTAGTAAATTATCACTGAGATATGAGCCCTAATTTACTCACGAATGCAGATATATTAGAGAGACTCTGTTTTATTTTATAATTTTTAGTGTTTTCATAAAGAACAGACAAGACTATTTATAAGTTATAAAGAACATTCAAGAACTAAAATCAGTCTGGATTTTAACCGGCTACCTCTCACTTATGAATCAATCACTCTGCTGACAAAGCTATTGCATTGAGCACCAAAGTACAAAATCTGCAACTTCCCATCACTCATGTGCACTCCCTAAATCACATCACAACACAGAAACTAGACCTTGATCTTGAAGACTTGGAACAGGTCATTATTTGTGTGATAATATGGTTTTAGTTAACAGGGACTGGGAGTTATATTAAAATCTAAAACACCAAAATAAATATAGTAAATCTACCTCACAGAAATCTACAAAATCCATCATCTCAAGTGACTCATCGGAAAAATAATCTGTAAGTTCCATATCATTACAGGTGACTAAATTCCACCAAGTAAAATCTCCAGAACATACTTTCTGTTATCCATTATATTGAAAATTAAAGACGCTTTGATTTGGAATGTGTTATAGAAGAAAATGTGTACATCACATAAGGCTGTAAACAACAGATTGTATAAGTAATATACACTGTTATCTAACAGGCAATTTGAACTATTAACTGCTACACATTTTATATAGCATTTCACCACCAGCAATAAACTTTAAGTGCATAAATGAAGCAAAAATCAAACTAATAAAAAAGGATGTGCAATTATTTCTTTCAAAAGATTTAAAAACAATGGATATATGACTAAACGAGAATTACTCAAAATTATATATCTTGATGCAACAGACAAAAACCTAATTTATGGTTTAAGCATTTAAAAAACACAAGTAAAACTTGAAGTTGATTTCAGTGTCCTTGACAACTGTTACAACACCAGAATGATATTCAAATTTCAAAGATTACTAGTACTACTTATAAAAATGTATGAAAGAAGATAAAAATATTATGGGTCCAACTGAATAGTTACACATATGTGGCTTGGCCTAATTTTCAAAACCCATACAATTGAAAGTAATCCCAAAATATTTTTCTACATATAACACATTCCAACAAAACTTTAGTTTTTAGCACTTCAACATACAACTGGAAACATTCTCTTTAAGAAAAAACAGAAATCCAGAAATCACTGTTCCATGCGAACTACCAATTCCAATCACAATTTGTGACTGCCTAAATAAAGACAGATTTTATCTTGTCGACTTCATGAATAAAAATTTATGGTGGCTGTGCACTGTGATTTAGAATTTTCTTTTGTCCAAAAATTTAAACTTGGCAAAAGTATCCAAGTTGACCCTGTCTGACCATTCAATCATAATCAATGCCTGTGTTTACTTAAAGATTAGCAGTAAAATTAAAACCTATGTGGTCAATGAGTTCGTGACATTTAAATAATCATAAAACTTTGTAATTCTAAGTTACTGGCTATAGTAATTATTATACTTGAGCGTTATCATTGTAAATTACTGCACTTAATATCTAAAACTGACAGCTTTAGGTATCTCAAATATTATTGTCATTAAAATTGTTATATTTTATTCAGGTAATAATAAACTCAAATTAAATAAACAAATAAATACTATTAACTTAAACATATATAGACACTTTTATTTCACTTTTTTTAAGACTTAAAAATAATCTGATTTTAGTTACATTAGGCTTAACTTTATTAAGAAGATCAAAATTAATTTTTTTTTTCAAATTTCATGGAACAATGCTCCTAAACAAGTAACAAGTTTAAAAGATTAATTATACATACTAAATAAAATCGTTTTAAAAAAATTAAACAAGACATCAATGGGACTGATGGGCAATATCTCTTGTATTTTAATAAACTGATTTTTTTGCTTAGTTTCTCTTTCAGGATCCCAAAGCCAAAAATTGTGTACTTATCCTATGGATGCCACATCTCATTTGGGGCCCACAACTTCCGATTGTTCATATAAAAAATGGATCCAATATCTGAAAATTCTTGTCTAGTTATAGTCAATTGGTCAGATATGATATTGACAGAGGCCACTCTCTGAAATTCTTTTTTGGAGTCCCACAGCTAAGAATTTTACAAACTAAAATTTGAGGTCCCAAAGCAAAGATATGTGTAAAATGGAAACCATAAGGATGCTAGAATGAAATAAATAAATTTAGCACTTATAAATTTTAAAAAATATGCTCTAAGAAGATTTTCACTGTTTCCCTCCTTATTGTGCATCAAGGGCACATAACCTCTATTTATTTATGCAAATATTTAAGCAAGGTCTCATAAAAAGGGACATAAAAACTTTAATAGCTGTTTTTTCTGATAAAAAATTCATTACAAATGTTAAATTCTATCCATAATCAATTAACACTTCACAATTTTTCTTATATATTATCCCCCCCTCTCTCTCTCTCTATCTCTCTCTCTCTCTCTCTTTCTCTCTCTCTCTCTCTCTCTCTCTCTCTCTCTCTCTCTCTCTCTCTCTCTCTCTCTTTAACTAAGATATATTTAGATGTCTTCATGTGTTTTAAAATCTATCAAAATTAAACATACAGATACATTAAATACCATACAATATTCAAGGCTAATAATATATTAATAAAATCAGAATTTAAATATAATATTTATATTTCTGATTTTTCAAAAAAAAAAAAAAAAACAATTATATCTAATATCAGTGGGTTTAAGTGGTATAAAATTTAAATTAAAAAAACACCTTCTAGCCCATTAATTATTGGTTTAAACAGACACTGGCTCCATTGTTCATGCTTTAAAATATGAAATTACAACATTTGATAGAAAAATTGTAATACAAAGTAAAAATCTTAGTCAATAATTGTCACATTTACAAAAGAATATGAAAATTTTATCAAAAATATCTTAAAGCTATGTATTTTATGAAATTATCTATTATTGAAAACATTGAAATTCTTTATGAGATCAATCTGATTCAAACTGATACTTAAAAGAAATCAATTTGACATTCACAAATAATACCTAATATAATATTTCATATTTTTCACATGGTTAATCATTTCTTAGATTTAGACATGTCTAGATTATTAATTACTGATATTAATTGTATCTATATCATCAGAGATGCTATAGAATTCCTTTTTTGACATTGTGGCTATATTAGTTAAATGTATGAGACATAATTGGCTATGTAAAATAACGACATAATGAAAATAGGATTTATACACAAAGCATTAGAGTGGAGTGGAGTAGTATTGGAGTTATATTTTATGCCTTAGAAGAATCTGTCATTTATATCAAGAATTTCAGGTTTGAGAGAGAGTGGAGGGAAACCTAAGTATCCACAGAAACCACAACTTTTGGCTAGCAAGCTTATAAACTCACAAAATAGATCTGTCCCAGCAGAATTTAAACCATGACAGCAAAAGGTGAAGAGATCTGTAAGGTGGTGCTTCAGAACCACTATGCCTCTAAGGTCCCTACAAAGTTTTAAAACTGGGTACCAAAGAAAGACATTG
The DNA here is from genome assembly GCA_029721355.1 of Tegillarca granosa. Lineage (NCBI taxonomy): Eukaryota > Metazoa > Mollusca > Bivalvia > Arcoida > Arcidae > Tegillarca > Tegillarca granosa. Next base: position 10,518,785 of record CM056596.1, on the reverse strand, counting down.
TTGTCGTATTTGTTCTTCTTACATTTACCATTCAAATAACAATCATTTTGTAAATCAGCATTTATTTGCAGTCTTCTTATAAAACTTACAAGATGTCCTTTCATTACTCAATATTTAGAACACCTGTATTGTCAATAACAACAATACAGAATCCCATGTACAAGATTACACATACAGTGATACTAAATACTTACCTCAGAATAAGTTGTATATGGAGTATATAGGTGAAAGGTTTTGGTGGTATCTCCAATTTCTCTGACGAGCCTTTGCCAAAATGAAGTCTGTTAAATCAGCCATTCTGGTCCTTACAATATGAAATATCTCCACAAACGGTAACTCAAAAAACTAGACCATGGAAATATATGAATCTCCAGATGTTGTCCTGTAAACTTTTCTGAGATAATGCAATCAGTGAAAATGAATGACTACTTAATCCCCAAAATTTGTCAAAACTCCACCAATTGTCAAAACAATAATGAAAAACAACCTCAAACTTTGTACATATGAAAATATGAATGTTAAAAATCACAAATTATCGTATATTTGTTAAATCTTGAGCAATCAAGATTGATTAAGAATGTAGATAAGTCCCCAATAAGGCAATAAATACTGGCTTTATTCTTCAATAGATAAATACAAGATATGTCAATTGTAGCAAATTTACAAATATGTGTATTTGAAATGTTGATCCCATCTGAGAGATAATGTTTGTCGACCTTTATACTATATTGTAAAGGTTTACCTCAATGTCTGAATAGTCATATCTTTTTTGATTTAAAGTTCCGATACTGGCCTACAATCTATGTTTAATCACTTAAATAACAATGTATCATATTGCCAGTTTTTTTTTTTTCATATTTATCAATGACATAAGGAACACAATACAATCATAATAGTATTCTAATCTGTCAGTTCTATTATATTGAAGAGCAATATAATGTTTAAATAATTGTTTATACTGCTTAACTTTAACTTACCCCCAGTATTTCAATGGTATATTCCATAGCATACTTTTTGGTCCAAAAAACAATCACAGAGGGAACACTAATAGTAAACTTGTATTCTGAGAATATTGCAAATGAAATTATTTTTACAGTTAAACTTGTATAAATTACCAAAGAAGTACATGTAGATGATCACTACGACCTGATTGATTATATATTTAGAGCATAAGAGTATTTGATTAAGAACTTTAGAGTGTAACAATGGTTGATTTTGGAAACTTAAGAGTGTAACATTAGTTGATTTTGAACTTTAGAGTGCAACATTGGTTGATTTTGAAAACTTGAGAGTGTAACATTGGTTGATTGTGAGAACTTTAGAGTGTAACATTGGTTGATTTTAAAAACTTTAGAGTGTAACATTGGTTGATTTTGAAAACTTTAGAGTGTAACATCGGTTGATTTTGAAAACTTTAGAGTGTAACATTGGTTGATTGTGAGAACTTTAGAGTGTAACATTGGTTGATTGTGAGAACTTTAGAGTGTAACATTGGTTGATTTTGAAAACTTTAGAGTGTAACATTGGTTGATTTTGAAAACTTTAGAGTGTAACATTGGTTGATTGTGAGAACTTTAGAGTGTAACATTGGTTGATTGTGAGAACTTTAGAGTGTAACATTGGTTGATTGTGAAAACTTTAGAGTGTAACATTGGTTGATTTTGAAAACTTTTGAGTGTAACATTGGTTGATTTTGAAAACTTTAGAGTGTAACATTGGTTGATTGTGAGAACTTTAGAGTGTAACATTGGTTGATTGTGAGAACTTTAGAGTGTAACATTGGTTGATTTTGAAAACTTTAGAGTGTAACATTGGTTGATTGTGAGAACTTTAGAGTGTAACATTGGTTGATTTTGAAAACTTTAGAGTGTAACATTGGTTGATTTTGAAAACTTGAGAGTGTAACATTGGTTGATTTTGAAAACTTTAGAGTGTAACATTGGTTGATTTTGAAAACTTTAGAGTGTAACATTGGTTGATTTTGAAAACTTTAGAGTGTAACATTGGTTGATTTTGAAATTTTAGAGAGTAACATTGGTTAATTGTAAAAAATTTTAGCTCCATGGCTAACATTTGTGCAAAACTAAAACTGACATAAGGATATTATAAATAAAATAACTGAAGTATATGGCTTGTACATTCAGAGGAGATTTTTAAAGTTTTTCACTATTTCCCCTCTTTTGGGGCCCCAAGACATAACTCTTTCATTTGTGCAAATATGAAAGACCTTCACCAAGGCATGATGGTGCCCAAGCTTCATTAAATTTGACCCAGTGGTTTTGGAGGCGAAGATTAAAATGCTTAAAGTTTATGCACAATGAACAACACACAACAGACGAAGATGGATAGCAATAGCTCAACTAAGCTTAAAAGACAAGGAATGACGAGACCATTGATGATAAAACTTCTGACATCAGACAAGTGATAGATCCAACAAAGTATCCAATAGTAGTGTGGTTTTAAGTACTTTTCAAAGTTCATTACTAATACCATCCTGTATATTTTACAAATATATGGTTTTTTAACACAGGCATCAAAATAATTGAAAGATAAGCCTCTTATTAAACAAAAAGCAACCAAACAATCCAGTCAAATTTAAACTGTATACCCTCCAGCAGTGAACATACACATAAAAATTCAAATATAACAATAAAATATTTAAACTCTGTGATAAATATAAAATAAATTAAGCAATAAAAATATACAAGTAAACAAATTAAACTATAAACTTCTATTAAAGATTTACTTTAGAATGATAAAAAAGTTTAATATTGAAACTCTTCGAAGGGTACCTTTATGACATAAAATAAACCAATGAAAAAGGTATACTTTCACATTAACCCGGACAAGAATTTATCTGACCAATAAATCACTTATTTAATAAGTAAAATGTAGCTTCATTGAAGATCAACATTATCTATGATATCACAATATTTATCTTATATATTTGAAGGTTGGGGGGTTTAAACAGGATATTGAGTGATCCCGTAAAGATTCACCTTCTCATTTAATTGAACATGTATGAATCTGTCATATCAAACCCAGTTATATATCAAAACACATTTATTGTCCTATACGCTAAGGTGGAAATTGGAAAAATATCTAAATAATGAAAAATGTTTACAGTATCAATCACTTGAAACAGAAAGGCAACAAGCAGAAATGTCTATAACTATTCTATAAGATTTATCACATTTTTGTAGTCAGTATTCCAGAATATAATACTAAACCAACAAGAACAACCAGTGTACAGATAACAAGCAAATTGGCGATATGTTTCATGATCCTTGTAATTCAAGGTTTATGAAATCAAACCCCAGCTATTGTCAATATGTGAATTAGCAAGACATTTAATATCCACAATGCTCCAGTCTTCCATGCTATTAAATCTGAAATGGATACCTAAAGTTATGCTGTGTTACCTGGCATCTCTTGTACTGGTAAACTCATCCATGCCATGCCAGAAAAGGCACTGCCCTGTTCAAATTAGCCATGTCATGCCACTAAAACCAGGATGAGCACTGGCCTTCTTAAGAAACCATGTCATGTCACTCCAACTAAGATAAGCACTGGCCTTCTTAAGAAACCATGTCATGCCACTCCAACTAAGATAAGCACTGGCCTTCTTAAGAAACCATGTCATGCTACTCCAACTAAGATAAGCACTGGCATATTTGGGAAGCCATGTCATGCCAATGAAACTAGGATAAGCACTGACTTTCTTAAGAAGCGATGTCATGCCACTGAAACTAAGATAAGCACTGGGCTATTAAATATGCCATTTCATGCCATTGAAACTCGGGTAAGCACTGGCCTACACATGTATTTGATAAGCCATTCCGTGCCATTGAAACCAGGAAAAACACTGGCCTAATTAATAAGCCATGTCATGAGACTGTAATCAGGATTATGCATTAGCCTGTATCAATTAGCCATGTCATGCCACTGAAACCAAGATATACACTGGCCTATTTAATTAGCCATGTCATGACACTGGAACTAGGATATACACTGGCCTATTTAATTAGCCATGTCATGACACTGGAACTAGGATAAACACTGGCCTATTTAATTAGTTATGTCATGCCACTGAAACTAGGATAAACACTGGCCTATTTAATTAGTTATTTCATGCCACTGAAACTAGGATAAACACTGGCCTATTTAATTGGCCATGTCATGACACTGAAGCTAGGATAAACACTGGCCTAATTAATTAGCTATGTCGTGACACTGAAACTAGGATAAACATTGGCCTAATTAATAAGCCATGTCATGAGACTGTAATCAGGATTATGCATTAACCTGTATCAATTACCCATGTCATGACACTGAAAATAGGAAAAACACTGGCCTTTTTAATTAGCTATGTCATAACAATGAAACCAGGATAAACACTGGCCTCATTAATTAGCCATGTCACGAGAATATAATCAGGATTATGCATTAGCCTGTTATCAACTAACCATGTCATGACAATGAAACCAGGATAAACACTGGCCTATTTAATTTGCCATGTCATGACACCAAAACTAGGATTAAGCATTAGCCTGTTTAAATTAGCCATGTTGTGTCACTGAAACCAGGGTAAGCACTGACACACTGATATTCTGAGCTTGTACATTCAAACTGAACTTAGTGATTTCAGAAAGTATGGTAAATAGCACAAAGGAAACATGTGGAATCCTGATGAGATAATCAACATGAGAAGCTGTACAGGTAACTGGAGTATGATTATAGTAAATGTCTTTAATAATCAAATTCCATAGTATTTAATCAATCTGAATAAAAGTAAATGATAAACTTAAAAATAATATTAACAAATAACAAAAGACTATTTTGGTTTCTAAAAGACACTGGTGCATTTCTATAATTTATCTTTTCATTAAATACCATGTTTTAAAAATATTCATCATTTATATTTTCTACTCTATATCAATAATGAATTATAAAATAACTCTCATGGTGGTGAAAAGCTACAAATAGATCTACTCTATATATATTCTAGCTTCCATTTTAATGGTGGTCAAATATTTTTGTAAAGAGAATAGCTTTCAAATGGAACTTATCTCGCTCATTTTTTTCTATCACATCTATTTGTAAATGTTTTGACTATGTCACAATTAAAATAATAAGGGTTTTCAGTATTGTCTTCTCTGCAGTTCTAACAGACACAATAACTGGCAAAAACTACTGGTTTTACCTCTTCTTTATGAAAAATTTGCAACAGAATTGCAACAATACAAAGTATTTTTATATAGGTATATATATCAGTTTATTTTTGCTATTTTTAAAGAGAATTTAGACACTTTGTTGACAACATATAGTTTAAGAAAACTGTATCAAAATAAATAAAGAAATGAAATATTAATTCAAATCAGTTCCACTTTGTAGTGCTTGGCCATACATGAATTCAGGAAATTATTTTCAGTTTGTTCGTTTTGACAAACAGACAAACAGCATTGAAATATCACACAATGTTTTAAAAACAACTTAATTAAACAGTTCAAAGTTTTATGTATAAGATATATTTAGTACATCAAAGCTAAATTATCATTAATTTATTACAAAACAATCTTTCCTCAAGGAATATAATCATGAAATATAATTGCATGACTTACAAGACTGCAAACTTCTTCTTGAAATCAACAGGTTTTTGAAAATTTTAGATGGGATTAAAATTCTGGGATTTGTGTTTCCCAGCCAAGAATTTAAAAAAAATGCACAAGACGACAGTTTTAAATTCTGTAAAGTAGCAGGGTGATTTGTTGTTGTTCGATTGTTGTTTTCTTCCTTATTCCATTATTCCATTATTCAAAAACTGTTTTTATTCTTTTTTGCATATAATGTCAGTGACATATTTCCATTATGTGTTAATTCTCCGATTCTAGTTGGGGACCATGGTGGCTAATTGGTAACAAGTCCTCTCACCGCTGTGGGTTTGAGTTCTTTTTTTAGACCTTTACTGGTTGGCTCGGGCTAAATGATCCGAGATATTTATATGTGACACTTCAGACAGTGTATTATCGCTAAAAAGAAGCCATATGTGTACTAGTGTGATGCTAATCAGACTCATCTGAACAAAATTACCCCCATGAACTTGTGTTTTAATTAATCCTTGAGATTAAAAAACATTTTTTCGTCATGAATATCTAAAACAATTGCTGATGTGACGTAGAGACTACATAGAATGATCTACAATTTGCTTTTTTGTCTTTATTTTTTTTAAACTGACATTTATTTTGACTTATTTGCACTACAGACTGGAGCCTGACACTTGGCATTAAGAACACAATGTGACTTGGGGAATGTTACTCTTGTCTGACCTATACTGACTCTGTGAACTAGCAGGATGAAGTCGTCCTGAGTGTGCATCAGTTTAAAGCAGACCATTAAACACAACTGCACATCTCCAAAGACACGAACTTATCCTTAAATTAAGTTATAGAGGTTAATAAACCTGCTCTCATCACATATAATTTAAAAATTATTGAAACAATGTCGTAACCAAATCAAAATGGACTTCTCTTAAAACCGAAATACTTTTTTTAGTAAAATCTATGATTTAAGACTGTTATATTTTTTTCCTAAATGAGGCAATTTATAATTAAAAAATATCAAGAATTTATATCATACTAGATTAAATACCAAAATGAATATTTTAATTTTTTGTTTTAAATAAATACATTTCCTTGTGCAATAATAACGTTGTAATATTACTAAAATACATTTGAAAATTTTGTAGAACTAGATACTAGCAAAGACCAGTGCAAAAGTCAGGTTATCTTTATTAAATGGATTAGTGACAAAAACTAACATTTTTCATTAGTTTGTGTAAACCCCTTAAAGACTTTGACATGCAGATCCAATTGATGACTTAATTTGACTGTCATTCTTTAGGTCGGGAAATCCACTAACAGTCCATATGATATGGCGTTTGCCATATTATACGTATAAGACGATATGTTTACATATGGCAAAAGCCATATGTAGTGACGTGCCATCAAGTTTTTCACAGATTTTACGCTTGTTCAGAGAAAGTGCATGATATCAACATGTTAGCATATAACAGGGTGTATAAACCCAACCGAAAAATACCTTCTTCAGTTGCTGGGTTGCTGTAGAAAGGCAAAAGCCATTATTAAAAGTAGTCAGAGGTAAGTTCTGCTTATGTTTACTATGTTTAAATATCCATTTTTAAACAGTTTAAGTCATTTTACAAACTATATCTTATGGGGATGGAAAACTTTATTATTCAAGCTACCATTTTGAAAATATCAAGATCATGTGATCTTGCAACAACCAATCAAAAGACATATAATCTAGTGATCTCGGCATGCAAAAAAAATCCTCAAAATCGTATACCAAGATGTCCGCACAGACACTTGCGGTTAGGAATTCGATTCTTGTTTGCGTTTTTTTTTTCTCGTTTTAATTAAATTTATTATTTAATCAAATTTCGAAAAATTATTTAGTTATTTACTACTGCAACAAACTCCTAACCCCAAATGTTATCGACCCATCCCAATTTGTTTTTTTTTTTTATTTATCTCAATAAATTTGCTATCATTTAAAGTTAAATTAAAAAAGCTAATGCATGGAAAATCTTCTTCTCAGAAAATACTGCGCAAAAAGGAACCATATTTCGTATGAAAGGTCTCTAGGTGGAGTAGTTTAAAGTTTTTACAAATCTTGCGACAGCCAATATATCTGCTCTTGCAATAAATAGCAAAAAGTGCTTAATGGCGGTGACAGATTATGTTATCAACCGATTTAGTTCAATATGATAGATAGAGAAGATCGATAGCCATTTAACATATATAACGTGATTGATAGCAAAAGTTGAACACCTTGTCTTATGTTAGGGTCAAGGGATTTTATTTTTTTTTTTTAAATATCAAAACAAGCGCCTGTGCATATGGACTGTAAGTGGATTTCCGGGACCTGTTCTTTAATCTGTTACATCCTGACCCTAACACAATGTGAAATTATTTGACTGATCTAACTACATACTTTTCTAACCTAATCATAGCCCCGATCATTTTATCTGAAGCGTGATGCGATTCAAACTTAACTTTAAGTTTCTTGAATCTAAAATGAAACTAAACATCTGCATCTCCATCATTTTTCTTAGCATCGACTCTTTTGAAAATCTTCAATGTTTACTGGAAAATATATATTCTGTTAAAACAGAAATATAACTCACCGATCCTTGATAATCTGCCATTTCAAAATGTGCCAACAACACTAGTTATAAATATGGGATTAATGAGAAATTAATTTGCTTCGTTCTTTCTGATTTCCATGTAAACAACCATCTTCAACATCCGGGGGATATCCCGCCGATCATTTGAAGTAACGGGTAATCTGATTGGTTACTTGTCTAGACATGTTTATCTTAAAATTGTAATTTTTGAAATAAACAGTCAAAAATATCCATTCTTTAAAGATTCGTGTTTTATAAGTTTTAACATATAATCATTTTGATTTAAATTGATAAAACATGAATTAAATTTATGATAAATTTTTATGCGCATGCGAATTTTTCCGGAAACGTGTTTACTTCCGATTTTAAATCATCTGTGATTTCTTGAATTATCACAGAAAAATTGTTTGATTCTCCCTTTTGCTATGGCAGCCTTGTTTGCTTGCACAAAATGCCACTCTAGACACCCGTTTGAAGAACTATCCCAGGGAGAACAATTGTGTAAAGTAAGGAAATTTAGGAAAACAAACCGGTCTTGCATAGCAACATGTACAAAAAAATAACCCTAAACATCAGTGACTTTTTGTCAAAAAGTTGACTGGGGTTGATACAGAAAAAAATTTTTTGAGTCACTTAATTTTTTTCGCAACACCTGTTGAAGTGGTTAACAGAAGAGCAGGGTTATACCTGCAAGCGGTTTAGTTATGGTTTTGTTTTAAAACCGGTTTATGACCACCTGTAGTGTTTAACAATAGATCCGTGGTGCTAGGGCATCCAATTTTGAATTTATTGGCAACCTTTTCTCAATGTTTTCTCATTTATTCAACTTTTATATTTTTAAATTTAAAAAAAAGAATGATAGGAAGCCAATTAAATGTAGCTGTCAAGAATTTGTGTACAGCATTTAAAAAAAAATAAAACACATATTCACTTTATTTTGTTCTCAGAATTACATTTTTATGTAATTAAACTTAATATTTCCTTTTTATTTCATGTCATAATTTTTGATAAATGATTTTTTTAAAAAGAAGAACTTAATGACACAGAAATATTATTTTGTTAAAAAATCTACAATTCAAATCTTTTAAGCACACCAAGAATGTGAGGGTTGGTTGATTCCCAAGGGGTATACAACTTAAAGAGTTAGGTTAAAAATTACAGTGGTTTATGATCTTACTGTTGTGGTTTTGGACAGATCTTCAAAAGTATATCAGTTTACATGCAAGCTACTCCAGATTTTTCAAAAAAACAGAATCAACTGCAAACCAATCTTTACACAGGGTCTTGGTGGATGAGTGATCTGAAGAACATGCTTCAAAATCTACATTTCATTCCCATTTGGGACTCTCTGTGTGTGTGTGTGTGTGTGTGTGTGTGTGTGTGTGTGTGTGTGTGTGTGTGTGTGAAAAGTTTTTAGCTGACTTGCTGATCACTTTAAATTGACTTTTTAGAAGTATGTAACATAATGTTGACTAGGATGTGATAAAACATTTTAAGCCAACCAATCTACCACTGAAATGCTTCTCATTCTTCACATTGTTTTCAATACACATAATTTTTTATTAATAATGCACTGGCTCAGCTAGTGTCACTTGCACATGCCATTTCTATGGTTGATTCTGGAAGTAACATGTGATACTGGTATTTTTTTAATCAGAAAATGCCAAAATCATGTAAGTCATTGTTAAAATTCTGTTTGACAACATAGATAAAAATTATAAGATACTTTTCTTTTCATTTTAGGAATGTAGAAATAACTATCCAGTTGTGAAGTGTACATATTGTAGAGCAGAATTCCAATATGAAGAGTAAGTTGTATTCCATATTACCTTTACTTATAGGTCTGAATACATGTAGTATAAACATATCTTCTTTAAAAACATGATTACTTCAAATATCTGTTTTGTTAATGCAGAAGTACAAATTGTATTCCTGTTAAGATTTGTCTTCAAGCAAAGACATTTTCTCTTTAATCAAAGATTAAATTACATGTTTTTTTTCTATTTATTAAAATGTAATACTAATTTATGCTTCTCTATTTTATTTTTTAGGAAAGCTAGTTCAAACTCTATATGTAAAAAATGTGCTCAGAATGTAAAGCAATATGGAAAGGTAAATACATACTCTCTGAAGTAACATGTTTGATAATTGTGGAGGTTTATTTAGTCTACTGTGATATATTAGTGGAAATCATTTCTTATTTATTAAACTTGTTTCAGGTTAGTCTAGAAAAAAGTAAATTACCGGTAGACATCTTTCATTCGTGGATTTGGAAAGTATTCCTATTATTTGAAGTGTTTTTATTTCATATAAAAAATCAACCTGTTGTCTTAGTATCCAGAATCACTCTCATTATTGTCTTGAAAAAAAAAAAAATCAATCTTCAAATTAGAATTAACTTTTAAAATAATGTGCTATATTATAAAAATTATGAGAGGTTATTTAAGGAAAGACAACTAATATTTGTAGTTCTTTCGGTTGGCAATCATGTGGTTATCAACAATGAACATTGTATAGTTTTAGTGAAAATGTTTTGAATGTATCATTTTTCAAGTGATTTATGATTCTCTCATGAAACTTGATTACATAACCATTATAAGAAAAAGTTTTGGGAAAATATTACCTTATAAAGTTAAATGAATTGATATGTCTTGGGTTTTTGTTGATTGACCTGGTTTTTGCAGTACATTTTTTTCTTTAATTTTCAGCCAACTGTATGTGAATATTGCAACATCTTAGCAGCATTTATAGGCAGTAAATGTCAGAGATGTGCCTATTGGGAAAAGAAATGGGGTTCACCCTCACCTTGTGAACAGTGCAGATTAAAATGTGCATTTAATAAAACAGATGGTAGTAGAAAAAAGGTAATAATCAGAAGTTCATTCTAATTCTATGTGATAAGTTGTATTAAGTTTAAAAAATTGCACAAGATACTCTATATTAAATGATATCTGTCAATAGAGTATTAAGCCTCATCATGTGACTTGTATGAATTTACAATCAACATGGTTATAAATCATGCTAAATGCTGTGATTTGATGTAATAAACAGTTTGTTCTCTAACTTCAATACAGGTAATGTTTTCATATCCTGGTGCAAATTCAAAATGAGTAGATATGGTAAAGTGCCTTTGAAACACTGAAGTTTTTGATTATGTATTTTCTGAAAAGTCATATTATTTTCAGTTGAAGCCATTTCTTGAATTTTTTTAATTTTTATTTTTTTGTAACTCTATTGGAAAATTCTCAATTTTTTGTTGCTTTTCCATTTAGGTGGATGGTAAACTATTATGTTGGTTATGTACTCTTGCTTACAAAAGAGTGTTAGCAAAAGCCAAACAACGAGAGGATGAAGCTCGTAAAAGCTTAGGTGGTCGATTATCAAAGTCAGACAGTCAAGAGAAAAGTGAAAACAATAAAACAATTAAATCTGAGGACAGTTCTAAAACTGAAAATACTGGAAGTAATAGTAGTCAGGGTGAAAAATCATCTTCTACTGCCAATAATCCTAGTGAAAATAAGACTAGTGGGAGTGGCCATGGTGAAACAAGCGAAAAATCTGAGAAAGCTGAGAAAAGAGGACATAAGCGACATCATCACCACCACCATCATCATCACAAAAACAAAGATCGTCATCATCATCATCACCATCATCATCGGTCACATTCGAATCACAGATCTAAATCTCATCAGGTTGACAAGTAGGTGTATATGTGTATTTATTAACTGATAAAGGATGAAACAATTTATATTTAAAAAATTTTAAGATATAAAAAATATTTACTGATTTTAGGTGTAATTGACAGCAAACTACAACAAAATTTCTTTTCTTAAAAATCTATTTGCAAACTAAGTTTTCTCAATTTATAAGGGAAATAACTCCATATGTAGGGTACACAACTTGTAATTTTTCATTATTGTAACTGTTTAAATCATTTCTTGATAAGTATACTTTTTCATATGATTGAAATATTAGAATATTTAAGTTTATATTAGTGTAATTTAGTTGGAGTTTGAAACAGGAATTGTAGGTTTATATTTGAAATCTTTGATTTGATTTTGTTTAAATTTGTTTTCCTCATCATATTATCCTAAGTGAAACAAAGTTTAAACATTAATTGTTTAGTGTCATTATTTGAAATTTTTAGCAGATTAATTGTTTTTGTACCTGGAATGACAAACTTTCACTGGTCACATGACAAGATTTACAAACCTGTATTTTACATGTTATACTGAGTGTAACTTTCACCGGTCACATGACAAGATTTACAAACCTGTTTTTACATGTTATACTAAGTGTAACTTTCACCGGTCACATGACAAGATTTACAAACCTGTTTTTACATGTTATACTGAGTGTATATGGTTGAGCATTTGTATTAACAAACAAATATTCTTTACAGTATGTGTTAATGTTTTTATTCTCCAGGTCAAATGATGAAGAAGATAGTAATACTCCATCTCACACACCGACAAAAGTATCACGGTTAGAAAAATCTAATTCTAACGGACTGACACCCACCAAAAAGTAAGTATTCATCAAGATTTATAACATCTGTGCAAGTAGTTTTAATATTAGGCATATACTTTATCTTCTAAATGAATATAAAAATTGGTAGAGACATTGAGTATTGTAGCACCAGTAGTGTAGTGTAAATGATATTCTGTAATTTATAACAAAAACATGTTAACTTGATCAGGCATTAATATTTGGGTTCAGTAGCTCCTTTGAATATATACTGTAGGTGGAGTAAATTGTATGTGAACAGGCCAATAAAATTTGGCAGTGTTGAATGATGCATCAACATCTTAATCAAGGGGATGGGGGTAGGATTATATCTGTTTATTAAGAAGGGTGATGGTGAACTCAATATTGATTTTATATCAGATATATTGCACTCATTGTAACATAAGGTTTGCCTCTCATCCAGTTAATTGTAGCAGTTTATGTAAATGATATATTACACAGTATTAATTAAAATTTAAAATTATAATTCATATATGTTAAATAAAACATTTAAATGGTGGATTTTTAAAAGAACTGATAATTTCCAGTTTCATCAACAAAACTTTTACCATTGCAGCACTGATGACCAACATTTATCTCCCTTGAAAGAAAACAGTAGATTGTCTTTCTTGTTAAAGTAAGCTAAATTATTCATCCAGCACAGTTCAGTTGTTGCTAATACCAAAGCTTATGTGGAGTCCATGTGGTCTGAACTATCCTCTGTTTAAATAGCTAAGAGTTGTCAAGGCTTTTTTTTCTATCATTTCATTAAGGACTAAAACTGTTTTCATTACAATGGCAAAAACATTTTTAAAATATTTTAATTTTTGTGGTATTTTTCAACTATTTGCTTATTTATGCAAATATTTTTCTTGTCTCATTTTAGGTCACAAAGAGTATCACTATTAAATTCCTATATTGTATTAGCTTAAACTTTCAAATATCACTCTTTTTTAACTTGGGATTATATATTTGTGCATTTCTTGGATGGAGATCTCGGTTGTCGAGACGTCTAAAATACTAGTTTACAGATCAGTGATTCTAACTTTCTAGGTTTAATTCTCAATCAGGACAGGCATGTAGTATAGAAAATTTTGTCAGTTTACCTTGCAGAAGGTCTTTGGTTTTCTCCAGGCACTCTAGTTCACTCTTCCATCCCAGAACTAACCACCTTAATATAAGTGAAAGAAACTTTACTGGGTGATAAAATCCCATTACTTCACTCAATTTCTGAAGGAAAACAAAAGCAGCTTAATTTCCTTATTTTTGAAATTTCTGATGTAGACTTGTTTATGCTAAAATACTTATTCTTGGACCCACAACCACTTTACATTATCAGAAACAGATTTGCTGTGGTCTAAACTTCATGTTGTAAAATTATGCTAGATTTTTTGGTGCTGATCATCATTTTTTTAATCAACTAAATATATTTTTGATATTGTAAAATCAGATTTTTGAGCTTTTGTTAACTTTTGTGGCTTCATTACTAGTATTTAGAAACCAAAAAAATATATTTTTAAAAATTTTTTATTGTATTTTTTAAGTAAGATATAAGTAACTATACAGTTTTGCTGGAAGTTGTGAAGTGAGCTATATACTAGTATACTGCTTATAGATATTTAAAATCTGCTTCCTGCAAAAACATCAAAATTTTGCAAGCCATATAAGTGTTTCATTCAATAATTCATATTTCATAGTCACATCATGTATCATCTGAAATCTGTTTGTGTCAACTTAAACACAACCTTCTATTTAGATGTATTGCACATCATCCAGATTTTCACAATTTTATATCCTTATACCGATTATCTATATTTTATAGCACTGGTTAAATGTTGTTGGAGCAAAAAGACTAAAATGTGTCCCTGAAGTTAGCCTAAATGTTCTGAAATAAAAATTATGAAAAAAGATTATGTATTTAATAAGAAACTTTGAAGTTAGGTGTAATATTTTTTCTCCATTTAATTCTATAAACAGTATGCATTTTTAGCTCAACTGGCAATAGCCAGCTGAGCTTATGGCATGGCGAAGCGTGCGTGCGTCCGTGCATAAACTTTAATCTTCTCCTCTGAAACTACTGAACCAATTTTAACCAAATTTGGTGTGGAAGGTCCCTAGGTGATGCAGATTAAAGTTTGCACAAATCAACTTCCTGCGGCATCCAAGATGGCCGCCGTTACTATAAATAGCAAAAAGTGATAAATGGCTGATACACGTTTATTTATCAACCGATTTAGTTCAAATTTGGTATAAAGACATATACCATTTAACATATTTAACAGGTTTTTCAGGAACATTTTTTATTGGGTTGCTATTAGCAGAATATTCAAATAAGGTGCTATATTTAGCCAATTCTTTGAAAATCTTCTCCTCAAAAACTACTAGACCTATCTGAACCTAATTTGGTGTGAAAGGTCCCTAGGTGATGCAGATTAAAAACTGCACAAATCAACTTCCTGCAGCATCCAAAATGGCCGCCGTTATTATAAATAGCAAAAAGTGATAAATGACTGATACATGTTTATTTATCAACCAATTTAGTTCAAATATGGTATATAGAAAGTAGATGCCTAGCCATTTAACATATATAACGGGTTTTTCAGAAACAATTTTTATTGGGTCGCTTTTAGCAGAATATTCAAATAAGGTGCTATATTAAGCCAATTTTTGAAAATCTTCTCAGAAACTACTGGATCTATTTGAACCTAATTTGGTGTGAAAGGTCCCTAGGTGATGCAGATTAAAGTTTGCAAAAATCAGCTTCCTGTGGCATCCAAAATGGCCGCCGTTACTATAAATAGCAAAAAGTGATAAATAGCTGATACACGTTTATTTATCAACAGATTTAGTTCAAATTTGGTATATAGAAAGTAGATGCAAAGCCATTTAACATATATAACAGGTTTTTCAGAAACAATTTTTATTGGGTCGCTATTAGCAGAATATTCAAATAAGGTGCTATATTTAGCCAATTCTTTGAAAATCTTCTCCTCAGAAACTACTCGACCTATTTGAACCTAATTTGTTGTGCAAGTCCCTAGGTGATGCAGATTAAAGTTGCCCAAACTGTGGCATCCAAAATGGCCGCCGTTATTATAAATAGCAAAAAGTAATGAATGGCCAATACACATTTATATATCATATAATTTGGTTCAAATTTGGTATATAGACAGTAGATTTATAGCCATTTCACAAACATATCATTTTTTCTGAAACATTTTAGCTCAACTGGCAATAGCTAGCGGCATGGCAGTCTGAAATTCACATTCAAATAAAGTGCCAGTTGAGCGATACAGGCCCTTTTAGGCCTCTTGTTAAATTCAAATTTTTTTCTTTGTTTTACTAAGGGTGATAAGCTAGGTCAATACTTATTTAATATGTTTCTTCATTTTGTGAAAAAAAAAGTTTAATGAGAACTTATTTAATGGATGTGATACCATATGGATTCTTTGGTTATCAACTTTTTTAAGTGTAGTTTTAAATACAAAATGATCACATTATTCCACATTGTTATGAACATTAATAGCATGTTGGTGGTGGTATATTTTTCTTAAATTTATCAGGTCACATAATTTACATAAGTTTATCTTAATTTAAGTCATTTTATAATATTTCAAAGAGTTTCAATTCTAATTTTAACCCATTACAGTGATCAATCACATTCATTTGATAAAAAGACTATAGGGTTCAATGACTCTAATTAGCCAGAAATTTTATTTGAAATATTTTGCAGTACTGCAGATGTTGTGATAGATGATGAACCCTGTAGTTAACCTTGTTTAAATCTTTTCATTTTGCATGCACATTTTTAAAACTGTTAGTTCTCTGAACTAAAATTACAAAAGTTCTTACATAAAAATTCATCAATTAAAAAAAAAAATTAAAAATAAAATAAATAAGGATTTCCACAGTAAGCATTTATCATTGCTTAGGCTCAAATTCAGCTGTGACAGATCCTAGTATGAGAAAGGTTGTTAGTTCATTTGCCAAAGGTTGATGGATTTCTTCTGGTTTCTTTCACCATCTTAAAAATGACCACTTTGATTTGAAAAAAGTCTTCACTGGTGTGTTAAAAATAAATGTACAGTCACCCAAACTGCTTTTCCAACAGAAGATAAAAGGAACAGAACCACTCTATTTACAACTTTAATTTTGTTATATTTTGATGACATGTTTCTTTCAGTTTTATATTTTATCACATATCACTACATGTAGAAGGTTACCATACATTATGTTATTATTTGGACCATCTCTTGAACCGCCATTGTCAAGAAAGGTAATGGGATTGGTTTGGCAAGATACAAAGTTCAAAATAACTCACAGATTTTTTTCTCTTCAAACTTTAAGTAAAATATAAAACTTTTATTTCTTAAAAAGGTAGACATTGTATAATCAGTGAATTTAAACATATTAATTTAAATTGACATAGCCTCATTGTCATTCTTAGCACATCAAAAGGGATTTAAATTTTAACTTAATTACACAATAGAACTGCTTCTTCTGAGCTGGAACATTTCTGTATTATTCAGGTCATTGATATAGATAATTTTATACTTTATTTCAGTAATTCAAGTTTATCTAGCTCATTATCCACTAGTATGTCATTGTTTAATGCCTCTAGTATGATGGAGATAGCGGAAGTTGATCCACACAGCTCAGAACATCTGATAGCTTTACAACAACTACAAGAACAACTGGAGTCCATGAAGAAACAGATACAGGGGAAAGATCAACAACTCTTAGAGAAAGATAAAAAGGTAATCACAATAAAACCTATCTTGTTTTTAGCTCACCTGAGCCGAAGGCTCAAGTGAGCTTTTCTGGTCAAAATTTGTCTGTCGTCCGCAGCGTAAACTTTTACATTTTCGACTTCTTTTCTGAAAGTACAAGGTTGATTTCAATGAAACTTGGTCAGATGCTATATGGGCCAGTGCAATTCAGATTTATTCGTGACGTTGTCCTGGCTCCCAAAACTAGGTCAAGGTGACTTATGGTTCCAAAAAACTTTAAAAATCTTCTTCTCCGAAAGCGAAGATGGTAGAAAAAATCTGATGTTATATTTGGCTTCTCTAGGGTCTTAAGCTTATAAATTGTTCATTTTGTGAAATCTGGTAAAAAATTAGGTTATGCGTTTTTGCGTTTAATTTTAAAAATTTCGTAAAATGGCTTCAAATTGTTATAACTTGACTATATGAATAGATATTGACATGGGGTTTTCAGTTTTGACTTTTTCTTGAAATAACCTTCAAAATGGGGTCAAGGTCAAAGTTCAAGGTCATGACCTAGTTTGTAATTTGTGCAGTTTGAGGCTATTTTCTTCAAAATTTTAAGATATATAATATCAAAACATTGTTAAAATGTTCAGCATGACAAAATGTAAAAAAGGTACAAAGTTTCGTAACTGTATGATAATACATGTAGGAGTTGTTGCCCTCTGAAATGTTATTTTTCTGCCAATGAAAACTAAAATTGTGCATTAGCTTGAAAACTATAAACTTTTTGTATAGACATGTAATTTAGAAAAATTGTAGGTATTGACAAACATTTACATATGGCTCAAGGTCATATGTTCAAAGGTCAAGGTCATAGTTGCATTAAAAAACTAAAATTGTTAATTATCTTGGAAACTGTTAACTTTTTGTATTGGCATTTATATTAGAATCATGGAGGAATTGATATGGTAATCATTCTGATATGAGATTCAAGGTCTTACATTTAAAGGTCAAGGTCATAGATGCATAAGAAGACTCAAATTGTTAATTATCTTGAAAACCATTAACTTTTTGCATAGGCATATATATTAGGATATTGTAGGTACTGATATGACGATTATTTTGATATGTAGCTCAAGGTCATATGTTCAAAGGTCAAGGTCATGGGTGCATAAAAAGACTGATATTGTTTATTATCTTGGAAACTATTAACTTTTTGTATTTTCATGTATATTAGAATATTGTAGGAATTAATATGGCGATTATTCTGATATAAGATTCAAGGTCGTACATTTAAAGGTCAAGGTCATAGATGCATAAAAAGACTCAAATTGTTAATTATCTTGATAACTATTAACTTTTTTATAGGCATGTATATTAGAAATTTTATGTACTTTTGCAAATGATTTTGGATATATCCTCAGGTTGGTCATATCCTCAGGTGAGCGGTAAGGCCCATGGGTCTCTGGTTTTTTTTTTTTTTTTTTTTTTTTTTTTTTTTTTTTTTTTTTTTTTTTTTTTGTGTTGTTTTGTTTTGTTTTGCTTTTGTGTTTTTTGTTTTTTTTGCTTTTTTTTTTTTTTGTTTTTTTTTTTTTATGTTTAATATTTCATGGGTTTCATTTTGAATTATTCTTGACTGGAAAAAAGCCTAATGCTTTTCATTTATTGTCAGACTTAGAATTGATTGTCTGTACATCAAACTTTAATACTGTCCACTAGTCATTTTCAGATTTAGAATGGTATGTTTGGGACATAATCAGAATAGATTGACTGAAAAGGGTTAAATATGGGTTATAATTGTATGATTCAAGATCAACTTTTGATATGTTTTGAACATTTTATCTTATTTGAACATCTAATCTATCTGCTTGCTTTGATTTAGATAACAGAGTTGAAGGCATTTCAGTATGAACAAGAAAAAGAGTTTAGAACAAAGTTACAGAATCTCCAAAAATCACAGGCAGACTCTATAGAAAATCTTCAGGTAACACTCTCTCTCTCTCTCTCTCTCTCTCTCTCTCTCTCTCTCTCTCTCTCTCTCTCTCTCTCTCTCTCTCTCTCTCTCTCTCTCTCACACACACACACACACACACACACACACACACACATTTGTGGCTTGTACCTATAGATCACAGTGCACTTTATGCCTAGGTTTCACACCCTTTTAAGCAGATCCTAGTGTGAGAAAGTTTGTTGGTTCGCTTGCCAAAGATTGGTGGTTTTCTCTGGGCACTCCGGTTTTCTCCACATCCAAGAACCAATATAAGTGAAAAATTCTTGACTCGGGTGTGAAACATCATAACTTAAATGTTTCTCTCATATTGATATATATGAGCCAGCAAATCTTTGAAAGAAATAAAATCATGCTGCACATATTTATTCAAAATTAATGTTTTTGGTTTTTTATTCTTCTTACTTTCTTGCAGGTTAGAAACAGAGAGCTTATGAAACAAGTGGCAACATTGTCCAAAGGTAAAAAAGCTAGTCCCAACACATGAAAATATGACACAGGTTATTGAGGATCAAATCTAATTATTTTTAGTAGTTTTAAAATTGTATATATTAAAAAATGTTTATTATGTCAAGCCTTATATTTTAAGTTTCCATAGTAACATGAATGAAAATGGTTTTTGTTCTTGCCAAAAATTGTTTTGTAAAACATGGCAAACTTTTTAGCAGTCAGGGAATGCAATATTTATTAATGTTTTAAGATAAATCATTCATTTTCATATTAAGTTTGTGTTCTTAAATTTATCAATGTTTTAACCGAAAATCATTATTTTAATATGAAGTCTATATTCTGTAGTACAAACAGTCATAATTTTGTTCATTGTAATTAACTTGTTTAACATATATATGGTATCTGAATGTGTTATTTAGAATCTTGTGATTCATACTGTAACTTAAATGATTTCCCAGTTTGAAATTTTTAGCTTTTGCTAGAAATATGACTTTGGTGCCGGGCTCCAAATCAGAAGCTCTTTGATGAATAAGCTGTGTTTTGCTATTTTACTGACATGACATCTCTTGTTTGAAATAAAATGTCTGTCATCCTCCAAACACATATGAAATTTCCTAAATCTTCCATCAGTTTCTAAACATTGATCAACTGTCATAGCCATGGGGATTGCATTTGGATATTATACATTATACAGGTTTTTGGCAGGTTACATGGTTACATACCTACCATGGTCCATTTACCTTGTTGAGTTAAACGTTTTTCAAAATATTACTTTGAAGGTAAAATATGTGTCTAATGTTTAAGGAAAATTACTTTCATTTTCCTCTGATGATAAGTTGTCATTTGATATGATTGTTAATTACTTTGACCGTTCTTGCACCAGAGATCCCATATTTATCGATGGTCATGTGACACTACCTGCAGGTATTTAATGCTGATACATATAAAGGTGGCTGGCCATATTTGTTACATTTGTTAACATCAGTCTTATTATCTATTTACAGTTTAACTAATATGTCATTGTGCATTATAACACTTATCTTAGTATCTTATTTCAACAATTAATGCCGACAAATATTTGATGGAAAATAGATCTGACATATATAGGGGATAGGGACTGAAGGTTTTGCCATCTGGTAAGTGAGAGTAAGTGCAGTGTACTGGTATGTCATATTTTATCATTTGAAATGATATCTTGGAGCCAATAAAATTAGGAATATCATTTTTAATGTCTTGGGCAGGGACACTTCGTTAAAATTAAAAAAAGCTCATGATTTAAACATGATTATGCCTTGTTTGTCTAAATGCTAGCTTAATCTGTTCTTGATGTCAACTTAATTTCACACATTATTTGCACAAAAGTGTGTGCTAATATCCTCTGTTGAGGTCAATACTGAATGGCATTGGTCTAGTCAATACAGAATATTTATACAACCATCTCAGTTCACTTTATACAGACACCAGATCTACACAATACTTTTATTATCATAATTTACAGAAAAAATGTCAGATTAAAAACAAAGACATTCAATTTGACTGCATACCAGTACATGCACATTGTAAAAGGTAATTGGTTCATTTTTCCTACATTAATTACTGTTTATGACCATTTTATATCTATTTGATTTTTGTTACATGATTTTTTTATCAAATCCAATATAATTTCATTTATTTTTTAAAATTGGATTTTAAGTTCTTGTAGGTCACTTATTCTGTTATGTTTGGGTTGTGTTCGCTTGTAGTAAACACATCAAATATCAGATAGAAAATTATTTGCATAATCTTTCTAGAAAGAAGCAAACGGAACAAAAATATAAATAGACTTTTAATGAAATGGACAAGTCCTGCTCAAAATTTTAGTAAATTTAAATACTTGGTACATGTTAGGGAATTTATTTTACTCAGCAATTGATTGTGAATATTAATTTATTTATTGGATTGTTTTATAGAATAATATGTATAAATATAAATTTGTAAAGTATGTTTTTACAACAAATATTTTATATCATTTTTAAGGTGTATAATATGATTTTTATTTTTGTATACGTGTCTAAACCTTTACTACATTTTGCATTATAATGCTTTAAAATGATGCCATCAATAGGAGAATATTTTTGTAAAATAATAAGCAAAAGTCCCTTAAAAAAATGGTAAAGTACTTTGGACTTTTAAAGCTTGCATCAGACTGTTTTTCTTCTTATTATTTTTTTTTACAATGCTGGTATCTTTTTTACATCAAATTTGAATCATACCTTACCTTCAAGTTGGGGACAGCTAGATATATTATAATTTTTTTCTTTTCCCTCATATTATTTTGTCCTATTAAATGGGTTATGGCTTTAAAGTTTCTATCAGATTATTTTATTACTGTTTACATTTTTACAAGGTTGTAAAAATCAAGATTTTTGTCCAGCTTTTAATTTTTAGATACAATTACATGTTTGTATCATTAATTCTCTATTGTGTTGAAGAAGGGTTGCTGTTGAAGGTTTTATTTACATTAATTAATTCTTTTATTATTAAGGTTGGTTTAAGGTTTTGGTGCTAAGTTTTATCATTGATTTCAATTTATCTATAAATTACCTAAAAGGTACATACTACATACTCTGATTCAAAACTTTGTTGACTTCTGAGATAGGATGGGTTGGTTTTTTTTTTTTTTTTTTTGTTGTTTTTTTTTGTTTTTGTTTTTTTTTTTTTTTTTTTTGAAAAAAAATTTTCATATACAGATATTAGTAAGGTAAATGTATTTCATTTATTTTTTCTGTTTTTCATTGTAATTCAAAATAGTAATAGAAGTTGCTAAACAAGAACACACACACACACACACATTAACTTTTACCTGAAACTTTTACAAATACTGGTATCCATGTAAACTTTATAGTTTTTATCTTTAATATCGCCTTACCAAAACCCATTCTGTGAAAACCTTATTAAGAGCTTAAGCTATTTAAAAATTATAATTATTACAGTATTAGGTCAGGCAATAACATTATATACATATAATGATATACACATGTACCGATATCCAATGTTTTAATGATATTGTTCATTAAATTGATAATTGTTCAAAGGCTTTGTTCTATATGTGCAATAACAAAAAACAGAACCAGAAACATTTTCTTTCTTCATGTGTTGATGTGCATTGGAAGGAGATTAACATTTTCTTTTTTTTTTTTTTTTTTTGATGATAGAGAAGCACGTGTTAGTTTTTCATAAATCTTATCCTTTAGTCATTTAACTTAAAAATGAAAACAAAAATTCTATCCTATTTTTTATGTAACATTAATAGAAGGAACTAAATATGTGCACCTATAGAAGTGCTCAAACTATTAAAGTATCAAGAGAACCTGTATTACTGATGTTATAAAAATATTGTGTTTCTGTGAAGACATCAACATCTCTCTGGTATCATTTATATATACACCAACTTGCAAACTTGAAAGTATTGATCTGTCAAACATTAATCAAAATTAAATAGTGATGTACATGTATTTATAAATTTTGTATAAATTAGATTTTGTATATATATAAAACCCTTTCATCTATATGTAAAATGAAGAAAGGAACAGCCATACCATTGTAGTGTTGTGTAAGATGGAAGGAACAAAAATATATACATATACATGTATATAAGATGTCCAGGAGATTATAAACAAGGGATAGGTGGTGCAAAGTCTCATATCAACTGAAAAATGACCAATGATAACTTTTAACCATTTGTCCTTCTGGTACATAATTATTTATTTGACTTAAAAATGTTGAGTTCTTGGCTTTCACATAAGCAACTTATTTATTTTTGGATAAACACAGACATCTGAAATACATCAGTTTCTATCAGATTGTTCATCCTATATGGCCCATAAGAAATGTGTGGAAACTTTTTTTTAATGCTGATTGATTGTATTCATCAATAAAAATGCCACTTGATAATTCATTTTCTTGTCTTTTTAATAGCACAATATTAAATTATATAAAACAACCATGCCAAAATTTCCCCGATTTACAATGAATACCTCAATTATAATATTATACTGTGGACTCTGTTTAAATTGATCACTTACCAGACCATAGACAGTTCAGATCAGAATGATAAAGTTTTCACAAGTTAATAATATTACTATAAATGGTGTACTGGTATTATATAACATTAGTTCTATTTAAACAGGTCTTTGGTTTCCATATGTTTCAATTTTAACAGGTTCCACTGTGAATTAATATTTTTATAAGGAGATGTCTGTCTCTAAACAAGTTACATTTTTGTTTATGTGTTTATTAATATGTAATGTCATGTTTTATCAATAATATCCTTGTAGTTGTAGATTTTTTCATTCCTTAAAGCATTATTTCTCAAGTGTATTAAAGCTCCCATTCTTAAAAGGTCTCTCAAGAGAGAGAGAGAGAGAGAGAGAGAGAGAGAGAGAGTTGATTACCCATTGTAAGAGGCCAAGGGTTAAAGATGGAGAGGCAATTTTTTCTCTTTGTGAAGTTTGTTTTAACATCTTTATCCCTAACATTTTATACACTTAAAAAATAAATTCTATATTATAAAAGACAATCCCTTCAATAAGGTCACAATACTGTGTAAAACAGGGATAACTGTATTTATTTTTAAGTCATTTACATGTATAGGCCATAACATTGTTTTATGCTACAGAGTTTTACGACTTTGGAAAGTTAACTCTTACATCAGAGATGTATAGTATCAACAATTCAATATTATATTTAAAAGCAAATTTGTGATGGCTGATTTATTGGTTTTATTTTTTTTTTAATTGGGATCAAGAGTAATATTCCAGTTGATATAATATGTACATGTACTATCAGGGCTTCTATTTGACCCTTGACTTTCTGATTTAAATCGACTTTATCAAAATCTCAAGATATAAACATATAAATAAAACTTATTTATTCTGAAGGAATTAGGAATCAAACCTCAATTCATTAAACACTCTCAGGGGTCTAATAGAAGCTCTGTATAACTTTCCATAAGGTACCATATAAAAAAAGGTTCTTATTGATCATTTTGTATACCTAGTTTACATTAAATTCTAGTCTAAAGTATACAGCAAAATATTAGTTCTTTTAAATTGTTGCATTGATCTCAATCTTTCAACAGAGCAGAAAAATAAAATTTGAGCCCTTCGTCTCTTCTTGAAAAGCCATTTTTTTTCATATCTTAAAGCTTAAATGACTAGTTACTTAAAGATTATAAGTAAATATTTGCATACAAATTATACCACCAGATTATTTAGCCAATACACATATCATACAAAACATCACATAACAACATATTGATTATCACATTACCATATTAAATTTTGTACAACTGTTTGTGTAGTGTAGATGAAGAAGTAAATAAAGTGTATCAGATTTAGTTCAGTAGTTGTATTTTTCTTGCTTGTTTAGAATTTACACTGCTTTTCATTTTCATCTGCAGCATTTCTAATGGTGCCCTCCATCAACAGTTATACACAAGCTGCAGTATTTTAGATGCTGTCTTTTATGACAGATATTCCCGCAGCACTGATACTGTAGTTTGGATGGTGCCTTTTTTAGATAGCTATGTGTCATTTGCAGTATTTTCATATGACAGCTGCAGTATTTTTGGATGGTGCCTTTCATTGACAGATATGGACTATCTGCAGCATTTTGGATGTTGCTTAGTATCAACTGATATGGATCATCTGCTTAATTTTTTATGTCTTCTGGCAAGTATTTCCTGGCATTTGACAAAAATAAAAGTTGTTGGATCCTTTTGGTGTGACCTTGGGATCTGATGATCTTTTTCACGAAAAAAAACACTGCTTAAGCAGTGTCATTTGTACATTCCATAAGTATAAATTTCTGAATCATCAATGTTAGCTGTTGTCAATATAAGTGAAATAATTTTAACTGGGATGTAATGACTAGCTAAATTATCTAAATCAAATGAATGTACATGTACATTGAAAAGGTATTTGATAATCAAAGCATTACAATGTTCATCTTTATATATCCTGAATGAATCAGTTTGTGTGTACAAGAATCAGTTAAAGCTTCAGTATTGTAGAAATCTGGAGTTGTAGAACCTTGTTATGTCCTGAATCAACCAGCTGTTTTGTTTTGTTTTTTTTTTAAGATTTTTGAATTCTAGAACCTCTTTATGTCCTGTCAGTGAATCAATCAGTTTGATGGCATCATTTAAAGCTTCAGAATTATAGAGATCTAGAACCCTGATAAATACTATTAGTAGTATTACCATAGAACAATTGTTAAATAAATAAGTTTTATTATCAATGAACAGTATAACATAAAACAAAACTTGCACTTAAACTTACAAAAACTTAACTCCATTGATGTTATGAAGGAGCCAGCCACTAGTCCAATTTTAAAATTCTGAGCTAAATTTATAAAGTTGATAACTGGAAACAAATATGTCTATAAAGGGCAACTAAAGTAATTTGTAAAATCTAAATTACAGTGACAATCATACATTAGAGAGGTCTTTTAAAGACATCTTTAACAACATTTTCTATCATTAAGCTTTTTTATGTTTTATGGTGATATCCTAGATTAACATACTGGTATTCTTTACTGATAATAAAAAATAAAAAGGTGAAAGGAGAAACTGTTCTACTTATAATATTATATATAGTTTTTGTCCTTCTTCAGTACCTTAAGGAGTTGTGCTAGAATCTAATCATATTTCCTACTGACAATGACTTTTCTCTTTTAACTTGTTCAAATATATATTAATTAATTGGTGATATAACTGTTTTGCCACGACCATGAAGCTGTCCAACTTTTTCAAATGCATCAGGTATTTCTTCAAAAGGAAATACTTTATCAACTACAGGTTTAATCTGAAATATATGAGTAAAAAAATCAATTACATATAACCGAAATAGGTAAAGATAAAACCTGGAACAAGGAAGATAATTCTAAAAATATTTTCATTAATCCAACAAACGTTTGCATTATCTCCCTTGATATATCAAAATTTTTATACAAAAATATTAATTTCATGAAAAACTTTTATTAAATTTTGTCAAACATAAAACTCTTTTCGTTAGAAAAAATAAACACTATTTCAAAATAAGAAAAATGAATAATACTATACCTAGAGAGAAGAGAAATTTTTAAAATTTAAAACGAAATTTTAAATATGCAAAGTAGTTAACCAAGGTCTTTTTCCTAACCAATGCTTACTATATAAACCCAATACACACTTCGCAACTTTGTGCCTTAAACTAATGAGTAAGGAAAATAATGAGCCTGGGTAACTACAGGCTCCAGAGCGTAGTATCTCTGAAGAATTTCTGAGGAGGTACAGGTCGCCCTCAGGTGACCCGCCTACTTTAGCGGGATGCCTGTGTTGAAGTGATCTGCCTGATCCTCCATAATGCAAAACAATATCAATAACAATCACCACATTGAATTATAAGTATCTTTTGCAATTTTAGAATAACCCTGCTTTACAACACATTTCTCTTCCAAAATTTATAAATTTCACTGTTTAAAAATTATTTAAGCCATACCTGTCCATTGTCAACCATAGATGCTATTTTACTTAATGCTTTTCCATTAGGAATAAATATAGCCCAACTGTAATGATGACCAGTTCTCAGTCCCTATCAAAAATAAAACAAATTTATTTTTTTTATATTCAAGAATTGGAAACAAAAAAATTTTTTAATTATCTAGCAAAAAAGTAAATATAAATTTGGGTCAAATTTAATGAAACTTAGTGATAATCATGCCTGGGTGAAGGCCTTTCAGATTTGCACAAATGAAGGAGTTATGTCCCCTTGAGGCCCCAGAAAGGGAAAAATAGTGAAATCTTTAAAAATCTTCTCCTATGAACTTACAAGAGATGTAATTTAGATATCTCAGGAATAGCATTCTTAGGACACCTAGTTTCAAATTTGCCCAAATCGTAGCTGTGAGGCTCAAAATGGGCAAATAGCAAGGTACTTCAGCGGGAAATTACTAAAATTTGTATATTTGTGAATATATCTTGAAAACTATTAACTTTTTGTATCGGCATGTATGCTTGAATTTTGTAGGTATTTATATGACAATCATTTTGATATACGGTTCAAGTTCATATGTTTAAAGGTCAAGGTCATAGCTGCATAAGACAACTGAAATTGTTAATTATCTTGAAAACTATCTACTTTTTATAGGCATACATATTAGAATATTGTAGGTATTGATATGACGATGATTTTGAAATACAGTTTTAGGTCAAAGGGTCAAAGGTCAAGGTCATAGCTACATAAGACAACTGAAATTGTTAATTATCTTGAAAACTATTAACTTTTTGCATAGGCATGTATATTAGAATATTGTGGGTATTGAGATGTCGATCATTTTGATATATGGTTCAAGGTTATATGTTCAAAGGTCAAGGTCATATCAACATAGGAATACTAAAATTATTAATTATCTTGAAAGCTATTAATTATTATAATATTGTAGGTATTGACATGGCAATCATTTTGATATATGGTTCAAGGTCCTATGTTTGAAGGTCAAGGTCACAGCTGCAAAAGAAGACATAAACTGCTAATTATCTCGTAAACTATTAACTTTTGGTATAG
The DNA here is from genome assembly GCA_029721355.1 of Tegillarca granosa. NCBI lineage: Eukaryota > Metazoa > Mollusca > Bivalvia > Arcoida > Arcidae > Tegillarca > Tegillarca granosa. The sequence goes on along the minus strand of CM056596.1, from coordinate 10,490,315 downwards.
GCATGTATATTAGAATATTGTAGGTATTGACATGGAGATCATATATGGTTCAAGGTCATATATGTTCAAAGGTCAAGGACAAAGCTGCATAAGTATACTGAAATTTGTTAATGATTTGGAAATTATTCATTGCATTACAGTTACTTCATGCATATCATATAAGCTACTTATAAATAAAATGTGACTGGATATATTTCTGATTAAGTTTTGTGGCAGTTATTAACTTGAGAAAACTTGTAAAGTTTCTGTACGTAATATATTTTCTTTTGCACTTTGTAAACAATTTTGGACATATCCTCATGTGAGTGTTAAGGCCCATTGGCTTCTTGTTATTGTTTTGAATTTGTGTTAACATACCTGGAAATTTACATGTACATGTATGTATTACGGTACTATACATAATTATAATCTGTCAATGCACATGTATATTTGCATGTAAATATAAAATTCTCTGGAAATACTAGTGTGTATATTTATATGTAAATACATGCATAAATTATCTAGATTAAGTGTACCATTAATTTATCTGTATTTATGATATTAAATATCTGGATATACATGTAAATATAAATCATCTGGAAAACATGTATATATACTACTTAATATAAAATTATCTGTATTCATGATATGTGGAATTAAAAGTAAACTTAAAATACCTGGAAACATGCATGTGAAATATTCTGAAAATGCATGAAAATTTTTCTTTCAGTCACTAATATTTACAACAGCACCAACTTTCCGCCCATGAAAGCTATTTCTCAACATTATCGAAAATTTGATTCATACGGCTATGAAAACGTATGTTTGACCTTTTTGAACTGATCCAACAGTACCGCGTAATCACCAATACATTACGTCACAGACCCTTACACGACAAGTAAGTTCCCACACTTCTGGTGTATTTTCTAATTCTTCATTTTCAAACTATACTTTTAATTTAAATATGCAAATGTAGCTGTTAAATATTGTCAAGATTTAATCGTTTAATTCTGTCATTAAAACAACTGTATTCCATTTAACGGATAAGTTTTTTTTTTTTTCATCAATGGAAGTAGGCGGGGTCACCTGTCATCCCACTTATCAATGACGTCATCCCACTCATCAATGACGTCATCCTTTATGGCGATGCGATAGAAGGGTTCCACGATGCACTAAAACAAACGGAGGTAGTAAATTAACAAAAACGAAATGCAGTAATAGTTTTAAGTCGACATAGAAGATAAGATGTAAGAAATAAATTGTAAATATAAGAAATGACATTGTTTTGGGGGCACTTCATGCTAGTATGAAACTGGGTGTTCCGGTGCAAATTTTACATGAAGAGCAAAGCTCTTCATGCAATTTGTACCTGGAACACCCGGTTTCATACTAGCATGAAGTGCCCCCAAAACAATGTCATTTCTTAAAACATGTACATGTATCAGATGTTTACATACAAGTAAAATGTATGATTGATTCAACCAATTCTTTTATAACTGTAATGATTTAAATTTAGTGATTATAGATTAAACACTGAAACCTTTCAGTTACAGAGGCCATGATAAGGGCTCTATAAATACCAACCTCAAATACATATGAGGCAGCATCAACTCCTGTTTTTAATAACCCAAAAGGTACCCCTGATTCATCTAAATTTGACAGTAATGGGTGAACTATAGATATAAATTTGGAACTGCTCCATGGTCTGAGGTATTTATAAGAATATCCAGCTTTTCTTTTTCCAAGTGTATCATAAATAACATCAAATCTGAAAAAAAAATACATACCAATATATAACATGTATATCAAACTCTTGCTTAAAGTTTTACTTTGTTGCTCACTTTCCATAAAAATCATACTCTCTCTCTCTCTCTCTCTCTCTCTCTCTCTCTCTCTCTCTCTCTCTCTCTCTCTCTCTGTTTAATCTATGGTAGCTGGTATTTACAACATAAAATTATGTCAAATTTTTATTTTCTCTCACACTTTGTACTGTTTTGAAAGATTCAACTTAAACTTAGCTGTACATCTCTTTATGTGACAAGTGTGAATTTATAATTTCCAGCTATAAGATTATTCACAGTGATAAAGATGTCATCACAGATTGTAATGATTGTACCCAATAAAAATTTCAGGTTTCCCAGAATTTATTCCAACATCCAACACATTTGAGTTTAAAAAAAAAAACACATCCTATTAGCATGATTAAAACAAGCACAAGTACATACTGAAATCCCTGATTATAGAACTTAACAGTCTATTCTATATCTGTTGAGCTATGAAAGTGTAATTTACCCCTTAATCTTTCCCAGTTCCTCTTTCAGATCTTGTTTTGTGTAGTCCAGTACAACATCAGCACCCAGTGAGTATAACAGATCAACTGCATCAGTACTACATATAGCTGTAACTTCTGCATTCCAAGCTTTCATTAACTGTTAAAGAAACTACATTTGTCACAATTCTAACAACCCTGAATAAACATCCAAGAAAAAAGATATCTCTGATAAAAAAGGAATTCCACGGTTTTAAATGTCTCCCCTGGTTAGTTTTTGATCAAGCAGAAAATACATTACTTTAACATAAACTTTCACATTTTCAAATGCAGCTGCCACCGACACTGGAAAAGTAACACCTAATTCTTGCCTTAGGGCGATGCCAGGCTCGACAACCAGAAGCTTACTGTATATCATTTAAGTTATAAAGAAAATTCTGAGAAATGTTCGATGAACTAGTAACATATGGCTTGTAATGTTTGACTGGAGATGTTCCTCTTATGTACATGTTAAGATTTAGTAGATACATGTATTATGACTGTTACTGATACTCTTTAAAAATTGTGAAATGGATTCATTTATACTAATTTAAGATCTAATGAAGTATCTTAAGACAACCAATTCACTTCAACGCATCCTGCAAATTTAAGACATAAAATGTTCAGGATTCAAAATGCCATCAAAACGGCCACAACAAAGACTAAAGTCCACAGAACAAGGATTGTAAGTCTTGTAATGTAACTAGCAGAATTTGCTGTTAGACTACTTGTATAAGAATAATAGGCATGAAAGAAAAGATGCCAAATGATATCTCACCAAACAATCAGTTATTTTCTATAACTAACAGAAATGTCTGCCAATTCATGTCTGGGTGCAGAATCAAAGAATTCAAGCTATATCAAATGGTACAGTGTAAAATAAATGTCCAGAACTGGCCTCGGAGAGATAAATGCATAAATATAAGTCAATGTTTTACAGTAAATGGCAAACACATTCTACTACTGTTATAGAATAATTAGGGTGGATAATCAGATAAATATATGTTCATTCCATCAATCTTTTTATCTTACCTGAATGGCAAATGTACCTATTCCACCTGAACCACCATGAATCAGTATTCTACAACATAAGACATATGTTTATCTGTATATGTTTCTGAATAGAAAACATTAATCTACAACAAAACGGAATCTGTGATTGTAAGCAGGTACATGGTCTTAATGAATAAGTTATATCTTGATTGTTATGATTGTAAGCAGGTGGTCTTAATGAATAAGTTATATCTTGATTGTTATGATTGTAAGCAGGTGGTCTTAATGAATAAGTTAGATTGTTATGATTGTAAGCAGGTGGTCTTAATGAATAAGTTATATCTTGATTGTTATGATTGTAAGCAGGTGGTCTTAATGAATAAGTTATATCTTGATTGTTATGATTGTAAGCAGGTGGTCTTAATGAATAAGTTAGATTGTTATGATTGTAAGCAGGTGGTCTTAATGAATAAGTTATATCTTGATTGTTATGATTGTAAGCAGGTGGTCTTAATGAATAAGTTAGATTGTTATGATTGTAAGCAGGTGGTCTTAATGAATAAGTTATATCTTGATTGTTATGATTGTAAGCAGGTGGTCTTAATGAATAAGTTAGATTGTTATGATTGTAAGCAGGTGGTCTTAATGAATAAGTTATATCTTGATTGTTATGATTGTAAGCAGGTACATGGTCTTAATGAATAAGTTTTATCTTGATTGTTATGATTGTAAGCAGGTGGTCTTACTGAATAAGTTAGATTGTTATGATTGTAAGCAGGTGGTCTTAATGAATAAGTTAGGTTGTTATTATTGTAAGCAGGTGGTCTTAATGAATAAGTTAGATTGTTATTATTGTAAGCAGGTGGTCTTAATGGATAAGTTAGATTGTTATTACTGTAAGCAGGTGGTCTTAATGAATAAGTTAGATTGTTATGATTGTAAGCAGGTGGTCTTAATTAATAAGTTATATCTTGATTGTTATGATTGTAAGCAGGTGGTCTTAATGAATAAGTTATATCTTGATTGTTATGATTGTAAGCAGGTGGTCTTAATGAATAAGCTATATCTTGATTGTTATGATTGTAAGCAGGCAGGTGGTCTTAATGAATAAGTTATATCTTGATTGTTATGATTGTAAGCAGGTGGTCTTAATGAATAAGTTATATCTTGATTGTTATGATTGTAAGCAGGTGGTCTTAATGAATAAGTTAGATTGTTATGATTGTAAGCAGGTGGTCTTAATGAATAAGTTACATCTTGATTTTTATTATTGTAAGCAGGTGGTCTCAATGAATAAGTTATATCTTGATTGTTATGACTGTAAGCAGGTGGTCTTAATGAATAAGTTATATCTTGATTGTTATAATGATTAAAAGCAGGTGGTCTTAATGAATAAGTTAGGTTGTTATTATTGTAAGCAGGTGGTCTTAATGAATAAGTTAGATTGTTATTATTGTAAGCAGGTGGTCTTAATGAATAAGTTTGATTGTTATTTTATTTGATTACTGTATAATTACTATATGCATGTATAATTATTTATCAAATGACCTTTTTATTTACATAATAACAGGCAAATTTTTTTTAAATTACAATTATATTGTAAATTTTACAAATATATAATAGCCCATGTAATAATATCTAGAATTTCTTGAACATAATCAGATCCATCTGTCTATGGAGTTGTAGCATTGTGTTACCAAGGTGATGATAATTCATTGAAATATTATTTAACAAACCTGATAATATGTACAGTATATTAGGCAGTTACTTCTCTTAAGAAAAATCAAATTATTATAATTCTCACTGGACTAAATAATTTTTCAAGCCAGATTCAGTTTTGAAGTCTGGTTTGACCTAAGATGGACACTTAATTACTTACTTTTTTCGATTTAAATTTTTTAAGTACATCTGGACTTTTTTTTTTAATAAAATTTCATTAGACTTAATAATACAAAATCTGAAACTTTTTATTCTATGACTGTAACACACCTCTGAAGCATTGAATCATACCATACTTTGGGCTCAAACACCTTTTTAACAACTATTCTTTTTTACTTTAATTATCAAAAATTTTGATCATATATCTTTGAATATAGTTACTGTATACATATTGATCTATACACCACAGTTGAAACTAACATGTGCACAGAGATTTTTTATTAAGACACTTATACATTTGTCCTTTTGAAACAGGTTTTACTGTACATGTGTCGTGAATTCATACCAGAATTTATGGGAAAATTATGAATAAGTGATCTTTGACAGTAATTGCTTTAATGTGAGCTACATAAATGTTTACCAAGTCAAGAATATGTGTACTTTAGGTAACAAAGAGTTAACCCCCTTTAAAATATAAATCTTGTTTTAGAAATAGGTAGAATGATTGGTTGATAAAATTTTACTTTCCCCATAAAAGTCAGATATTAATATTATAAAGATTTAACTCAGAATGGCTAATAAGAAGTAAATATTATTATATTTTTTTAATTCTTAAAAACAAATAAAATTTTAATAGAAGTCACTATTTTTATAGAAGAACAAAATAATATATAACCATTAACTTAACAGTTTAACTAACCTCCCACTTACAACTAGTGGTTATAAATAGTACTATAACATTTCTTAAGGAGAAAGCTAGAGATACTAGCTGTAAACAGCCAAAAGATACAGGACAGAAATGGATTAGTTATGGATATTAACTCAATTCATAATTAAGATTAAAAAAGTCAGTCTTTTTGTGTGTGTGTGTGTGCATTAAGACAAAAACACAAATATGTAAAATTTTATTTAAATATACTTAAGTATAAATATAAACCAAATGGTTCAGACTTTAAACTCTGATTGAAAATATGGGTTTGTGACCCTACCAGACTCTACTCTTTGGTCTTCAACAAGAGTCACATTGCTCTGCTAAACTGAACAGCAGATATATACATGGAAATAAATGGTATGGGCGAAACACTTGAGAATAAGTAAACAACAGACTGGTTCCCTATCAGTTATGGGGTCATGAACTCTAAATATAAATCAGTTACCACAACATGTATAAATTCCATAATTAATCTTGGATTAGACTTTAAATTATGCAGTCAAAACTGCCTTTTAAAGGCCACCAAAGGGAACACATTAAAGAGGTCTTTGTGGGATGGTCTTCATACAATGGAAACTGTCCTTACAGAACACCACTAGGACTTAAGCTTTTGTTCAGATTAGGCAGGTTTTCAGTTTACAAACATTATTTTAACAAGCAATGTAAAGGACATGGAATAAAAACCATTTGTTCAGTTCTGATAGGTCCTCCTTTTACAAAAGATTCATTTTTTCACATGTTCCAAGTATACAGATTCAAAACATTGTTGAAGAACAAATGGAATTAAATTCATATAGAGGTAGTCTTGAAAGCAGGTTTCTACAATATATATTACATACACAGAATTTAAATAATGTTCAGTATGAACAAGAAACTTTAAATGTGTCAAAATGAAACACTAAATTACATATAAACAGTCATTTCTATTCTTTTTAATCATTTTTCCAGCTTGGCATGAAAGAGCTGCTATTAATAAACAAGAGGCCCATGGGCCTTAACGCTCACCTGAAAATATGTCCAATATTATTTGCAAAGTGCAATAGACAATATATTAAGTGCAAAAACTTTAAAAGTTTTCTCAAGTTAAGAACTCCCGAAAAACTTATAATAATCAGAAATAATTATCCACTCACTTTTCATTTATAAGTAGCTTATATATTATGCAGGAAGTAACTGTAGTGCAATAAATAATTTCCAAATCATTAATCAATTTCAGTATAATTATGCAGCTATGTCCTTGACCTTTGAACATATATGACCTCGAACTATATATGATTGTCATGTCAATACCTACAATATTCTAATATACATGCCTATGCATGAAAATAATAGCTTTCACGATAATTCACAATTTTAGTTTTCCTACGTTGATATGACCTTGAACATATAACCTTAAACCATATATCATGTCAATACCTACAATATTCTAATATACATGCCTATACAAAAAGTTAATAGTTTTCAAGATAATGAGCAATTTAAGTCTTTTTTTGCAGCTGTGACCTTGACCTTTTAAGATATAACCTTGTACCATATATCAAAATAACCATCCTGTCAATACATACAATATTCTAATATACATGCCTATACAAAAAGTTAATAGTTTTCAAGATAACTAGCAATTTAAGTCTTTTTTTGCAGCTACCTTGACCTTTCAACATATGACCTTGATCCATATATCAAAATGATCGTTGTCGCAATACCTACAATATTCTAATATACATGCCTATAAAAAAAGCTATTAGTTTTCAAAATAATTAGCAATTTAATCTTCTTTAGCAGATGTGACCTTGACCTTTCAACAAATGACCTTGTACCATATATCAAAATGATCGTTGTCGCAATACCTACAATATTCTAATATACATGCCTATACAAAGGTTTATAGTTTTCAGGATAATTAGCAATTTAAGTCTTCTTCTGCAGCTGTGACCTTGACCTTTCAACACATGACTTTGTACCATATATCAAAATGATCATTGTCGCAATACCTACAATATTCTAATATACATGCCTATACAAAAAGTTAATAGTTTTCAAGATAATTAGCAATTTAATTCATCCTCTGCAGCTGTGACCTTGACCTTTCAACATATGACTTTGTACCATATATCATAATGATCGTTGTCACATTACCTACAATATTCTAATATACATGCCTATACTAAAAGTTAATAGTTTTCAAGATAATTAGCAATTTAAGTCTTCTTCTGCAGCTGTGACCTTGACCTTTTAAGATATGACCTTGTACCATATATCAAATTAATCGTTGTCGCAATATCTACAATATTCTAATATACATGCCTATAAAAAAAGTTAATAATTTTCAAGATAATTAGCAATTTAAGTCTTCTTCTGCAGCTGTGACCTTGACCTTTTAAGATATGACCTTGTACCATATATCAAAATGATCGTTGTCGCAATACCTACAATATTGTAATATACATGCCTATACAGAAAGTTAATAGTTTTCAAGATAATTAGCAATTTTAGTATTCTTCTGCAGCTGTGACCTTGACCTTTCAACATATGACTTTGTACCATATATCAAAATGATCTTGGTCGCATTACCTACAATATTCTAATATACATGCCTATACTAAAAGTTAATAGTTTTAAAGATAATTAGCAATTTAAGTCTTCTTCAGCAGCTGTGACCTTGACCTTTTAAGATATGACCTTGATCCATATATCAAAATGATCCTTGTCGCAATACCTACAATATTGTAATATACATGTCTATACAAAAAGTTAATAGTTTTCAAGATAATTAGCAATTTAAGTCTTCTTCTGCAGCTGTGACCTTGACCTTTTAGATATGACTTTGTACCATATATCAAAATGATCGTTGTCGCAATACCTACAATATTGTAATATACATGCCTATACAAAAAGTTAATAGTTTTCAAGACAATTAGCAAGTTTAGTATTCCTCTGCAGCTGTGACCTTGACCTTTTAGATATGACTATGTACCATATATCAAAATGATCGTTGTCGCATTACTTACAATATTTTAATATACATGCCTATACTAAAAGTTAATAGTTGTCAAGATAATTAGCAATTTAAGTCTTCTTCTTCAGCGGTGACGTTGACCTTTCAACATATGACCTTGATCCATATATCAAAATGATCATTGTCGCAATATCTACAATATTCTAATATACATGCCTATAGAAAAAGTTAATAGTTTTCAAGCTAATTGGCAATTTAAGTCTTTTTTTTGCAGCTGTGACCTTGACTTTTCAACATATGACCTTGAACCATATATCAAAATGATCGTTGCCCCAATACCTACAATATTCTAATATACATGCCTGTAGAAAAGGTTAATAGTTTTCAAGATAATTAGCAATTTAAGTCTTCTTTTGCAGCTGTGACCTTGACATTTCAATTTATGACCTTGAAACATATATCAAAATGATCATCATGTCAATACCTACAATATTCCAACATACATGCCTATACAAAAAGTTAATAGTTTTCAAGATAATTAGCAATTTAAATCTTTCTCTGCAGCTGTGACCTTGACCTTTCAACATATGACCTTGTACCATATATCAAAGTGACTGTTTTCACAATACCTACAATATTTTATTATACATGCTTATACAAAAAGTTAATAGTTTTCAAGATATAGTGACAAATATATAATTTTTAGTAATTTCCCCACTCAGTGCCTTACAATTTCCCCATTTTGAGCCCCATGGCTACTATTTGTGCAAATCTTAAACTAGATGACCTAAGGATGTTACAAATGAAATAACTAAGGTATATCTCTTGTAGATTCAGAGGAGAAGATTTGTAAAGTTTTCACTATTTCCCCCCTTATGGGGCCCCAAGGGGACATAATTCCTTCAATTGTGCAAATTTGAAAGAGCTTCACCCAGGCATGATGGTTACCAAGTTTCATTTAATTTGGCCCAGTGGTTTTGGAGGAGAAGATAAAAATGTAAAAAGTTTACGCACGACGGACGACACACGACGGACAACGCACGACGGAAGAAGATGGATAGCAATAGCTCGTCTGAGCTTCAGCTCAGGTGAGCTAAGAACTCAGAAATTTTGTTTTCAGCATCAATTACAATTTTATTTAAGTATTAGTTTGATACTTTATTAAATAATTAATAAGTGGTAACTTAGTATTGAAACCAGAATATATGTTAATCATATTTTTCAGATTCTGTAATATGAACCATATATAGGATGACTACCATTTCATCTAAGTATGTGAGGAGCTTTAGTGGCCAAACAGTCAATAAACTTATAAAGAACACACTTACAGATCACATAACCTCTCACTCACTATGTTTGAATCCTTCTCAAGCAAATCCTAGTTTTCAAAAATTGTCAGTTTGCTTGATTTTTTTCTGGGCACTCTGGTTTCTTCCACCATCCCTGAGCTGACCGCCATGGATATAAGTGATATAATTTTGACTTGAGCCTTAACACTATTAATCCAATAAAATCCAACCATTAAAGTATGTCTTTTATATAAAGACATTAGGTTGTAATGTCAGTGCTAGATCTGAATCACTTACTTAAAAAACAAACATTGTTGTTATATCCATGGGAACATTGGTGCCACCTATTTACATGTACTCAACTTAAAATGTAACTCTGTCATGTTGACAATATTTTTTATTTACCTATATAATTGCTGCAACAAGCTTTGCTAATAAATATTATCATAATAACAGGTATTATTATGTACCTTTTATTATGCGTGTTACTTTCTGATAATTGACCAATTGTACACAAAGCTGACCATGTTGTTGTTGCAACATAAGGTAAAGAGGCTGCCTCTGTGTGAGATATTGTACTTGGTTTCTTTGAAATCTAAAACAAATACAATATACAAAATTGTATGAAATGTAATCAATATCAAATGGCAAACATTCTTGTAAATGTAGATTTTATAATGGAAATTGAAATTTAAAGAAACATTGTCTTTTTAAATAAAATTCCACGGAAAAATATAATATACAAATCTTATCTTTGATATTTTGAATGAATGGTTAAGACTATGCAATTAAAATTTAAGGACTGTGGGTTTAAGCCACAGCTAGACTTTATGGTAATCACTTCAGGAGGACATTTATAAATTTCACAATGCTGCAGACCATTCATCTATCAAATGAGTGTATATTGCAAATATACTAGGAGTTAACCTAAGACTGACTGACACTCCTTCTAAGAAAAATTATTTTACTCTCAGTCACTTTACGTCACAGAAGCCAAGATCGGTAATTACCTGATAAGTCTATAGGCTTTAAACATCCTTTCTACAATTCTAAAAATAAGCATTCATGGACCAAAGTCTTATACATGTACAATAATGGAAGTTATTTATGAGTTTACATGGGTATGACATAAGTTTGTGTTTTTTTATTTGATTCAGGTGAGCTGGCTAACAATAACCTTTTGACAGTTTAAAGTCAGTTTCATAAATGATGTGAGATTATTAACTTTGATGTTAGAAAATAAAGAAGAGAATATTTACCTCAGATTCAGAAGTTACAGTGAATTCTGCATGTGTACCCTGTCTGGCAGCAGATAATGCTCCCCATACCTACAATATTGGATTGAAAACATCTTTATGAAAAGGTATTCTATACCAAAGACATTTGTGTTTTTATCAATAAAATGAAGACCTATATTTGTATAATTATGACACTGATCAGAAACATTTAAATATGGACATTTTACAGGTCATTGATATCATACAATGTACATAATGTAAACTACTGTTAGTTACTTAAGTGACTTTAAATGAATAAGCAACCACAATATTTCTGTTGGAGGTCATTTTAGTAAATTTTTGCCAAAAAAAAACCAACTATAAAATAAAAAAGATGTTTGCTCACAAACACTGGTCTTATTAAGCATGATTATGTAGAAATAACAGCTTTTTTAAACTTTCTGACAAGTTTTAAAACAAACCATAGTTATGACTTTTTATCGAATTTCAGATTTATTCAACTTATTGTGATAAACAGTACAAGATATAAACATTTAACATATGTGTTGTATGTTCAATGGATTTTGTAAGAAAAAAAAATTGTTTAAGGATAATTTTAGCAATTATTTTGAAAATGCTAAATTAATCATAGCTCAAATAACCTTATTCCAAAATAACAAAGGGTGCAAATAAGGGTAAAAATATAGATGCTTTGCTCCATATCACAAGTATGTTTTGCATGCATACATATACAGTTAAACCTTCATAAAATGGTTATGTGCAACCAAAGAGAATCTGTTAAAATGGTAATTTATATAATAAATGCTACCCTACCTAAGTCAGTTATTATCTACAAGTGCTACTTTGTTGATTTTAAACCTTTAAATAAATCCAATATACATGATATACAATTTATAAGTAGCTGCTCTCTGACTTTCAAAACAACTGCCAAATTGGGAAGGTTGATATTTACAAGCCATAATCCATTGCATGCAATTTGATTTATTTGCAAAAAGTGAAAACAACAGAAATATGCATATGTGGTTAAATTAGTAGTTTAACCCCTTAATAAAAAATTAAGCAAACATAATCTATATAAAATTCTGTAAAAACCTGCAAATAAATCTTTCAAAAAAACAAACATTTCTAATGTGCAGGTAAAAATAAGATGCTTAAAAAGATTAAAATTGAAATTGATTTGTTTTTGCCTTTATCAACAGATTGTTTCTTTAAAAAAGATGGCTAATTAAGAAATATCTGAACTATTCATACTTCATCTCCTGGTTTAAATTTTTTGACATTTTGACCAGTTTCTACAACAATGCCAGAAAAATCACGTCCCAAAACTAGAGGAAATTCTGAGTTGTTTGCCATTAGATTTGGTCCTCTTCTCAGTGCATTTAAGGCCATCTTTCCATATCCACCTGTAATTTAAATTGTCTAAAAATTACATCCATCAAAATAATATAATGATTAACTAAAACTAACATTATAGCTAGCTATTAGCTTTAAATCAAACAAAATTCAGCATTAAAAATTTCAGTAAACAAATGTATTTGTTTTTATTCTTTTTTTAAATCTTTAACTTATTTAAATTTTGTGTTCTTATTTTATTTATAACATTGTGTTATTTATCTGGATGTTATTGTTTACACCAGCTCTATTTAAAGTTAAATTTTCTATGTTTTTGTAATTTGTGGTAATATGTTGTTAAAAAAAAGGTTGCCACATTACCTCTCATTCTAACATCTATATTATTAACACTAGCAGCAAGCACCTTCACTAAAATATCTGATGGACTTGTAATTTTTGGAATTCTAGCAGTGCTGGTTAAAGTTAGTTGTTCATTACCGCCATACTGATATATCTGCCATGCCTTCATTTTAGTTTGGATTTCAATATCACCACTCTTTTTCTCAGAACTGTACTTTCTCTTCCCTACATACTCAAACTTTGGTGATTGGTTGCTAAGACAACCACACAAACTGCAATGACCTCGACTTTTCTTAACTCTGATGAGCTGTTTGAAAGTATTAATTGTTTTCATCTTTAAACTAACTAACTGGAACAAATCTGAAAAGGAAAAAAATATCTTCAAATACTTGGTGTTTATATTTACTTACTGGATAACTTACTGGATACCAGTCCAAGGAAAGCTCAGAGCTTGTACTGAACAACCTTCATGTCTCTTAATGAGTTTTTGTAGCTTGCTGGGTGGCAATTTTATACAAAAAATCCAATACTTTTTTATTTTACTTGATTAAATACTCCTTCTATTGTCTGTACATTAAATCATAGCAATAAATTCTAGCCTACTATGCAATTACTTGTAAAAAAAATTTTTACCTATTACTTTAGGTTATTTACTAATTTCCTAGCCTTACTTTTGGAGAAAACTGTAAAATACAATAAATGACATGCTCCTAGAAATAATAGTTCTGCATAAAAAGTAGTGGAGTGGAGTAATGGTGATTTTTGCCCAAGCCAGATTCTTTTCACTTATAATTGAGACAGTCAGTGCAGAGATGATGGAGGAAAACAGAGTAGTAACCTTCAACAAGTGCACTGACAAACTTTCTAACTTCTGCACTAGTAGTAGATGAACCTAGGAACTAGTCTAATCCACTGCAATCTGTAAACGCATGCTTCAGTCACCACTATGCCACCAAGGCCCCTGCACAAAAAGGGGGACATTGTTACATAAAGCTTCACCAAAGAAGTTTATGGTTAACCCATTTAACTTCCATTTTATTATAATATTGAATGTTTATCTAAACATCTTGGATGATGAAACATAACTAGTACATTTGTCAAAGACTTTCCTTAAGTTATAGATACAGAGCATCATGCAGTTCTAGATTCCGTTAGATTTAGATGCAACACAGGCTTCATCACTCCCCCAGAGAATCCTAGCCTCATTTCCATTTTATTTTGAGCTTCAATAGCCAGTCGTTTATGTGCTGTTGTTTTTGTTCTTTTTATGTTTTTATTTGGCTAATTCAATGAATTATGAGACAGTTTACACTGGAATTACATGGTGTCCTAATCAGTGTAGGAAATACCAATGAAAACAAGACAAGGTTATGACATTAATATCGTAAGCTGAGATTTCAAAGAAATACGTACCTAAATTATCCTGGTATTAGAACTCAACAAATCACTAGGAACAGACTGTTGATGAGATAAAAACAAAGCTTTAACATCTGTTAAACCCCTCAGATTCTGAGTTACTGCATAATAACATTGGAGTTACCTCCCCATAATACCGGTAGCAAATGCGCTTTTACATTGACTTCCGGTGCCGAAAATTATGAACAACAAATGTTGCATTCAGGTAAATTTGCGTGTTGTTTGCGTTTCTTTTTTTAATTTTACATACTGTTATATACTGATATTTGTTACTTTTGTTTTTATAGTCGTCACATTTATGACGACACAAACTCGCATATTGTAAAACGATCTGAATATCTGATGAAAAGTAAAGGCATAAAAAGGGGGGGGGGGGGGGTTATCATAATTTTAAAAATGTAACACAACAAATTTACAAAATCTTGTCACACGATATCATACGAAATCAGTCAGTTAATAACTTTATTAACAATGGAAAAGCCGACTGTGTTAATTCACACTTAAATGTGTTCATTTCCCAAAGTGTCATAAACTGAAAATGAATATAACTTGTAGACTGTAGTAGCAGGCTTGTATTAATGTTTTTCCAAAACCTACACTATTAACTTTTAGAGGTTATGTTTTAACCCAGTGACTTTATTTATTTATTCAAAGACACTTGTAAATACTTATTTCAGTTCATGTGTCATATGCAAATGATAGGAATAATGGCAAAGCCTTTAACTGAGCAAAGCTTGTGCTTAATTTTCAAAGAAAATGCATTTGAATTGAGTTTGGTATTTTCACTTACTTGAGTGTAGTTGTAACTCAAATTGCTTGAGCATCTGGAATTGCAATGAAATATTTCTGCACACAGTAAAAAGATGCCATCATTGGGATTTCACATGTTGAAAAACACTTTTCTTTCATATTACATGTACAGTTAATTCAAGCTTGCTAGATATTACAGGTAAGAAATTAAGGAAAACTTTAAATACATGTTGCCCACATATCGCCAATTAAATTTTCATTGTCAAAGTAAAAAGCTTACAATTTTAGACTGATAAATACCAATTCAAACATTCCTTTGACAAATTTTATATCCAAGTCATATCTATACTAGAAACCATTAAGCCTTAGAAAGACAGTAAATGAGAAAATCTTACAGAAACACACTATTTTATATTTATACACCAAATCAAGCTCAGTTCTGTTATATTGCTTTTATGTAAGCAAAAGTAATTAATCTGTTTCAGGATGAATGACGGATAAAAAACATTTAAAAGATGCCACCAATAGATGGTCACATGATGCCCTCTGGGCCTCAGGGAGGGAACACCATACCTCTGGCCACATTAATAGATTACAGTATTCAGCGGACATATCATGAACTCAATGTCCTGTCAGAATTGTATGTATTACATGTAGTGTAAAAAGAAATAAAAAATAAATATGTAAACTAACATGTATAAATTATATTTTAAAAAATTTGTGTTATGTCTTACCCATTTCATGGGCATCAAAATAGAATTTTTTATCTTTTTTAATTTGCTCTATGCACAGACAAGTCAGTACTGATGTATATAAACTACCTACTTTACGGTAATAGATCTGTAAATGGTATTAAAATTGAAATGAATTTTTCTTGACATTATAGCAGAGTTTAATCATAAACTGAGACCTTTTGAGACATACATTATATTTTCATGATTATGTATAGATTTATGTAACATTCTTTTGTTAACATTACTGTTTTGTGTCACTTTAAGGTTCTAAATGTTTTGTTGACAAAAGGCATGTTGTCATATACCTAAAGCTAAGATCTTTAAAGAAGTTGGAATCTTTTTCTATTGATACTTGGGGACATTTATAACAGTACCTAGAGAGATAAGTGTTACATTGTACATTGTATTAGGAAATCAGAAATGTTGTGCAATGTAACAATTATAATTTCAGATTGCCAGTAGTAATAATGTAGACATGTAAACTCAAATTTTATTTATTACATTACAGGTTACCAAGAAAAACAGATATGGAAAGGTATGACCATCTTTGACTTCTTATATAACTATAATCTCTCTCTCTCTCTCTCTCTCTCTCTCTCTCTCTCTCTCTCTCTCTCTCTCTCTCTCTCTCTCTCTCTCTCTCTCTTTTCTCTCGCTCTCTCTTTTCTCTCTCTCTCTCTCTCTCTCTCTCTCTCTCTCTCTCTCTCTCTCTCTCTCTCTCTCTCTCTCTCTCTCTCTCTCTCTCTCTCTCTCTCTCTCTCTCTCTCTCTCTCTCTCTCTCTCTCTCTCTCTCTCTCTCTCTCTCTCTCTCTTTCTCTCTCTCTCTCTCTTTCTCTCTCTCTCTCAACCTCAGACTTTCAGACTTGCACACAACTCACGACTTCTCTATCATGTTATTTAATTGCTTGTTTTAATTTATTACAGAAAAATAGAAATAGTACAGTTTGCCAGCAGATCAAGACAATTATTCATTAGACTTCTGGCATTAGTAAAATGGGCAAGCAGTGCTACAAAAGTAGATAAATGTGGAGTATGTATCTTTATTTTAATATGCTGTAATTTTTTCAAAAATTAGTTATTTTATTGAAATGAAATCTTTCTTCTACAAAAATATGTTTTTATTGGACTGATAACTTCAGCTGTTCTATATCTTTAAAAAAAAAAAAGAAAAAAGCATGTTGTTTTGTTTGAATGAAATCTTTCCACAGCTCTCTCTCCCAGAATAAGTTTTTTTTTTTTCCTAAAATAAATTATTTTTTGGGCTGTTAAAGACCTCAATCTATAAAAAAGCATTAAAACATACATATTAAGTGCATTAACCAAAAAAAGTAATTGTGCAATTTCACTTATTAAAAAATTTGTTAGTAGCATGGAATACTATCTTGAGAAAATAAACACTTTATTGTGTATTTTCAAATTTTTGTCATATCTTTCCTAGAATGTAGGATGTAAAGAAATAATTATAAATAATTTTTGTAACTGTTAACAGGAGATATGTCAGTTTTTGGAGCAACAGTCCATGTGGTTTGTGGACACTGCAGACATGCTGGCAAGAATGGCAAGAGAGACCCTAGTCAATGCAAGGTATTATATTCATCAATATTTATATCAACTTTGTTTCTGTTTCTTGAAAATTTTAGTTTTTATTGTAATGAATCATTGTTCAAAAGAGAGTGTTTCTTTTCCTTCTATATTTTATCTTAAATGAATTAGATCTACCAGTCCAATGGTGAACTTATTAACACTTGTGTTGAACTAAAATGTATTCTGGCAGTAATTAAAAAATTAATAGAAATGACAGTTTTACTCAGTAATTACAGGTTATTTAATGGTACTCTGATAATCATCAATTGATGGTTCCCCAGAATAAAATATTATTTGGAAATTTATTTATTATGATACAAGGATAAAACTTTAATTTTCATTATTATCATTATTCAAATTTTTAAAATTTTATTTTAGACTTCCCAACTTCTCACTGCCATGTGCTATCGATGTTTTAACACTGGGTACATACCCCAGACTCCCAACATGTATCAGGGTAAGTATTTATTGTAATTACATCAGTTTTATCATTACCTAAAAAAATTTCATGTAAAGTGTTTATGGCATTGCCCTATAAGAAATCACTAATAAACAGAACAAACTTGTTTAGAAAATGAGATATGTAGAAACAATCTATACAAATTTAATAGTACAGAACATTTTGCTGGAAAAAATTATAATTCAGTTTTTAGTATTTTAGTCAATTTTACAAATTTGAAAATTTGTAAACCACATTGTCTCTAATTGTCTTGGGTTAAATTCATTTTGACAGATCCTAGTGTGTCAGTTCTGTTATGGAAAACTATTGGTTTTCTTTGTGATTCTATTGTTTTGTCAACCATTCCAAACTAGTCTTCTTGATATATTTATATCTTATATAACTTTGACCGAGACATAAAATACTTTTTCACCACCCTCAACTCATTGCAAAAGGATGACAAAGAAAAAATGTTTAACCACATAATGCCTTTTAAGTTTCCAACACTTAAATTATCATAGTTCTTTTGTAATTAAATAATTATTCTTTTTTAGGAGAAAATAGTTCCAGTAGATCCGATAACTGCAGCAGAGAAGGCTGATACTCTACATAAACTAACACAAGTTATACAATATAGACTGGTATCTACAGATCTACCACAACAAATGAGAAAACTCAGAGTGGGTAAGGAAAATTGTTTATTTAGAACTAACACAAGTGATATTTTAGATCTGTTTTGTGTATAGAGTAAATCTTCAGTTCATTGTTATCATTTGTTTAGTCAGATTTTGGCATTACAAGGTTCTTTGGTAATAAATTAAGGGAGATTATAATGAAAGATAATTTGGTGAGAAGTGATGTCGGTGAGTTTTTTTGAGGGGCATTATATGGTGTTTTACTGTACATGTTGTATATTAAATAAAGACAATCTGATTTTATATGTCCTTTTATAATTTCCATTTAATGTCAACGTAGAATGGATTTAAAAAAAAACTACCATAGTTTTCATATATCTTTTTCAGTGACAAAAGGAATTTGATTTATTAATATTTACCATAATTAAATTTAACTTGCCTTTATTTAGAAAAGTTCAGTACTATACTAATACTGCTTGTGCTAATGATATAATTACTCATCTTGTTTTTTATTATTCTGTCACTTTAAATATCTTTCAACTAATACAGTTGTATGTGCATATGAGCTGTCATGTTTAAAATTCCATTCATTGAATAAATATCTTGACTGGGACATTAAACACCATTACTCAACTCAGCTCATTGAATAAATACAGTAATGTATTATAGTTTTAAGGTTTGTTATTTCTTTTACAGAAAATGGAAGAGTAAAGTTTTTGGTGGAACATGAATTTGAGGTAATGCCATATAATAAAACTTACTGTGTGGCTATTTTGATTAAAAGCTATTCCTCTGCTAGAATGTTTTAATTTTATGTGAACATTTTATTGACACATTACCGTTCTTTTACTGTTATACTATACCTAATATTCTATTTGATACTTTTAGGTTACTTTGACATTAATGGGAGACAGTGCTGCTATTCCATGGAGATTATTAGATATTAATATATTAGTAGAGGACCCAGAAACTGGTGGTATGTTGTATCATACATGTATCATGTTATTTGTTTTATTTTTTTTTTTTTCCATAATATGTAAAAAAAAATCTAGGTTAACAAACTTTATGTGCTAAAACCAGGTTTAGCTTAAATTTGGGGATTATTCCAACAAAACCTGGTTTTGATTATCCTGGGGATAATCGCTGTCAAAAACATAAGTAAGATGGATATTTTTCAGTCTCTTTGTAATTTAAATTATTTAATATATTTTGTTGATAGATTGTTATAAATTGTTTATGTTTTATGTTCGTCAGGTTGACACACCTGTAATTTACAAGTTTATTGTCATTTTCCATACTGTTTGGTATGAACAAATGCGTGTATATAACTTGCTTTATTATTTTGGTTTAAAGTAAAGTAATACACATGTATTTTATATTTATTTTAGATGGGAAGTCACTGGTTCATTCTTTACAGGTAAAGTTTTATACAGTATGAAAGTTGAATATTTCTAATTAATAGTATAAAACTTACTTACTAATCAGCTCTTACTGTTGACATTGTTTTACTTGTTAAAAGCTGCATTAAGTTTTCCAAAGAAAAAATTAAAACGGTGCTAATCTAATTAATGATGTTCCTAATGAACAATGTTACATTTGGTTCAATGATAAAAGCTTGAATAAATACAGAAATTACAGTATTAACCCAGCAAGATACAGCATTTGGGATCTAATATTGGAACATAGTTACGTCATCAAAACCTGGGTCATTTAAACACAACTTTCAAAATGGTTAAATATGATAAATTAAACACAGAACTTCGTTGAATTTGTCATTTGTGACTTAGTAAACCATCTTAACGACCATTTCAAATACATCTGAATATTAATGAAGGACAATTAATGCAATCTGTCATGTTTCACCTCCGATTCTAGGGTTTTCCGTACATCCGTGCGCATGCTCCAAGCTCATAATTACCATCGTAAAACGCTGACCAACTGGTCAGAGGATTCCGTTTATTTACAGCCAAAAGAAATGAAATTTTAGAAAATGAATGTCACGGATCGTGGTTAGAGGATATCTATTTTTTTAAAAAATATATTTTTAGAAAATCAAAAAAAATTCAGAAAATTGAAAAACTTAATGCAGCTTTAAACAATTAACATACATGTAGAATTTACTGGTATGTTTGAGTTTGTTTTTTTTTTTCTCACTCAGTAACAAAATATCCTATTGACATTCAGTACTTTGCAAAAACTAATTTTTGTTAATTTTATTTAATTTAATCAATACATTATACTTCTCCAAGCTATGTATAAAAATAACATTTTCCTTTAGAGTGTTGTAAAGACTACTGCAGTTTTTATGATATCCACAAGTAGATATTGTTTTTCTGTTGCTACTAACCTCAGTATTTTTTGTAGTTTCTTTGTTAAGTTTATAGTTTTAACATATTATTGAATGCCTACTGCTATTTATTACAGGTTAATTTTATCCATCAGCTGGCACAGTCACGATTACTGGAGAATGATAAACCACTACATGATCTGTACAGAGTTTTACGTATCCTTAATGCAATGTTTCATTCATTCATTCATTGTACTATTTGAATTTGTTCATTTAATATGAGTAAAAAAGATGTACACAATATAATCATTCTTATTTCTTCATTAAGACATTGTCACCTTTCTTGTCATATTGCCTTGGCATTGGAATTACTAATTCCACAAAAGCAGATATAAATTTGAAGTTGAAATACTATTTACTTGGTTAGCCCATTCGTACCATACAGGAAGGTCATGAAATTAATTGTATTTGAAATAAAACATAATCTCGTCTGCTGTCTGATTTTCTTAACAAATTTGTTCAGATTCATTTTGCCAGTCTTTGCAGTTAGAAGTATTACATTCACAGGTATATAAATAATATTGTTTTAGTAAGTAATTGATAACTATAACTGTAAAACATAAAAAGGTTAAGTAGAATTATAGTTGTAATTGTATATATAATTTTTTTTCATACTGGTTACCACATGTTGTTTTATTATTCAGATTTTTCAGATTTTTATTTTTTTTTTATTTTTTATTTTTTTTTTTACAATATTATTGACTTTGGACTTGTTTAACATATAGAATATGGTCTTGTGTACCTTGGTGCCTATAGATTTTTATTTATATATGTAGACACAGAGACTAATTCGGGAGAGGATGGGTGACAGTATACGAGTAGAAGATTACACTGTTGGTAGATGTCTAGTTGTATCATATTGGAGGTAAACTTATTTTATTTTCTTTATAGTCAGTAGTTGGAAGTTGTCTTGTGTTTCAATTAGACAAATGTATAACTTATTGTGACAAAAATGTTTAATTGGCAATAACACATCCAAACACATCACATACATATTTATATATTTTAAACTTTGCTTTGCAATGATTAATGTTATGTCAAATATTTTATTACCGTAGATTTTCAATTATTTTGCAGAATTTGAACAGTAGTAGTTGCATAAAATTTTTCTAGAACATTTTTTATCTTAATTCACTTTGTATTATTCCATGAATTTTTTTTTCAGGGATCAGTTAAAAAAAGAAAAAGTTCAAGAACCTGTTGGTAAGTGTAGTGATATTTAAAAATCAATAAGCTGTGACCAGTCTGAATCAGTAGTAACCACATTACACAATATTGTAAGGCTTATTTGGATTATATTCCCTATTGAAATATAATCATGGCCGATTCCATGTTTCCAAGATGGACGTCAAAAACAAAAATCACTGACGATGTTATTAAAATTCAATAAATGGATTCATTATTATTATTTCTATTATACTTTTGTACTAAATAGTATGATAAACATCAAATCTTAAGTTAAAACATAATATTAACATAGAAAATAAATACGTCAGTGATCAATATAAAAGGTACGCAGCATGTCCAGTGTGCTCAGAGATAACTAATGATTCTAAATATTTATACTGATTACTAAAATCCGCACCTTGCTTTTTATAATGAATCTAAATAAACACTATTGATCTTCTTAAAATTCACGTCTGTGTAGAATAATGGTCAGAAGTTATCTGCCATGTTTGAACGCTGCGCGCCTTTTATACTGTTATGACGTATGCTGTCATGTGACCAAACTAACCAATCATACGCCTATGTGGCAACTCTCATCCAATGAAATGCTTGTACGGCGCCTCTCACTCTCCGTACAAAATCCTCTCAATCCGCTCCGTCGTACAACTCTCGCACAACACATAGAAAATGGGAAATTAAACATGTTAAAATATAATAATTCAATTGTGAGGAATATTACTTTACAAATATACAATAAGAACTACAACAATTTAATGACAGAATGCATTAAAATGGTTATGGTAAGTAGAAATTAATAATAAAGTGGGCTGAGGCGAGGTGGGACATCCAAGATGGAGCAACAGCAAGTAACATTTTTACTATTTTACTACAATTAACAGGTCTGGAGCTACTAATTAGTTATAAAACAACATAAAATATATGAATAATGTGAGTTTGTCAAAATATGAGCTTTGAAGTGATGTAAAATTGCTAAAATACTAAATACGAAACTAAAAACATAGCTTCGCACGGCAAGTTGCAAACTTGTAAACATGAATAGTCGGTGCAAAACAGACCTCAAAAATGATATAAATATCATGTTAATGAGTACATATTGTTAAGATTATGAAACAAGTAAGTTCAGATATACAATTAAATGTGTTCCATACATCTACATTTAATTTACAAGGAATTAATTATTCAATAACATGAAAAACGGCAGTGGCACCATGCCATGTCTACCTTCAAAAGCATGTAAACTGGCAGTTGACAATTTATCATTTCAATCATTAGCGTGAATAGACATTTATTAAACATTTGCGAACACATAATAAGAGAAAATTTGACTATATTATAAATACAATAAGAAAAGAATGGTTCAACTACTCAACATCGCTTTCACGCCCTGACATCCACAACAGATACACACACTGTTGGCCACATGACAAATAAAATTTAAATTAAGACATTTAAATTATATAATGTCACTTGCAAGAACCTGTTGGTAAGTGTAGTGATATTTAAAAATCAATAAGCTGTGACCAGTCTGAATCAGTAATAACCACATTACACAATATCTAATTAAAACTCTTATTTGACATAACTGACTATGATATTTGTGTTCTGACATCAAATTGCTGGTAAACATTTTTATATCTATGCATAAAACCTTCTATATGTATAGGCTAGTGTAAAAAAGGAAAATCTTGTTAATTTTTTCCTGAGATCTTCTTTACCTTATTGATGGTGTTAACTATTAGAGGAATTAATTGTAGATTAAAATTGAATACATGTATATATAGTAGATAATTTTATAAATATCTATAATGCATGGGAAATTTGTATTCATTGGCATTTGGAATGTAGTGCACAATGCATTTATATCTAAGCAGTCTTGTTTTAAATTCTGGTTTTAAAGTTTAACACAACTGTTTGGTCTCCATTTCCAAACTTTTCAACTTTTTGATTAAAAATTTTACAGATCATAATTTTTTTTTTTTTCAAATCTTAGTCTTGCTTAATGTAGACAAGACAAGATAAGATATTTATCTACAAGTGCATAGTCAGCAGTTTTGACAGATTACAGAGATTTCAGTATAATTTAAAACTACTTATTAAGCAAGCGACTATGATATCAGAGCCATTTTTTTGGTGAAGGCTGAAAAACTAAAAACTAAGAAGTACATGTAATTATTATTGATTTGATAAACAGTCAACAATGAGCTATGAAAATCACAGGTTTATTGGACAGGATATTAAAACATAGTCCCCAGTTATTTAATAAAATAAGCACTTATTGTACTTGATTTCAACACATCTTAAAACTTGAATTTATCATTTCAACCTTTTGTTTAGTAAAATTTTGGCATTATAAAGGTTTTAGCAATAAATGAATAAGTTTTGTGAAAAAAGAAACCTTTGGCAACAAGAGAGGTTGGTAAAGATATTCAGGGACAACTTAACAAAATTATAATATGTTTTATATAATTCATTCCATTTAACCTATAGCTATTGATACTAGGTATATTAAAAATACTGTTGATTAGAACTTTAAACCCATTAAAATGAAAATTTTGTCAGAAGTGTTGGATATTATGACGTGAATTAACAACAGTTGTAAAGCCACAGATAATTTGCTAATTCCAAAATAAAATCTGATATGTCTAAATAATAAATTAGGCCAAGTCATAGCTGTTTGTTATAATATTTTTTTATTATGAACTCATTATCTTTGTTTCAGTTTACAAGTTAAAAGTACATGTCTGTGAAGAGGATGGAGGTAAACCATTACAGATAAATCATTCCCCAGTCATGGCTGCTGAGGAGAGTACCAGGGTAGGATTAGCTATAAAGGTAAATGTCACATGACTTATTTATCAGTGTTCAAAAATAAACAATTAAAATTACTGCACATTTGTATTCAATTTCCCGAGTTGGAATCACAGTGTAGTGGTCATTCTTGATTTTATGATCTCCTGCACCATTCCAGAACTGCCTATGATAGAACAGATTTTGATTTGAGAAACCAAAAAATGGTGATGCATATAGGAGTGTAATAAGAAAAGAAATTTCTTTTTATATATACAGTAAAACTTCAATCGCTCGAACGTCGTTGCCTCGAATACCCCGGATAACTAGAAGTCATCTGTTGGTCCCGACCAATTTCCTATTAAATCCTATGTAAATAAACCTCGATGGCTCGAACTTCGTTAACTCGAATACCCCCGCTCACTCGAACAATAAATATTTTAAAAAGTATAAAGTTTGTGAAAATTGAACTTCTTTCGCTCAAATACAGTTTGTGTCAGAAGGACATGTGGTCCTGGTCATTGTAAACAAAACACAAGCTGAAGCCATATTACAGTTTCATCAAATGTAATAGAGTGGAACGAAATGATTAATCTTGACAGTTACCCAAAATCAATTAATTATCAATTAACCTACTTAGAGCGTATCAATATGCTCATTTCTTTCATCTCTTAATCCGATAACGACACGCGGAAGTGTTTGATCGCTATTTTTAAAAACCTCAGTCCCTCCTGCCTTACGATTGCACTTCAGGATTCTGTAATTTACATGCACTTGGAATATGTATAGCATTGTGTATTATCGTTATTTCCTGTGATTAAAACTACCGGTAAAAACGGTGTTTTGTATTGTTTTTTGTTAAGTATTACATGTGCAACAAAGAATAAAGTTAGTTTATTTTGTATCATCACCTGTTGAAATTAAAATAAAGTGCCATATTCTAACCCTGTAGCCATATAACATCATACTGCAGATTGCAGGTCAACATGTAATTTGAAATGAATTTTGTATTTTTAATTTGGACATTTTATTTTTTTATTTTTTTTAAAAAAATTCGTAATAATAATCTAATCGGACTTTCCATTATTTGACCTTTTAGTTTATTTACATGTAAAGATTGTTTAACGGTCGGTGAGAACGTGAACCTCCAATCATATCTCGATGTTCGATCGCTCGAACCCCCCGATGGCTCGAATATTTAGCTATCGAAGTTCTACTGTACTTCACTTTGGTTTAACAGTTAAAATTGTGATAGATAATTTTTAAAAAAAATTAATACACTCTGCTTCCATCTTTTTGTAAATTTTTGAAATATGAATTCTGTTTTTAAAAATCTACAAACTTATAATACCAAAACTTTGATGTCTATTTTAGAGTAATCATTTATCAATAGAACGGCTACTGATGCAGACAATAGAAGTCAGAACCCATGCCAAATTAAAGGTAATATTTCTTCTTATGATAATGGTTATTAAAAAGCATTTTGTTACTTGCTTTTTTAAAATACTAAAATATGTGTATCTATTTGTAATAGATAGGCACAAGTACAAACTAACTGTTTAGTAAGTTTTGACTGATGTATCTTTTACAAGAAAAGAGCACAAAGAAAGTGAACGCATACACCATAAATTCAAAACTAGCTTTATACACAGAGAAGAAGAGAGTAAGAAGGATAGCATTGAAGTTTTTTTTAGTGATATCTGTCTTCTTTTTCATTGTCTAGATGAATTTTTAATGAAAACTTGATGCACATGACTTTCAAATCCTATGTTAGTTGCGAATACAGATTTATAGAATTTTCTAAAAAAGAAATACATTTTTTACTCTCTACTTCAGAAATTTGGATTTAAAACTTCTCTTTCTTTAATAGGTCTGTTATTTATATTATTTATGTTTCAGGATCTTTCAAAAGATTTACAGAAATATGTAGATGGAAAATGTGAGTAAATACTTAATAGTAAATGTTTAATGGCTTAATGACATGTTTTAAAGTATGTCACAAGCCATACTGACACATCAGCCTTGTGCTTGTATCTTTTTCATGATGTAATTGACCAAAAGTAACAGGTAATCACTCAGATCAGTCAAACTGTCACAATGAATAACCCTAGCATTTCTGCATATAAACCATTTTTTAATCAGCTGGTTGTGAACTGTCACATTGTTACATGTTTTGGGATGTACCACACTGCCACAGTGAACTCGTGTCACATGTTTTGGGATGTACCACACTGCCACAGTGAACTCTTGTCACATGTTTTGGGATGTACCACACTGCCACAGTGAACTCTTGTCACATGTTTTGGGATGTACCACACTGCCACAGTGAACTCTTGTCACATGTTTTGGGATGTACCACACTGCCACAGTGAACTCTTGTCACATGTTTTGGGATGTACCACACTGCCACAGTGAACTCTTGTCACATGTTTTGGGATGTACCACACTGCCACAGTGAACTCTTGTCACATGTTTTGGGATGTACCACACTGCCACAGTGAACTCTTGTCACATGTTTTGGGAATGTACCACACTGCCACAGTGAACTCTTGTCACATGTTTTGGGATGTACCACACTGCCACAGTGAACTCTTGTCACATGTTTTGGGATGTACCACACTGCCACAGTGAACTCTTGTCACATGTTTTGGGATGTACCACACTGCCACAGTGAACTCTTGTCACATGTTTTGGGATGTACCACACTGCCACAGTGAACTCTTGTCACATGTTTTGGGATGTACCACACTGCCACAGTGAACTCTTGTCACATGTTTTGGGATGTACCACACTGCCACAGTGAACTCTTGTCACATGTTTTGGGATGTACCACACTGCCACAGTGAACTCTTGTCACATGTTTTGGGATGTACCACACTGCCACAGTGAACTCTTGTCACATGTTTTGGGATGTACCACACTGCCACAGTGAACTCTTGTCACATGTTTTGGGATGTACCAAACTGCCACAGTGAACTCTTGTCACATGTTTGGAATGTACACCTGCACGTGAACTCTTGTCACATGTTTTGGGATGTACCACACTGCCACAGTGAACTCTTGTCACATGTTTTGGGATGTACCACACTGCCACAGTGAACTCTTGTCACATGTTTTGGGATGTACCACACTGCCATAGTGAACTCTTGTCACATGTTTTGGGATGTACCACACTGCCACAGTGAACTCTTGTCACATGTTTTGGGATGTACCACACTGCCACAGTGAACTCTTGTCACATGTTTTGGAATGTACCACACTGCCACAGTGAACTCTTGTCACATGTTTTGGGATGTACCACACTGCCACAGTGAACTCTTGTCACATGTTTTGGGATGTACCACACTGCCACAGTGAACTCTTGTCACATGTTTTGGGATGTACCACACTGCCACAGTGAACTCTTGTCACATGTTTTGGATGTACCACACTGCCACAGTGAACTCTTGTCACATGTTTTGGGATGTACCATACTGCCACAGTGAACTCTTGTCACATGTTTTGGGATGTACCACACTGCCACAGTGAACTCTTGTCACATGTTTTGGGATGTACCACACTGCCACAGTGAACTCTTGTCACATGTTTTGGGATGTACCATACTGCCACAGTGAACTCTTGTCACATGTTTTGGAATGTACCACACTGCCACACTGAACTCTAACCTAAAACCTTAAAGTCCATTGCCTTTAAGATAGCATATTTTTGAAGTAAAATTTAATGCCCTCAGTAATTATTCTCATATTAATATGTTGATAAATTTGAACAGTATATTGTGATACATTAGTCATTTTGACTTAAAAAGTTTTGTCTATTTTCAGATTCAGTTTTAATTTGATTAATTATAAAATCTTAAATATGAATTGAGGTATTTAATTTAATTTTCAGGTGAATTGAGGGATCTTCCAATTGCATTACAAGTTCCTATATTGAACCCCAGTATGGATTCTGAACAACTAAGAATAATGGTTGACTCACAGAGAGGCACCTTGAGGGCACACATCCCAGTTTCTACAGGTCAGTAAGCATACATCTGTATACTAGTATTATTTGTAGGATTATTTCATTTTACTTGACGTGGATTTTATAGTCTTTATTTCAACATAATACCAATTTTATTTTTTTTTTTAAATTTTATAGACTTCTATGTTTTTCTGCGCTTTGGTTTAGTTTCATCAATTTCTTTTACTATTCAAGATATTTAATTTCAATTTGTATGTCTAGTATATATATATATATATATATATATATATATATATATATATATATCTTGTGTTGTGTATGAGACTTGATGAATTTTGAAATTTATGCATTTATTTCATTGGTTCTAAAAACTGGCAAGATATTTTGAAACATTTCATACTTTTGCATACAAGATATTTATTCTGAAAGTTAACAATTTTCGACCTTTGAAGCTGAACATTACATTAGCTGATCAGACTCATTCCAAAATAAAACCATGATGGCTGTTTTAAGAAAGTTTTAATGAAGTTACTTCTATTGCCATTTTAACTAAAACTTGAAATAAAACCTACATGTGCATGTTTTTATTCATTTTAATTGGATAAAAAGTAATGACAGTTTTCCTAACTGATTTGTGTCAGTTAACATTTTCCTATAATTGTTATAATTACTGATCTTTTAAAATCTGATAGATCTACAAGTTAGACAGGATATTGAAGAATGTCTTAACATTGAACAAAAAGGATTACACAAACATATAGTGAACTTAAGGTAAGTCTTGTTGGAATACACAAATATTTATACATGTGTACATATGTAACTGTTTATATATAGAGAGAGAGAGAGAGAGAGAGAGAGAGAGAGAGAGAGAGAGAAGTAAAATGCATCTTCATATTAAACTTATTAAACATAAATCTAAATCTGATACATATTTGTTTCTGATATATATTATGTTAATTTTCATAAATGTAATTTTACCATTAATTTACAATGTTATAGAGAATCAAATCGTAATTACAATTTCATGCAGAACTTTTTATTCAAACAAATTGAAGTGTTTAGAAACCACTAAAAAACAAATTAAAGTTTCACTAAAAAATGAAAATCATCAGCATTATATTCTTGAAACAAAATACCATAGATTTTAGATTAAAAAACCTGCACATAAGATACATGTACATTTGAAAATACATATATACTGAAAATAAGCATAAATGAAGAAAGTGTCCCTATTTATTAAGATATAATTATTTTATTAATCAATTTAACTTATTGTAGTTGCTATGCAAATTTTTTCTATTGAACATATGTCTTACTTATTTTATTTTAGGTTGCACTTATGTCTCCTTAGATGTGAGAAATCAGCACAGTATTTACCGACATCTTGTCAGCGCCATCTACCATTAGTCAACATTGCTAATCACCCACTGGAGAAACTCACAAAACATCAATTATTTATTAGAATACCAAAACAGTCCTGTCATTACTTGGTGATTATATTTTGTTTATATTATTCCCTGTAGTTTTATATTTGATTTGTTGTTTTGGTGGTTCTTTTGGTAAGATTCAGTTTTCACTTGTTTTGTTCATATCATATTGCACTACTTGTAGTTAACTATGTTAACAATTTTATTGCAAGGAATTGTTTAAATTTTGAAAATGCACAATTATTAAGATCAGGGCATAAGAAATATAGACAGAAACCTTAATCAACTGAGATGTAGCCAAATAAAACTTTCCTAAGTTGGGATAACTGCTACATGAAGTTTATAGTCTGTCCAAGTCTATACAAGCTTCAGATCAGTGCTTATCCAAGTCAGTGACCTAAAGTGGACAAGAGGACAATACCTCCTCTTGTTGTTAGGCCATCATTCAATGCAAGGTCAATCCTAGCATATTTCCCTGGTACCTATTTTTTAGCAGCTGGATGGGCCTTAGCTGTGTGAAATCTGTTGTCTTTCTTAAGGATATTCTTTGCAGCACCCTTCTGGTTCACACTCCTTAACCACTCAACCAGATGTCTTTATCATATTCATTGGTACAATGACACCATATTGCACACATTTTAAAGATTTGGAGTCTTATTTACAGGTTGTTGAGTTGGATGAAAAGAAGAATAAGGATGTTGATTATAGATACTACATACTAGAGACGACTCCATGTACAGCTGATGGTACTGAAGATTTTATAGCTGAAGATGTGGGTGCTAAACTGTATCTAAAGGCTGGAAGACTGATACCCATAGATTCCTTCTCATTTACACATGGACCTTATACAAGAGTATTTGGTTAGAGGCTTTTTAATTGTTTATGGTTAACTGATTTTTTTTTTTTCTTTTTACTGTATTTGTCAGATGCCTCTGTGGCAGAATGGTGCTGGCTTATTAAAAACAGCACCTGTTACTGTTTCAGTTCGAAGGGTGGTGGTTTTTCAAGGGTAACAAGCTAATCTGGTTACATTCCAAAGCGGATCACTTGCTATTGATAAAAGAATCTTGACTTAGGCATATGTCATTTTTACAAGAAATATCAACTCACAAAATTCCATACTTTATGGAAATTTTGGTTTTGTATAAATAATACAGGTTATTAAGTGGTATATGGATACCGATACACTCCATTTAAGGATTGAACTTTGATTGTACTGAATTTATTGGGTGATAACTTCAGTTGGTCACGCGCAAATTAAATGAATGGCAAAGCCATTCATGAAAAATTTGCGCGTGACCAACTGAAGTTATAACCCAATAAATTCAGTACAATCAAAGTTCAATCCTTATATTTACAATCTTTTAAAATTTCTACGATAAAGAACGAGGTTATCATGAATGCATTACATGGGATTTCAAGCTTGGCTGGCCGCTTGTCAGTAAGCCCCGCCCACTTGTCAACATCAAAAGAAACAAACGAGTGCAATCGTGTAACGTTTTATTATTTTACGTTTTCACCGAAAAGTTACATCTTCACGTAACACAGCTTGGTCCTTTCCATTTATCACTAAATTTTAATTAATTTCTGAAAAAATTGATATCCGATTGATAAACTAGCGATTTCGGAACTTGAAAACGCAAAAAAAAAAAAAAACAAAACAAAACAAACAAACATAGCGATCAGCTGATCGCCACTGCAAGGTTTTGTTTGTAAACAATGTTGTACTAGAATTTTTTTGACGTTTTCATACGTCATTGATACAGGTCCTGATGTCATAGGTTATGGTCGCACGTGCCCAACCAAAGTTATTGGGAAATAACTTCAGTTGCTCTCAAAGGGTTTACTGAAGAGAATTCAGTACGATTGTAAATATTTCTAATTGAAATTTAAATTCTGCTGTTTGAGTATATAAGAACTTCAATATCTCTAACATCATGATTTGAATTTTGTATTGTGTGTTTTATTTCTGAAAGACTTAAATTTTACTTTTTTTTCAGATGAAGAAGAAGAAACTGAATTACAAACTCTCAGGAGAAAAAGGAAGGTAAAATATTATTTCTCATTTAATGTGGAAGTCAAAGCAACCTAAAACTTTTCAGCCCAGTGTTCTATCTTCTTTTTTTCTAGTATTTTTTTTCTATTTTTATCAAAGTCAGCTTCATTGAAGAAAGGTAAAATTTCATTAATATTTGTCAGTTCAGGTTGAAAAAATGTCTTTAATGTAACAAAATAGTTTACATTTCTGAAGTGCAAGGTAACATCAAGTAAACATCATCATTCATCATCATCATCATTACTATCCTGTTTAGATTATCCAGATCTTTGATTATTACTTTTACAATAGTGAGGCCTGGCTGTGTAGTGAAGGATGAAGTCTACCCGTCCATGCTTGGTGATCTGGTGGGTTTTATCTTCCATTCTTAGAGACTTAAAGTCCTGTTTCACTAGGTCAGTTTTGGTCTACCTAGAGCCTGTTGACCAGTGGCAGTCAGTGTATGGATCCTAAAATAAACATGAAAAAAAAAATCTTCTTGATAGGTAAATGTAAATGTATACATACTTACTGGAGAAACTTTATCCAAGTGGTCACTGACTTATGAATTTTGAGTTCAAGCCCAAGCTAGGCTGCAAGGTATTTCCTCAGCAAAACAAGTCATTTTACATTGCACTAGTCTACACAGCTGCTAAATGAATGAGTATCAGTAGATATGCTGACCTTACAAAGACATATATCCCATTCAGATAAGACTATAGGGTATACCTAACATACATACATACTGGTGTTTACAAATTGGTCTGTATGTGTGTGACAGGAACAGAGACCTTTAATTATTCTTTGTATTAGTTAATAATAGTTTGAATGAAGGATATCATTCCTTTTACATCTTCTACAATAAACAAGTATTAAAATGATGTTGATATTTACATGTAAATAACAAATCATTTTTTCTGTTTCAGATTTTACTAGGTCAGTTGGATGAGCCAAAGTCCAAAAAGACAAAAGGTTCAGCTTATTTTATCCCAGAACTGACTTATATTCTGGCTAGTTGTGAAGAAAGAATACCCTTTGTAACTCTAGGCTCTGAGGTATGTTACTACTGTACACAGATTTTATTTTTGAGTAATTTTAATATGCAATCAGTCATCACAAGTTTTTTCTAAAGTCTTTATTTTTGTGTAGGTTTATCAATTGTTATCTAATTTATGTTTTATTTTCAACATTTGTCAATCTTACCTATTGTTTTTGTACATGTACATTTACCTGGAAACTGCATTCATAAAAATCAAGCCCACAGTCCAGCATTCTGTATATATAGGAAGTCTACCTGCTGAAGTAAAATTTTGAAAATTCTCTTTTGTTTTTGTATAAAAATTGAAATTTGAGCCTGTTTTGGACGGGATGGCATTATTTAAATACAGACTGAAAAATGCTGAAAAAGTGTTAATTTGTAACATTCATTCAAAGATATAATTCATTTATTTTTCAGTTTGAGAGAAATGGAATAGTACATTCTGGTGTACAGGTGGATTCACAGGGTACTTGTTTTTGTTTATCTGTTGTCAGGTAAGTCATTAAGGTATTCATTTCAAGTTATTGTGTTTTATCCTATCACATGGCAAGTTTTTTTTTCAGAATATATGTCCATATATTATATGTTGTTCTACTTTTATTTTGGGGAAATTAGAAAGAGTAACAATGTTGAAAGATTTTCATATTTCATCAAAAGAAGATAGGATAAATGAATTTAATTCTTGTGTTTCTACCTTAGCAAGAGCAGGTTTCTTGTTGAATATACATGTAGTAATTACTTTTGACATTTCTTTTAGCATTATCGACTAAAACTCCATTTCTTTTACACTTCCTGAACACCACAGTTCAGAATTCCTTTTATGCTTTATTATCATTTTTTCACAAGTTTCCCTAGAATTAATTGCCAAAGCCCTTAAAAATATATAAAATTATTTATATAATGATATATTTTATATAGTATGCCCGATGTGGAAGATTGCAGTAAGAAAGCTAATGAAGCGATTAAAAAGTTGATTTTATCTATTAAAGTACGAGTTCTCAGCAAACCAAGTAGAAATTGGATTATAGAGGTATGTATACATAATACAGATATTCCAGGATGTTTTTGTTCAGTTAGTACAGGATTGTTTTGTATAAAAATGTAATATACCTATAATCATTAAAAAAGTTAATTGTTACATAAGTTGTGAAAATTGGTGCATAAATTATATGTATTACTCGCATTGTACTTCTACATTGCATAGACATCATGTGTGTCAAATGATCTGAAACTTAGACAATACATATGGATTTTGATTATAATGTTTTTATAACATGCTTTTAAATTGGATAAGATTTCAAAATAGATGTACTTCACTTTAGAAACTTTGAAACAATGATTGCTCCTAATGTATTGTGACAATTTTTCATTCTTTATTTTTCAGTATTTATTTGCGAGGTCATCACTTCAAAGTGCTAACAAAAAAGAACAAGGTATTAATAGTAAAAGAATTTGTTTTCACCTGACTGAAAATGTCTGATAATATGAATACACAAAAATCAGTTACATTGTATTTCACTTTAAGAAAGTAAGAAATTTGAGTTAACATTGCTTTCATCCACCAAGATGATTTATGAACTGATTCCAGCAGAAATGCTTGGAATTGACCTTTTTAAAGACTGATGTCCAATCCCATTGGGAGTCATTGCAATATTTATTTCATTCATTCATTCATTCATTCATTCATTTTTCCATTCTATAACAAGAGGGATTATACTTAAGTTACTTTATCCTACTGAAACTGGGATAAGTAGGTACCAGTCTAATAAGCTTATAAACATAGAAAAGACTTGTAAATTTTATCTTTAAGATACATGTACATGTATATACATGTACAATTATGTACATAAAGCTTGCAGTGGGGTAATGGTGTTGTAAGACCAGTCAAGAGTATTTCGCTTACGGCTTGAGATTGTCAATTCTGGGTTATAGAAGGAAACTGAAATCCTTAGTGAACTGAAAAATAACTGTCTCATACTTCAAACTGGGATCTACGGCTAAGTAGTATTTGAGAGGGGCTGTGATTCAAATGCCACTAATATAGACTACATGGTCAACAAGCTTCCATGCCCATACACATAGACATATGTAATATTTACTGATTTTTCTTGCATGTATGATCTCTAACAAACATACGTATTTGATTTATTTGTAGGTCCTTTACAGAGAGTTACTTATATGTATGAGCTTAACATTGATAATATACAGAAGATGGTCAAAGAAATGTTAGATGAGTGGTCAGCCATTTGTCATCTTTACAGCATTATTGAAGAATTCTCTGAAATTTATAATGGTATAGTCTTAACATTTTATATACATGTATATCCATATATATACATGTATATAGTAGATAATTTTATAAATATCTACAATGGGAAATTTGTATTAATTGGTATTTGGAATGTAGTGCAGAATGCATTTTTATATCTAAGCAGTCTTGCTTTAAATTCTGGTTTTAAAGTTTAACACAACTGTTTGGACTCCATTTCCAAACTTTTCAACTTTTTGATTAAAAAGTTTACAGATCATAATTTTTTTTTTCAAATCTTAGTCTTGCTTTATGTAGACAAGACAAGATATTTATCTACAAGTGCATAGTCAGCAGTTTTGACAGATTAAAGAGATTTCAGTATAATTTAAAACTACTTATTAAGCAAGCGACTATGATCTCAGAGCCATTTTCTTGGTGAAGGCTAAAAAACTAAAAACTAAGAAGTACATGTATTAAAAATATTGCCCTCCAGTGATTTCTAGCAAGGACATTTACTTCTACCAAATATTAAACGCATTAAAGAAATGGGTAATAATTAACTAGTTTGTATTCTGTTTTTTTTACAGACAGTAGAACGGGACTACAATCTACAGTAAATATTCACTCTTATAACTACAGAAGATTATCCCTGGTATATGGTCCAAACAAAACTAGCATTGTAAGTATATTTTATAAGGTTGTGATGGAATTTGTTAGTGTACTATGTGATCATTACCTCATAGGGTTTGTGTGGTATTTTGTGGAAAATTTTAAATCAAACTCCTGGAATAATATTGTTTACAGAGAACATTAACTTATACAGCTCTAAATTCAGTAAGAAAAATAGTTTCACACAAATTTAGAAATTTGTATTGCACATAATAAATTTAAAGATTACATTCACCCTTTAGCATTTGTATTGATATTTATGATAAAAACTTATTAATTTAAAAGAATTTTTATGTTCCGTGTTCAGGCAGATTTATATGTATTTAAAGGACAAGACTACTTAGGATGTTAAATATAATTTTGCCAGGTACCTATTTGCACCATCAACCTCAGATCATTACAACACCTATTTTCAGAAATAGTTAATTTTTCCTGTGACTTTAATCAGCGTTACTTGCTTTAGGATAATTTTTTCCATGATTGTAAAAGTAAGCAAGATGAGACGAGCTTGTATAATGCAAGTATATTTTTATCTAACAAAATGGAAAGAATGTAGATATTAATTCTATGTCATATTGTGTTACAGGCAAATATTCAGTGGAAAAGTGATATCAAGCAGTTTCATATAAATTTTGGTACAATTGGACAATGTACAACAATAAATCCCCATGTAGTCATGGCAACACAATTGATACAGGAATTGAACTGTACTAGGTCATTGACACAGGTAGCACAGGTGTGTATAATATTTATAAAAATTATTCTTTTAGGTCATCAGCACAAAATAAAAAACTTATGTCATAACCGTAGAAATAAATTTGATATTCCATCATTGTAGTTTCTGGTTCAAGTTTATTATATTTTCTTATATTTTAATCATTGAACTCCCATTGGACTTGATTACAGTATCATAAAATTCATATAATGAGAAAATAATAAAATGTTCTAAGGCTGATGTATATAGGACAAAACAAGACCATTTATATTTAATATATACCTCTTCAAACTTACCTTAACCTAGTTTACTGGACAATATTCAATGCATTATATTTTATTTTAATTGTTAACCAAAATAATAAAAAAGACTGGTAAAACCTGGCTACTGTAAATCAGCAAGGATTTTTGTTAACTGCTGGGGTTGGGGGCATCTCTTTTGTCAATTGGTTCAAAACACTGGTTTACATTGAGCAGTTTTCAGTGTAGAAAGTTTGTCAGTTGGCTTTCACAGTATTCTTACATGTTTTAGTCTGTCATTATCCCAGTTAACTGTTTGTCTTTATATGTATATATTTTATCTGTAGATTCTACATGATACCTGGTCACCTATGACATCAATCAACAAATTATCTACCGGTATTACCCTGGCATCCACTTCTGTAAGTATTCAACACAAATGGTCAAATAGAAATTAACATTTTATGTTTAATGATGGAGATGAATTCATCATGGTTAAAAATACAATAGAATAGACATTTTCTCTTTAATTGAAATACTTGATAAAGGAAATTTCAAAATTTTTGTGTTTTTTATTTGTTATCTTGTCGTAATAAAAAGTAGGTGACATAACTCTAAAAATTAGTGTTTTCCCATGTTCTTGTCAAAGAAAAACAAATTTGATGTCAAGTTTTACTTTAATTTTCTAATTCTTACATGTTGGTGCCAGGTGATTCAAGTTCTGCCAGATCACGACACTTCTTACCACCTACTTTGAAATCCAACTTGTATAGATTCAAGTGTCAGAAAGTCTGTTAGTTTGCTTGCTGAAGTTATTTGGGTTTCTCCAGGTTACTGCCTCAATATGAGAAAAATAATCTTAACTGAATTGTAAAACATTACAGCTCCACTCCACTTAACATGCTGACTTACAAGCATTATTGAAACAGCATATTACAATTGTTAGATTTATATATTTTCGTTCAAGATGTAAGAGTATTTGTATGTTTTCTGATTTCAGAATCCTAAACAGCAAACTCCATGTTTCTCCATAATACCACAGTCTACAACACACATCAGGATAGCATTCCGTTCAGTGTATCCTTTATAAGAAATAATAGCATTAATTTGTAATTTTTCTGTTCACAGTACTTATGTCAGTTCACCTACATACATGTAAGTGATGGTATTTTTGGTGCAACTTTCAGCTAGTTAGCATTGCTTTTTTTTTATTCAAAATAACATACATGTATTTAATACAGTAAAAATCTGTATGTAAAAATCACTTTTGACAATAAAGAAATAAAGACTTTGTGAAGACTACCATTAGATCTAAAAGATATGTAACTTTATAGACAGGTGGTCTTTATACAGAATCCTTTTTTTTGAATCTGAAGAAATGGTACCTCAAAACACTGCTGTCTTTATAGAGGCATTTGCTGACAAGCAGGTTTTACTGTAGGTGTGTACAAATTGTTGCTTACTGATGTGTTCTGATTATCAATTAATGTTATATTACCTTAACCCGAATGAAGTAGCTGTGTTGATGTTCACTTTAAAAGTAACAAGATTGTAGCAATCAGAGATGGAGCTTACAGTTTGTTTGATAATAGTAAAGCAGTGGATGGATTTAATCCTACACCTATGTTGAAGGTACTATATTCTGTAACAAAAAATACATGTTTTCTATATACATTGATGTTAAGAGATCTTTCCTGTTAATAAAAAACCATGAAAAATCAATACAACCATAACAGTTTATTACCAACATGTAAATCTGATAGAAAAAGCCAAATATTTGTTGTTATACAGTTTGTTCAGGAATTTTGACCATTTAACATGCAATTAAAACATCTTTACTGGTACATGTATAAAATATCCTGAAATCCCAAATGTCAGCACAAAGATCTGTTCAGAAATTGGATTTATGGAATTCATACAGCTTTACAATATGAAAATCTTAAAATGCCATGTATAAGCTAGCACAAACAGCTCAAGTTTTGCTGAAGAGTTTCATTTTATAGTGAGATGATAAGTTTTATGCATGTGAATACATTTTTCATTGTAGGGTACACATTACAAGTATATCATGTATAACATTCGATTCCAAGAGAATTCGCTCATGTTGAACATTTTATACATCAACTTCAGACTGTTTTTACAATATGTTTGATTTTTTTAAATACTAGACTAACAAACTATTTTTTGTGTTACTAAACACTTTATCATAGCCATTGTTATTTTAACTTGTCATACATAAAATATTTTAAATCATTATATTACATGTATATACAAATCTATTATTTTTGCAGGCATTTTTGAACACATTTGTAGATGATGCTGTCAGTGGTCGCCATATGCGACGGATATCTACAACCGAGGATGATAACCCTCCCTCTCCAGTAGGTATAGACTCTATGGATGTGTTCAACATGTCACAACCTCCTTCCATGGGATCACCAGCATCAAGAAGACAAGATGGAGGGTTAAGATTTCCTAGTCCGATGACCCCACCATCCAATCCACATACTCCAGCATCTCCAAGTGCAGCAAGAATGTCCTCAGCTACAGTATGATATCAGCATCATTTAACTTTAGTTTAATCTTTAAAACTTCTGACGTCTAGCAAGATTTCAAGGACTTTTTTTTTACATTGCATCATTTTCTCTAACAGAGTAGCTTACTCGGACAAAAGTAGAACAAGAAAAGTTGTCATTGTTCTTTTCAAGGATGACTTCATAATGGATGTCAAAAGTTATATGACATACATTAGTTTTTCATTTCTTGGTTTATCTTCAGGTCAAATTCAGACTTAGAAATTCATGTATCATTGCAAGTAATTCTTGTCTCATTTTAAGCTTTTTGGACATGAACATAGGATGGGTCAATAATTTAGTTGATGTTGGTAGCTAGGTCAACAATTTAGTTGATGTTGGTTGCTAGGTCAATAATTTAGTTGATGTTGCTAGCTAGGTCAACAATGTAGTTGATGTTGGTAGCTTATCTTGTATATACAGTAGAACTTCGATGGCTCGAAGTCCAAGGGACTTTGACTAAATATTCGAGCCATCGGGGGGTTCGAGCGATCGAACATCGAGATATGATTGGAGGTTCACATTCAAATGTTAACCGAGCATCAAAAAATTTTTTAATTTGTTTTACATGTAAATAAACTAAAAGGCCAAATAATGCAATGACCGAATTAAAATTCCATTATTTATCACGAAATATTTTTTTAAAAAATCATAAAAGAATAAAATGTCCCAATTAAAAATACCAAATTTATTTCAAATTACATGTTGACCTGCAATCTGCCGTTTGATGTTATTTGGCTACGGGGTTAGAATATGGCACTTTATTTTAATTTTAACAGGTGATGATACAAAATAAACTTACTTTATTCTTTATTGCGCATGTACTATAATGAAAAACAACAAAACACAGTTATTACCGGTCGTTTTAATCACAGGAAATAACGATAATACACATTACTATACATATTCCAAGGGCATGTAAATTACAGATTCCCGGTGTGCAATCATAAGGCACGAGCGACTGAGGTGTTTTAAAAATAGCGATCAAACACTTCCGCGTGTCGTAATCGGATTAAGAGATTAAAGAACTAAGCATATCGACACTTTATAATTAGGTTAATAATTAATTAATTAATTAATTAATTACTGCCAAGATTAATCGTTTCGTTCCACTCTATTACGTTTGATGAAATCTGTAATATGGCTTCAGCTTGTGTTTTGTTTACAATGACCAGGATCACATGTCCTTCTGACAAAAATTGTATTCGAGCGAAAGAAGTTGAATTTTCACTAACTCTATACTTCAGAAAAATATTTATTGTTCGAGCGAGCGGGGGTATTCGAGTTAACGAAGTTCGAGCCATCGAGGTTTTTTTACATAGGATATAATAGGAAATTGGTCGGGACCAACAGATGACTTCGAGTTATCCGGGGTATTCGAGGCAACGTCGTTCGAGCGATCGAAGTTTTACTGTATGTATTTTTTAATATTACAGGAAATTTGATACATCTTTCTGTTTTTTTTTTTTTTCCTGTGGATATTTCTAGTACTACAGGTTAAAGTTACATGCTGCTACTTGGGAATAATACATGTATATAGTTCTTTTTTGGCAAGTTTCTTGTTGAAAATACATGTACATGTATATTTCAGTTGAAATGTCAATGTTTTCATTTTCAGTTTATTGTTAAAGTTATATTTTTTCAGGTTACACCTTCACCATCAGCAGCCCTGATTGGTACACCATCCCCAGGAAATGTGTTGGGAGTTGGTTCCCCTGGAAATCCACCTCTACATGTTCCATCTCCAGGCTCGTTTGTACCAGCCCCATCACCACAATCAATGGGAATACAGATGCAATCACCAGCTTCATCTTTTATAAGTCCACAAGGTATGGAATAATATATGTAATAAACACTTTAAGTGATAACATTTTAAGTTTAGAAATATTTCCAGGATATTTGTGTTAAATTCTTACATCAAAAGGTTTTGCAGAATTTCTAATCTATCAATATGGTTGAATTGGTTTTACTTAACAATTAAAATTATTTCATTCAATCACCAGGAATTGGTGGAGCATTTAAAAAGAATTCAAATTTGTTCTTTATGACATTCACACTGCTGGCCAGGTCATACATAAGACTTTAAAATTTGTGGTACTGCCTCTTTGCCTGTTACTAAGCATAAAGGGTATTGATTGGTTAATCATATTCAAGGATAATGTGACCGTAAGCTAGCAAGTTAAAGTTTCCAAAAGTCTGTGCTTTTACAATAAAACACACTGTCACATCTTTTGCATACACAAACTTGTTCATAGATTAATCTTCATGTATATAGATGAATTAAACACTCATTGCAAATAACTGAAAAGTTGCTGATGTGAGGTTAAACAAAATTACAAACAACTAACCAATATCCACACTTATATTTCATCTGAAGTCCTGGAATATTATTTGACCATGGACAAACAAACTCATTTTCATATAAATAAATGTCAGACATGCTAAAATACACATACACATATGTTCTAATATATAACTTGTATTTATATTTTTTAGGAATGGTTGAAGGTGGTTCTCCATATCCAAATACAGGGTTAGCAATGCCATCACCAGGACAGCGCTACTGGTCAAATTCTCCTTCTGTACCTGGACCTTCACCTGCATCTAGACAGGGTACAGCCATGTCCCCTGGTCATCCAGCATTACATTCTCCTCAGACACAATCTAAAGATGGAGACCATAAAACATCAGGTATAAAATATATAAATATTAATTTAGTCATAGCAATTACTTTTATTTTAGCTTACAGACGTTGGACAAAAGTATTCGCACGATAGCCAGGCCTTCACAAACGCTGATTTTTAGCAAAAAACTCCGATTCAAACTTAAAAAAGCTGATTGTAAAATATCCCAATCGGCTTTTTCACCATAATAG
The DNA here is from genome assembly GCA_029721355.1 of Tegillarca granosa. Classification (NCBI taxonomy): domain Eukaryota; kingdom Metazoa; phylum Mollusca; class Bivalvia; order Arcoida; family Arcidae; genus Tegillarca; species Tegillarca granosa. Next base: position 10,447,604 of record CM056596.1, on the reverse strand, counting down.
TAAGACAAAATTCGATTAAAAATTCTTTAATACCTTACAGATTAATTGATTACTAGTGGCTTCACCTGTTCACATCGTTTCTACTAGAGTATACAAACACATACATGTGCCTGATCAATCCAGTTTGTAGATAGTTAATAACCTTGCTAAATTCAATATACAACAGCTGACTAGATTGATAACGACCGTTTGCCGATCATTGGGAGGGGGGATTGATGTACCTTTTGCCTACTGCCGAATGACCCTACTGGCGTTTGTGGAGCCCTGACGATAACGTAAATAGACATCATTTCAGCAAGCGACCTTGCAATTTTTATCAACACTGGTTGAAAGAATTGAGGTCAATTGTTGTGGGAAGACATGACATCATGGCATGTTCAGGAATCAAAAAAAACTAAATCAACAAAACTGAGAAAAATATCAATGTATGAAATACACTTACCTTAATATTTGGTGATGTACCCACGGGCTCTGCGTATCCTGGCTAAACATTCCGGCAAGGTGTTATATAAACTTTGAATATATTCAGCTGTGAATGATGTCCATATATTGAAAATGTGATTGTATAGGTCATCATTGGAATTAATGAGATGAGACACAAGTCTGATATTGTTCTTGATTTTCAACCAAACCTTTTCAATTGGATTAATGTCTGGTGATTGTGCCGGCCTTTCAAAGGACTGTATATGATTTTCTTCTTTGTATGCATTTGTTATACAAGAACGATGGACAGGGGCATTGTCATCCATAAACGAAAAATCTGTATTTGGAAAGTGTCTAACAATAACAGGCCATAAATTTTTTTCTAAAATGTCTCTATATTTTGTGGAACTAATATTACCGTTGACTTTTCAAAGCGTACCGAAGCCATTATAAGTTATGCTCCCCCATATCATAATGCTATATTTTTTCTGAACGCCTGAAGAAATGCAAGAAGGTAACCATGCCTCGTCACTTTTTTGCCATAAATAAACCTTATTATTATCTCCTAACACAATCTGAGACTCGTCTTAAAACATGACATTTTTCCACAGCCTTTTTTCAAAATGCCATCATACTCGCTTCACACAGTTACACACACGGATTCTTATTTTCAATTTACATATACATTGTCTGAATTTATTTTTTCTCAAACACCTCCAAAGTGTTTTCTCTGATATATTTAAGTTATTTTTTGCATTAAATTCATTTGTGACATCAGCCAAAATGAAATTTCTATTCATTCGTACTTGCCCTATTAATGATCTGGATGCCCTGACACTGATTAATTTTTTTCTGCCACTCTTTTTCCCTCTCAAATTAATTTAATAATGATATTTTTACACCCTATACTAATTTCACCTGATTTTCGCCCCATGTTGGATTTTCTGGAATTGTTGACAATCTAAAAATAGCAGATGACAACAAAATTGACCTAATATATACTTTGACCTTGTATATTAACATATTCATACGGTGTAGGGGGAAACCTTATGTATCAGTATTTATACCGCATTGAAATACAGCATAGAGCATATCACAGAGTTGAAATTGCGTCAACGAGCCAATACTTTTGTCCAACGTCTGTAGTTAAAATTGTGATAATTTTTGGCCCTTTGAATTGTTTCAGTCTATGCTTCATTACAATTAAGGGAAACATAGTGGAACTAGATCAAATAGCTGTATGTTTTTAATTAAAAAACAAAAAACCAAAAATCTTGCTTTATCAGAAACTGTTTTAACAGATTGTAAAAGTTGCTGCCCAGTAGTAAAACTACTCTGATATATACGGCATACCTTAACATGTCATTCTAGGTAGGTAAAAAAACATAAAATCAAACAATACTGGTCCTCCAGGTTGGGGGGTTGGACTTGAGATAAGTTTCTTTTACCTCCTCCTAAAATCCAACCTGCTAGAAAAACTGTAGTACACGTAATACAAGATAAAAATCCTGATTTGGGCAGATTTTCATTTTCTATAGCTCTTCACTCATCCAAAAGTATTAAGATTATACCAGAAAGTAGAGAAATAACTATGATAAAGTATACTGAGAAATTCAAATATAGTTCATAATACAAGTATTTAAACAAAATCTGCATATGTGTAGAGCTATCAAACTGCTCATGTAACCATCAGTATTTATTGTGGAGGGGCTTATCTTACGTTTTGTGTCAAATTTTTTTAATGGAACAGATGTGCAAGTGAGCTACACTGTCAAAGCTTTTGTTAATTATGTTCTACTATATGTATACCAGTATGCCAATATGTATTATACATGTATAATCAAGCAAACTTGCTTAATTTATTTCTGTACTATATTTAGTCATGCCTCACCCATCTAGAATTCTACCACAGAGGTCATGGGCTGCATCATTTCCAACACTGATATCACATGAAGCATTTGACAATTTACTAACACCAAACAAACTACAGTCAATGCCATTCAGTGTATTAACATCTCCGTTAGAGAGATTCTTAGGTTGTGTATTTTTGAGGCGTCATCTGCCAAGGATCATCCAAAATCTTGACCAGGTATGTTAATATAAAATGTTGTTATATAGTTTCAATATTGTTGTAGGTGTGCAGTAAATTTTGGAGATAACTGTTTTGTATTTGAAGAGTTCCGACCGTAAAACACTGCTCCGATCAGAGTTTATTTTTAGTTGACAGACGCATCACTAAATCATTAATGTAGACAAATGTCGTTACACCAAAGATATAGTTCTATCAAGAAAACACTTGATTCCATTGATATAATAATTTTATTGTTTGAAATAAATAACAGATTTATATTGATCCAATACTAGTATCTGTTTCTATGACAAAATTTTGCAATACCGAATTGTCGAAACCATCGGACTGTTTTGTAAATAAAAGCACATGTACCGTCACATTGGAATACATTACGTAATCATTACCTAGATAGCGCGTGATATCTTAACTCTGACGGTAAAACAGAGATCCAATCAAAATTCTTTTAACAAAATATTTGCATTGGAGTCTGCTATAGTGAACACCTGTACATAAATAAACATTGTTGATAAGGTCCTTTTGCTTTTCTTCTTAAACTCAAATACCACATTTCTTTTGAGTACATGTACTTATTTATTAGATCCAATTTGTAGTCTTTTTATACAGATTTTACTAAATTATAAAAATATAGTTGTGGCTAGATCATTCATTTTTCCAGGGTGGGGGTCCAGATAGGGCCCTAATCATATATACTATTTTCTTCATTTCTTCGTGAGTTTCAGTATTTAGATTAATAGTTTACCTTGTAGATATTTTCTTTATGGTTTTATTTTATATTTCCTTTTTACAGTTGAGGCAACTACCAACTACAGAAGCACATGTTGTTACATTTAAAGTGGAGTCCCTACAGTTCCGTGTTAATTTTAACATGACAACATTACAGACATTACACATGAATGTCACACCTGTCCCAGGTATGTTTATGTAGAAGTTCTGTGTTAATTTTAACATGACAATATTACAGAAGTTACACGTGAATGTCACACCTATCCAAGGTATGTTTATGTAGAAGTTCTGTGTTATTTTAACATGACAACATTACAGACGTTATGCATGAATGTCACACCTGTCCCAGGTATGTTTATGTAGAAGTTCCGTGTTGATTTTAACATGATAACATTAGACATTACACATAAATGTCACACCTGTCCAAAGTATGTTTATGTAGCAGTTCCTTGTTAATTTTAACATGACAAAATTACAGACGTTACACATGAATGTCACACCTGTCCCAGGTATTTTTATGTAGCAGTTCCGTGTTAATTTTAACATGACAACATTACAGACGTTACACATGAATGTCACACCTGTCCCAGGTATTTTTATGTAGCAGTTCCGTGTTAATTTTAACATGACAACATTACAGACATTACACATGAATGTCACACCTGTCCCAGGTATGTTTATGTAGAAGTATATTACAGAAGTGACAAGAGAAAGGACTATATCTGTTTATATTGGAATTTGTTTAATGTGGCAAATATGCTGTCACAAATATACATGCATATATTTTTACACAAAAGGATATCTCATAGTGTTATTAGAATCTTGAATAAATATTGGGAGTTAAAAACATGAGGTGCATATTGTTTTGAAGAAATTGTTTTAATGTATTTAAAACAGCTACTTTAATATTATTTTCTGAAATGATTTAAAAACTTGTATATTTTAAAATACATGTGACTCACAATGATTCTTTTAATTAATATGAAAAAATATATATGTAAACAACAAGAAATACAGACTTTTGACAATATAAACTCAGCATCTTCCTTATTTTCAGTCCCCTGCTCTACCTATAGAGCAAAAATGTAAAAATCTGATCATTTAGTATTAATTCAGTTGGCCTTCAAAAGAAAAAAGACCTTTTCCTTACACCTACTCCTTTATTTCCTTAGTTCAGAGAATGTTGTAAAAGTGATATTATAGGTAACTTTAACAAAGTATAAAAGAGTGTATGTCATACATATGGTTTGAGTGTTAGAGTCAAATGTTCACATATTTAGTTACATTTTTTTGAGTTGTACTAAGCTTAAACTTAAATGTAATCAGTAATCAGTATCTTTCTTTTTTTCAAAACATTTTATAGAGTACAGAGATCAGTGGCCAGCTGAAGTTACACAGATCTTAGAAAAGTTCTTTGACTACAAGGTATGAACTAATTGCCACCATTATTCATATTATAGGGCTTAATTGTCAAGTGGTCTAAAGGACATGCTGGTAGATCCCAGTACCTCTTATCACCTGGGTTTAATCCATCTGTGGCCAATCAAAGTGGGAGAAAGTTTGATAGTTCACATGCCAAATGTTGGTTTTTCTCTGGATACTGGAAATGTGATGTAAACCACCATTCAACCAACCCATCTCAATCTGCGAATTCCTTTTACTGATTGTAAGAAAGACATTCAAAGTTTTTATATGTAATTTTTATACAATATTTGACTTGAGTTTTTAGGGGTATTCAACTTGAGGAAGTTTCAATTCAGTTTTGGTATTGTTTAAATATTAAGCAACTGACATGCATTTTTGAGTTATCCTTGGTATTATAGATATTGAAGTAAAAGTTATCAGAGTTCTTAATAGAAGCACGAGAAATGCAAAAACATTTCAAAGGTTGTGTTTAAATTTTCCATTTCTAGAATCATAGTTGACACTTCTAATTCTTTAAGAAAATAAAATCTTTGTTGCATAGACATGGCTATTCAGTCACTGGAACAGCCAGGCAAATGATCTCATATATATGAATTTATTCATAGGCAACTGACATAATTTCTTACAATTTTAAGTTTTACAGAACTTTACAAACATTAATATTTTAATTTGTATATGTTTACAGGTTGCCTGTCCACCATACAAAGTTAATGCTTTAACAGCTTTCTGTAGACTACTAAGTATACCATATAAAATACTTAAAGACTGTATACAGATCATGAGACTAGAACTAGTAAGTATACCGTATAAAATACTTCAAGACTGTATACAGATCATGAGACTAGAACCAGTAAGTATACCGTATAAAATTCTTCAAGACTGTATACAGATCATGAGACTAGAACCAGTAAGTATACCGTATAAAATACTTCAAGACTGTATACAGATCATGAGACTAGAACCAGTAAGTATACCGTATAAAATACTTCAAGACTATATACAGATCATGAGACTAGAACCAGTAAGTATACCATATAAAATACTTCAAGACTGTATACAGATCATGAGACTAGAACCAGTAAGTATACCATTGGCTTTTATTGTAATGTGCATGTTTCATGTTCAAATAATTATACTCAGAATACTATATATAAATTTAATGATACCATTGAGTAATCTGTAAAAAATGAAAAATAAATGTACTGACTAATCAAGGTCTGATGTAGCACTCATATTTCAGATTTGTGTGTTACCACAGTAAATACCCATAAAAGTTTAAAATGTTGTGCAATTTAAATTTCAACTTAAATTGCATGTATTTTGGTGTTCAATAATTACAAAAAATGCATGCACTGTAATGGTACATGTATATGGCATGATATAAACTTTATTGATTTTCATATCTGAAACCTTGAAAAACTAGTGCTTGAATACCGGTAAGCCAAAAATTATAAATGTGCATGTATAAATATTTAGGGTTTTAAATACTACACCACACAAACCAATATCTAGATACCATTTTGTCATGTTATTCATGCCTAAGCTTCATCACTGTGTGTATATACAGTTTATTATTTGTTGTTTTTTTTTCCATGGTGGTTTTAGCTGTTTCAGTGTACATGCCTTGTTTTTAGGAACAGCTTTCTATAGTTAAATTCAAAATTGAGGAAGTTATAATCAAAATAATCTTTTGATCACATAGTTTTTTTTTTACCTTTTCTTTACCTAGATACCAGATACCAATATGAAGTGGTCAGTTCAGTGGTGTTTGACCATACCACCTACTGGTGCTTTTGTAGCTGCAGCCGGCACCACAGCAGTAGCAGTAACAGCTAAAAATAAAATGGTGCTGATGGTAAGTTATCATTGACAAACAATAGGCACACTATTTTTTTTTTTTTTTTAAAAAAAACAACATAGATTTCCATTCTTTCAGAAGACATATTCCTATATGCTTACAAATTTGTCAAAGCACACTAGAATTTTGAAACCTACTTAAATTTTTCATATTAATTGGCAAAAAAAAAAATCAAGCAAAATTTTCAAAATTATGGAAGACCAAAATATAAATTGTTATGACATGGTATGTTGGCCTCATTATATATAATGTCTAAATGACACATTTTTAAAAATTAATAATTGTTTTAATTAAAATAAAATCAAATAATGTTTGTATTCTTTGTAGCTACAACTCACAAGAATTGGTCTACAGTTACAACCAGGTGTGGAACCACAATCTGTTATTGTACAACTGATTTACGATTTCAACACAAATACGATACAACCCATGGAGCCCAAAACACCATCTCCACAGCAAAATACTCCAGCTCAAAACATGATTTCACAAATGTTGAAACGTTTCTCAGACTACCATCAAAACTCTAATGAATGTGCTTTATATCCAGCAGTGAGAGATTTGATGACAAACTTTGTGGCACCACCAGTTTGAATAATACATGTTTTATGTTTTATTATAAATGTTTGCTATCATCAAAACTTGGTGAATTTGTCATATACATTCATGTACATAGTGAGAAATCTGGTGGTAAATGTTTTGTCTAAAGATACAATACAAAAATATGTTGCACATTTTAATGACAGAATGCTACAACTAAAGCATGAGTGAATTGGTCCTTCAGTGAGAGATCTGGTAAATTTTTAAACACAGTCACTTTAATATGGTGTATGTTTTCAAAACAGTGTGCTATTTTGAATCTTGTTATTTGTTGAATTGTATTGAGACAAAACGGACCTTTCTATAAGAAGAACTGTTTTATGTTATATGCTTATTAAACAAATTGACAGTTTTTTGTTGTTCATCAGCATTTTCATAATAAATGTGCAATTTTTTACCTACAAAGACACTTTAATACTAGAGTCTAAGTCAAATTTGAAGTTTATTCAATAGTGTCCCATACAAAACAACACAATCACAACTTAAATTAATCACTGTGTAAAATTATTACCGTAACTTTCATGACGCATTATTGGTATCTGATATCTGATCTGGATATAAATATTGGTTAATTATGAAATAAAGTTTGTAACTTGATGCAGTTCTTAGAATAAGTGGCAAGTCACCAAAGGTTTGTGGGAAGGAAATACAAAAGCAGGGGGTAAAGGTCAAACAGACTCATTATTCAAGCAATGGCTGTTGATGCAATCCTTTGCCAGGTAGTAAGGCTATTTGATTTGTCTCTCAATAAGACATTTATCTTCACATAATTAAATTACCGGTACTACCAACAGAAATACGGGAATGAATCTTATGATAGATTGCTGTCCTATCTAAGGGAAGGGGATTTTATGTTCTTGGCTGCTTCACACATTTATATTAGGATATCCACGAGCCTGATGAGCCAGAGATTTGCAATATAGAAATCATAAATGTGATAAATTGTATATACATGTATTGTTAAATTTCTTGTACATCTCATGTATTGCAGATTTTTTTTAAAGTCACACTCTTATTTTTATTTCCAGTTGCTAAGGAATTTGTAATATCTCTTGTTAAACTTTGTCTTAAAATTTTATATTTTTTATTGTTATATAGACTGGTCTCAACAATCAGCATTACACTGCATACTTGAAATGCCATCTTTGTGACATAAAGCCTACATTGTGTATTACTGCTCTGACTCTGTTTTATACTTGTTAGTCATACACTCCTATTCTGGTTTATCACAGTCATAGTTAATATTGGTCACAATTTATGAACTTCCATAATTAAAAATCTATTTGTCATATTGCAACATGAAATATTTATACCGCATGTTGTATAATTTACTGTATATAAATTTTGATTTTTTTTTTATCTGATCAAAAAGTCATATTTAAAATCTAGGACATTTTCCATCAGCAAACCATTAAAATGCATATATAGTTCTTGGTGAAATGGTGTTATTTACATGTAAGTGCTAAATGTAGATGTTTTATACTTATGTCAATATTCATGATAAAATCATGATATGATCAATAAATTTAATAAAACTGAAAAATTTGAGTTTTTTTTTTTATTTTTAAATATTTTGTTGAAAGATAGAGATGTATTTGTGTGTATACATACCAGTATAATTTTTAACAGTGTAGAAGAATTTTTGTCGGACAGTTTTCATCTTTGTCACTGGTATAATAAACATGACAAAGTTCTGAGTATATGTACATTGTATATTTTACCAGGTTGCCATATACATGTATACAATACAGATATATTCTTCATGAAAGATCAGAAACAAATATGGAGAAAAGGTATTCAACAAATAATGATTGACAAATATGTCCTGGGTCCTTGCTATTTTAATTTATACATTATCTCCACATGAAAATGTCGTATCAAAATTTTCTTTTAGATTAGTAACGATTAAAGTGAAAATTTCTTATTCCTGGGAAAGATATTACTTTGTGATGTAAGAAAATACATATTCGAAATTAAATGTTCTCTACAGATATATACTACTATATACATGAATTTCTATCTCTGGCTATCGGCTGAACTCTTCTCATATAATTTGCTTAGATTAATTTCCCTAAGAAACGATGTTTTAGCTTTCTTGTATTCTGTGGATGTCAGTTTACACAGAAAATTATAGTGAGCAAACTGCAACCTTTGGCATGGGAAATCTCACACATCTGAATCAGTTTGATTGGGATTTAAATGTAGGCAATTGTCGGCAATGAGGTCTTTAAATCGGCTAGGCAGTGAGTTCTTGAAGTCGACTAGGCAGTGAGGTCTTTAAGTCGGCTAGGCAATGAGGTCTTTAAGTCGACGAGACAGTGAGGTCTTTAAGCCAGCTAGGCAGTGAGGTCTTTAAGTCGGCTAGGCAGCGAGGTCTTTAAGTCGGCTAGGCAGCGAGGTCTTTAAGTCGTCTGGGCAGTGAGGTCTTTAAGTCGTCTTGGCAGTGAGGTCTTTAAGTCGTCTTGGCAATGAGGTCTTTAAGTCGGCAAGGCAGTGAAGTCTTCAAGTCGGCTAGGCAGCGATGTTTTAAGTCGGCTAGGCAGTGAGGTCTTTAAGTCGTCTTGGCAATGAGGTCTTTAAGTCGGCTAGACAGTGAGGTCTTTAAGTCAGGCAGTGAGGTCTTTAAGTCGGCAGTTTATATCACTTGCTCTCCAAGAATTTAAGAAAAACGGAAATAAGAACGAAGTGCTGTGGCAAATCATATTAGTAAAATGAAATAAATGTAATTTTACAGGCATTCTTTTTGACATGAATAACATAAGAACTGTTCAACAGAAAGTAAAATTCCATAAATTGTTTTAGCCACAAATAGCTGTAATAACGCTGATGCAGCTCTAAGCAATCACTCGCTCCATAAATTGTTTTCAATTGCAGTCCTATATAGGCATGATATTACTTTATGATAGATAAACATAGCTTGTTACATAATTAGAAAATTTAGACTGAATTGTACTTGACATTTTTAATCCCCTCTAAGGTCCTATAACCATAGTTATGATAATGGAATAATTTAAAGTTTATAATAGCCTTAAAGTGGAAATTTTAGAGTCAAGTTTTCAAACTATTCAAGTATAGATTAGATCTACCCTGTTATATACATCATTTATATAACTGTCAAACATCTCCAAAAAACTGAAAACGGTATAGGTCTTTGTGGCATGTTTTGCCTAGCTCATTGTTATGAGAACTCTTCTTTTTCTAATGTTAAAATCTACCTCTTTCTGCATGTAGTGTGGAGTTGATAAAACTATTTCTCTTTTATAGAAATGTAATAGATTATTCAGTCTTCTGAGTGGAGTAATAGTGTTTAGCGTTCCAAGTCAAAATTTTTCATTTATATCGAGACTGTCAGTTCTGGGATGATGGAGAAAACCGGAATACCCAAAGATACCCACCGGTCTTCTGTAAGCATGCTGAAACTTTCTCACACTGGGGTCTATCCGAGCGGGATTCAAACTTAGGTAGTTAGTGACACTGTAATTTATAAACGCGCACTTTAGATCAGTCGGCCATCGAGGCCCCTATATCGTCTTCTAATAAAATGCCGACTTATCAGCACTGTTACCACAAATTCCTAAATCATATAATGTTAAATTCCAAATACTAGTGCAGGGCTCATATTTTGGTTTTCATTCGCCCCATTTATCATGGCCATGTTTCACGAACTGTTCACTGTCCCATTTACAGCAACAATGTAATTGTGAACTGATTCTCTTCTCTTTCTGTCAGCGGTTATTATACAGTGTTGTTAAGAAAATAATTCAGTAATTCAGACCTTAGAACTTATTTAATTTTATTCTTTATAATACCACTTACAGTGCACTGCTAAGGGCGTCTATCCACTTGTTTTGAAGGACACTTTACCGTATTTTAAAAGACTTTATAATGACTGACACGATAAACATCTCCAATCAATCCGTAGATGAGAAAGTTTTTTGTAAATATTTTGGGACACATTCAGCCAAGGCTCTCTCTCTCTCTCTCTCTCTCTCTCTCTCTCTCTCTCTCTCTCTCTCTCTCTCTCTCTCTCAATTTTATTATTTTTACAAATTGTAGTGATTTCACATAGAATTTTTCTGAAAACAGAAAATCCTGGGACAATCATCCGAACAATCCGGCAGGCATACAGTGTGTTAGGGTCAGAGAAAATTCGGACTGAGTTTTGACCCCGATACGATATGATATAAAACATGATGTTTGTGAAGCTATTCATACGCTCGTTCTCAGATTTTATATGTACAGACACGTTTTTGTACCATTGGCGGTATTTAACATATCAAGTAGAATTAATGTTGTATAATGAATGTTTGTAAACATTTTTATTCGGCGAATTTGTTTTGCAATCATCGCGTGATGTTGAACTATGACGTACAATATTCATTTTGGTGGGTTAAGAAACTGTGTATCCAGTTAACGTCCAAGGTTGGAACTCGCGAAAAACTGATGTTTATAAATGTTAAGTTTTGTTGTAATTGAAATGATCAACAGTTGCCTTTGTTATACAGTCCAACAAAATGAAAGTCCTATTCTACGCATTTCTGAACACTCGATATAAGTGAAGCAAAGAAATCTACTGAGGAAAATTTCTAGCTGCCAAGGGTTTGCTAAACAGTGCGAATTGACATGTTCAATATCGCTTGCTGAATGACGGAGGTTTCTCTGAACACTTGATATAAGTAAAACAAAGGCGTTTTCAACTTTATGGTGTACTGTCTCAAGTTGTTTAATACAGTGGCGGCCCCAGTCTTGCTTGCCAGTTACCAAAGCAAGCAGTTTACAATCTCAATCTGACAATCTCTTGGTACATAAAATTCACAGGGTATCTACTTTAATTTTTATATATTGACTGTATTGTAAAAAAAAATGATACTAAAGAATTTACCATGATGATTCAGTTAGACCCTTCGTAAGTAAAGAGGCTTATTGTATTAAAAAAAACTTAATCTGTGGTGATTATTGTTATCTGCGCATTGCCCCGAATCTATTACAAAAGTACAATTAATTTTTTTTCCAACTCCATTCAAATTTTATGGTCATATAAGTCAAAATATAACTTGTGACAACATACAGATGTGGATTATTAATTTCCTTTAATAATAATAATAATGATAATAATAATAATAATGATAATAATAATAATAATAAATCTTATATTGGTATACGTAAAACAAAGGCGTTTTCAACTTTATGGTGTACTGTCACAAGTTGTTTAATACAGTGGCGGCCCCAGTCTTGCTTGCCAGTTACCAAAGCAAGCAGTTTACAATCTCAATCTGACAATCTCTTGGTACATAAAATTCAAAGGGTATCTACTTTAATTTTTATATATTGACTGTATTGTAAAAAAAATGATACTAAAGAATTTACCATGATGATTCAGTTAGACCCTTCGTAAGTAAAGAGGCTTATTGTATTAAAAAAACTTAATCTGTGGTGATTATTGTTATCTGCACATTGCCCCGAATCTATTACAAAAAAACAATTAATTTTTTTTCCAACTCCATTCAAATTTTATGGTCATATAAGTCAAAATATAACTTGTGACAACATACAGATGTGGATTATTAATTTCCTTTAATAATAATAATAATGATAATAATAATAATAATAATAAATCTTATATTGGTATACTGGGTTACATTGTTCACCATTTAACATACATAGTACATACTGCATAAACAGGACTTAAAATAGATGAGAACAGCCCGTGCACTGTACATGTTCTCAGTTTTACTTGTATCTGTACAATTCTATTATAGATGTTTTACATTTTCATTATTTTAAATAACCCCGAAAAGCCGTACATCAAGTGATATATATGTACACCAAGTATCTTAATCTCCGGAAACTCAAAACCTTAATCCACAGTATAATTGAAAGAAAATAGTTTGCTTTAAACTGGTGTGTTAATAATCGCTTTAAAGACATTTGTGCCAGGTGAGCTTCAATGACCTTTTACATTTTACATTGATAGCTTTTCTGCACTCAGTTCATGCACATTTTTTGTTGCTTGTGACGTGACACGAAACACGTGTGCAGAGTTGCTTAAGCTTCTATTGGCTAACGATCGATTAGAAGGATTCTATTGTCGGGAAATTTTAGTACAGTTTGTCGTGACAATCAGGTTGGTAATGAAAGTGTGAAATGAAATTATACATGTAAGGTTACTTATTTATTTTGTAACTTTATTACGTAAGATTATTAGGTCATCAGGTTGTATAACTCTTTGTGAATCAAAGCACTGAAACAGGGAAGTTATTATAACGTCTTCCAGGGCAATTCAATATTAACTGGGTATGCATCACAAGAATGGTTACATTTGTTTTAAATTTCAACCTAATTGATACTTTGATAAAATAAATTATTAATATATATTATTATCCAGGTGACAGAGTTTTTTTCCCCAAAATTTAATGGTCAAATTCATCATATTAAAATCTCTAGAAGTTTCTTGAAATAAAGCAGAAAAAAAGATGCTTAATTTTCATATATATATATTTACTTGAATCAAATGTAAAATGCAAACAAAATCCTCACAGCAGACACCACTGAAATATCTGGAAATCCATTGGCCTTGGTGGAAGGCCAAAAAAAAAAAAAAAACACATCAAAGTGTTTAAAATAGTCTTTTGTAAAATTACCTCAGAATTTGGAAAACTATTGATTTTGCATTTTTTTTTTTTTTTTTTTGCATTACATAATGAATTCACAATTGTGTACATCATATATAGAGAAAAATACATTTTACTATCTAGGCATTTGCAGTAAGTGATTTTTTGGGGGGGGGGGGGTGTTGGCACATTGGATAAGTGAGATAATAGTTAGGTCCAGTACTAGTTTTGTGGACAGAATGGCTGTTGATGTTCATCTGCAACATTGTAGCCACATGTACTAGCACTATAAAAGATTATTATTAGATTTCACTGCATGGTACACAAAAGACTATAAAATAAATAATACAAATTTATGTCCTGAACTACATGAACTTTTGTTTAGAACTTTAGCTCAGTTCTTAAGATTAACAAGAAGATATATTTAGTCTCAAATAGCTAAATGATTGCTTAATAACATAAACACAACATTCAACCAACCAAGCAATCTTTAGAATATGATAAAGATGTAAATTTTGGAAGCTTTCATTATAGCTGGTCAAACGTTGTAACCTTTGATTTGTTAAACCAGTAAAACTAATATTGTTAATCTATTGTAAGTTAACATGTTTTTTGTACATTGCATTTTTATAGATCTGACATATAAGAAAAGAAAAAAATGAAACTGCTTTACTTTCCAATAAGAGGTAAGAAGTAGTTACATATAAACCATAATTTGTTTTTGTTTACAAAGAGAAAACAGTGTGGCTTATAGATTAACTTTAAAAGTTTATCTGTAAACATAAAAAAAATTAATACTAGATTTTTCTGTAGGAATTTTGGTGGTCGAATCACAACCTAGAATTATTTTTAAAAAAACAGATCTTAATGCTATGAAGTTTTTCATTTCTGTTACTGAAGTTGGATGTTATTTTACAGGCTCTCAGGTTTCCCTCACCATCTCAGAACTGACTTCTCAGGTAATAGTGGGAACTAAGTGGTCTAAATTGCCCGACTTGGGTCATTAGGTTGAAATCCCAGTTTGGTTGATCTTAGTATCAGAAAGATTTTAGTTCTCTTGCCGAAGTTCTATTCTACTTGGTGGAATTTCAATATTCACTTACAGAAATACATCAAGACAAAGGAAAGTAACACCTATATCGTGAAAAAATTGAAATTGATCTATCGTTAATAAAACAAGAAAAATAAAAAGATACTTGTGTAAAAATAATTGTAATATTCTGTATAAAAATGTGGAAGAATTTTTATAATCTATGCATTGGTTTTAGTGTTAAGATTCATTTTTATTTATTTGAATAAAATAAAAAAGTTCAGTCATAACCTGGCATAACTTAGGCATCTAATGGGAAATATTTTGGTAAATTTTCTGGGCTAGATGTGAAGATGGGTTATCCTGCCTAGCAGCCTTTTGAAGCTCTTGTTAGATAACTAGGTGTTTGCCATTTGAACTTATAACGTAGCATAAGTGTGCATGTAAAATTTAATAATTTTCTCAGAAACTGTGGAGTTAGTATGAACCAAAATTCCTGGGGGGTTATAAGATGATCTGTTGCAACATTTACTTGTATTTACCATAAATAGTGAAATAGTAATGGCTAATGTATATTGTGTATATACTGGTGGTTGTTTTGTTATAAAAAGATTTTTGTTTAACGTTAAGTTTTAAGGTTTGTATATTTGTTTTCATATATTTAATTCAATGACTTTTGTAGGCCTTGCTGAATCAATACGCTTACTACTGATTGACAATGGTGTTGAGTTTGAGGAAATAAATGCTATAGAAAAGGGTCGTGATCAATGGGCAAATGAATGGAAACCAAAAATGGTAAATCATAAACATACGTGTGTGTGTGTGTGTGTGTGTGTGTGTGTGTGTGTGTGTGTGTGTGTGTGTGTGTGTGTGTGTGTGTGTGTGTGTGTGTGTGTGAATATTGTAATAACACGTAGTTACATATATCATTTATTGACATCACCAAATTCTACAGTAGTGTGAAAGATTATTTGTTCATACCTGTGATTTTTAAAATAAAATAGACACATCATTGTAATTTTTTTCTTCTAGTTGGTGATAGTGTTTATTTTTTATTTCCAGCAATTTGGCCAGTGTCCCTGTCTGTATGATGGTGATTTACAGTTGGTTCAGTCAAATGCCATTCTTCGACACCTTGCAAGAAAATATGGTACCCATATATTTTCCATTTACATATAGTATTTATTTTATTGCTGTGGAGCAATAACAGTCAAACCTGTCTATAAAGGCCACTCATTGAAATCAATAAAAGTTGCCTTTATATACAAGTTCAAATAATATAGCAAAGAGCAACTGGGATAGAATTTCATTAGGCTTTATAAGCAGCTAGCCTTTATAGAGAGGTGGCCTTTAAGGCAGGTTTGACTGTATTTGGAAACTTGTATAGGGGGGGGGGGATTTAGATTTTAATTGGAATAAATTTTGACTGTTTGTGCTTCAAGTTCGAAACTTTAGATTAGCCCTATAAATAATTTGAAAGTTATCTGTGATAAATATACAAGAGATGTTTTACTCTAAGTCTGTATGTTTTTAAGTTGTTTCTTAGCCTCATTATGTTTTATCATAGATTTATATGGATCTAACGAGTCCGAAGCAGTCATGTTGGATATGGTGAATGATGCTGTACATGATCTGAGGATGGTATATGTGAAACTGATTTATCAAAATTATGTACGTACAAATAAAATTATAAATTTGTATCAGTGCTCCATTCTACCAGGACAGGGTCCTGGATTTTACTGAAGTTACTTACTAATTAAAGCAACTCTCTTATTGTTTCTATATACATGTAAGAATTTAGACTGTGATGAAAAACACTTAACTCCAGTCTAGTTGAATCTTGTTTAGATTAATACAACATTGCAATATGCTGTATTTGTACTTTTCATGAGTGCCACCCTCTAAAAACATAAGCCCACATTTTACATTGCCTAAAAGGTGGAGTCTTAGAGGAATATCAGTATTTCTTTTACCCTGTGTGAACTAGTTAGAAATGGGGTTCATGTTACTCTAATCAGTATTTATGTTTTCAGACTGTCTGTCCTTTAACTTTGTATCTGATACTTCTTTATTAAAATATAAAGTTATTGTTAATAAAGGGGTTGACTTCAAACAATATAGACCTGTTCTTGGAAAGGTATAGATATAAATTTGTTTTTTAATGCTAAACCTTGCATTTTCTTGAGTTTTTTATATTTGAGAAGTTGATAAATCATTATTTCTATCCTCATAATTCTTATATACATTTATAAACTGCTTTTGAACATTTTCAATTTAAATTGTTTATAATAACATTAACTGATTAAGCATTTATTTTGTTTTTCAGGATGAAGGAAAGGCAGACTATATTGCAGGTCTTCCTGATAGACTTTTGCCTTTTGAGGTAAGATTAAAAAATTCAGAACCATGACAGCAAAATTTTGTCACAATACAACACAAACACAATATAAACACACAACTATTATGTCTTAAAAACCCCTGCTTTGTAATTAGAACCATGTAGACCTGTTTATGGAAAGGTACAGAGGTACACCAAGTGAAAATACATGTTATATATATATCATTCCGGTTGTCCAGACTCCCAGATTCGGCATGCCCAAAATTCAAATTTTAATGATTTCTTCAAGAACATGTAAGAAAATTTTGACACATTACAGATTCAGCTGAAAAGTTTAAAGTCTTCAGCTAGCTGACGTGACTCAATCTATAATGCTGGCCATACCCAGTTTATTCATAAACATTTGTTTGCTGGACTAGATTTACAGGTAAGCTATGTTCTTCTGTCAGCTAGTCTCTCACTAGAGATTGTAGTGTTTCCCATTGCCTAGGTTTGAATTGCACGAGGGGAATACCCAGTTGGAATGCTTGCATGTTTGATTGCAATGGTTAGAGATTCAAGGTTTTCTTTGGGCACTTCTCTTTCTTCTACCGTTTCAGAACTGACACTCTAAGTCTTATAGAAATGGACGTCTGTAAAAAAAATGTAGAAAGAATTCTGAGTATGGTGTTAAACTCTATTACATTACTAGACTACTCTTGATAACTCTTTTTGTATGTGGTTACATACTCCATATATGGAATGTACAGAGATGCCGGCTATAACTGATTTCCCAAAATCATTGTGAAAGGTTTCCCTAAATAAAGCCAATATTGTCTTAATGTGAAATAACTGTAATACAATCCTTGACTTTTTTCTCGTTCAGTGAAGTTGATATTTTATGTTGTTGCCAGTTTAAAAGAAAATAGTAAAAATAGTTCTATTTAATCATTGTAACATCACTTTATGCCAAATTTTACACCACAAATCATGGTTACATTCATTTATAGAAAATACTGAAAAATGATTACATATGGTTACTGGTGACAGAAGTTTAAGGTTGGTGTATCTGTACATATAACTATGAGTAATGCTAGTTCATATCTTTTGTTTCAGAAAATTTTGAAGGAAGGCAAGTATATTGCAGGAGACAAGGTAAATGTTTCATATACTTCTGATAGATGTGTTTTTATTCAAATATTCTGACTCTTTAGAGTTGATATTTCTTATATTTTTTAAAAAATGTAATACATGTAGTGTTTTTCTTATAGAGCAACAAATTCAGGCTCATAGTCTCGCAATAATTTAACAAAGATTTGGACAATCTTTTATCACGCAATATTAAAAATCAACAAAATAAGAATATTTAACAAAAATATGTCATAAGCTTAAATTGATCATAAAAATAATACATTAAAATCTTAATATCTGAAAAATTAAAACCAAAAAATAAAATGTTATTTAGATTTCAGTTTTCCCACGTTTTACGAGATCTTAGGGAAGTAATAATCATGAAAATGAGGCCCTTCTGTATGCTTAGAAAATTTTAGAAAACCTGAGAATGCCAACTGATGAAACTTAAACCTTCATTATGCTGTTCACTTAGTACATACTTCATGTATGTGATATCCCATAATATTCATTTTATTACAGGTGGAATGGCTTAAGTTAACACTTTCTAATAAAAATTATTCCAGTCACTTTTCAGTCAATGTCAATTTAAAGGCCCAATTAAGGAAAATGCATGTCCCTTGTTGACTTCATTGAATTACAAAAATATGAAAATTTAATCGATATTTGTAATTGTGTAATCATAGTCACGTATATATGTATGTAATATTTAGACAATATTTAGATGCATCAATGTTCTGTATGAGCAGAGACCGCACCATAAATATATCAAATTGCCTGAATTTTGATTGTCGCATTGACAGATAAAGTTAAGAAACACAGAACATTATTATTTGAGAACAAATAACGACTGAAGTGGTATTTCTTATTTTGATATCCTGTTGGTCTCGAAGTTTTAATAGCATTTTTCCAATGCATATTGTTTTTTTATCGAGCACGGAGGGTGAAAACCAATTGTCGCAACAAAAACATTAACAAGCATTATGTAACTCATGTAGATTATACTATAACGAAAAACACAATTTCAGATCAAAAATAAGTAATGCTGTAATCTGTCAATTATTACACTTTAATTAAACGGTGATAAAAATGTCCGGTTGTCGCCAATAACTTGAGTCAGGCTAATCATTTCTTAAAATGACAGTTGTCTCCGTTAAGGTTTTAACAAGCGTGATCGTCAGTATAGCCAACAACAACAGCATTGACAGATTTTTATTTTATAGCGAAGTAGGCAATAATGTCCACTCCTGAAAGTTACCAATTACAAATACTATTTGTCATGATATATTTAAATTCTTTCAAGAAAGATCTCAAATTTTAACATCCGTTATATTAACATCCGTTATATTAACATCCGTGATAATCAAAACTTTTCATAAAAAATCTTCATCAAAAAGAATTTTATGGGTGGTAAGCTTTGTTCTACACCGTAGTACTTCTATAAAAGTTAAAACGCGGGAATATTTGGTTTATACATGCAAGAAGTTTATAGTTTTATAGCATTAAGTACAGTAAAGCATGTTGGGTCTCTTGATTATTCCTCAGTCTTGCAAAAAGAGAATGCATTAGCTATACTAGAAATATTCTATTTTACATAATTACAAGCCTCAGAATAGATTTAATCATGGCGAATACTTAGTAAGCGGTGTAGTGGTAAACTTCAACGCTTAATAATGGTTTCTGCTGCAATGCTGAATGCATAATGAATAATAACGGATGTTAATAAATTTGTGTCTTTTTGACAAAAGTCATTATCCTTTGCCTAACTAACAATATTTGACAGATATTTTAATAATGAATTATAATAAAAAACAATACAAATAGTATATTTTGCCGATTTTCTTGTTTTTCATGACAGTAAATATTGTTTATTACATTTGGTGATACATACTGATGCCTAAAGATCTTAATAGTTTCTGCATGCCAAAAGAAAATATTTGCATTTTACTAGATATATTTAAACATTGTTCTATACTTCATTTTTTTTAATAAATGGTTATTACTATCAAATAATCCCAGACTATTCTCGTTAACAAAATTTTTAATATCAAAGATGGAGGAACCAGTACTACAAAAATAAACATTCTTTCAGAGTCGCAAACAGTCGTAATTGAAACTGCTTTTTCATTCTGAAAAGCTTTCAACATTGAGTAACAAGCAAAGTCATTTCTTTAAGCAAAATTAAACTGTTGGTCAATTTATTGTTATCTGATTAAACATCCATTTGCCTTCATAAACGTCAAAAGCTAATCTTTAAAGAGTAGATACTTATTATTGTCATAATTTCATCTGTTACTTAGCTGTCTGTTAATTAAATGGGGTTTTGAGTCCCAATTAAGAATATTTCACTTATATCAGAATGTCACTAGCTTAAACCTGACCTCCCAAATAAGGAACGGGCAGTCTACACATTGAGCTAAGGTAGTGGTACTTGGTCCTAATGGTGCATTAAACACACTGGATCAAATTGTATGCTTTTCTGTTAGGGGCATAATGCACATTTCCAGGTCTGTTGGTATTTTTGTCTTTTTAAAAGGATTCACATTTATATTACTGCCTTGTTAGCAATAAATGTGTTAAATTTGGTATGCTAAAGTAAATAAATTTGTTGAGTTCTTTATAATTAAAAAGACGTATCTGTTCAATTATAAAGAATTCATCAAATGCACTTACGTAAACATCCATTGGGTTTAGAGAATAATAGAGATTCAGTAATGTCATTAACTTCCGCAACTTTTATAAAAGCCTAAATTTTCAGTTTAAACTGGCAGAGAGTCGATGTTTGTCGCAAATATTTGAGTTGCTTGCAAATGCTTTTGTTATTTTTAATTATTTATCTTTTTTTATTATTTCATTTATTTTACATTTTTATGCCAAAAACTTACTTTAATGTTTTAGTTCAAATTCATTTTTAACATCCGTTATGAAGTAACAGTTGGTCATATTTGGACTAAAAAGTCTTTGAATGTTTAATTCATGTTATTGGTGATTTGTTTTACTTATGTATTGATTAGACTTACAATTAGACATAATTTCCATGATCAAAAAGTTGCTTTCTTATGTATTTGAAATCTTAAAAATTAAAGAATCAGTTTATCAGAATGAAATGGCCAAGATGGCTTCTGTTGTTGCCTCCTCTGTTGATATACAGTGCAAGTGAAATATTTTAACTAACGCGATGGGATTGCTACAGCAATACTCTATTTTAAAAACTAAATCAAAGCAGCTTACAACTTCATGCATTGTTCGTTTACAATTAATAACTGTTACTTTAACATCCGTTATCGTGATGTAAGAGGTCATTTATAATAGCATTTGAAATATTATTGGAGAAAGTCGTGTGGAAAATTTTGTTATTTTTGAAATCTAGAAACCTCACACTTTCAAATTAACACCAGTCCTACTTCTTACAAATGACTTCAATTTTCAACCCTCTGTAAAAATTAATTGGGCCTTTAATTTGACATTGACTGTTTTTCAAAACGTTCCTCAAAACCATTATGTATTATCGATCTTATGGTAGGCCATGAACAAATTTTTGAGCATTTGTCTGAAATGCACTTATTTAAGCTTGATCCAAAGATGAAAATCTGACATTAAGTTTAGATGGCTGATCAAAAATGGAAGGATGGAGGTTGTGGTGTAGTAGCTTTCTTTGTTATCTAGTTTGTAGAACATTCCAGTTGTTTGCATATTGTGCAAAATGTAATTTCTAAATTCTGTTATATTATACAGCAATACAAAATTAACGTTACACACATGATCTTTTTTAGGTAATACTCCAATAAAGTCTGCAACCATAGCGATGCTAAATGTGAAGGGCATGGCTTATGTCTTGTCCCATTTCATTGGCTAAAATTGTTTGTTAATAGTTCATATGCAGAGGAAATTTAATTTTAATTATAAAAAAATAACAATGAAACAGAATATTGTTGTATGTTTTTAGTCTAAGTGTCTACACATGTTTTGAAGTGTGCACACTGTTTTTCAGGTGATGAATCAATAAACTTGTTAAAAACACAAGTTATTCCTTAAATGTTTCCACACCCTGCATTATATCTGTTGCATGTTTACAATGGGAATTTTTTTTAAGATCATTCCTTTTTAAATTTCTCATTGTCGAATATTAAAATGCTCATTAAAGTTTTTATTGTCATTTTGTTAATAGGTTGGTTTTGCAGATTATAATCTTTTTGAAGCATTGGATATCCATCTTGTATTAGCTCCAAATTGTTTGGACAAATTTCCAAAGTTAAAAGCTTATCATGCAAAGATGTTGGAACGACCAGGAATAAAAAAACGCCATCAAGCTGAGGGATTTGACAAGATTGATATTAACGGAAATGGCAAACAGTAACTTTGACATGCCAAGTTGTTTTATAACACATTACTGGTTTTACAGTCAATTATTTACCATCAAGATTTTGAATTTTTTTTTTTTTTTACATTGTCCATTTTAAAATATTCTTACATGTCTTTGTTATAGAGTAACTTTTTATGTTTGATAATTTACTGGCTCTTTCCTCTGTTCTGTCAAAGAGGGGGCTAAGTAATTGTATAATATCACCGGTGATAGAACCAGGCTTTTATCAATAAAGTAGACAAATGGAAAAATGTTAGTTAATATTTTATTATATGATTATTGAATCAGCCATAATAAATCATATTTTTTGTTTTATTTAATGAAGAAGTGTCTAGAATACGAGTGAAATTCTAACAAGCTTGGCCCAGTTTAACAATCATTTACTCAATTAAGTGTACACTCAACTCAAATACTCATTTTTTTTCTAATCAATATTTTTAAAAATTTAAGTTTGATGAGTCATTGTTTTGTTTTGTTCAACAAATCTACACTAAAGAAATAAATATAACATTAGATATTCAGTTTTAACCGTATTGTCTTAAAAATCGACATTAAAATCTTCTGGTATTAGATTGAATGTACACTTAATTGGGTGAATGATTGTGTAAAACTGGGGCCTGAATCTCAAACTTTCAATATCTTTTCTTTAAGACAATTTACCAAATGTTTCAGGACTGACTGGACAGTTACCTACCTTAAATCTGATGAATGATGTAAACTTAGAATACTGAATATGTTGCATGGCAACTTGCTGCAAAATGTGTTAAAAGTGTAACAATAGGATTTTACCTTCCATTTAAAGTATAGCCTCTGACTTATATCTAGGCATTACCATTTATACCTTTGAAGTATGCCTAAAGGCAGTAGTGGTTCTTTATGGCGTCTATCATGACACTTATCCCATTGAGGTCACAATCTTTGTAAACTAACATGAACTTCAGATGTTATGGTTTTGATAAAGCTGTAATATTCATATCTACAGTTTGTTAAAGCTGTGTGTGTGTGTGTGTGTGTGTGTGTGTGTGTGTGTGTGTGTGTGTGTGTGTGCGCAATGAAACATATGAACAACTTAAAAAAAAAAGGTTATATTAAATACATATGCTTTTCAGGACTTTCAACACAGAAGTTTTAACTGGTTGATTTAAACAAAAGGCATCAACATATCACAAAAAGGAATCCCGTTTTAATGACGACATTGTTTGAAATACAGGAGAAAACTGATGCATTGCATATACAACCTTTTTAAGTTAAAGACACAAAGTAGAATAACAGGAAAACATTAAAATCCACCAAGGTAATGTCAAGCACATACATGTGTTTTATGGACAGGCTGATGTTGATGTTACCTTAAGATGCTAACAATAGCCCATGAACTGCTATGGCAAGTTGCTGGACCTTCTCATCCTGGGAAGATATAAATCGGAGTATAGTAATTAATAACAGAAAAATGTACTTGCAAACTGAAAAAAAAACCAACAAAACGGCACATTAAATCGGATGAAAAAACATGATACAGTGTTGCAGTGTTTACTAGCATCAAACAGACTTTTAAGACATAGTTCAACTAAACATTGTCTAGGGGAGGGGTCATATCTAACACTTGACCTCGTGATTGATTTGTGATCTACATGCCTATATTCGACACATTGTCTATACAATGTTGGTATACATATGTACCAAATTTGATCAAAATACATCTAAAGATGTAAAAGTTAAGGAGCATGCATGATAATGGGAAAGATAGACAGGACGATTCCTATATATCCTCTTATAAACCCCATGTTCATCCTAAACTATGTTTAGAAGATGTCGATGGACAGTATGCTAGCTTTGAAAAGAATAGGGTTATCGTTTCTTTCAGCGAAACGTATAATATTGAAGTTAATCGATAGATTTTTCAGAGCAACTAGGAAAACGCCAAAAAACTTTAAATAAAGATAGCCAATAAAAGTATTGAGAACATTGGTTATAACACTTCTTTGTGCAACCATTACCTTGTTCTGTATGATAGGGTTTTTAAAATATGTGATCAATTTTCAATTTCACAGTTCAGTGAAACCGACAAATTTTCAGGTTCACTTTACAAGATCTGTTATTTTTTAAAGATTTAATTATTATTTATTTAAAAATGCTCTAGTAAAAAATCATTGACACTCGCTTATAGTCAATAAAAAGCCAATCGATTTAAATACCTATATGTATAATGGGTAGAAAATAGTCGGTGTATATTTTTTTATTTAATTTTAAAGCAAGATAATTTAATTTTCAATTTTTTATTTAATAAATAGTTTATCATGAAAAGATCTCTCGAGAATAATTCAAGTCAAAATGAAAATTAAATATCTTTTTAAGCAATAATTCAGTTTTTTATGACAAGACTGAATGTATCTTATAAATTCAACCGCATGAATATAATGAAAACGTCAAACGATCCAGTTCAATGAAACATGACAAAGTTTTAAATCATTTTTTTCACTTGAATGAAGTATAAGATCAGATTTTAGATCGCCTTTCATAAACATAACGATATTCAAAGTGAAATGATAAAAATGTATTACATGTCAATGTTATATCAAGTGTCCCGTTTACATGGTGGGTAGTGTACAGAGATGTAGAACTATAATTACAGGTAGATTTCAGGTAGGTTGTTTTTTAACAACTTGTAAAATTAATGTGGAATGACAAGTAATTTTGTTCTATAAATTTTCTTAACAATTTTTTATAATGACTAATTCTAACTTATTTAATGTTCTGTTTCTTATTTCACTTTTTTGACGTTTATGTTTTTGGCTATTTCTTTGTCAACATGTTACTAAACAGCTGTATGATTAAATTATCCAAAAATGATACTAAGCAAATATTAAATAAATAAATTAATTAATTAATTAATAAAATTAAATAAATTAATTAAAAAACAGTTAATTTTTATGTGCTAATTGTGCACATTCCGGAAATTCATTCCTCATCAGTGACACTAACGACCGAAAAAGTTGATAGGTACAAAAAACAAAAGTCAAAATGTTGAAAATAATGATCCAAGGTTCCAAAATTATATGAATCCAAATCCAGCAAAGGAATGCTTTGCATGGAGGGAAAAACCTAAGTTTTCAATATGTTTCAAGAATAGAAATAGTTTTTATATTATGTTGAATTTAATTGTTCACTTGAAGTTTTACGTTTTCTTTTACTGTTGTATATTCATATGTACATTTGATGGTTAAGTTGAAGCATGTGACTATCAAAGCTTCCCTGAATTTTTTAGTTTTGTATAGTCATTATTAATATAATATTTGTCAATTTCTCTTGTTATTTGGGAACAGAATTATTTATCTTTGGGGTTTGAATGTCTATGTGTTATTTGAAACACGCACTTTTTAATTCTTTATAATTTTTTATACCTGCTAGTATTAAATTTTAAGTCAGATACCCCCAATTTTACCTCTCTACTTTTTTTCAATTCAGCTATTCAGTTACAGTACAAGAACGCACTTTAATAGAAGAACTTTTGACTTCAAGTTAAATTTTAAATAACGTAATAATCTATACTCTTAGATACAAAATAAACAATCACATAAAAAGCTGTTTTAAAAATGTTTGCTCAAGGTTTCTGCTGATAAAATTAGACTTTAAACTCCCCTGTATTTTGTTTACGCATTCACTTAACTTGAATTATATAAATGACAGATCTTTGCACTACAAATCAATGGATTGTCAATCGGTAGATGACTGATATAATACGGTAGAACACGAAAATAAATCATATCCAAAAATACTTAAACTGAAAATTACATTATCAGTAAATCACGTATCATATATATATATATATATATATATATATATATATATATATATATATATAGAGTGTAAGGTTATATTTCATGTTTATACTCGGTAATGTAATTCCTTTTTCTGGTAAGTTATTTATTTTTATTTATACATTTTATAATTTAATATTTACTGAATTGACAGAAAGTTTTCACTAATTTTAAATGTAAGGTCCAATAAATATAATTTATTTTTTATTTGATTTTGTGATCAAGTAATGTTATAAGTGTTTCTAAAGAAAACTAAAAACCTCACAATTTAGCAAAATTTGCAGTCGTCTTAATTTTTGAAATTTATTTAAAACTAAGGTCTGTTCCCTCATGCAAAACATTCCTTACCTGGATTTGGATTCACATATTTTTGGAACTTTAGATTAATTAATTTTCAACTGTTTGGCGTAATTTTTTTTAATCTATCAAACTTTTCGGCCCCTAGTGTCACTGATGAGGAATGATTTTCTGAAATGTGCACATCTGGCACATCAAAATTTAGCAGGTATTTGTTATATATTTAGCTCTTTACTTAAACATTGCAGTTTGCACTTGATTTTTGGCATTTTGAAATGATGAAAAATTAAGCATATTAAAGTATCAGCTTTCAATAGTTAATATTATAATAATCAAATTGTTACTATAAAAAAATAATGTACCAAGCGGTATTAAAATCTAGGACGCGATAAGGTAAATGCTTAAAAGTTACTTTTTTAAAAATTTTTCATAAATCTTTTCACAAAGTGTTCATTATGCAAAGGTAAACATAAATTTTGTTTAAATATCAAAACTGAATAAAATGTATTTAAAAAAATATAGATAAATAATAAATAAAATAAAATGAAATAAAATAAAATAATATTTAATTAGAATCAGTTAATTTTTTAATGTGCACGAAAATTAATCCGTCTAAAGAAGGTCAAATTTTAGGCGACTTTAACAAAACAATTCACAATTAAATTGCAAATTTTAATAAATATGTATGGAATTGCTATATTCAGTGTAAGCTTCTGAAAACCCATGACAACATAACTCCAAATACAACTCTGATACAGGAACAAATGCTATTAAAGAACTCTGAAATATGAAAGGTCATTACATCATTACGACCTTTATTAAACCGTTGTTTTTGTTTGAATAATTATGTCAATGGTTTCTGTTTTCTTAATCAATACCAATCGATTCAGTAACAATGTAATAATGTCAAGTAGATTCTAGCTGTATTGACTTTACAGTTAGTGTTGTTTGATAATACCAAAGTTCTGTAAATGCGTGCTTCTAATTCCGTATTGTTACTATGTCAATAAATCAGACTGCCAGAACAAGATATATTTATACTGCATTACTGCTAAACTGCACTAGAGGTAATGAAATATAAAAATATTACAAATATTGACCTAGGACTTCTGTTTGATATTAGCGCATGGTAAGTAAACGTATGTATGAAGATCTAGTCATTATCTATATATAACACTGAACAAGGGCTACAAAACATCGTGGATAAAGGTTTTCAAGGAAGGTATGCATCATTGCAACATGATTTAAGAAATATTGCCTTATTGTTAAATATGCAAATTTCTCATTATTTCTTCTACTTGTATGTGTAGATATTTGAATATTTCTATTTGCAAAAAATAAAAATTCTGCAGATGACATTATCATAATTTTTCTTCAGAGTAAATATTGTTTGATAATGCTGAGTTCTATCACAATGGTACTTGAGATTTCTACAAAAAGCCTCGTTATAAGCCATCGACACAATAAACAAAAGAAAACGAGAGCATATGTTGTGAAGTCTTCTTTATAATAGTTGATGCGTCCTACTTGATGTAAATGATAACAGTATTTTATAACAATTAAGTAAGGACAATCCCAATTAAAAATTAAGTCAGAAGGTTTTAAAATGTTTTATGGACCAGACCCACAGCTAAAACCAAATTGCTTAGCACCGTATCGAAATACAAATTTCAATATACAATTGTGTTATCACAACATGCAACTAGGTGCCCCTAGAAACTTGTGTATATTTTCGTACTTTCTTGTAATGTACCAGTATATTTCAATGGATTATTAAAGCATTTGCAATTTCTTTTTCAGCGACAAACATGTAAGCAAATCAGTAATTTAATGGAAGAAGAGGTTTAGACTTTATATTTAAAATTTGACAACATTACAAACTAAACATGGAAGGCGATCAAATAAATGCGAGTATTTTTAACGATCCTGTCTTTCAACCCAAGCCAAAGGCAAAGGGTCCTCAATTAACATCAAGACAGAAAATGGAACGAGAACTAGCAAAAATGCAAGAAGCAGACGACAGAAAAAAGGAAAAATTTGAATTAGCTTTTAAAGAGGAAACTAAGAAAAATAAACTTGCTCTTGAAAAAGAACGAAAAGACAAAGGAATACAGTTTTATTCAGGGACGATAGAGACAAAAGCTGCGATTCAAAAAATCGTGTCAGCCGAGGAACAGTTAGCAATGGAGAAAACTAAAGAAAAACTCAAACAGGAAACGGACAAATTGCAAGAAGAAATAGATTTTAAATTTGGTATTCAGTTAAAGAAAGAACATCCTGATATGGCCGTCCTTGTTAAAAATGCATTTACTCACCCAAACCCTAATGCACCAATACCAGAACGGATTACAAAACAGCTAACAGAACATGAAATTAGGGATTTAAAGGAAATATTTAGTTTATTTGATGTCAAAAATAGAGGGTAAGTATCTTATATATAAAGATGAGACCAGAGGCCATCTGAATTGATTCATTTCATACGTTGTTTATTATCAAATACATGTTTCCGTTAAAAAATATCAAAATGCACAAATGCTTCTTGCAAAGGCATCAGGGAGAATATCATAATTTTTACAGATTTTTCTTGGTAACGGCAAACATAACATATTGATATTGCATTGTCCAGATCACCAGGAAAGAAGATCATTTTAAGGATTTGATTTCCTTTGGCATTCCTGGATCAATAATCAAATTACACAATAACGTTCTTAAAACATTAATATAAAGTATCCATATTTAAACAAGAAGGTACCGTTTAAGTAGCATAGGTAAGTTTGAGGTAGATGTTTATTTTTAAATTGATTTCTCACTTGTTAAGAGTTTCTGTCTTGCCTTAAGATTGTAAGAGACCAACAGTAAGCCGTTAGACATTTATTATCATATTTTTCCGCTTAAAAACGCTACTTTATTTGTATGGCTAGGAACGTCTAGTTGCTTTAAATACACTTTGTTTTATTGAACATTTCATAGTGACCTACTAGATAAACAACATCAATTGAACCAGAAAATGTTAATAAATAAATCACAAACATAACAGTCCATGTCTAAATCACAATCACAAAAACAAAGTAAAAACTTTGAAAACTGACTAATTTGATTGTTCTGGTCCATCAAGCATTTTTTTAGAACCTTTATTATTATTATTATTATTATTACTTGTAAATATTTATCTCAGTAGAAAACTGATTTCCATTTTGTATCACAAGTTATGTTTTTCATTATTATTATGCATGTATATGCATATTTTTCACCTATTCAGTTGTTTCCAGCTGTTTCAACTTATGGTAAAAACAAAGCAAATCTGATAATAAAGAATATTTCAAGATAGATAATTCAAAGAAGTTTCTTTATTTCATTTCCAATAAGAGCCTAGTTTGCTAACGGATACCACAAGTACATTTGCCGCTTTCAAATCTCTGTAATATTATATTTTATGTTCATAAATACGAATTACCTAACGAAAATTTAATCTTACACTTGTATTCAGTTAGTATACAGTATACACTAATTTACATACCTTAAGTTTAAAAAACCCCACAACATAACGGATTTTTCATGGACTAACATAATGATACGGTTAGGTAGTTAGAAGAACTCATAAATCAAGTGTTTTATTTCTAAATTGATTACCCATGTTAAAAGCACTTAAATTCATACCAACAACAGAAAGCTAAACCCTGTGAATACTATTGAAATAGGCGTATAAATCTTAGTTGTGTAATGCGCGTCATGTGTGTTTAAAATCGTACATTTTCAACTGTTTACATCATGTTTACATCATATCCAAAGAGGAGAAATAAACCTGAATTATCCAAAACCGTTTGCAAGAAAGTGAATTTTAGAAAAATAATGAAAAGGTCTTTATATATATGATATGATATCATATATATTTTAATTGTTCGCCGTTAACTATTGCATAATTTATGGTGTTTTAAAGACTGCTTTTAGTTATTGTCGAGTACAAGAAAGTTTTTCATTGTCCTTTATGTCTCAATAATTAGAACCTGTAAAACACTGCACCACAAAAGATGAATGAAATTGACATCACACTATACGTGTCAATCAAACTGACAAGATCAGATGCCAGGTGTTTAATCTTTTAATTGAAGATTAATATAAAGGTATATGTAATCCATTAAATCTTGGTAAATTTTTCTTTGTCTCACCGCTTTTCGAGATTTTTAAAGTGACATGCTTTTGGTAGCTATGTCGGCGCCAAAATAATCTTAATTGCATCCGCTAATATTTGTTTCGGACCAAGTTTGTTTCAATGTTCCAGTTTAAGAGAAATTGAAATTGATGTTACCGACGCACAGGCGCATGTACACACAATCATGCTGTCATAGGTTAACATGACCGCTTGCCAGATGAACTAAAACGCTAAAAAACTATACAAATATTTTGAAAGCTAAAAGAAGGAACTGATAATCAGGACCATTAAAATCTGCATATTTTGCAATGTCTCCTAATTTGTTTTATTTTGTTGCATTTCGGTCGCTCAGGTGTTTGTCAGGAACACACATTCAACTACAAATTGTTAGTTTTATTTTATTTTAGTGACTTTTGAAGCTGTAGCTGTAATTTCTAACTTAACGTTTTATTAATAACTCAAATGCATTATGCCATATCATGTCATGTTAAGAAAGACATCGTAATTGATATATTTTTCCAGATATATAACGCCTAAAGACGTAGAGCGTCTTGCCAAGATGTTAGGTTTCAGAGCGCCAAAAGACATATTTGAAGGAATGATAGGTAGGTATTAATGTCTCTACTCAAACAGTGCGAAAGACGGTCACTCGTACATACTTGTATTTCTAAAGTTTACAAATCCACTTTTCAATTACATTATACAGTGGAATCCGTGGAAACTAAAGGCTCAGAACTTTTGTACAATGGTTGCTCGGGTTAAGGTTTCAATATTTTTAAACTTGACGTTTATAACTTTTTTTCATGTTTCGCGATCTTCTCTTCAGTTTATTATATATAGTGCTGTAAAACAGGTTTTTATATTATATGCTTGCAACTCTACATTTGATGACGCGTCTTGATCATCTCCTCCAGAACCATTTATTGAAGGATAGTAAAGGTCAACGGCGATGACCCTTGGCCAAACCCTTTCAAGTTTGTTAATTGACATTATTAAAGGTCACCATAAAATGAAAAACCTCTAATTTTTCATGCCGTGATCCAAAAGGTCTACCAATTAGATATTTTAATAGTATTAATTAATGTAACAAGTTGATAAATGATTCAAGGTAACATTTACCTTTAATATTAAAATCTGAACATCTTCTTGTTATGAACCAGAAGACCTACTAACTTATCAAATTTTAAAGTAGGTTGACTCTAATCTTCATTAAGTTCATAGACCATGTTATCATTAACCAAAAGATGTACAAGCTTGAAAAGTTGATTGTCTTCAACTTATGTGTTTGAATTGATTTTCATATATATGTTGGTAAACATTTAAGCAGATTTTTTATGAACCAAAAAGTTCAAACTTTAAGTATAGCATCAGTGCAGCAAGCCTTACTAAATTACTTTATTAATAATAATGTGCTTCAGGTTCTCAAGGAACATTGATGGTGAAGTATACTAAAACTCACAGATTACAATGTCTTCAGCATTCTAATCAAACACATACAAATCCAATTATGATTAGTTTTTTGTTTCCCTGACATAGGTCTGTCTACAATGGTTTCCTCTTCAGTCATAAAGCTGTCTTGATACAACATTACACAACTCCATGTCTTCATTTTGGGCCCATTTTGTCATTGGTTCTATGGTTCTAGTCCATTGAGTTTAATCAAATTTCACATCATTTTATTTATTCATATTGGTTATGTGGATTTATGTAAGAAATACAAAGCCACAAAACAATAAACAACTTAATTCTCATGGCTAGTAATGCCACTGTATATATTTTTAGACAAGTAAAGAAAACTAAAAACAATTCTTAAATTTTCAGAGATATGTTCCTTTCATGAAGCATTGCTTTTTTTAAACAATGTTTCTTTTCAAAGGCATTTATAATGAATAAATTTTTACTAAATGACATTGCTTATCAACTTTACTATGTTGATAGTGTTGTACTGATTTTAAATTTGTAGAGGAAGTTTCAGATAAATCAAAGAACAAGGTCACATTTATCAACTTTTTAGATTTTATCATTAAAAGTCAAGGTGAAGGCCCTGATCCTTTTGAAGAAATACAGCAGGTAAGATTGATTAAGATTTAACAATTTACAAAAAGTTTTATCAATTAAGTTTGTACCAGTTGTCTAAAACAATGGCTTTGAACAATTTTAACTCTTTTTTGGATAAGGTTTAGACATTCTCTGTTGAAAAAATATCCATCACCACTTCGACAAAACTATCAATTTTCTTAAAATATTGGCTTAAAATGGCTGCTGTTTATATCAGATCATATTATTTGCACTTTAAAACCATCCTGACAGTGTTTACAAAGATTGGGTTTATATATATATATATATATATGTATATGTATATATATATATGTATTAATACATACTTTGCATATACCTGATTTATTATTGTAATTTTCTATGTGTTATAGAGTACCTGTAAAATTATGGTGACTTCACTTACTTGGTACATACTCATATATTATGTGTGTATTATAATCTTTAATTTCAGTGTTTTAAGTTAATGGATAAAGACAATAAAGGATATTTGACAGTGGACGATTTAAGAGAATTATCAGAGGAAACAAAAGTATGTTTATCAAATGGAATGATTAAGGAAATGTTTCAAGAGGCTGACAGAAGTGGTGATGGCAAAGTAACATTAGAGGAATTTACTATTATTATGCTTCAGAGTAGCAGATTTAAATATGTTTAATTAAATTTTATCTAAAATTGATGTGTGTTGATTTATTACTAAACTGCAAAAATCAAACCTTGGCATAAGTTTTAAAAGCATCACAGTCACATATTACTGTTTGCTGTTCTACTGACAGACCTTATTTATTGTGTACTTCACTTCTATACAACTGTGACCTTGGTGGTCAAGCATATGGTTTGTGAAATTTCAAAATGTCATTAAGTTTAAAAACAATTATTACTGACAAACAGTTGTGAATGAAATGAATTCTTTTCAATAATAGCAAAGCATGCATTTATGTTTAATCCTAAATTTTAAAAATACTTTTATTGTGTAATACTCAAGACACAAATTTTCAACTGACAAACTGAGTTGAGTAATAGTGCTTTATGCCCCAGTCAAGATTATTTCACTTTTATCAAGGCAGTCAGTTTAGGGATGGTTGAGAAAACCTAGGTACCTGGAGACAACCATCGACCTTCAGCAAGGGCACTGACAAATTTTCTTACACTAGGATATGCCCAAGTGGGACCCAAACCTAGTCTGTGAGAGGCACTGTGATCTGTAAGCATGCTTTAGAACATCCGTCCACCGAGGCCCTCACTAACAATCTGATTCAGCATATGGAGCTTTGAACATCTTGGATAAGGAAGTTATACTTTGCTTTATCCTTTTCAACAGGTCAGGAGGGTTTGGGGTCATAACAAAATATGACAAAAATATTAAACTTCTCCACAATCTAATGGAATATTCTTAACCTTAACTTCTCCACAATCTCATGAATGGAATATTCTTAACCTTAACTTCCCCACAATCTCATGAATGGAATATTCTTAACATTAACTTCTCCACAATCTCATAAATGGAATATTCTTAACCTTAACTTCTCCATAATCTCATTAATGGAATATTCTTAACCTTAACTTCTCCACAATCTCATGAATGGAATATTCTTAACCTTAACTTCTCCACAATCTCGTTAATGGAATATTCTTATCCTTAACTTCTCCACAATCTCATGAATGGAATATTTTTAACCTTAACTTCTCCATAATCTCACTAATGGAATATTCTTAACCTTAACTTCTCCACAATCTCATTAATGGAATATTCTTAACTTTAACTTCTCCACAATCTCATTAATGGAATATTCTTAACCTTAACTTCTCCACAATCTCATTAATGGAATATTCTTAACCAAAAAGCTATATACTAGAACTGTAAACATTTTAAAGATCTTCAAGTTTAAGATATCTTAAAGCTAAAGATGCTGAAGCATTATAAACCAGCTTTATTTTTATATATAAAATTCTTGAAGTTGAATTTAAAAATGGAAATTTGACAAACAGAAAAATACAAATCACAAAATAACAATGTTAAAATCCATTATTTGTAATGTAGTTTGTCATGATGATTTCATGATGATAGTGATTATAATAACTACGGTAGTTACATATGTCATAACAAGCCAATTTTACATTTTGTATTATGTACATGTGGTATGAGAAATGTTTGTAATAACATCATAAAGTCTTTCTTAATTTCTGGAATATCAATGAGTCTTTTAGATTTGATATCTCTCCAATTCCAGTCAACCACTATTGTTTTGACATTCTTCAGATGCAATGAATCTAGAAAAGACAAATGTAAATAAATTAAGTTACATAAGAAACAAATATATATTAAAGTGTTCATGTCACAACTTGGTGGTTAGCATACAAAACTTAACAAAGATTTAACATTTACATTAACACTAATGACCTTAAAGCATTACTTTAACATCAGACGTCAAAAAAAATTCAAAATAATCATAAATTAACTTACTATCTTTCAATAAAGCCTGAAGTCGATTTGGTGTTCCGATTCCCATGTGACAGATCTGTTTAGCTAAATACTTTTTCTGTTCTTCTAACTGAAAGTGAATCAAATAACAGCATTTCTCATTTCATCAAATAGCCAACTTGAATAATGTTTTCCAGGCACAAAATAACTGAAAGCAATGGTTGTTCTCCCACATCAAAATGTGGGAAAGAATATCATATATTGGTACAAAATTAAAGATTTCAATTTTTTAGGAGAAGGTCTCCTCTTTTTAAACTAACTGTATGGTTAGATCTAAGTGATCAACATCAGTAAAAGTACTGTTTTTCTATGTCATTTAAAGATGTTACATATTAACCATTTCAAATTCAATAGCAAAAAATTCAAAACTCTGCTGTAAATTTTAAAATGTCTTACATTCTAATCTATATACATGTACTGAGTTATCATAGCTATACAAATACTACATGTACAAATCTAATTATAAGAAATAACAAAAGTATAGTTTCTTCTGTTTATTTTATGAACAATCTGAAGAAAGAATCTTAAATGGTTTTCAATGGAAAATAATAGACACATTTTTTATGTTAACTTATTTTTTGATCATGAAAATTACCAGTAAAAACAGTAAAAACAATTCTCTGCAGACATTTAAAGTTTACATTTATAAAAGGTTTTTTAATTTGAAAGCATTTATTAGACATATACCTTAAAATGTTTTGCAAATAATTTAGCACATTTTGCTTCTTCACCTTTAAAGTCTTGGATTTCTCTGAAAATAAAACAATCCAATAAAATACATTACTAAAAATACCAAACTCCAACAGGACACAAGACTTGGGCAAAAGCACATAGTAAAGACCAAATGTGGATCACATGGAGCAGAGGGAATAAAGTTTTCACCCTAGTCAAGACTTTTCACCTGATAGTATTGAGATAGTGGTGGAAAAAACCAGAGTGCTTCAGAAATCTATTAACCTTCAGCAAACAAACTGACAAACTACCTCATACCAGGGTATACCCCAAATGGAATTCAAACCCTAGGCAGTTAAGAGGTACTGTGATACAGAACTTGGGTCTTTAAATTGCTCAGCATGGAAAAGAAAGACTGATACGCATTTAAAAGAGATATAAATGACCTGGGGTAAGGAAGAGCAAAACAACTCAAATAGAGCGGACTGGAGAGGTCCTGTTTCAAACTTATGCTCTAACTGGAATGAACAAGATGGATAGTGAAAATGAAGTTTAATATTGAGAAAAACATAAATTTGTGAAATGGACACCCAAAAGACATCATTCAATTATTTTGCCCTTTAAATGTCCATGTTAATAGGTGTTCTGCATAAAAAAAATATAAATTTTCAAAACATTTCCTCTAATGCTAAGTGATTTAAGGAGCATAAGATTAAAGATTGCTTTATTCTAAATGAGAAATCTTCAATACCAACCAATATAGGGAGAAAAATAAAATGATGTAAAAAAATCAATCTACAGTAAGTTTCCAAGATGTCTCGATGAAAAAAGACCAGTCCGAAGAATAGTGTAACTGATTTATACAATCATATTGACCAAAACCTCTACACTGATGCTTGTACTGAGGTTATGCCTTACCAAGAAGCTCTTCTATACTTTTGGCAGGTGAGCTAGAGACTATAGTTTTAAGTATTTTTACTTGATACAAATAAAAGTATAATGTCAGAAGTAATATGATAATAAAATCTCACCTGTTTAACTGTACGGCTCTAATAGCTGATGATGTTATGATAAGTAACAATGGAGATCCAGGTGGAAGTTCACTCTTTGTTAATTTTTTCCATTTGGGTAGAATTGTTCTAAGGTATGAAGTAGCTGTGTCTTCTGGACTGCTACATACACAAAAGTTATTATCTGTAAGTAAATATATAAAATATTTAATACTGAACCAGAATCACACATGACACTAAATTCATCATTATGACAGTTTCAATTCAAAATGGTAACCTTGGAAGCCAGGTGGTCTAAAGAACCAGTTAACAATTCCAAGTGCCAACTGCTACCTAGGTTCTAATACCACTCACTGCTGATGTTATAATTGTGAAAAAGTTTATCACTTTGCTTGTCAAAGTTTTAGGTGGTTTTCTCTACAGATGCTAGTTTCCTCAATTATCTCAGACATGATCATCTAAAAATATGTGAAAGAATGTTGACTATAATGTAAAACTTCTTTATTCCACTCTACTCTTAAATGTCCTTAATACATGAGTATACTTGTGTCTTGTTTTTCTTCAATCTTGTACCCTTTTATAACGTTTTTTGTTGTCTTGGTTTGTGCCAAGTACATGTTTATTGGCTACAAATTTCTTTACATCATTTTAGTACTTACAAAACTGTAATTTAAATACATATATATATATATATATTTAAGACTAATTCTGCAGTTCCTAGGTCATAGGTCAAGGTCAACAATGCCTACTAGATTTTTACATGCCCCACTAAACTACACCACCACAGCACATGATCAATAAGTAATGGTGTGCTACATTACTAGTACTTTGTAAGACAAGATGATGTCCCCACAATGACTGAAAGTGCAAGTTTAGATCATATGATTAGTTGGCTTTTTATTTTGTTTTACTATGCATCAGCAATTTTCACTATTCACCACAAGAAAATTATTTCTTTTTTATCTCATGGATTAATCTAAACAAAAGATCATGTGGCGAACATAGTCACTACTACTCTACTCCACTTCATTATACTGCAAGGGAACTGAATACAAGAAATACAGCAAAATATAAAACAAAATACATATATATCATCATTTCTGTACCTTCATCAAGTTTTATCTCATCCTGTTCAACAGATGAAAGTTTATCTTTGAAAAATTTATCAATAGCCTGCAGCAAGTGTTCAGATGTGGTTCTGTCTGGTACTTTATCTTTTAATTCTTCTGTTATTCTCTGTAAATATAGTACATATGTATTATTTATATCAATTATCTACTTTAGCCAAAAATGATTTCTACTCAATAAAATTTCATGAATAGTGCATCCTGTCTGAAATGAACCTTGCATATAACAAAGTCATTTAAAATGAAATATATAACTATAATTTTTTTTGTAAAATGACCTGTACAAATGAATTCTTGTCTAATATAAATAAAATCTTCAGCATGTAAGATGTTTGTTTTTAAAAGGTTTTACAATGACTTGTGGTGTAGGTGGATTCAAAACATCCAAAAATCAAGATAAACAAGAGTGATTAATAGAATGAATTGGATTTTATGTCAAAGTCATGTCAAACTATTCAGTCAATATAATGTCATTAATAATAATACATCACTAGCCATAGGAGATATATTACAAATAATGATTTCCAATGTCTAAATAATTCATCTATCACAGTGAAGATTCTTTTCTCCATTAATTACCTCAAATTAACTTTTTTTTAAATTTATTTTCTTTTTTTGCATTCAATATATATTTACAATTAATAATTGCAACAAAATCATATAAAATATTAATAACATAAATTGTATATTGAATGGTTTTTCGAGAGAGAGAGAGAGAGAAAGAGAGAGAAAGAGAGAGAGAGAGAGAGAGAGAGAGAGATATTTAATTTCTCCATGTGTCCTTGATGTAAGGGCCTTTGACATCTGTCTCGTTGTTTGGCTTTGTGACCTTCACATTTTTGCTAGCAGAATAACATCATAAATGCCTATTTTTATCTTAATTAGCATTACCTTTCTCTTTCTCTTCTTTTTCTTGTTATTTTTTGTGGCTGACGAATCATCTTCAACATTTTCGTCATCTGATTCATTTATACTTTTTTTTCTTTTTCTCTTCTCTGTTTTGTCTTTTTTTACCTTGCCTTTTATTTTCACTTCCTCACTAGCACTGTCAGAATCTGAGTTTGTATCTGTTAAAAAAGTTTACATATAATATACCTGTATTTATACACTAAAGAGTGGAGTGGAATGGAGTCAAGATTCTTTCACTTATTTCAAGACAGTGTTCACTTTATAATTTTTATGTTGAGTAAAATATTAGCTATATTTTTTGAACCACTTGGATATTAACACAGACTGAATGAAGTGAAATAGTTGTTGTCAGGTAATTAACACCACATTTAACATTCTTCCATTTACATTGTCTCATGAGTGAATCTTGATCATTGATCTTTGAAATATTAACAAAGTTTGATTTTTTAAATTCACCAAAACCACTTGTGGAAATTCATTTTGTAAAAACATGGTTCAAATCCAAAGATTTCACCACAAAGTGTTGTAGTTTTTTTTTTTTTCATACTTTATATACAAGAGTTTGTTTTTTTGTGACAATTTTGTTAATAATACCCCATTAGTTCAAGATATTCACAGAGTGAATCTTGAACTCATAACAATATTTTTTTAAATAATTTAATTTGTGAATTAAAAGTCGACACAAATATACCAGTACATTGGGTATTCTACTTTTGGCATTTGAAAAGATATTTTACCAACATTTACATGTGTAATTTTTTGAATAATGAGATCCTTGTAACAGATTTTTTTTAAACAATGCAATATGTACCATGCCATTTTATATCTGGATATTTATCTTTAAAATCTAGGAAAGGATGCAACAATCAACAGACTGGATGCTCAAATGAGCTTGTATATATTAAATAAGAACAATAGCTCTTTTTTATAAACTTTTACCTATTTCTCAAATGATATGACAGTGTCGACAAAACTTGGTAAACCTGGTACATGTATTATATAAGTATGCCTGACAACGTAATAGTAAGTGTGTATTTAAAGAATGTGATTTTTTTGGTGAGAACTGTTCAACTCACAGTCACAACAATCATGCTACAATACAACCATTTGGAGCAAAATAATGAAAAATCTTCCACATGAAAAGTGGGAGATTTACACGTAGTCTAAGCCAAAACAAAATGGTGCTGTAGAGTTAGAATAGTTGTCTTTCTATATGCCTTACTGTTAGGAAATTTTCCTTTAGTTCTGTCTGTAGACTGGACTGATGAGTGACATGTGTCTGAGAAAGTAATGAGCTGGAAAGATTGCTTTCTCTAAGGATCTGGCTATTCTCTCACTGGAAAGAGTAACGCTGTTTCTAGAACTTTGCTCCATTGCATTGGCACTCCGTGAAAGCCAGGAAAATGAGAGAGACAATGCGGTGGTGCTGTTACTTGACCGCGAGGAATTTTTCTTCTGATGCGCTCAAATGTACAGCACCGGAGCTGATAAACTTAACTTTTTAGACTGCTTCTATATATCGACACTCTTTTGGGTATCGAATTATCAACCTTACCTTGCGTTTCATGATTTTCTGCTTCTGAAGATTTAAGCCACCACTCATCCTCGAGATCGTCAGCCATTATTAATCAGAATAAATAAGGTCTTATTTTCGTATAAAAAGAGGCCATAATGCGCGATTTCTTTTTCTATGAAGCAGAATGATAAAAAACGCATTAATATTTCATTTAAAAAAGTAACTTAAATTACATGTTCACGTTATGAAAAACGCTTAAATTTTATTCGAAACTAAATCGTAATGAAAAGGATGACGGTCATGTAAACATTCCTCCTTTTTACACCACTACAGACTGGCTTTGGTGTATTAACATACAGTCTGATTTTATTTCATGTGTTATGGAAACAAAACCAATTGTAACATGTAATTATTTTCTCCGGTAACTTATTTTTTTACGGTAGCTGAAAGCTGCAGGTCAATCCTCAACTTAACCACTGCAGCAGGCAGTTACTAAAACTTGGTCCAAGTGAACCAGGTGCTCTGGCACAGGGCAATATATGATTCATTGACT
Organism: Tegillarca granosa; assembly: GCA_029721355.1. NCBI lineage: Eukaryota > Metazoa > Mollusca > Bivalvia > Arcoida > Arcidae > Tegillarca > Tegillarca granosa. The sequence continues at coordinate 10,406,448 of CM056596.1, read as the reverse complement.
GACCCTACATCATCAAGTACTTCTGCATACACTTTGCATAAATATATATACACATATTTTGTCTCAATGCAAATTTTGTTATCCTGACTATTGGGGTTTGTTTTTTAATTTTTAATACCTCATAACATTACTATCATTATGTTATAATGTTATAAAAACTTCTCAAATTCCCATAAAAATGTCATAATGGGAAATGTTATTTTATGACAAACTAAAACTGAAAATGTTGTTTGATAAACAGCATATCACAAGAGTAGTACAGAATCTTTTGGAAATTTGTCATTTTATCATGTAAGGAAATTAATAAATGCAATGAAAGTTATGAAGTAGGGCGTTAATTAACATACCGTAATCCTTCGATGTTTTCGGACCCTCTATGTTTTCGGACACCCTAATTTTTAAATTTTAATAATCTTTAAATTTCCTCTAATTTCGGACAGCAATTTTTTACCTCTAAATCCGGACACGTTTATGCTGAAACTCAGTTGCAGCATGTTATGCAGAGTGCTTGAAAGATTTAATAAAATCAAGAAGAAACTTTGTTGTTTTCAATTATTTCAACTATAAATTATTGTTTTCACACGTTTATTTCATTGTGTATTGGCGCCATTGCATCGTAACATGAAACGAGTATGTGCAATGTATTAACGTTTTTATGTAAACTAAATAAAATCATACTGCTTATCAACTTTGAAGGACTTCAATTCATACCTGTACTAAAAATTAAAGTTTGAAAAAGCTGAAAAATTATTGAATGAATTCATTAAAAAAAATTCTATGAAAAATATTAAAATGTTACATAGAACTTAGTGGTACATGTACTAAAGAAAACCCAATCATTCTTGTAGTGGTGACATAAGGGTCATTTTTTATTCATTCTCTACAATTTTGTTTTGAATAAAATCATTTTGTTATGTTTCAGGTCACGGTGATCAGTCATTATTTTCATCACTTCACCCATTGTTACACACATGGTTACCTAAAGAACCAACAGAATGGAGAAGGTGATTTTACTGTTTAATTATATTATTAAAGAGTTGATGGTTTAATTTGGATTTTTCTTTACAGACCTATCTTCCACAGACAAATGCTATTTCAAACACATTTACTCCAATTATCAGCCAAATAGTTTTTAAACACAATTTATATAATTGTTTTAAAAAAAGATTGATTAATTGATTGATTGATTTAATGGGGTTTTACAACTCAGTCAAGAATAAATAAGACAATACTGTCAATTTGACAATAAAAGTTATATCCTCTAAACTTTGGTGGAGTACTGTTAAATGTTTTGCTAAAATGTTACCATAAGTAGTAAGCACAGTGTTAAAATTTCTACAGTACTTAAATCATTTCCATAATGGCATTTGTCTTATATTTTGCAAGTATGAGTTGCAAGTAATTATGTGATATAAGATTTCAGAAAACTTCAAAAATGTGTCTTAAAGCTGCATTAAGTTTTCCAAAGAAAAAAATTAAAATGGTGTTGATCTAATTAATTATGTTCCTAAACAACATTGTTACATTTGGTTCCACGATAAAAGCTCAAATAAATACAGAAACAACAATAATTTCCCAGCTAGATGTAGCATGTGGGATCTAATATTAGAACATGCTTACGTCATAAAAAACCAGGTCATTTAAACACAACTTACAAAATGGTGAAATACGATAAATTAAACAAAGAACTTCATTGAATTTTTCATTTGTGCCTTAGTAAGGGATACATACCACCATTGCGAATACATCTGGATATTAATTATGGACAATTAATACAATTTGTCAGGTTTCACTTTGGATTAACTAGAGTTTCTGTACATCCATGCGCATGCTCCCAGCTCATAATTTAATCATCGATAAACATTGACCAACCGGTTAAAAGATTCTGTTTATTTACAGCTAAAAGGAAAGAAATTTTAGAAAATGAACCTTCACGGATCGTGATTAAAAGTTACTTATTTTTAAAAATATATATTTTGAGAAAACCAAAAAAAATTCAGAAAATTGAAAAACTTAATGCAGCTTTAAGAGTAAAAATTGTACCTAGATAGCTATGGCCAAAGCAACCAGGAACACACCACTAAAACATATAAATAAGAGAACAACAACACTGAATAACACACCACTACAAACATATAAATAAGAGAACAACAACACTGAATAACACACCACTACAAACATATAAATAAGAGAACAACAACACTGAATAAACACATATTAAAATAATTGATTATAATACTCAGATTTTGAATGGGCACTGTATATCTTGGCAAAATAAAGTTCTAAAACAATACTATGTGATATGTAATTAATTGATTGATTGAATAGAGTTAAGAATCAAGAATAATTTACTTATATCAAGATGTCACCAGCTGTAGATCAAGTGGCAGAAAATTTTACCTTCGCAGTGCATTGCTCAGAGCAGTGTGCATCAAGGGCTCTTTAACATGCCACACCTACTGTGACATAGGAAATCAATTTCAAGGTCTCTTCTGTAAGACCCCATGACTTTAATTTCTAAATGCTGAGTGTTTGGCAAAAGAACAGTCACTAACTATTTTAAGTCTTGGTCAGAACTGATCAGTGTTTAAACCCTGACCTCCCACATACATAGCAGGTAGTCTACACAGTGATCAATACTTAAGTGTGTATATATACATGTACATGTATATACATATACATGTATTTCTCATTATTTATTATGTTTTAATACTGGTTATGCAGGTCATATGGACGACCACCTAAAACAGTGAAGCTAGAAGCAAGTTTTGTTCCTTATGATGAGGATATTTTACCAACTGATACAGATAAAACACTCATAAGTAGACCATACTTTCATATATTCTGGACAGATTGTGTAAGTCTCTCTCTCTCTCTTTCTCTGTCTGTTTCTCTCTCTCTCTCTCTCTCTCTCTCTCTCTCTCTCTCTCTCTCTCTCTCTCTCTCTCTCAACTATTATTTCAATATACACAGTGCATACACTGAACAGAATTTGTTTATATATTGATAGTGTATTTAAACAATGTGCCTTGGTATAGAATTAAACACTTCAGTCATATTTAATACATGAGCACACAGATCTTGAATCAAGATATTTATAACTCATATAAATGTCTCACAAGATATTTTGTTTAGATACCAATTTTGAGTCATAAATGACCTAATTAAGATCCCTGTGTAGATGAGATTGTTGAATTGTCAACTAAGTCTTAACTGGAACATGATCAGGTTTTTCAAAAATATAATAAGATGTAGAAAAGAAAATGAAAAAAGTTATACCCTAAATATTGTTTTAGTATCATTATATATTAGGGAAACACTTTCTTCATAAGTATAAATAATAAATTAATTAATTCCAGAAGTAAAAGGAATGATACCAACTAAGTTGGTCCTTGCTCGGCACAACTATCAGGGTAGATACTAGATGTATGCTATGTTGTGTGAATTTTTATAAAAGAAATAACAAATTTAAGATATTATTAATCATTCATTTGAGACATTAAATAACTTTAGAATTTAGAAATAGATTAGAAGAATATAAACAAAATTTATCATGTTTGAACTTAAGGATCTGGATGCTTACAAACAGACTGTTAAAGATGAAATATCAGAATGGAATAATGCACTAAAAGCTCGTAATATCCCTGATTGGCTGATTGTTGTCGTCATTAGTGATGAAAGTAAAGTGAAGACAAAGTTGTTACCAAGGTCGTCAGTTATTGACAAAGTTAAAAATGACTTCTGTAACAAGTTACCAGACAGGTGAGTCATAGTTTTACCATCTCACCAGATAGGTTAGTCATAGTTTTACCATCTCACCAGACAGGTAAGTCATAGTTTTTCCATCACACCAGACAGGTTAGTCTTAGTTGTACCATCACATTAGATAGGTTAGTCATAGTTTCACCATCTCACCAGACAGGTTAGTCATAGTTTTACCATCTCACCAGACAGGTTAGTCATAGTTTTACCATCTCACCAGACAGGTTAGTCATAGTTTTACCATCACATTTGACAGGTTAGTCTATTTTTTCCATCACACCAGATGGCTTAGTCATAGTTTCACCATCACATCAGTTAGGTTAGTTATAGTTTTACCATCACATCAGACAGGTTAGTCATAGTTTACTATCACACCAGATCTGTATAAATGTTTCTTTTCTAGTTCATCGTAAAAAAGTAAACATCTATGTAGAAGTAAATATTTATGTTAAGTTTTCATATTCATACCCTATTCTATTTTTAAGGTGATGGTGGTGGGGATGTGATTATCAATAAAACCACATTCTTACTTTTAAGGCGGGGAGAGACATCAGTAATACCACATTATTTTAAGGAGTGGAATGGGATGGGGGGGGGGGAGACATTATTTTTAGTAATACATGTACATATACCACACTCTGCATTTAAGATGGGGGTTCGAGAGAACAAGAATCAGTAATACCACACTCTATTTTAAGTTGGGGAGAGACATGCTTATCAGTAAGCCACACTCTACATTTAAGGGAGGTGGAGAGACATGATTATCAGTAATACCACACTCCAAATTTAAGATGGGGGTTCAAGAGAACAAGAATCAGTAATACCACACTCTATTTTTAAGGTGGGGGAGAGACATGCTTATCAGTAAACCACACTCTACATTTAAGGGAGGGGGAGAGACATGATTATCAGTAATTCCATTGTCTACTTTTAAGGGGGTGATGACTTTATTACTAGTAATTCATATACCACACTCTACATTTAAGATGGGGGTGGAGAAACATGAGGATCAGTAATAACACACTCTATTTTTAAGGTGGAGGTAGAGAGACATTATTATCAGTGAAACCATACTCTACTTTTAATGTAATTCTTTTCAAGATTTTTAAAAAAAAATTCCCGTTGTTATATTCATTATTGCAAACTATTTCTTAGATTTAAGTACATGTAGTTAGTATTTTAATTAGATCTTGAAGAATTTAAATTATTTCTTCTTTTGGCTGTTCAAAAGTAGAGTTGTTTCACTTAATCTACATACAAGTATCTATTGATTATTTCAGATGTATAGTTTTAACAGAACCACTTAAACAAGACCAGAAAAGTTCTGAATCCTGGAAAGCTCTTGTACACAGATTGAGAGAACTACTTCTACAAGCATTTAACAAGCATCTGAATAAATATGAAGAAAATATGAGATCGCTAAGAGAGAGTAGAAATGAACCTAACTGGAATTTTGTAACATATTTCCTTGTTCAGGTAACTATTGAAAAAAGAATTGCATATGTCTATTAATGGATTTGAGAACTATAAAGTTGACTTTTGTGAACAGATGTTCCTGGTATCTACAGTCAGTACTTTCTAATATATAGTCAAACCTGTTTGTAATGAATGTCAGTGGAAGTTAATTTGACATTAATAAATTTTGCTGATTCTTTGAAAATCCTCTTGTCTGAAACTTTTGTATTTGTAATGATTATCACAAATTAAACATTACAGGCCAACTTTTTAGACCAATTGTTTATGAATAAGTTAGACCAATTGTTTATGAATAAGTGTCCTGTAAGTGTGATACTTTTGAATAAGTACCCTTCAACAAGCTCAAAAAATCCCAATTCAACATACAGGTTATAAAAATACACCAATTAAACCTGTTTATATGAAGAGTTAATTGTCCCTTAAAATTAAGTTAACTAACAGTTGTCTTTTAAATTGAATCTTTGAACCAGTGCCCCTTATAAGCAGTTTATAGACAGACACCTCTTACAGTCCAATCATGAACACCTCTTAAAATGTTTTTAGGAACAGGTACCCATTTATATCAGGGTTATGAATAGGCCACAAGTGGAATTCATATAATGAGCCTCTTTAAATTAAAAGCATTATTTAAACTCTATACAATCATGTTTATAATTATAAAATCCATATAAAATTGTTAAAATCCATTGTTTAGGCAGGTAGCTCTTAAATTGCAGCTTATGAGCATAAGTCTCTTTAAGTGTAGTCTATATCAACAGGTAGTCCTTAAAATTCATTTTTACACATAAAAACTATATCCTTTTATAATTCTGTTTATGAACAGATGCCCAATAAAATATATAATAAGATGCTCCATTAATATACACTTAATATCCTTGTGTTTTTTAACAACAAGATAGTACAATTCTCTTGTAATATAATACAAATAATCATTATTTTAGTATAGTAAACTTGATGCTCTGTTTAGTGTTCGACATGGGTGTTTTTTATTTTATATTTCAGGAAGAATTAGCTTTCATGTTTGAGTTGATTGGCCTGTATGTTGAGTTAGATGCTCTGTTTAGTGTCTGACATGGTTGTTTTGTATTTTATATTTCAGGAAGAATAAGCTTTCATGTTTGAGATGTCTGGCCTGTATGATGAGTTAGATGCTCTGTTTAGTGTCTGACATGGTTGTTTTGTATTTTATATTTCAGGAAGAATTAGCTTTCATGTTTGAGATGATTGGTTTGTATGATGAGTTAGATGCTCTGTTTAGTGTCTGACATGGTTGTTTTGTATTTTATATTTCAGGAAGAATTAGCTTTCATGTTTGAGATGATTGGTTTGTATGATGAGTTAGATGCTCTGTTTAGTGTCTGACATGGTTGTTTTGTATTTTATATTTCAGGAAGAATTAGCTTTCATGTTTGAGATAATTGGTTTGTATGATGAGTTAGATGCTCTGTTTAGTGTCTGACATGGTTGTTTTGTATTTCATATTTCAGGAAGAATTAGCTTTCATGTTTGAGATGATTGGTTTGTATGATGAGTTAGATGCTCTGTTTAGTGTCTGACATGGTTGTTTTGTATTTTATATTTCAGGAAGAATTAGCTTTCATGTTTGAGATAATTGGTTTGTATGATGAGTTAGATGCTCTGTTTAGTGTCTGACATGGTTGTTTTGTATTTCATATTTCAGGAAGAATTAGCTTTCATGTTTGAGATGATTGGTTTGTATGATGAGTTAGATGCTCTGTTTAGTGTCTGACATGGTTGTTTGTATTTTATATTTCAGGAAGAATTAGCTTTCATGTTTGAGATGATTGGTTTGTATGATGATGCTATGATACAGTATGATGAGTTAGATGCTTTGTTTACACAGTTTATTGTTACACATACATCAGGAAGTAAGTGCCCATACATTTTCAGTACTTTCAGTGCTCTTATTGTGGGACTCTTAACACAAATTTTATTCATTCAGCATGGATTTAACCATGTGCACCATAAAAATTTAAGTTTTTTTTTTAATGTAATTTTAAATATTTTTACAAAAAAAAAAGATTTATTGTTCTTTTGAAACGTAAGCCAGTAAAGGCTTATGACTTAACCCTCATGGATGTTGTGTCATCAACTTCAAATGTTCAAGTTTTTGTTACAGATGCAAAATCATAGTAGCAAAGATGGCTTGTCTGATAATGTCAAAACTTCATTGAAATGATATGTTGGCTGTGCTGTTTGTTATTCTGTTTTGGATGTCCATTTAGTCCAATTTTGGGCTCAAATGGTTTTGATTTGAGTGATATAGTAATTACATACCATTACATGAATACTTCCTTGTTTTTAAGTTGATTAAAGTGAAACTGAAACATTATGTCTTTATTCTGGACTTTACATCTCATCCTAAAAATTAAGACCCATACATACATTTATGTTTCAATATTTCAGAACCAGTAAGCTGGCTTGTTAATATGATCAAAGACTGTCAGAGCTGGGCAGGACTTTCATTAAAGAAACCAATCAACAGAGACAAACGTGACCTAATTAAGACAAATCAGGCCTCTTTACTTGACCTCAGAAACTATTTGTTTTCACGTCAATGTGCTCTCCTGTTTTTGTTATCTAAACCATTAGAAGTTGCAAAACGAGCAATTGAGTATCTACACTATACTGTTCAGGAAATTAGAAATCTTAAAGTAAGTCTCTCTCTCTCTCTCTCTCTGTTTGTGGGTGTAGATGTGAGTGAGCTAGTGACACAGTTGCAAATAATTTTAGTTTGTTCTGTATAGGTTTCTCTCTCTCTCTTTCTCTCTCTCTCTCTCTCTCTCTCTCTCTCTCTCTCTCTCTCTCTCTCTTTTTGTGGGTGTAGATGTGGGTGTGCTAGTGACACAGTTGCAAATAATTTTAGTTTGTTTTGTATAGGTTTTTATTACAGTATTTAACAATAAAGAAAAATGACTATGAAAGTTCTAGATATAATTAGTATTATTGATTGTTTAAAATAAATTAGATCCATTATCTTAATGGTTAATGGATGGTGTTCACCAATGTACAATGTGATACCCCTTAACATTAGTTCAGAACTATTATGTGTCTCTATTAGATAGGGAATTTAATAAGTTAATGCTTTCCTGTAACTTTCTGAATCAGTGATACAGATTTTCCAAAACATCCTGTACATAGTCATTGGGTATCTCAAATAAAACATTCTGTACATAGTCATTGGGTATCTCAAATAAAACATCCTGTACATAGTCATTGGGTATATCAAATAAAACATCCTGTAGGTAGTCATTGGGTATCTCAAATCATACTCTGGAGAACCCTATTCATTTTAGTATGAATTATTCATGTTTTATACATATTTTTTTTAGCTCACCTGAGCTGAAAGCTCAGATGAGCTATTGCGATGGTTCACCGTCCGTCGTCTGTCGTGCGTCGTGCGTCGTGCGTCGTGCGTCGTGCGTCGTGCGTCGTCCGTCGTGCGTTAACATTTTACATTTTAATCAACTCCTCTAAAACTACCAACCCAAATTTGATGAAACTTGGTGATGATGATGTCTGGGTGAAGGCCTTTCAGATTTGCACATATGAAGGAGTTATGTCCCCTTGGGGCCCCATAAGGGGGGAAATAGTGAAAAACTTTAAAAATCTTCTCCTCTGAATGTACAAGTGATATACCTTAGTTATTTCACTTATAACATTCTTAGGTCATCTAGTTTTAGATTTGCACAAATGAAAGCGATGGGGCTCAAAATGGGGAAATGGCAAGGAACTTAGTGGGAAAATTGCTAAAAATTATTTATTTGTCACTATATCTTGAAAACTATTAACTTTTTGTATAGGCATTTATATTAAAATATTGTAGGTATTGCGACAACAATCATTTTGATATATGGTTCAAGGTCATATGTTCAAAGGTCAAGGTCACAGCTGCAAAAATAGACTTAAATCGCTAATTATCTTGAAAACTATTAACTTTTTGTATAGGCATGTATATTAGAATATTGTAGATATTTGGACAACGATCATTTTGATATATGGTTCAAGGTCATATGTTGAAAGGTCAAGGTCACAGCTGCAAAAGAAAAGTTAAATTGCTAATTATCTTGAAAACTATTAACTTTTTGTATAGGCGTGTATATTAGAATATTGTAGGTATTGACATGACGATCATTTTGATATATGGTTCAAGGTCATATGTTGAAAGATCAAGGTCACAGCTGCAAAAGAAAAGTTAAATTGCTAATTATCTTGAAAACTATTAACTTTTTGTATAGGCATGTATATTAGAATATTGTAGGTATTGACATGACACTCATTTTGATATATGGTTCAAGGTCATATGTTGAAAGGTCAAGGTCACAGTTGCAAAAGAAAAGTTAAATTGCTAATTATCTTGAAAACTATAAACTTTTTGTATAGGCGTGTATATTAGAATATTGTAGGTATTGACATGACGATCATTTTGATATATGGTTCAAGGTCATATGTTCAAAGGTCAAGGTCACAGCTGCAAAAGAAAAGTTAAATTGCTAATTATCTTGAAAACTATTAACTTTTTGTATAGGCGTGTATATTAGAATATTGTAGGTATTGACATGACGATCATTTTGATATATGGTTCAAGGTCATATGTTGAAAGATCAAGGTCACAGCTGCAAAAGAAAAGTTAAATTGCTAATTATCTTGAAAACTATTAACTTTTTGTATAGGCATGTATATTAGAATATTGTAGGTATTGACATGACACTCATTTTGATATATGGTTCAAGGTCATATGTTGAAAGGTCAAGGTCACAGTTGCAAAAGAAAAGTTAAATTGCTAATTATCTTGAAAACTATAAACTTTTTGTATAGGCATGTATATTAGAATATTGTAGGTATTGACATGACAATCATTTTGATATATGGTACAAGGTCATATGTTGTAAGGTCAAGGTCACAGCTGCAAAAGAAGACTTAAATTGCTAATTATCTTGAAAACTATTAACTTTTTGTATAGGCATGTATATTAGAATATTGTAGATATTTGGACAACAATCATTTTGATATATGGTTCAAGGTCATATGTTGAAAGGTCAAGGTCACAGCTGCAAAAGAAAAGTTAAATTGCTAATTATCTTGAAAACTATTAACTTTTTGTATAGGCGTGTATATTAGAATATTGTAGGTATTGACATGACGATCATTTTGATATATGGTTCAAGGTCATATGTTGAAAGATCAAGGTCACAGCTGCAAAAGAAAAGTTAAATTGCTAATTATCTTGAAAACTATTAACTTTTTGTATAGGCATGTATATTAGAATATTGTAGGTATTGACATGACGATCATTTTGATATATGGTTCAAGGTCATTTGTTGAAAGGTCAAGGTCACAGTTGCAAAAGAAAAGTTAAATTGCTAATTATCTTGAAAACTATAAACTTTTTGTATAGGCATGTATATTAGAATATTGTAGGTATTGACATGACGATCATTTTGATATATATTTCAAGGTCATATGTTTAAAGGTCAAGGTCACAGCTGCAAAAGAAGACTCAAATTGCTAATCATCTTGAAAACTATTAACTTTTTGTATAGGCATGTATATTAGAATATTGTAGGTATTGCGACAACAATCATTTTGATATATAGTTCAAGTTCATTTGTTGAAAGGTCAAGGTCACAGCTGCAAAAGAAGACTTAAATTGCTAATTATCTTGAAAACTATTAACTTTTTGTATAGGTGTGTATATTAGAATATTGTAGGTATTGACATGATGATCATTTTGATATATGGTTCAAGGTCATATGTTGAAAGGTCAAGTTCACAACTGCAAAAGAAGACTTAAATTGCTAATTATCTTGAAAACTATTAACTTTTTGTATGGGCATGTATTTTAGAATATTGTAGGTATTGACATGACGATGATTTTAATATATAGTTCAAGGTCATATGTCAAAAGATCAAGGTCACAACTGCAAAAGAAGACTTAAATTGCTAATTATCTTGTAAACTATTAACTTTTTGTATAGGCATGCATATTGGAATATTGTAGATATTGACGTGGCAATCATTTTGATATATGATTCAAGGTCATATGTTGAAAGGTCAAGGTGACAGCTGCAAAAGAAGACTACAGTCACTTTATGCATATTAGCTGCTTATTAATGAAATGTGACTGAATATTTCTGATTAATTTTTTTGGGAGTTCTTGAGTTTCTTTAAATTTTCTGTACTTGATATATTGTCTGTTGCACTTTGTAAACAATTTTGGAGATATTCTCAGGTGAGCGTTAAGGCCCATGGGCCTCTTGTTTATAATTTCACTTCATAACAGATCAAAATGCCTCCGGGAGCTGTGGACTGCTGGGTGTTTCTTAGTTGTCTTGAAATCCTGAAAACTTGTGAACATTTTACCAGTGGTTCTCAAACAGAAAAATATTCCCTCTATACAGCTAGTCTGTGGGATTATGCCAGGAAAAAGGTATATTTTTGTAAACATGCAATAAACTGTTTTTAAGGCTATATTTAAATACTGTAGATGACATTTAATCTTGTTAGATTTATTTTCACTGATAATTTTGAATTTTTCTGATATAAAAATTAGCAATAGTAATCAAAGACGGGTGTAATGTTTGATTGGCTTGTATTGTTTTATTTACAGTTACACAGTTTAGGTGAACTTTGCGGGTTAATGCCTGACCCTGAATCAGCTCCAACATCACAGCAGCTGACCTTGGTTATAGATCTAACATCTGGGATGGGAATAACTGATGATTCTGGTAGGTTTTAAAATGAAATCAAATCTTAAATGTCACTCTTTCTCAATTTACTTGATATCTGGTATGTAAATCCTGCCATTTATCTAAAAATTTCATGAATTTATTTCAAGAATAATGTTATAGACATACATGAATTATGCAGTATGCAAATGTCCAGTGGTTTTGTCTCTTATAACTTGATTTATTATTTTTTACATGAAAAACCAGTGAGTTTAATACTTTTACAACTTTAACAATTAGTAAACTGACATCACTATTGTGCAGGAATACAAATGTACATGTGTGTGTGTGGGGAGTGGGGGGGGGGGGGGGTTTCACCCAACATGATATCATATGCTATTTCTGTCATTCAAAATTGACAGAAAATATGTGACTTAATCAAGTTCAAAAAAGCAGTATACTTTTCTGCTTGGATGGCTGAAATATGTATATTTAATGTCAAGTACAGTGGAACCTTTAAAGACGGAAACCTACTTACCGTAACTGAAAACTTATTTGTTAAATTTACCTGCATAAACCTACATGTACTTCTAGTACCTGTCTAAACTGAACAAAAACCTTTGGTTTGGAAAGCCTCAGAGTTAGGACAGTTTTACTGTAATATGAATAGATTAATTTATGGTGATTTATCAGTAGTGATTAGTCATTAGTGATAACTACATTTTAGTGTTAATTTTTAGCTCACCTGACCAAAAGGTCATGTGACCTTATGGCATGGTGCGGCATGTGTATGTGCGTGCATGCGTGTGTCGTTAACACCTATTTTCAACTTCTCCTCTGAAACTGCTGGACAGATTTCAATGATACTTGGTCAGAAGCATGTATTGGCCGGTGCAATACAGATTTGTTCATGACATTGTCGTGGCTACCAAAACCAGGTCACTGTGACCTAGGGGTTCAAAAATCTTTAAAAATCTTCTTCTCCGAAACAGTGATGGGAGAAAAAATCTGATGTGATATTTGGCTTCTCTAGAGTCTTAAGCCTATAGTTTGTTCAATTTGTGAAATTAGGTCGAAAATTGGGTTACGTGTTTTTGTGTTTAATTTAAGAAATTTTGTAAAATGGCTTCAAATTGTTATAACTTGACTATTTGAACAGATAATGGCATGGGGTTTTCAGTTTTGACTTTTTCTTGAAATGGCCTTGAAAAAAGATCAAGGTCAAAGTCAAGGTCATGACCTAATTTGTGATTAATGCAGTTTTAGACAATTTTCTTTCAAATATTTAGAGATATTTGAATTCAAAACATTGTTTAAATATTCCCCATGACAAAATTTAAAAAGGTACCAAGTTTCGTAACTATATGATAATCCATGTAGGAGTTGTTGCCCCTGAAAAATTTTTTTTTTTGCTTAAAAATACTAAAAAAGTCCGTTAGCTTGAAAACTATAAGCTTTTTGTATAGGCGTGTATATTAGAATATTGTAGGTATTCAATGACAATCATTTTGATAAATGGTTCAAGGTCATATGCTAAAAGGTCAAGGTCATAGCTGCATACATGTACTGAAATTGTGAATTATCTTGAAAATTGTTAACTTTTTGTATAAGCATGTGTTAAAATATTGTAAGTATTGATATGACAATCATATTGATATATGGTTCAAGGTCATATGTTCAAAGGTCAAGGTCATAGTTGCTTAAGTGTACTGAAATTGTTAATTATCTTGAAAATTATTATCTTTTTGTATAGGCATGTATATTAGATTAATATAGGTATTGATATGACAATCATTTTGTTATATGGTTCAAGGTCATATGTTCAAAGGTCAAGGTCACAGCTGCAGAAGATGACTTAAATTGCTAATTATCTTGAAAACTGTTAACTTTTTGTATAGGCATGTATATAAGAATATTGTAGGTATTGACATGATGATCATATATGGTTCAAGGTCATATATGTTCAAAGGTCAAGGACATAGCTGCATAAGTATACTGAAATTTGTTAATGATTTGGAAATTATTCATTGCACTACAGTTACTTCATGTATTGCATATTATATAAGCTACTTATAAATGAAATGTGACTGGATATATTTCTGATTAAGTTTTGTGGCAGTTCTTAACTTGAAAAAACTTGTAAAGTTTTTGTACTGAATATATTGTCTATTGCGCTTTGCAAACAATTTTGGACATATCCTCAGGTGAGCATTAAGGTCCATGAGCCTCTTGTTATTAAATGTGAGTTCATGAATTAATATGTTTTTAATTTCAGATGAAGCAATTCCAGGTGAACAAAAACCACTTGATCGATTAAGAGAGGCATTATCTTCAAAAGATTCATTTAAAAAGATCTATTTGGTAATTTTAAAAAAGATATTGTACATGAATTTCTTGGAATTCACTTATCTGTTAGGTCACTTTAGGGGATGGTAATAGAAAAAAGAAAATCATAACTAACAGTCAAGAACACAATACAAGTTAATGACCGTAACAGCTAATGACAAGAATTTTCATCTTTCTTCTGATCACTAATAATTAAACCCCCCCCCCTTATCTCATATAAAAGTTCTGAAAATATCTATATACAATGTACACTATATGAAGTATCAATGTTAGAAACATAAACAGTGATAAAACACCATAAAATTGTACTATTTCTTTTGTATTTGCTATTATCAGGAGTTATCAGAACTTGCTATGGGAACATATAAACACATAAGTAGATTCAGATCAGCTAGACTTATAGGCAAAGATTTGGCAGAATTCTACATGTAAGTATAATGTAACTACCGTTACATGTAATTTCAGAGACTTCTCAAGATAACCATTGTATGGATACATGTAATTTCAGAGACTTCACAAGAGAAAAAACCTGATTGATTTCTGAATTTTTCTTTGCTAAATATTTATCTCTATAGTTTAATCTTTTATCAGAAGGAATGAAAAGATTAATAAATAAATGCTTTAGTTTTGTATTTTTTGTAGAATTTGATACACAAATTTGTACATGTTGAAAAATGTTAAAATTAGATCTACTCAGTACATGTACATTTGTATATGATATATTGATTTGAAGATGTCAGTATAAATTTTCAAAAGTTAAACATTTACTTCTAATGAAAGAAATTAAGATTACTGAGTTTTGTATAAGACACAGATATTAATAATATTTTTGTTTTGTTTTTGGTAGGAGACTCGGAGAACCACTAAAAGCAGAAAATTTCCTGATGGATATAATGAAAAGCTACCACCAAGAAGGTTGGCATCATCTTGTAGATGGTACCAGGATAGATCTAGCAAGATGTCAACTTCAACAAGGCAACCATGCAAAATATCCTTTACATTATATTTATTAGTATTAAGCATGGGGATTGCTCTATGAAACAGGTAGAATGTTGAAATCAAAAGAGAAAAAATCTGCAAGTAGACATACATGTAGAATAGAGTGTAAGATGTGTAACACAATTGTTGTACATGTATTTTAGTTATCAGATCCTACTGTTTTGTCTTATTTATTTGAGAAGAATTGCCTTCAATATGACTTTTTTTTCCAATCCCTCCTAACAGACAAACTACTACGGTTCATTTGGTTCAATATGTCCTTTATATTGTTCATCAAAAACTATCTGTTGGAATTTCTCAACTTTATATTCTATCGTAAACTTATCTGAGAACTTATCAAATATTTTTGCTGAACTTAAGAACTTTTGTCACCAAGAAAATATCAGCCTATTAATGTAATACAAATTAAAGTAATCACAGTTGAACTAAAATAAAAAAAATAATAATACATGGATCTTGCAGCTATAAATGTAATCAATGGATTTCACCCTTGTCCCTGTGCCATATTTTGCCCTTTTTCACATTGATTTATGAATAATATCACCTCTCACTGCCTAGTTGCAAATTCTGCTCGGGCAGATCTTGGTTTGCAGTTTGCCTTCCAGAGATTTTTTGTTGAGGTACTCTAGTTATCTCTCTCATATCAGAACTCACCTCTTGAATACAAAGAAAAATCTTGACAGGGGTTTAAAGCACTATTAATCCACTTTCTAATCTTGTTGTGAAAATATCAATTCCCTTGGAAATGAAATCACATATTTTGACATCATTGAATTAAAAATTTTGTATTAGAATATGTGGATTGGAAATGGACATTTTAATTCATCTGCAGAAATGATATTGTGTTCATACTGCCGAAACAGACATCACATGGTGCATGATGAACAACTTGTATATCTTTGACATGCTCACATTAAAAGTTAAACTAAACAATACAAAACCTGTTTGTTTTATTACCTTGACTGTCTTCACATTTATCAGAACAGCCTGTCAGATAGCCAGTAGTGATAAACTCCCTCTGGATATAAGATCCAACTCAATACAGCAAGTTTTAGATTTAACAAAGAAAGATGATGGTAAATATAGAATCAATTTTTTTATATATTATTGAAGCATTTCTCAAAAATTTAGTCTATAATTGTTATTGTTATAAGGCTTTTACGTCCCAGTCAAGAATATTTCACTTATATCGAGATGTCACCAGCTATTGGTGAAGTGGCAGTATAGAAAGTTCAAAAGTGTTTCAAATACTTTAACAATCACAGATCAAATATTATAATTGTTAACTTTTTCAACCTGCATTTCTTAATTCCAATTATCCATTCCTAAATGTTTTAGATAGTGAAAAAAGCCAAACCCTAGAAGGTCCTCTTACTTATAACGAATGTAGAGAAACTCTCAAGGCAATGAAAAATGGAAAGTCCCCAGGTCTAGACGGTTTTACTGTAGAATTTTATAAAATTTTTTGGTAAGTCCTAAATAAATTTTTAATAAAGTCATTAAATGAAGGATATGAAAAAGGAATTTTATCAATAACCCAAAGACAGGGAATTATAACATGTTTACCCAAAGAAAATAAACCCAAAGAATATTTAAAAAATTGGCGCCCAATATCTTTATTAAATGTTGACTATAAAATCGCATTTGCCCAAAGGTTGAAAAAGTTTATTCATGAACTTTTCTCAGAAACTCAATCTGGATTCATTAAGAACAGAAATATTGGGAAAAGCTCTCATCTTATCATGGATTTGATTGACAAAACGGAAGAAAAAAATATTTCAGGGATATTGCTTCTCCTGGATTTTGAAAAGGCCTTCAATTCTTTAGAATGGCATTTTATTGAAAAAGTATTAAAATTCTTGGGCTTTGGGGAATCAATTTTATGTTGGTTTAAAACGTTTTATAACGATGCCACCAGTTTTGTTCTAAATAATGGTTACTTGTCTGAATCTTTTCAATTAAATCGTGGTGTAAGACAAGGTGACCCCCTGTCTCCCTATCTTTTTATCCTATCCGTAGAGCTTCTAAGTGCATCACTTAAAAACAACCCCGATATTAAAGGAATCACAATAAATAACAGTGAGTATCTCGTTAATCAATATGCAGAAGATACCTCACTCGTAATAGAAGATAATATCATTTCCCTCAACCATGCACTCAAAACTGTTGATTCTTTTTCAAAATGTTCTGGTTTGAGAGCAAACTTTGATAAAACCCAGGCTATTGGGATTGGGGCAAAAAGGGGTTGTGGCGAAACTTACAGAACGGAAACACCAATAATATGGAATAGGGATGGTAAATTTAAACTTTTAGGAATCAAGTATAATTTAAAGGCTACAAATTTTTATGTTGGAAATTTCTTCGAAAAACTTGCCAAATTCAAAAATATACTTGACAATTGGTCAGTGAGAAATCTGTCTATATTTGGAAAAGTCACGGTTGTGAAAACACTCGCATTACCAATATTAGTTCAAGTTTTCTCAGTTTTACCAGATCCTCCAGATCAAGTGTTGAAAGGAATACAGTCGAGCATATTTAAATTTATTTGGAATGGCCCTGGTAAGATAAAACGTAATTGTCATGATTAATGATTATAATGAAGGGGTCTAAAAGTTCCTCATATTCAATCATTCTCTCGTGCACTCAAAATGTCTTGGATAAACAAACTTGTGGACCCCTTAAATACATCTGCTTGGAAACTCCTCTTAACAGACGATCTGGAGAAACTTGGTGTTAACAATATTTTATTTTTACATAAAGAATGTTATGACCAATTAAGCATTTATTTTAATGAATTCTGGAAATCCGTTCTTGAAAGCTGGTTTTTTATTCAGAACTACTCTGTCGCCACAACCCCAGAAGAAATATTATCTCAACCGTTATGGTTAAACCCGGATATAAAAATTGATGGAAAGATGGTATTCTGGAAACGTTTAAGTCAAAGAGAAATATTCTTCATAAATGATCTTATTGATGAACAAGGATATTTTATAAATAAAAATATTCTGGATCAAAATATTGGCTTTGAAATGAATGTTATAAATTTTTATGGACTAATTAATTGTGTACCAAAACTATGGAAAAGTATCTTACGTCAGAAACCGACTAAGTTGGATCTAATCAGAAATAGATTTTATGAACTTTTAAAATTGAAAGATACAACTAAAATTTTCTACAAAATTTTATTGAAAACATGAAAGTAAAAAAATGAAAAAGCACAGACCTCTTGGAACTCAAAACTTCAAGAGAATATAGACGAACAAGACTGGAATTTTATATATAATCTTCCATTCAAAATTACTAACGATACCAGACTACGATCTTTCCAATTTAAGATAAATCACTTAATCTATTTTACAAACAGCAAGCTTTTTAAATTAAAACTATATGAAACAGAATTATGTACCTTTTGCGGAGAAGCAAAGGAGACAATTTTGCATTTATTTTTTGAATGCACTTATGTAAAAACAATTTGGTATAATTTTACAGAAACAGTTAATTCTATCTTTCATATGAACATATTAAAAAATTCTCGGAGCTATCTTTTTGGAATTAAATGTAATAATTATTTTAACTACATCATAAATATGTGCTTTCTTATTTTGAGATACTATATTCATTCGTGTAGGATTAAAAAACAAATTCCTAGTTTCAATGGTGCTGTTAACTATATAAAAGATTACATGCAAGTTGAAAAATATTCTGTACACATGTATTCGATGTCAAAAGCAAATTTTATACAGAAACAATGGGATACATTACATGCTATATTCTCCTCAATCAACACTTCTTAAATATAAATTTCTTTTTTAAATTTTTTTTTTCTTCCTTTTGAACTAATATATAATTATGAATGTTGGTTAGCCTATTATTGTAGTATTGACTGTATTTGTGGAACATATTGTTATAACTACATGTGTGTTTTGACCTAATAAAAAATATCTATTTAAAAAAAACCAAAAAAAACCCCACTTTTTCAACCTGTACTTCATGACCGTGACTCAGAATACATAAAATATTTTTGCTTTGTATTTATTCACAATTTCTGCAGCTGCTGATTAATTATGAAAATAAATCCACAATAGTTTGATAATCTATATGTGCTCAAACTTACACTATCTTGGACAGCAAATGTTTATACCAGCAAAAGTGCCCATGATACCAAAACTGTGAAAGTTTATACTAGGAAACATTTCTACTTCAACAACACTGACTGCATTATGACCTGCATATAAAGGTCTCAGTGAAGGACATGACTTGCATTTCAGGTTTTTATTAGTTGAGAGCCCTATCAATAATACATTTACTGATAAAAAGAATTGTTGTGAATGTTTTAAAATGTCAGTTTCTGATCATGTCATATTTTTAAATATTCCCTTCTACTGTTTAAGATTTTGCTAACATTTTTCTTTTTTCATTTCTCATTAGATGAAGGATATTTACAGAAAGCATCTTTAATGTTTAATTTAGAAGATATCAATATTGAACCAAGTGTTGTGAAAATGGATAATACAGTGGATATAAAATTAACAGTTATAAATAGGACACCATGTGACATATCATGTGACTCAATAAGTCTCTCATTGAAAAAAGTTTTATCGTCTGAATTAGCAAACTTTAAAAGACCAGTTAAAAGAGAGGCGAGTGACGCTAGTCTTAAGGAACAAGTACCAAATATTAATATTGTGAAGCGTGGTATATCACCACTTATAAACATACAAGCTAACTTTGAAGGCAGTAAGGAATCACCGGTGTCAAGTGGTATTGTGTGTGTTAATTCACATGAACTTTTACGAAGAAGTGACAGCTCGGGGAGAGCCATAAAAAGAGCTTCAGATGTAGTTTTAGATGATTATACTAATTCTGTTAGTGTTTCAGACATAACACTACATCCAGGTGCCAATACATTTCATCTATATAAACAGGTATGATATATATGTAATTTAATATTAGAATAGCGGGAAGTGTGTAATTGGCCTTTAACTCCTAGTCCAGATTATTTTCACTAGCTTTAGGCGAAGTTTCTAAAGGAGTTAATATAAGGGGCTAAATTAGTGGAAAATTAAAAATTTTGAAAAGTTTGAAGTTAAACTTGATTTGTGACTACTAGTACATGTATTTTGGTGAAAACGGCACAGATGATTTTAATCTTTGAAGACATAAAACATCAATATAATTTCACTAATATGATGTTATTTCATTACCAGTCAGATTTTCGGGCTAATAAAAGTCCTTATCATATATACTCCTTGTATTTTCATGTAATGTGATTTTAATTATGAGAACTAATGGATCCTTTGCATTTTTAACTTACAGTTACTTGGTCTTTCCTCCAAATGTCCCCATTATTTGAATCACAGTTCAGCAGTTTTCTCCTATTTTGAAAAAAACTTCACATTTGAATAACTGATCATAGAATCCATCATAGGTTTTATGGTTAAAAGGAAAACTTGTTCAGTAACCAAAATTCTAAAATGTAACTTCACTTATTTTTTTGATACATATATAGATATGTATATGTATTATCATGATCTCAGATTTAGAAAAAATGAAACTTCCACAAAGTATGAACACAATATAATAAGGTGTGTCTATTTTTTTAACAGGGGAATGCTTTTGGAAGTTTTAGACCTAACCAGTTCTTGTTAAAGGTTGGCAGCCTGGACTTAGTCCATCAAGCTCTAACTGACCAATCCTTTACCGTCCAAGAAGAACATCTACAGATTAGTATATCACCTAAAAATACAGGTTTGTATATATAGATATATATACAATATAGATATAATTCCATTAAGCACATACAGTTATGCAAGACATTAGTAAACAAATGGAAAAAAAAAACTCATTGCCTTGAGAAAACCACAAGCCATTAGTAAGCAAACTGAAAACTTATTAGTTTGTTAAGTTGTGGTTTTTTTTTTTTTTTTTTTTTTTTTTCTATATGAGCCCAGACTTAACTAACTTAGGGCAGGGCTGATGCCAGGGCTGCCTAAATTTTCAAATTACAGACCACAATATATGTATATTTATGAATTTGGATGCCAAGTAACTGCTATTTTATCTATAATTTAGTTAACTTTTGTTGCCTAAATACATTTACTTAAGCAGTATGATACAAATCAAACATTTTAGACGCTATTGCTGATACTAGATATCCAAACTCACGAACAATTTATCAGCAATTTGTAATATTCTAAAACCTTAATAATATACTTTTTCAATTATATAAAACATTTTTAAGAACAACTCTTTTTCATTTGTAATGTAAATATATGTATATGATAATATATGTATTACCGTAAGTCTTTTTTTAAAGAGAGAGAGAAAGAGAGAGAGAGAGAGAGATCAGTTGGCTAAGTTGGCTAGTTATTTCAGTTGTTTTTAGTCATTGTTAACTTCACAATAATATGAAAATCTGTCAGTTGATGAATTTGGAATGCTGGCATAGATTGTAAGTGGGTATAATAGTCACAATGTGTTTAATACACTTTTTTCATTATGACTACAATATTGTTAGTCCATATTTTATTTTCTACTTTAGAATCATTTGTAGCTGGTATAGAACAGGAAGCCAGTCTAGAAGTCAATCTAGGAAGTATCATTCTAAAAAAGGATGTAACACTGGATTTGAAGACATCTGCTGGTCTGTCTGTTACCACGACTACAGGGGATGGTTCCATCATGCTTACACAGAGTGATGACAGTGAATGTCATATTTTTACAGTAAAAGTATTTCAGGATGTTACAGATAAAGATATAACAGAAAGTTCTGTAAGTTTGTTTAGCTCTCTCTCTCTCTCTCTCTCTCTCTCTCTCTCTCTCTCTCTCTCTCTCTCATACATATATTAACAGTTTAAATCTGTCACAATCTGAGTAGTATCATCAGGCTAGTTCTTACATGTAATTCTGTTTCTATGACATGAAACAACTGAGAGTATTATTCTCCCCTTAAACAGAACATTACCAATATTTTATAATTATTTCTGATGGTACTCATTCAGTTATCAGCTTAGATGAATGGTGTGATGTAGACTTTATCAAGAACATACCAGACAGTATCTGGAAACAAATTATTAAAAAAACCTTATCTCACTCCATTGTTAACTGTTAACAAACATATGTATTTCATCATTTAATAAATGAATTTGACTGTAATATTTTTAATTGAGATTTTGATGGGTTATTCTTTTTATAAAATAAATTATATTGTTGGTTGACTTGTAAAATGGTAAAAATGTTCTTATGCACATGTACACACAAACATATATAGTGTAACCGTAACTTAAAAGCATTTGACTTTCAAGTTTTCTGTGTATATCAAAGGATATTTTTAAAAAAAAATCAGCTAAAATAAAACCTTGATTCATTGCAAACATTTGTTTAGTAAGATCTTGGGTGTTAAAAAGAATTGGAGGAATGTTGTATTTCACCCTAGTCAAGATTCTTTCACTTATACAGGGGTGATCTGATCTGGGAAGGTCTTTGTATTGTAGTGCAGAGAGATACCTGCCAGCTTTCAGGAAACTTTCCCACTAGGATTTACCAGAGTGGGATTTGAACCTATTGAACCTAGACAGTTAGAAGCACTGTGATTTGTAGACATGTACTTCAGATTTCTCAGCCAACATGAACCCAAATTTTAATAAAATTTAGCAATAAATTGATAGAGACTTGTCAAGAAAAAAGAAATAGATTTTGGAACTATAAAAAAAATCTGTAAGATGGCAAAGATATACTGGTAACAAGGTTTTAGTATTTCTATATTTACTGTATTGATTTGTTTATTTTCTAGATAACAGCTAAGTGTGAAATTATAAAGCAACCAGTAAAGCTAAATTTATTCTTTACTAATCCATTCAAGATCATACACAGACTTCATACTGCTAAAAAGAGGTATGTACTAGTATAGAGTTCACATGTACTTTGTCAGCATTTGTACAGATATCGTTTTGTACATCTTTTGGTTGAAATATGAAGCAAAGGGACCCTTAAACTACTGATTTTTTTTTTGGACACAGAACATGTTTCATTCAAAAGCATATACTTATAGGTTTATACAATACAATATACATTTACATGTACATTTATGGCGGCAAATCGTTATTATACAAAGAGAAAAATAGGAAAAGTAAGAAATAAACACGAAATTATTTTGAAAGTTATATACATGTAATCATATTACAGAAACAATGATCGAAAATACATGACACAGGGTAATTGTATGTATAGTATGTAAGGAGCAGCTAAAGTTGTGGGGTCAAAAAAAAAAATCTTACAAATAGTGAGACACTTTGAGTTCCAAATAATCAAGATGAACATTACTGGTGTTTATGGACAGGTGATTTCTATGTAGAAACAATTGCTATCGTAGATTTAACTGTATTTTGTCTGAGTTTACTCTCATTGTTACAATAGCTGAAATCCTAATATTTTTGTATTTTGCTTTGAAGAAAATTTTTGCAAGTTTTGGTCAGTGGCTGTTGTGAAACTGATTTTATAATTAATGAGCCACAGCTGACAGCAGAAAACACAAATGATGTGGAACTTACAATACTCAACAAACCAAAAGAACAGGTAAAATTATCAGGTGTAAGTCTTACAGGTAACTTAATGAAGAGGATTGGAATAAAGAGGTCTTATACCCTGGTCAAGATTCTTTCTTTCATGTTGACGTCATTTCTGGAATGAAAACCACAAGTATTCTGCTAGCAAACTAGCAAAGGTTCTCACACTTGGATCTGCTTGAGTGGGATTTGAACTAGGCATTGAGTGGCACTATAGTCTGTAAGCAGTTATCGATTATCTGAGGTTTAAAACCAATAGTTTTAAATTTTAATTTGCAATCATTTTCAACATTGAGCCAAATGTCAGGTTCATAACCTATTTAAAGAAATAAGCTTTAAAAAATAAAAATAGAATACGGCCAGGGATCAATTCATTTGAAAAAGTAGGTTGTTAACAAATTCAAAAGTAGGAAATGGAAGAAACCAGTGATAAAAAGATGTACAGATATTGCAATTGAAAAATAATGCACAATAATTTAGCATAAACTTCGACAAAAAATAATCAAAAAATTACTGAAGTGTGAACATACCTATAAAGTATACCTTGATGTATTGCCAATTGCATTTATATTCAAATAATTGGTGGTGATGTTATAGGAATTTTGCCCTATACATGTATATAAACTTGTTAATTTTCGATTGATTTTTTCTCTTTATATCACAGAGAAACAAATATGCAAAGATAAAAATCATATCATCAATTATTTATTTTACTTTTTAAAATTATACAAATTTTAAGCATCAGAGATAATCCTTGATTTACAGAATGTATAAGTACATGCATTTTATGTGTTTTGTTTATTTTTTGTAGACTGTAAGCTGTGATATAGATGTTTCATACCTGTGGGAAGTCAAATGTAACACAACCATTCCATCATTGGATTTGAAGTTTACATGCATGTATCAATGTGACCATGACAACAGAAAAAGAGAAATGATGTACCACTGCACAGTACCACAGTTTGAGGTAACCAAGTCATAAAACCAAAACTTAAGGTTTACTGATTTTCAAAATCCATATCAATTTCTCTAGTAAGATAAACGGTAATGTTCCTGACAAGGAAAACCCTTTCCTTACATGATAAGGACTGAAGCCTAAGAGTAACCCACAAAAGTCAAAACCAATTGTTTTGAAGCCTAATGTCTTATCTACTTGATCACTGCTCCTTCAGTTTGTGTAAAGTTGATTTATTAGAATAATTTACAACCATTTCAAGATTGAGATGTTTAGGTTTGAGATGGTAGAGAAAACCAGAGGGCCAAGAGAAAAAATCAATCTACAAAATGTGAACTAAATAAAACTTTTCTTGCCCCGGTATCTACTTGAGTGGAATGCTGACTAAACTACTGCCTAAGATCACTTCACAACAGGAGACATGAAATACAAAAGACCATAAGGATATCCTCAAGATGTGTCAACATCCACTGTTAAAAGTTTTTGATTGACTAAATGTGCAAATGAGCTACACTGTGTCTGTTTTTCGTTAGCATTATAATTCTTTATCATGTTTTAGTTTAGCAGCTAGTTATTTCCGTAGAACACTATATTGTATTTATTTGTATTTTAGACTCAGTATTATGTTAATGTTGATGTAACTCCGAAGCCAGAAAATAAGAATTGTATTGTGGGATACCTGTCAGACTTATCTATAGAGTTCCGCCAAATACAGAACAACAGTGCTACTCAAAATGGAGATCAACAGTTATTATATGAAATACAGGCTGATGGTGCCATGTGGGGGCTTTGTGGAAAAACAGTTGGTATGTTACAGTATTTCATCAGATTATTTTGTGCTTCTTTGATTTAAAATTTATCCTATAGAATGCCATTAGTTGAAGTAAAAAGTCAAACAAATCTTGAAAAATTTCCTTGATTTGAACTGGATCTAAGAGTTTTCTCTGTAAACTTGATTTCAGCAGGTAATAAAATATTTTCTAGATGAGGTCAAATGATACAAATATTCAATTTATTGATTTTAATAGTCTGTGGTGAAGTGCAAATTATACTGTAAAAGTACTGGTACTAATTTTAGTAAATTTCGCGCTAGGACAGTAGTACTTATTTAAATACACTGCTAAAATATGTTTGACTTATAGTCTGTTTCTCAAAAGTTGTTTTGCGCAAATTTAAATCCATGCAAATTAGTCGAGAATGGAATTGCGTTAAAATATGTACATACTAAAATTAGTACATTTACAGTAATCTATAGGTGGTTAATTTAATGCTTTGTTAATCTATAAGTGAAATAAATGAAGTTTCCAAACTTTACTAGATAAAGTTTCCAAACTTTACTAACATATTATAATCTCCTGTAATGCCTCTATCTGTTTTGGTGATCATATGTTCTGTTTTTTAGTTTATAGCTATTGTTACTGTGGTATGCCTATTTGTCTAACTGAACTGTGTATGGCCGCATTTTGTATTCAGCAGGGAACATTTGACATGACCATACAACAGTTAAGAACTGCCTTGGAAATCACTTACATTCCCTGGTTAATACATATATACTATTTACTGAAAATAAATGACGGATAAACTTTGCATAAAACATTAGAGAAATGTAGCACCCAAGTTTTGACAAAGAAGTGCTGCTACATGGTGTCTCTTATTTCATAATCAATTTGAACTGACATGATACATTTTATTTAGCTGTACCTTACTCTGTTTTCATTTTATAAATTATAACTGAAATTAAATTTCTCATTTTTTAAGATTGGACTATTATCACTTTTATTTCAGGTATCATGAATTTAGAAGAAAGTAAACACCAGGTAAAACTTGAAGCAATACCATTATCTGCTGGTTATTTATTACTGCCTGCTGTAAAACTCTACAAATCTGTTAAAGGTATGTCATATCATTATCTAGTTAGAATATGATCTTGTATCTGTATCTATGAATGTGTTAAAAGTATGCCAGATAATTATCTGAATGATGGCAAAATAATTAGCCAGAAAGAATTTGGCCAATGCTAGTACAGCAAATTAGAGTGAATGTACCTGGCCTACTGTGACAGAGAACATGCCAATAGACCCTAAAGTTTCACACAGGGAACCTGAGGCTTTAATCTCTACATATATTGGGTGTTATTGCAAGAAATACTCACAGATCTTGTTCATACCTTGCTGGGACCTTCCACTTGCACAAGAAAACCAATTAAATCAACAATGAACAACATTGTTTAAATTATCTTCATTTTCTATGTTAAAATACATGTGCAAGTGATTATTCAGTAATTTACATACTACTATTAATTTTTAATCATTCTAATAATTTACTATATATATCTGTAAAGCATTTTAGTTTATTTTTCATTCAAATATCCATAAAACAAATTACAAAGAATGTATATAAATGTATGTAAATAACAAAAGTGTAAAGGTAAACAGTTTTGTAGGAAATATTTTTAAGTATTAACAAACTAATTTATTTTTTTTTTATTAATTAATTAATTAATTTTTTTTTTATTTTTATTTTTTGGTGCATGTCACAAGAAATGTATATCAAATTCAACCTCTCAAACTCAGACCAATGCAAAGACCTAAATTCAGTCATCTTCATTTAAAGATACATCTTTTATTCACTTTATGTTTGTTTAAACAGAATTATTTTTTTGAAAGTCAAATGCAAAGTTAATTTTCATTTTCACATTGTGCATCTTCTGAAAACCAATTGAAAACCAAGACAAAATAAATAAAAGATAAATGAAAACCAAGCCTTAACACCTTATGTACAAGAATAACAATTTTACTTTCTAATTTCATTTACAGCTGTTTGGCAAAAGCAAGATGAACCTGAAACAGAAGAAACAATAGAAGAAATTCTGGATGAGAAAGTATCACAAAAACCATCACAACAGAGAGAGCCATTTAACAAAGGGGAAGTATACTATGGGAGTATAGGGAAACAGGTACATGTGTACCCAGAAAATGTCTCGGACCATATAGAAATAACTATGGACTCAATAGGACAGACTTTACAATAATGGATATTTAAATTATGAGCAAATTTGAATCTAGTCACATGGTTTAAAAGCTTGTTTGTTGTTTCTGTAAACACAGATGTTCTCTTTGCATTGTTTGGAAGTAAAAGTTGTTTGGACATGTTTTTTTTTAAAGGTTTTCTAAGTCCGATACAGTTGAAGCTGTGAAAAATGAAACCTTCATAATCCAAAAATTGGTCAAATCTGAACTTTATGTAACCCTAAATAATCCAAAAATCTGTCAAATCTGAATTATAGGTATTATACATAGACTTTTAGTAGGACAAAAAAAATGTAAACTGTTTGTTGTCTAAAATACCAATACATATCTAAACAAAATCTTCCTTCTTGGTGTTCATTTAACAGTTGTTTTCTATTAAGATAGGATCTACTGTACATAAAACCAAAGTGCATGAATTTCAAGTTATTTGCTACTTAAAGGATAATATGTCCATATATGGTTTATATCGTTACTATTACCAATATTGACTTGGCCTTACTATGATGTAGATATTGTCTTCAAATCATGACCAACCTTTACATGGATTAATATTTTTATAGGGAAATACTCATATGAGATTAATACTAGATATTTTTAATTATAGGGTAATTTGCAGTTGTGCCTACAGTAACTGTATTTTCTATGAAATTTTAACTTCATTCTTCAATGTTAATCTGTGATTAGTGTATGTATTTACATTCCAAAAGAAGAAAAGATTCTTATCATATTAGATTCAGAATAGTATGTGATATTTCAGCAATATAATGTAAATCTTTGGGTGTAAAATTCTGAGAATATTTATTTTTTTGACACATTGTCATGGGAAATGTCATACAAATGTATTCTGTTACTTGTAACTCGATTCTGCAATGTGTCATAAAGATGTTAAGAATTATAAACTATTTATTATGTAATAAGAAATAAAATTTAGAGCAAACAGGTAGTGCCATGTATTTTTATTTCTTCTTTTTAACTTATGAAACATGTAGCTGAGAAAACAAGAATTTAGCATGCTAAAAGCCAATGTAAACACTATTATATCACAATAGATAAATAAACAAGATAGAAATCTAATGAGACCACTGGTTATAGCTCTAGATATATGTTAATGACAAAATATGGTAGTATTCAAAGGTGTAATTTAAATTCTTTTGTAGGAATCTAATTTGGTTTGTAACCAATGGTTTATAAAATCAACCCTTTAGCACACTATATAAGGTAAAACCTCAGACCCCGGTTTTACAATCATCCCTTAACTAAGATTTTCTTTTAACTTAAATTTAGCAAATTTTGACAATCTTTTCTGGAATAACAATAAACATCTTTGTCAAAAATAAATGCTGGTAATGAAGGCTTGAATTGGTCTTCAAAATGACACCTTTATTTTCTAAATATCTAAACAGTTACTAAATCAATAGGATCAAATTTGCAGGATTTGAATTAAGAAAAAATCTTAGCTAAAGAATGAAACTTTAGAGTGAAAAAGAGTAAAAATGGGGCCAGATCTACTGGTATAAAAGTCAATATTAGACTATATATACATACCTATATTTACAATATCAATGTTTCTATATAAGTTTTATACAAATTTATTTTTTACACTTGTAAATATAAGAAATTGCATTAGTTTAAAGTCTTAGCCAACTGAAATTGAATAATATTGGCTAATTACAAATTTATCATTAATTATAAAGCCATTCAATATTTGATCTGCCATCATAT
This sequence comes from Tegillarca granosa, assembly GCA_029721355.1. Taxonomy (NCBI): domain Eukaryota; kingdom Metazoa; phylum Mollusca; class Bivalvia; order Arcoida; family Arcidae; genus Tegillarca; species Tegillarca granosa. Next base: position 10,376,906 of record CM056596.1, on the reverse strand, counting down.
TTCACTTCTTGTCAAATATAAAATAACTAAATATTGCATACTCCAATGCAAGTGCAAACACTATTCTCTCTTCTTTGGATTTCTATATAATTTTACAATATCACAAACATCAAGATCTTTATTTCATCAGTCACAGCAGTTCTTCAATAGAAATAAATTAACCAGTTTGTCATGATTATTACAATTTATCAAGTCACATTTTCTGATTTTATTTTATCCACCACTTTTTTGATGAACTCTTCAAGTCTCATGGCAGCAGATAAGTCACCAGATACACGAAGTCTACCACTCATGTAAGCTTGTAATGGTTTAGTGTTCCCAATAAACATGTCCTGCATATCAAGAACATTTAACTCTAAGGTCACATCAGGTTCACCACCAGGTGGCACACCTTCCCCTGCACTTCCACTTCCTGATAAGTAAAAACAAAATCCTTAAATAAGTCTTATAAGTAAAACACTAGCTCACCTACATATTTAGTTATAGGTATAAGACTATACTAACACCAACATCCAGACAAGGATTTAACTCTTAAGCAATTTATGCCATATAGCCAAAAATGAGAATATGTTAATTCACTATATGGAAGTTTTTCTAAATTTGTCAACTGGACTATAAAAAACTCCAACCTAGTCTAAACTTGCCTTGTTATTCTTACTCAATTTTACAGAAATTTACTAACAGATGTATTTGACATGATCAGTTAAAGCCCAATAAATATAATTTCACTAATATTCATCCATGTACAGAAATATACTGTATAACATACATATGGCTATAAGAATAGATGTTTCTTTATTATTCCAAGGCTAAACATAGCATTGGTTTTTAAGGTCTTGTCTTAAAAATTAACCGTATCTGATTATTTTATGGAACTTGACCCTTTATATCAAAGCTATTTGCTTATAAAGACCACTGTTACAAGTTTCTTTAAATGAACTTAAATGTTTGTCTGTATATATAATGAATATAAAATGTATGTAAAACGAAATATACAAATACCATTCTTCAAATCTAGATAAAAAACTCCACCACCATCTCCACTGACGTCAAACTGATAAACTGCTTGAATACTTCTTACAATGGTCTCATTTAATAAAGTTTGGACAGCAGTTAATAAATTTCTTGGTGTTGGTAAACTGGTAGAGATTTCTGCATTTCCTGAAGCTCCATCTGGTGTTGGAATAAATGGTGGTACAGTTGTCAAACCTTCCGCACACTGACCCTGAGAAGCAGGTCCTGAAGATAATAGAAGTTAAGCTAAAACCTACCAGTAAAAATACAAAATGGATTATCTGGATTTCCTCTTTTATAATGCCCTTCCGAGACCAGTTCTCTCCTTAGAGAGGGGCTATTTTAACTGCAGACATATAGGGTAACTACAGCTTTTAGCTTTTAGAAATATTTCCAGTCAATATTTTTCTTATCAATAAAAAAATTTTGTAATAAGACTGAAATCACCCTTAACAGACAAAACAAAAATATATTGCATTAAAAATCCTGTGTAATTGCATGTATATCTAGTTTATTGAAAAGCTTTAGAAATTGTACCAGTCAATATTTTTCTTATTAATGAAATATATTCCATCAAAAAGCCTGTATAATTTTATGTGTATCTACTCCATCGAAAATGCTTTAACCAAATACTCTAGCCTTGGGAGTATGACATCAGCTTTTTTTTCTACATTTTAACTTTGATAATTTGAAGTGCATCAGATTTTAATTTTGACTTTAAGTTATCCAGAAGTTTTCGAATTGGAATTTTTAAGAAATAAAAAAAAATTGGAAAAAATAATAAATCAGTTATCTTTGGCATTTAATACAATAAGATTCGAGTTCAAATATCAATTACACATCCTGCTGGTACTACCACATAACCAACAGATATGACACATTGTGTTTCACAGGTTGATTTTCTAACACTTACCTTTATTTGAAGGTTGTAAAAACATTGATGTTAACTGTTGGAATACTTGTGAGATCCCCGGTGGTAAGTTTAAGTTAGGACCACCCTCATTTGGCTGTTTGTGAACTTTTACTGTAGATCTGTACATATAGAAACAGTATTTAAAATAATTTTCATAAACATGGCAATACTAATAGTTCAATATTAAAATGAGAATGAGTATTTAAAACTTTTATGAAAACAAATACAAATGTAGAGAAGAATGTGTTCAAACCAAACACTGTCTGATCGAAAGAGTATGTATAATTTGTTTTACACAAGTAAATTCAACAAATAATCTTAATGTTATGACCTAATAAGGTAGTATAGTTTAAAAAGGATTTTGGTTAACTCTGGGTTCTATTTTCACAAGTTGCTTTATTGATCACCATTCTGCCACCTCCAAAAAGTTACATAATCTTGACATGGGTATATGACATCACTTTATCTACCAACAACAACAACAACAAAAAAAAAAAAAAAAAAAAAACCCAACATCATTAACAAAGACATTTCTAGACATAATATACTTTAACAAGTACTTACAACTCCATACGGGATATCTCTACTCCCCATGATGATGCTGTTTTATTGCAATCATCCTGAAATATAAATTTACCAGTGATATCACACTTCAATTTGTAACAGAAAATACAACTTATACATAACAAATATGAATTGAATTTAATCTGAAATTCAGACAAATTTCATTCTTCTGAATTTTTTTTTACCACGATGGAATTTCATCAGCTTACTTCATTTAGTTGGATAGATGATGCAAACAATAGACATTTTCAACAATTGTGCAATCAGTTGAAGTGTCACACAAGGACTCTTTGATTAGAAATAGCATTAATTTGTTAAAAGGAATCTGTAAGTATGTGTTTTGTATTTGTAGAGGAGAAAAGTATCAGAATAATTTTGTAAAGGGAGATAATTACCTGAATACTTCGTAGTACAGATACTTTTTCTTCCTCCAGTTCTGGTAAAGCTTTCCTAATTAAATGATTGACCATTGAAGTTTGTAAAAGTACTCTTAATGAATGGTTCATATCCTGTATACATGTTACAGATTCTTCTATGTTTGTGATTCTATAATAAACATCAGCTCCGACCTCAATAACAGCACCATCGTTCATAATTAACTAAAATCAGAGAAGAACATTTCAGATTAATTTCCAAAATAATAAATACACTGTATTTTATAATACATTTTACAGAATAAGTGTGCTGACAGTAATATTTTTATGTCCTGAAAATGCAAGTTCAAAATGTGGAAATGTCGACAGACAACGGGTTGATTTATTTTTCTTGCTTAACTTATATACAGTCCAACCTCATTGTAATAAAATCATTTATTGTAAAAAATTTCTGTGTTGATAGTTAAATCCAGGTCTAACAGTGTAAAATTAAATACCTGTTGTGGAGGCACATTGAATGCCTTTAGCCTCATATCCACTCTCTTCCACCTGTCAATACATGGGTAAATAAATACCATTCCTGAAAAATTTAAATTATCACTATTTTTAACTGATATTTTTAAAGAAATGATGTTTGACAAAAGAGGTATTCAGTTAACAGTGTCTATAAAGTCAACAGAACCAGTAAGAGAATCTTCTCCTATATACAGGTTCAACTTGTTTGATTGCCAAAATGGAACAAGAGTTCCGCATGGCAGAGCATGATACGCCCGTCAAATCTGCAAGTCATTTATGTGGATATTTTGTTTATTATGAACTGTAAAGGGACTTATACAGTTCATATGAGCTGTTCATAATCAATAAGTCAATTCAATTATTTATCACAATGATACAAAATGCAATGCACAAGTCAACAAGTACAATAAAAAACAACAGTAATTATTGAGATTTTGGTATTATTTTCAGTAACAAAATAGACTTACCACCAGCCACAACATTTATATAATTTTACCATCATGTTCTTGTAACCTTCATCACAAAATTGAGGTAATCTCTAGTATACTGGGTTGTTTGAAAGACGGCAAGTTCTTCAGCCTACAACTCTATGTGTATCTGCTCCCTGGTAGAATAAATTAAGGAAGCTAGAGTTACGGTTCCTAAGCACTGCACTTCGGATCATCGTGGTAAGTAAGCATACCAAGTTTCAAGTCATTCTGACCATTGATGTCAGAGTTATGGGCCAGACAAACCCGCCGCGTACTCTGGCAGCACACAAAGGGGAATAACTCAAAAATTAAGGAAGCTAGAGTTACGGTTCCTATGCACTGCACTTGGCATCATCGTGGTAAGTAAGCATACCAAGTTTCAAGTCATTCTGACCATAGATGTCAAAGTTATGATCCGGACAAACATGCTAACAGCATTCAAAGGGGAATAACTCAAAAATTAAGGAAGCTAGAGTTACGGTTCCTGAGCACTGCACTTCGCATCATCGTGGTAAGTAAGCATACCAAGTTTCAAGTCATTCTGACCATAGATGTCAGAGTTATGGGCCGGACAAACCCGCCGCCAGTACGCCCGCCCGCTCATCCGCCCGCCCGGACGCCTGCCCGCCAAGGGTGATCCCATAATACACCCCGTCTTTGACGGGCGTATAAAAAGTTTGATTTCAATTTACTTCAATTCTTATGGAGAAATATACTTTCATGTCCATGTAATTGGAGAATTCAATTTATTTCCAACTTACATGTACAAATGTATATATTTTACTACCTTTTTTTTGTATGGTGATTTCACTGAAAGATGGAAACTGCTTGCAAATAAACTACTGCTTATCAATAATTTTTCTGCAACAGGAAATTTTTTTATACATTTAGTTTTGTTATATGGTCACTGTTATGTAATTGTCAGGACTTTTATGCATTAAATATGGTTAGCTAATAGCTATGTGTTTTTTTAATGCCTCATCAGCAATTCATTAGATATTTTCAATAAGACAACTTCTATGACTGGTAATCCAAAGATGAAAGTGGTAAAGTAAGTTAATACAAGTTCTATTTAATTTTTATTTATTAATCCATGCTAGTGACAACTTACAGAGTATGTGGTGCAAACCACTCACTTAGCTATTGCTACTTGTTAGCCAACAACAAGGAATACACCTCCTTTTTTAACATGTGGCTAACCAGGTTCAAATTCAGTGGTGAGACATCTTTAGTTTTAACCATTCTGCCATCATTTTCTTCAATGTAGATTGACTGGAACAAATATACAGTGCTGAAGGATTTATAGGCATATGACTTAGTCACTTGACTAAGTAGTCTCACGTTACTGGTAAGTATGGTTAACATTCAATTCTAAAAAACAAATTAAATACAACTTACCGGGTCCCTTTGTTGAAACAAGACGTCCAAGTCTGAATATTACTATTCTTTCATAGCTTGGTATCACCTAAGTTAAATCAAATACATTGAATATGGTAATTAATTTACTAAAAAGGCGAAATAAAAATGTCAAGACATATTCCTTATGGAAAATAGTTTGATAAACATACATGTAATTCTAGTACCATTAAAAAAACATCAGAAAACTGAACAACTCTTAAGACTGTTAACTCACCCACTCATTCAGATAACTTGTAAGTAACAATCCTGTTTATACATGCGTTTTCTGTCACTTGTCACAGTGATAGCTAGGTTGATTTTGTTTTACTGAACATAGAGATTCCAGATAAAATTGTCATACATACTTGTTTTCTAAGCAAGAGTTAGTTCCATAATCACATTAAAAAGACTGTAAGAACATTTTGTAATAAATCAAAATGTTGACTTGATATAGACTGAAAAAATGATTTCACTTCAGATAAAAACTATTAACAATGTTAACAGTATGAGACACTTCATTTGTGTGAAAGGTAAATTTTATAAAAATCCAGTGAAACAAAATTTTATTGGTTGAAAGCTGAGATGTGATCAGTTTATATCATCAAATCAAAATGCTTACTGGCCATGCACATCATGTTCCAGATGTCATAAACAAATCAGACAATACAGCCAAGGGGATGGTACAGTAAATGTTTTATTATACATTTAATTTTTATTTGATTTTTTTAAAATAATAATTTATAAAAATTATATCAAATGTTCCATTTCTTATCAGAATTTTAATTATATACTAAAACTAAGGAACAGTTTACATAGCATACATTCAGATTTTAATTCAATGAGGGGGGAGAGATTGTCATTGCTTGCTTACCTTAAAACAAAACCAGGCTGATACTGGGAATGTAACAATGATTAACAATGTACAGAACACCACAAATATATAGTGACAAACCACACTGAACATGGATTGTTCTACTGGAAAATAAAAAAAAACCAATTATATATATCCAATGATTTATAAAAACAAATTAAAAAGTTTCAGTCCAGCATTAGTTTAAGTTAACTCAGGATTCAGTTTTGGTTTATAACTCAAGGTCCAACTTCAGTTGGTTCAGTTTTGGTTTACTCAGGGTCCAACTTTAGTTGGTTCAGTTTTGGTTTACTCAGGGTCTAGCTTTAGTTGCTTCAGTTTTGGTTTACTCAGGGTCTAACTTTAGTTGGTTCAGTTTTGGTTTACTCAGGGTCTAACTTTAGTTGGTTCAGTTATGGTTTACTCAGGGTCTAGCTTGAGTTGGTTCAGTTTTGGTTTACTTAGGTCTGGTTTAAGTTGGTTCAGTTTTGGTTTACTCAGGGTCCAACTTAAGTTGGTTCAGTTTTGGTTTACTCAGGGTCTAGCTTTAAGTGGTTAAGTTTTGGTTTACTCAGAGTCTAGCTTTAGTTGGTTCAGTTTTGGTTTACTCAGGGTCTAACTTTAGTTGGTTCAGTTTTGGTTTACTCAGGATCTAGCTTTAGTTGGTTCAGTTTTGGTTTACTCAGGATCTAGCTTTAGTTGGTTCAGTTTTGGTTTACTCAGAGTCTAGCTTTAGTTGGTTCAGTTTTGGTTTACTCAAGGTCTAGCTTTAAGTGGTTAAGTTTTGGTTTACTCAAGGTCTAGCTTTAGTTGGTTCAGTTTTGGTTTACTCAGGGTCTAACTTTAGTTGGTTCAGTTTTGGTTTACTCATGGTCTAGCTTTAGTTAGTTCAGTTTTGGTTTACTCAGGATCTAGCTTTAGTTGGTTCAGTTTTGGTTTACTCAGTCTAGCTTTAGTTGGTTCAGTTATAGTTTACTCAGGGTCTAGCTTTAATTGGTTCAGTTTTGATTTACTCAGGGTCTAGCTTAAATAGGTTCAGTTTTGGTTAACTCAGGGTCCAACTTCAGTTGGTTCAGTTTTGGTTTACTCGAGTTCATGAGTTTCCACAAGTTTCACTTTATCTATTTATGTCTTACATTACTTGTAATTCAAGTACAACATAACTTTTTTATAATCTTAAAGAGCAAATGTGAGCTGTGTTTCAACTTTAATATCTTTACAAAATAGTGCAGGTTGAGGGAGTTTTTATCATTAGTTCTACAAAGCACAGTTGCCGACTTTTATATTGCTTGTTCAAAGTTGCCAATAAAATAAATTGGTTCTAAAGGAACAAATTAAGTTGGTTCAGTTTTGATTTACTCAGGTTCTAGCTTTAGTTGGTTCAGATTTGGTTTACTCAGGGTCAAGCTTTAGTTGGTTCAGTTTTGGTTTACTCAGGGTCCAACTTTAGTTGGTTCAGTTTTGGTTTACTCAGGGTCCAAATTTAGTTGGTTCAGTTTTGGTTTACTCAGAGTCTAGCTTTAGTTGGTTCAGTTTTGGTTTACTCAGGGTCTAGCTCTAGTTGGTTCAGTTTTGGTTTACTCAGGGTCAAACTTTAGTTGGTCTAGCTTAAGTTGGTTCAGTTTTGGTTAACTCAGGGTCAAACTTTAGTTGGTTCAGTTTTGGTTTACTCGGGGTTCATGAGTTTCCACAAGTTTCACTTTAACTATTTATGTCTTACATAACTTGTAATTCAAGTACAACATAACTTTTTTATAATCTTAAAGAGCAAATGTGAGCTGTGTTTCAACTTAAATATTTTTACAAAATAGTGCAGGTTGAGGGGGTTTTTATCATTAGCTCTACAAAGCACAGTTGCTGACTTTTATATTGCTTGTTCAAAGTTGCCAATAAAATAAATTGGTTCTAAAGGAACAACTGGAACATACATTTTTCCTGGCACTATATGTTTCTATGTGCATAAAATTACCAAATACTGTATACATTTTTCTTTTAAAAGACAATATGCTGTACAGTTTATCCTTTCAATTTTAGCTCTTGTAACAATCCCAAAAAATGTGATGATAACCATGGTAATGTGTATACCAGTAATTAGTTTTCATAATTTGCTAATAAATAAATAAATAAATAAATAAATAAATAAATAAATAAATCAATCAATCAATCAATCAATCAATCAATCAATCAATCAATCAATCAACTTTTTGGTTTTAAGCATGTCAATATTTTTATCATTCAGATGAGTTGTCTCCCTTTAACTGTTGATATTTTCAATTCAATGTTATTTATTGAATCATAAATTTTTTTTTCATATGATACATTTACACTAATGATACATACCAACTTCATGTCTGACATCAAACTGATCCATTCTATACTTTGGACGATTGTATGAAAAAGCTGATTTATATTTGTTGTCTGACATTTCATTGGAACCATATGTGAATGCAGAACCAAAGTCTATGGCCACATGATCCTCCTTGGTCGATAATGGTGTATATCGTACACTAGACATCTTCAATGAATTGTATTAAGTTAGGAAGAAATCATCTTTATCTGACTCCTTGGTACCAAGTTGAAATTATATTCAACCTTGTTTGTGAAATTGCAGACCTGTCTTATACCAACTTGGTACAGAAACTGGGATCACCAATGCTGGAATAAATGCAAAAAAGAAGTGTATGATTCAAATGCTCAAAATAAAAATATAAAAATACCAGCTAAAACATAAAAAATCATAAGAAGCTAAAACAAAAAATGCAAAAACATCAGGTCATATCAAGTCTTTGCTAAATTTCATTTGGGTTTCATGTTATACATCCTAACATGACTGGAATAATTCACCATCAGAAACAGTATAAATGCTAACATTATAAATGATTTCATAAGCAGTCTTGATTAGGCATAGAAACACCATACACATAAACTTCATCCTAATTCCTTCAAAGAGATAATTATGTACTTCTTATGTAAAACAGATGAAAAATGACCAAGATTATTGCAGCAATGTTTTAAATGTCGCTGATTACTGTATAGACCTGAAATACATGACTCCGAACGGCTTTTTATAATACTGATGTTGCCGTTCGAAACGGCAACATCAGTATTATAAAAAAGCCGTTTGGAGCCATGTATTTCAGGTCTAATTATTGTAATAACGTTATATCATACTCCAACTCTAAAACTTGTCATCAAAAAGACAGATAAAAACTTCCAGTGATCAAAATAAGGAATCGTGTTCTAACCACCCTAAAAATAGAAAAAAGTAGGCTACTCATTTTAAAGATCTATGTGGGTTTCAAAATCCCATTATAATATTTCACAACTCAATAATTTGTTTATTACACCACGTGGATAGAGAAGACAGGTGGTGCATCATGTGTACGTAATTAAACAATCTACCTGTTTATAGACTATGAGAACAATCTTTGATTATTTACACTGTTCATTTATGATGAAAATCAGTCTCAGATACTACAGTACTGTGAACATTGTCATGATTGTGTTTACAAATGAAGAGTAAGAACAAGGGAAGTAATTCTCATACTTTTTGTATAATCAAAGAACTGAAAGCTTTGAAGGTAACAACTCATTATGGTGTGTTTAAGTTAATAACAGGTTGTGTTTCGACCATTAATTTGTGTTGAAAAAAACATAAAATGAATAATTTACAAAATAATAGTAAATAGAAAAAATTATGGGAATTTATTACTGACTTACTAGAAATACTTATAATTCGAAGTGGAAGTCCGATGCCAGGCTACTATTAACAGTATTAATGATTAATCGACCGATGTAATACCGTGTTAAAGCCAATAATTAATGTAAACCAAATATCTTGACATCTCCGGTTACATTGGTCCAAGTCAGAGGCAAACGGAAAATCAACGTGTATGCTTACGGTCGTCTAAATTGTGTTCAGATCCGAAGGGTCTGAATTAAGAGAACGAAGTCTCTGGATCACTACTAGGAGGTCCGGGGGCATGCTCCCCCCGGGGAAATTTAACTATAAGTAAGAAAACGTGTCCTCCTGCTCTTATGGGAGTAATTTGACCACTTTCTCTTTTAAAAAAAGGACGACGACATGAATCCTTCGGATTTGTTTTTATGTAATGTTACCTGTAGTCAAGTACTTATGGTTTTTCAGTTACCAATTTCTGTCTTTTATTTAAAGCTGCATTAAGTTTACCAAATTTCTGAATTTTTTTGATTTTCTAAAAATATACTTTTTTAAAAGTAGATATCTTCTAACCACGATCCGTGACATTCATTTTCTAAAATTTCATTTCTTTTAGCTGTAAATGAAAGGAATCCTCTGACCGGTTGGTCAGTGTTCTACGATGGTAATTATGAGCTTGGAGCATGCGCACGGATGTACGGAAAAGCCTAGAATCGAAAGTGAAACATGACAGACTGCATTAATTGTCCTTCATTAATATCCAGATGTATTTGAAATTGTGTTATTTTTCCCTTACTAAGTCACAAATGACAAATTCAACAAAGTTCTGTGTTTAATTTATCGTATTTCAACATTTTGAAAGTTGTGTTTAAATGACCCGGGTTTTGATGACGTAACCATGTTCTAATATTAGATCCCAAATGCTGCATCTCGCTGGGTAAAAACTGTAATTTCTGTATTTATTTGAGCTTTTATCGTTGAACCAAATGTAACATTGTTCATTAGGAACATCATTTATTAGATTAGCACCGTTTTATTTTTTTTCTTTGGAAAACTTAATGCAGCTTTAAGCTCATGTGTATTTAGATCATCAAAAAATTTCAGATTAAAATACAAGACTGATTAAAAAAACTTTTCTAGTTTTGAAAGCTAGATTTTAGTGCGTGTTCTAGCATACAATTATATATACGCTGCGCCGCTTGGGGTGTTCATCTAGTCGATCACTATGAAATCTTTGTTATAATGCATTCGACTGTAAATTTATGTGAAAGACCGAGTCATTGGAGTTGAAGCATACTACCAGTATACCACAAAGCTTGACATTTCCAAGGCGTTTGTTATGATAACTTTCAATTTTCAAGACTAAGGTATTCGTTACAATTTTTTCAAGGCATTTGTTTTAAGAGCTAGACGCCTTATTCCAGACACTTATCAGGAAATCCTAGCTATCAGCGTTCCCCTGACTTCAATGGGTGTGCTTAATTTGCTGTTTTCTGTCTGGAAAGTTGGCGTTTTATACCAATTCAATTTTTTCACTTATGCCCCAGTCTAGAATTTTTCACATATATCGAGGTGGTCGGTTCGGGGATGGTGAAGAAAACCGAAGTACCCGGGGAAAACCACCAACCTTCAACAAGCGAACTGAAACAAATTTTCTCACACTAGGATCTGACACTAGGGGCTGACAGGCGCTGTGATCTGTAAGTTCGCGCTTTTAACCATTCGCTTGGCCGGTGAAGTCCCAAGTCAGATAGTAAATACGCGCTGGTAGAGTCTACAATGTTTGCTAATGTTTCAAGTTTTTGATTAGTGTCAGTTATATGCATTTTGCCCTTAATAACTGAAACTGATGGGATTGTCAATTTGACTAGCACAAGTCCCTATTTTATTATTAATTTCAACATCTTGCCCCTTTAAAACTATTACAAAGATCAACTAACACAATTCTTTTTACTATCAAAACCCTGGGATATAGAGACCCTATAATCCAATGTCTAATGGTCAATCAATCTGTCCATTTTTAAAACATAGGCTAAATGTGTTTAACCCACACAACAACCGATAGAATGTTAAGAGGCACATTACTCTTATTACTATTCACTATTTTTAAACATATCAATGTTCAAAACATTATTTCGTCACAGAAATACTAAATGAACAATTAACACTGTAAAAAAAATATTATAAGGCCGGTGCAATGGACACCGCACTGCTCTTCCGCCACGAGCTTAACATTTGAGAATGAAAAGACCATAAAGATGAGAACTTAAAACCGATGCTTTGTATCAGGGTAGGCGTTACATGCATTACTGCCCCGAGCTCACACTTCAAAGTGAAAACATCTTGACATGAAACCCCAATTTTAGATCCATAATGACCATAGAATCTGAAACAGCACGCCTAAACAACAAATAAAACAGTGAAGTGAAGTGGAGTTGTACACCCGAGTCAAGCCTTGTTTCTTCTTTACTGAGGGGATGAGTTCGTTGATGGTGTTAGAAACCGGCTTGCTGTAAGAAGATCATCAGTTTATATAAATGCCAAGTGAAATTCAAACACAAGCAATAAGAGACAACCGTGATCGGTAAGCTGTCAATTGGTCATCAAGACCATTAATCGTTGTATATCTCAATCACACATTTTTCACTTTCTGTTCATATAAAATTAGAATCTGAATCTCCTATTGTAAAAAACTGTCATAAAGTTTGATCACTGATTTGTAAATTTTGTTCAGTCATTAGTTTCTGGTGGTTCGCCGAAAGTATATTATAATGTCAGTTCAGTAAAATTTACTATTACAAAATTATTACCAAAAAAAAAAAAAAAAAAAATAAAAAATAAATAAAAATAAAAATAAATAAAAATAAAGTAAAAATTAAAAAAAATAAATAAATAATAACGAAAAAAAAAAATATATATATTTAAAAAAATAAATAAAAAAATAAGATAAATGTTAATGTTCAACATTTCTTATAACTTTAAAATTAAAAAAAAAAAAAAAAAAAAAAAGGTTCTTGAAAAGAATTTGAATTTTTGCCGCTATTTTAATACTGTAACGGTCCCAAAATTATCAATCAAAGTCATATGAAAATATGAACCGTAATGTCGATTTGTGCATCATTTTAACCATCCGATTTCGATATGCACAGTTTTGATCACAACACCGTATTTTGGCAATGCAATTCTTCTTTTCGCTAAATTTAAATATCGCTGCTATTAAAAATTGGAATGAATCCTTTTAACCTCCCACTCTTCTTAGCCATTCACTACGCAAGTATTTTTCACTAGGAACAGATAACAAAATTGTTACATCAGTAAGTTGTAAATTAAACCAAACACATTTGCGGATCTTATTTATTGACGACATATTTTATTGTGAGAATTGTTTTAATTTGATGTCCCTTTACAGGATTTCGGGCTTTATTATTTCGTAAAATTAGTAAGTCTCTAGAGTAATATATATATATATAATGTTTACCCTATAATACAATTTAAAATCAATTTCTTGAATGCATGGGAGCAGCGACTTTGCTCCAACTTTTAAAAGTTGCTGCTCCCATGCACACACGAATTTCGTCTCGATTAATTTTGGAAAGGCGCCAAGGTCAAAATATCCGAATAAACATCACGCTAAAAAAAAACTGTTAAAATATTCCGCGCCATAATTTCAACTCTGAGGCAAATATTTTTCATGAATAAATTAAACTTACACACCACGTTGCCATGACATGTTAAAATTACAATTTTTTGAATCACGAATTTCAACACGTGACGAATTACAATACTATGTCAAATTTTAGGACAAATATCACATGATGTAACCAAATAACCCCCTTCAACGCATGTCATGACGTCATAGAACGACTAGTATAAATATGGTCAACTCCGCAATTCCGCCATATTTTCACAAATTGTTTAGCTGCGTCAGTGAACGTACGGACAACTTGTGAATTCCAAATACTATTTTTAACATCTTTTAACCAAACAGTTCCAGTACATTGTTTGAAACAGCTTGTTAACAACTCGGCGGTAAAAAAATGGCTCAAACACAACCAAGACAAAACTTCCATGTAGAAAGTGAGGCCGGAATCAACAAACAGATTAACATGGAGTTGTATGCCAGCTATGTCTACCAGTCCATGGTAAGAACAAAATAATAAGACTTCAGTACATTATTATTTACTAATTCATTTTATTTTTTAAATTTTTATTTCATGACTTGTTTCGATCAAGTTTAGCCAACACTTGCAAGGTTGTTAAGGCCCAAAAGTGGGCGTGGTCAATTATGCATGCTAGTTGACCTTGATACATCGGCATTTTGCCCTCGATCAGTTCACCGTCTGACATCAGTTCGTCCCAATAATTGTCAATTCAACATATATGAAACAAACCGTAGCATCGTCAACGAGGTGGAATTCATTCTCAAATGTTTCTCATATCCTAGCTCCCTCCTGCTGTTTGATGCAAAGGGCTAATTCTGAACACAAATTTCCTTTTTACAAAATTTTGCCTAATATTTTAAAAAATATACTTTTCTTTTACAGTATATGTACTTTGACAGAGATGATGTGGCTCTGCCTGGTTTTGCAAAGTACTTCAAACATAACTCTGAAGAAGAACGTGAACATGCAGAGAAACTTATGAAATACCAAAACAAGAGAGGTGGCAGAATCGTCCTTCAAGATATTCAGGTATGTTCTAAGTAGAATTTGAGAACAGTTCGAAAAGTGTTATGTTATAGTGTATGAACATATACTCTAGATCTGACCTAGAGTTCCAACCAGAATTTGAAATTTTCAAGGCAGTAATATTATGAAGATTGTTTTTTGAAACGAGTTAATGTTAATCCACTGTCTGTTAGCAGGTTTGGAAGCTAAAAAATTGTGACAATTAATCAATTTAAATACTGTTTTGATGACATATTTTCTTGTTTGAACATGGTATTTAAACTACATCTTAAAATGTTATTACTGGTACATAAAACCACAAGCTGATGGCCATTTTGGATGAAATATTTTTAGACTAAAGTTTTATTTTGTTCATTTTCAGAAACCTGACCGTGATGAATGGGGTTCTCCACTGGAAGCCATGCAGACTACCTTAGCTCTGGAGAAAAGTGTCAACCAGGCACTTCTGGACCTGCATAAAATTGCAGATAAACATGGTGATGCTCAGGTAATATATTTTGCTTTATGGAAAAATTGTTTTCAGATGTATAAAATGTAGTTTAGTGAAAAATTCTGTTACAAATTTTATATATGAACGTACATAAGATGTGTATGATAACCTGATAGAAGTCTTTTGATGAGAGTAAAACATGGTTTTAGGATATATTTATACAGTTTAATCTCTATAGTGGCAAGACACTAGACCAGGCCAAAGTGACCATTATAGACAGGGATTTTAAATTTATATTATTTTCAATTGTACCAGGTACATGTATGTCTCATCAGTTTAAGAATGTTTTTTACATTTACAATTACATTTTTCTGAATTCAAATTCTTTCCACAACATTTCAGTTCAGGTGTTTCAGTATTGTAATAAACAGAAAATCTTAAAATTGCTATGTAGTGTAAACTAATTTTGTGTCTGTTTAATTATGGAGGGGAATAAATTTTTATGCGGATTTAAACATTTTTAAAGTTAAATTTAAGAAAAGAAATATTTGTGTACACAGATTTTAATTCCTTGAAAAATCTCTATATATATTTTTGCTTGATTTCAGATGATGGATTTCCTTGAAGGGGAATACCTGAAAGAGCAGGTAGATGCTATTAAGGAGATATCGGATCACATCACCAATCTGAAACGTGTTGGTACAGGTCTTGGAGAGTACATGTATGACAAGGAGACCATGAGCAGTTAGACATGCTGCATTAAAGACAGTCCTATTTTAGTGCTTTTATTATTTACACAGTGTTGAACACTTATTGATATTTTGGAGATAAAATACTTGACAAAATTAACATTCCTTTTACATTAAATAAACTTTGCTTTTTAAACGAAACAAATATTGGTTGAATTCGTTTAGAAAAAGGACTGCATATAATTCATAAAAAGAATTAAAAAAAAGTGCAAGATATACAAACTGTTTTTATTTGTTATTTTTGTAGACTGAGTGCGAATATCTCCATGTTAGAGATGTCACAAGGAGATTGGATAAATGGTGTTTTTGTCCTAGCCAAGATTGATTTGTAGATGTCGAGAACTAGAAACTGCATAAATTTATATCTATGTAATGCATATTGCATTGGCATTATTTGCAAAGATTTTCTTTATCTTTGCCTTGCCTTCTGTGTAACTGTATTAGTTTTGAAGGTCTTATCCTTTAAATGTGGCTTAATTTGTGAAATATTTTTACCTGCATTTACAAGTGGTTTCAATGTTTTTCTGGGTTCCTATTTTCTTCCAAGTTTAACATTTTGAACCTTCGATTAAAGAATTGATGATTGCTTCCAGAGTGGATTCAATATCTGCTTCTCTATTAAAAAAACATGATAAATCTTTGTCCTTATTGTTTTTGGAAGTTTAATTGCCATAAAGGATTTGAGATATGCCACATAACATGTACTGTGCAGCTTGCTATTCTGAACATCAAATATTGTGAATTTGATAAATATTTGCTTGGAAAATTGAACAGTGAATAGTTACTCTCAAATCTTACTGAAAAATGTCAGAACTGGCTGCAGGTTTCAGTTAACCTTGGTATTTAGCAAAATTTTCATTTGTGTAAAAAGTAGTATTCCAACTAATTATTTTGAATCATAATTTACCTGCATACTTCACACCTTATACAACTAATAACAATATCACTATAAGAAAATATGACTTGACCTATTTGATATGTACCATACAGAATGTTCAGAAAGGTATTGCAAATTTGGACCTTCTTGGTGAAAGTTACAGTGCCTACTTCACATCTGGAAAATTGAAAAGAATGTTAAAAAGTTAAAAAGCCAAGAGTAATAAAGTACATGTGATAAAAACATTTTCAAAATTCATAATGTAAAAGTTTGACAAGTTACAGACTTTCAGAGCTACTGGTGGTGGTTTAAGACTGAAAAAATAATGCTTGCCAACAATGTTCAAGATTGACATCGCAAACTATTCTGTCTCATTGTACTTGAATCTTCATTCTGAAACACCTCAGTCTTGCGGGCTGATCATGTTGTCAAACATCTAGATTTAAATCAATGGCAGAATGTATTAGTCAGTCTCTTGACTGGGTGAAAACCATTTTACTTCACTCTGTCACCCTCACAAGGAACCTCGTGTCGCCCTCACAAGGAATCTCAAAAAACCTCAAGATTACATGTTCTCCTGTATCACTTTGAATAGTATTGACCATAAAAAGACCAATTTAAAATTTACCAGGTGTTTGGACTCAAATGTATAGTCAAATTCTTTGCCATTTTAAAAAGGCAGAAAAATCATGGTTGGTAGGCTGCTATGATTTTGTACATTAATGTATATATAAATGTAGAGAAAGGGAAAGGTCAAGATATAGAATAATTTATTGGCACAATTCCATGCACCAATAACATAAATAAATTTTGTGTACTTACGTTTTCATGTAGTTATTAGATCCTGTAGCAGAAGAATTTTAAAGGTCTTGACCCAATTTTAAGATCATATATATATACACGTATTTACAATATATATATATATATATATATATATATATATATATATATATATATATATATATATATATATATATATATCTCTAACATATATATATATCTAACATATATATACACAAGTACCTTATTAGTATTATTTTTTTATTGATAAAAGGTAATAAAACAAACTTGTATACACATATATAACACAAGTAAAACAAGTATTGTATATTTATATACAAAAAAATCTACTATATAGTACATTGTACTTTCAAAAACTGACAAATTTTTATTAATTATGTTAAAAAGTGATAACATTAAGCATTATTTGGCAATTGCAAATGTGTTAACTTTCATGATATCTATCAGGGACTTATAACACTATCTATATAAGTCCCTGTATCTATATAACAATTTTTAAAGCAAGTGGTCAAGCTAAAAATAGATAAATATTTAATGGTGACTGACCAATGTTTACAACATGACAGTTTAAAGAATATTTACTAATGAATTAATTCTAAAATGCTTGGAACTTTCTCAATATAAAGACAGCATTGCAATGCTTTGCTCAGCACATCTAAGACCTACTTACTCTTTCTTTATTACTCAATGTTAGCAAAATCCCAGCTGAAATCAAAACTGAGAGAGAATCCTTTTATTTTCACTTAAACCCTGTTTAACTTAGTAATTTATGAACTTAAAATGCCAATCATAAGCACAACCATAAGCACAACCACTTCATGTTGATAGTTACCACCAAGTTTAATAACAAGAAACCATTTGGTCTTATAACTCATCTAAAAAAATGTCCAAACTTTAATATCCAGTATTTTAAGAAAAACACACAGGTTTGTAAAAATTGAATAAGACTTATCTTCAGGAAGCTACATAAGGTCAAGGTAAATCAGCTTCACATACTTGGTAGGGTTTAACATGCGATGCAATATATGAAACTGAAACCTTCTAAGCCTTTCAGTTTATGACAAAAAGATTTAACTGTTTATGGTCAAGGTCAAGCACCTTTATGCTTTGATACTATGTGTA
Source organism: Tegillarca granosa (assembly GCA_029721355.1). Classification (NCBI taxonomy): domain Eukaryota; kingdom Metazoa; phylum Mollusca; class Bivalvia; order Arcoida; family Arcidae; genus Tegillarca; species Tegillarca granosa. The sequence continues at coordinate 10,358,461 of CM056596.1, read as the reverse complement.
AACTTTCAGGCTTCTTTGCCATTTGGTTTATGATGAGATGTTTCAACATTTTACTATTAAATGTCAATGTGGACCTTGAATGAAGGTCAAGGTTAACCAGCTTCCTTGGGGTGAAAAATCTCAAGATTGTCAATATACAGTTCATGGTCACTTTGGTGCAGGGTACTAAAAATGCATGTAACATATCACATGTTTCTGCATTTTGTAGTGTTTTTAGTGCATAATGATCCGTTGCAAATCTGATAATAAAATGGAATGCAAAAAAAGGATGTATTACTTCTTAAATGCTTTAGTTATTAGCATAGTATATGGTAAACTAAAAGGACTTAAAATGGCAATGCTCAAAATCTAGAAAGATTGATGACATGAAATTTGAGCTTCTTAACCTTCAGCATGGATTTGCAGAAAAAAATAAATCAGGACATTTGGATTTCCTTTGATATTAATTGAGACAACTACCAATACACTGTGGATTCATAATTAAAGAGGTAAAAATAAGTAGACTTATTATGACAGCAGTGCTTATATGGTCCAGTTTAGAGTAAGATTTGGCTTTTAATTTAGTACAAGAACATCTGGTTTCACCAACATTAGTTTTATGCTACAGCCAGTAAAGTGTGGCTAAACTGTCAAGAGCATTAACAATTTGTGGAGTGGAGTAATGGTGTTTTATGCCCCTATTAGCAATTTGAGGTATCTGAAAAAAATTATACTCGAACTCAACTGAAGCAACATTCCTGTCCCTTTTCATTGTTACTGAATAGTAGTTTTAGAGAAGAAATTTATGAGTAAAATTTTTAAAGGCTGAACATGAATAATGGACAATTTACCAGAGCAACAGCTCATTAGAATCTTTGGCAGTTAAAGATATATTAAACCTCAGAGAGTACAATTTTCAAAAAAAAAAAAAAAAAAAAAAAAAAATCTTTTAGCCATTTCAGCAGACAATGCTGTTACATGTTATCTTTTCTTGTTGACCTTTCCCATCAAGTCAAATGAACAGTCAATGGTTGGTTTTAAAAGAAAAACTGGTGGTCTGGATAAAATTGGATGACATGCAAATTCCCTTATTAAGGAAGCTTTTGGTTAATTCACTTTCCTGTATATCATTTATTCAAATTAGTCCATTAAATGCCATGCTTTGAATGTTCTGCTTTGACTGCATGTAAAGCATAATTAATACTTGTATCTTGTATCCATGTCCATCTGTTTGTTAGTGGATTATAAATTATTCCATGTATCAGACTTCTTGTCAAACCATCTAAAACACAAAAAAATCAATTTAATTTTTACTTTAATACATATATCCTTCTAGCTTTTGAAGAATTTCATTAATTCATTAATGAAATTGGCTAGTTTACCATGTAATGAATACCCAATAATGTTTGTGCAGATGATATGGAAAAACAAGGAGTATTATCATTTTCACAGGAAAACATCAACTGTGTAGTATGTGTAGTTAGACAGTAACACATGTACAGTTTTTAAAAGTATAACAAGGTATACTGAACTATACTATGTCTTAAGATTTCTATATGAATAGTTATGGGGAACTTATAAAAAGCAAAAAATTAATGAAATCTGTGTTGAAGATAATCATCAGTACATTCGAAAAACTAACAGTTAAATTTTAAAAAAAAAAGTTTTTTATTAAAAATTTATATTATCTTACAAATTATTTTCAAAGTAAATGTTTTAGGAATGGTTATGCACTGTACTGAATTTATAAAATGTTCTTACTTTTGTCCAGCATATATTGCAAGTCATCAGGTGGAATGAACTTATTCCAATCATGTGTTCCTTTTGGTACAAGATTTAACACATTTTCTGCTGCAAACACAGCTAAACCATAAGACATGGTAGTTTTATTCAAAGTTGTTATAAACAAGGATCCACCAGGCTGTAAAAATATTTATTTTTTTACCCATATATTAAATTACTCAAAACACTTAAATAAATATATTTACAAGGAAAGCAAAAAATTACAAAAAGGGTCCAAGTTCTCCCATGTGATCAATGTGAATATGTGATTTCTAGTATAAGATTAACTTTGGTGATTAGAAAAGGCACCAAATGACACCACAAAATAACTGATCATTTGATAAAACTAATGACACTATTTGTTCTCTGATATCAAACTGTGGGGAAAATTACATGTAAAATACATGTAATCACTAAAACAAATGCCCCAAAGGAATTATAGACTGTTAGGTGATCTTTACTAAACAGCATTGAAATAGAAATTGACAGAAAAAAGGAAATCTTATTTCTGCATTTTCACTTTTATAACACCTGTAGCTGTGGCCACCAGGGGTTTCTGAAGAAAAATGCCAGGTAACAGCTAGATTATTGGAGTTACAAGAAATTAACATGCTCTATTCAATGATATACACCATAGGTTGGGATTGAATCCACAACTATTTCCAATGACAGGACTGAGACAAAAATATTTAGAAATACCCTCAATGCTATGGAAAAGGGAATAAGTCTAGCAACTGTTGACACATCATAGGTACGTAAATACTCAAGGAAGAAAAGATTGCTAGTACAAATGTATTTCTATTAAATTGAGGAAAACTATCAAAAAGGTATGTAAAAGAAACTCCCCCCAAAAAATAGGTCAGTAATTTTTGATGAATCATAATAAAGTTTGCAGGTGTTTTTATTCAATGGCAGTAAGAACTACTGGTATTGTAATAAAATTTGTAATGATAATGAAAAACTGTAGAAGTATTAAAATTACTAGTAGGCAAAATTGTGTATATAGACAGACAAAATAATATTTAGGTAATTTTACAATCAAACAGTCTGACAGATGGGCAACAAGATTCCAGTATAAATCCTCCTACCCAATGACCAACTTTATTTTGGAGGGTATAAATTATATTCAAACCTTTTTTGAAAAAAAGATCAAGAAGTTTAATATTGCTATTTAAATCTAAACAAACTAGGACTAACCTTTAAAAGTTTACAACAAGATGATATAAATGTAGACAAGTCTGATACATGCTCTACAACCTCTGATGATACAACAGCATCAAACTTCTCTTCTTCTGTCTCCACCAAGTCTTCTACAGCAGCTTGTATGTATTTAACTCTAGATACAATATGTGGATCCTGATTAAGATGTGTCTGTGCTACTTTTATATTCTCTTCCACCATATCAATACCAATAACAGAAGCTCCTAATCTGGCAAGAGGCTAAAAAAGGGGTCAGTTTTTTAATAAACAGTTTTGAACTTATTTCTTATAAGTATATTGTATTAAAATGATGAAAATGAAAACAAAAAATACATTTCTCTCTCACAACTTTTTGCAATTACTCAGTTACTCAAACCAACTCAAGTACTCACTGAAAGCAGTCCCTTTTAACCCTTTTTTGTCTACTAACATAGCTACTTACAATGTATTAATGAGAAATACTGGTAATCTGACTTGGGCTACACCTTGACTAACAGTATGTTCTCAGACTATAGAACATTGCCAGTTCTTGTTAATTTGAATGTTGTGGAACAAGCCACACTATCTGACCCAGTCTCCCTAAATATTTTGCATTTTAAAATATGATTTTATTAGTTATTATTTTCTAAACTTTTAATAATTAATTTTTTTTTCAATGACATATACAAATATTAAAATGATACTGAATGACTAACATAATGGAATTATATGTGAAATGCAACATAATTTGTTATAAACATAGTTTATAATAATTCTGTAATAAATTAGATATCTATCAAATTTTATTCTTATTCATGGGAAGTATTATATTTTTTTACAACCCTAATAAAACACACATCACGTCGTTCCACTTGAATATCCAGCCATTATGAAAAATAATACTAACAGTATACTAAAAACAAGTGTTTATTGTATATGTAATAAGATGCTATAACTACATGTATATACGTTACTAGATGTATTACCCTTCTGGGGCACTCAGCCTCACCCTGGCAGAAGTTCATGTGTTCAGCTTAATTTGCTGGTTTTCCTAGTTTTCTACTTTGCTTTTGGGATTATGCTTTATACAAGGACCAGTATGTTTTGTTTTTAATATGTATCCATGTATTCCTGAGGAAACAATAATATTTTGGATTTTCAATTTTTTCACCCCACAATTTAAAATATTTAGATTAAAAATTCAAACAATTTGGAAAAGTGTAAACAATTAAGAAGAAACCCGAAACAATTAAGAATTAAGAAGGCCTTAAAAGGCTAAATCTAAAATTGATGCAGGCTTATCTCATTGTAAAATAAATTTACAATTAGATATGTGTAATTACCGGTACCTACTTGAGTTAAAAATAATAAGACAAAATGCACTCTGGTCCAAAAAATTTGCATTTGCCTGCAGATCAACAAATAAAAATAAAATAAAAAATAAAATAAAATAAAATAAAATACAAAAATAAAATAAAATAAATAAATAAAATAAAATAAAATAAAATAAAATAAAATAAAATAAAATAAAATAAAATAAAATAAAACAAAAAACAAAACAAAACAAAACAAAACAAAACAAAATAAAATAAAATAAAATAAAAATAAATAAATAATACTAAAATTGAAAAATAACTCTTTGTTTTGGGATATACCAGTATTCACTTTTCTATGAATGAGTTAATGGTTTAGTACCAAGAAAACTGTTACCTTGCTCAGGCTCGCTGGATACCAAGGTAACGGTACTTGTCCAAGCTCTGGTCGATAGGCATAAAATTAACTCCTTTTAACGATTTTACATGAGCACATAATGGAAGAGGCACTCCTATTTTGTCCTGTTAGCTTTTACAGAAATTTCATATTAGGAAAAAACTGGCAGTAATTTTGTTGCTTTTTTTTTTTTTTTTTTTTAATTTTTATTTATTTATTTATTTATTTATTTTTTAAATTATTCAGTGTGAAAGTTGGGAAATTTGACCAGTCTTATCTAAAATGGAATTTTTTTTTCACATTGATTTATTAGTTTCTAATGTAGTTATTAGATACTGGCTGTAAATAACAGTACAATAAAGTTTAGATGATTAGGGGTATAGGGACTACAACAGGTATATAAAACAAAGCACTGAAAAACATTATCATTAAGATTGGTGCCTGTTTAAAGAAGAATACATGAATTTCATAATTATTTAACTTTTTTCTAATTTCATTTATGTTTAAACCCATTCTTAACTGCCAGGTAATGTGTTATTTAACTACATATTTTTTATTCAGTTAACAAAATCTGAATAAATTACCTCTGTTAAAATACCTCCACCACTTCCTGCATCAAGTATAACCTTATCTTGAAGTGGTGATGCTAGGGACAATGGCATTTGTTCATACTTCCTTGTAAGAGTATCCCGTATCCAAGGAATTCTTATGGCATTCATAGAATGAAGTGCTTTAAATTCACCCAATTCATCCCACCAGGTATAAGACAACTTTGTAAATTTTTCTCTCTCTTCTTCATCAATTGTTGTTTGAGCAAAAGGACGCCCCTTTGACTGATCATCACTGTACTGAACACTTATACTCTTTACTGGAACATAATTTCTGAAAAAGATTTCATACAATAACCCATCAAAATATAAAAAAAAAAAAATTAACATGTGTGCACAATTTTTAATTTTTTTTAAGTAAAAAAAATATTACTTTAAAAGGATTAGTGAAATATGCAACTCAGTCAGTGATAGAGCATTGTACTCAAATGTTGGTTTGCAATTTGCATCCTGTTTACAATCTGAGACAAGGCAGGTAAAACCTGTAGACCTGAAATACATGGCTCCGAACGGCTTTTTTTATAATACTGATGTTGCCGTTTCGGCAACATCAGTATTATAAAAAAGCCGATCGGAGCCATGTATTTCAGGTCTAGTAAAACCTGGTACTTCCAATGAATGTAGTTGAATCAGGAAAAAAAGGAAGGGAGTAATGTTGCAGATCATATTTGATAGGTTGTCAGGCAGCTCAGTCAGTGAAGTGTCTCCCTAGTATTGGGAAGGTCCAAGGTTCAAGACTCAGTTTTGCTGCTGCATTTTTTCCCTTGATGCTTTACCACTTTCCCAGTTAGATTGATATACAGGCACTGGATGAACCAATTAATACTTGATCCTCTTATGGGTTAGCACAGACAAGAAAGCAGTTACTCAAATTTTAATTTCTTATGTATAAACCGGCCACAACTCAAAACCCTAGACCTATTGTGCCATCCAAGGCAGTCCATATAGTGGCTATTTTTTCCTATCACTACCACTGTTTTGCAAAGGATGATGACAATTCATTGGACAGTGCAAACTATTTTACCACTTTTTACAAACAATTTGTCAAGGGTGCTGAACATTATAAAAACAATGATCATAATGAGATGATAACCAACATGACCAAGTAACACATGAATAATCATCACCTCTGGTTCTTATTTTTGTCTGTAAGCAGTGAAATGTTTGTCCTGTGACTGACATCTTTCAGAGAAAATCGATTTGAAGATAACAGATGCACTGACGACTCAAATGATTTGACTAAGCTGATTGCCCTCAGACAATTTTTACATAATATCCTTTCTGTCAATGTGACTGACATGACTTTCTTCTTTAACGGAAATAGAGCAGACGAAATATTGGGAACTGTGGGAAGATTAATATAAAAGCAAAACTGAAAAACGAATACAGACGTTTTTCACGTTTTTTCTAAATTTTTATTGTTTTAAATTTTATTTTTGATGCTTATAAATTTTTTCTTTCATTTCAATTTCAATCGTGTTTGATCAGCTACAAAATTCCCGAGTTCATTAGTAGTTGTTATAAGTCTTTATTTTAACAAAAATAATGAATTTTACGGATTCAGGGCGATACCGCAATCCACTCTATAATGTAGTTAGGCGTATGCTTATTGCTGAATGTCCTTATCCCCCAAACGCATGAACTGTGTATTGACCACAGAAAATGAATATTTGTGAAACAATTATATCTTGAATAGTGTTGTTTCAACAAGAGCGTCCTTCATTGATAAGATTTGAGAAAATCAGGTAATAAGTCATTTGTCCGGTCCCCTTTATTTGCAAATATTGTTTGCATGTGTGTAAAGGGGGGGGGGGGTGTTGCACCCAGTATTTTTAACCAGGAAAATAACGTAGCCTCTGTAAAAAACTATTCAGTGTATCAAGAAACAATTTCTAGTGTGGCAACACTGCTGAACAGGTGGCTGGTTTAGCTTAGTTGGTAAAGCACCCTGCCAGTGAAAGTGCCGGGTTCAGATCATTTGAAATTTTCAGTTTCAGTGGTTTGGCCTCTGCTTCCTTTCCTTATCTGTGACATTTGGGATGTGGGTATGTCCTGGAAAAGTCTTACCAATAGACTGGAATCAGGTAGTTTCAGTTCAATGAAGCTGTACAAAAAAAAAAAAAAAAAAAAAGATAGGAATGAAATTATGAGATGAATGGTAATCATAAGGTAGCTGTTGGTAGAGCATCGTGCTAATGTGAGAAGGCCTGGGCTGGCTACCAGGTTTAGTTGTTTTCCGTTTTATAATACACCAGATAAGAAATAACCCCTACCCGAAGAATGACTTATAATGCTTTCTTAATTGTGATATGAGAGGGATACAGTATACCAACTCATTAAACAGGTTTTGTATTACCATGTATAATGGTACATCACACAAACATTATGTAGTTTGATCCTGCATGCTGTTTTATTTCATTTATTATCTTACAGGTAAAGACAATGTGGGCCAGTCCATTTCCGAGATTTCCTATGCAGCAAGCTGTACAAGGAATGCCACATGACCAAGGTAAGAAATTTTTTTTGACCAACAGTAATGACATTGAGGTTCACCTTCTGTAGCTGTAAATGATATTCATACAAAGTTTTGTGAATTGAATTTACACTAATAAGAAAATGGAATTCAAGTTCAATCGCACCACAAAATTGCCCCCATCAAATTTGCCCCCACTTTTCACATAATCACCCCATGTCAAAATTGCAAAAAGTGGGGGTGTTTTTGAACAGGACTATTTTGGCATGTGGGCGATTTTGTGGAAAGTGGACAAATTTGATGGGGTCGATGTGACTTGATATCAGTAAAAGCATGTTTTCTTTTGTTTTAAATGGAATGAATGGGATTGTAATATCTGCAACACTAACATACACTCTTTTTGCAAAATCTAGGTAGGGTTTATTTTATAAATACTGATCTACTATGTGGCTTAATCATAACCAATTTATCATTCCATTAATCATGTAGCATGTAGTCAAAAGGGGCTTCAATAGCCAATTGATCAAAAGTATATTTTACAGAGCATATCACCTATGTTAAAATATTAATCTGGTAGATCCTATTGTTAGAAATTTTGTCAGTTTGCATGGCAAAGGTGGATGGTATACATAACCTGAAATGAAAATTAATTCAGTCTGTCTCTTGTAAATCACAAAGCAAGATAAAGATTTGATAAAAACACTTTCAATTATTAAAATAGTAATAAATTAATAAATTATCATTTTTTTCTCAAGTTGACTGGGCAGCATTAGCAAAGCAGTGGATAGCACAGAGAGAATCAGCAGGACCACATCAAGACCCAAATGTGGCACCACCACCACCACCCCATGGTCCACCACCACCACCTCCCTCTATGCATGGTAACCATCAAGGTCCACCAGATTTCCAGGGTGGTCCCCCAAACTTTCATGGTGGTCCACCCCAGGGAGGACCACCAAACCAGATGCATGGTGGTAATCAAGATGATATGGATTTGTCTGATGGTGAAAATGGAAATTCTAGAGGTATGATCAAAGTTAAATCACAGTACACGAATTGCACATTATCCAATTCATAACTCTTTTGACTCAGAAAGATTGTTTTTTGTCTTAATACTGAAAATATTGGTAATAAAAATTGTATCTGTTTGAAATAATTAAAACATCGCTGATGATCATGTAAAATAATATGCAACCAAATAAAAAATAATTCAAATTAAAAAAAAAAAATTAGTATCTCATCACAAATATTTGTTGATGAGACATTGATCAATATGCAATGAACCAGCCTGCTTTAAAACAGCAACAAGAAATTTTTTGTTTGATTATGTGTAATAGTGAAGGTCTTGTAGACTGGTATTGTTGAAAATTTTGCATATACTCATTCTATTATTAGAATGGGACTGTAATAAATCAGTGTTTATCTTTTTGTAGATTACAATCATGGACAACCACAGGAATGGGGATGGGATATGCAACAGCAACAACAAATCTGGAATGCAGCACAACCAGGATGGGGAATGCAGCCTCCCATGGTAAAATTTACTTGTCATATAACTATATTTTAAGACTTTGTTTTCTTTTACATACAAGTTGTACAGTTTGTGATTGTTTATAGTCACAATTTTTTCTCAGGTCATTACATGTACTAGTAAAAAAAGTATCAAAATCTTAGGTCACTATGTCAAATAATGTATGGAACTGTAAAATTGTTTAATATTGTAAGCATGAGCTTATTGAAAACACTCTAATATTTGGCAGGAGGAGAAGTATAGGAATCAGTATTAGTTTGTCTGTTTTTAAATGTATTTTGTTGGCCTAAAAGTCAAAGGTCACATTAAAAAGTTGAGGGTAAGAATTTCTCTTTTGTCTGTCTGTCTGTCTGTCTGTCTGTCTCTCTCTCTCTCTCTCTCTCTGACATATGGTGTACTCTTCTTTAGAGAAAACCATTGTTTGTACATGTATTTCAATATAGAAGTAAAATTTAAACAGAAATGACAAGGTACATACTTATCAAATGAAGAGGTAAAAAATTGATCGAGTTTGCCTTGTAGCATTTACCATTTTGTTAATTGAAATTTGAGACTAAAATTATTTGGAATTCAAACTTATTAACATGTTTTAAAAAAAATTTTACAGGAGGGTCAGACATTTGACTATGACCATGGTGGATTTCCTCAACATGCACAAGGTTTTGATTACAATCACAGTGGTGGAACCGATTTTAACTATGATCAACAGGTATATCCCCCTGATGTGAATTATTTCCAAGACACAGTAAGTGTTCTATCCAGTCTGTGTAACAGAAATAATATTGAGAAGTAGGTTGAAACTTATTGCAAGTAGCAAATCAACTCTTGACTGGTAGTTAAGAGAATTGCTGCTGTTACACATGTATGTCTTAGTTAGCTTTTATAAATTGCAGAAGTGCTACATTAACAGGTTAAAGATTATCGATACAGGTTTGCTATTAAGCCCTTTTGCAGCTCTTTTTACTGACTAGTTTTATTAGATTATTTGCTTTATGCTGTTTATTATGTGTGATAAAATTACATGTCATTGTATTTGTTACCTAGATTTCATGGTTGCTGCACTTGGTCCATATGATAAACAATCTTGCATTTTAAATTTAAATCTGACTTGGTCCATATGATAAACAATCTTGCATTTTAAATTTAAATCTGGCTGACATTGAATGAGTTATTTTTAACAAGTTTAAGAACATCTTGATGAATAATTTCATTATTCTTACAGGGAATGGAGAATCAGGGCGAATACAACCAGTTTTGGGAAGACAATCAAACTGGTCCACATCGTCATCACAATCAACGAGACTTCAGAAATAGAAACCGTAACAGAGATCGTGATAGATTCAGGTCACCTCCTAAACCAGAAGAAGATACAGTATTAGGTATTTTTAAACATACCTGAAGTATTAAATTATTATAAACAAAAATTGTTGATACATGTGTATATAAATATAAAAAAGTGTATTTTTTAACTACTAAACCAAACCTGTTTAAACTCTATACTGTATTTAATATATCAAAGATTGTAGCATTTGATAACATATGTTAAAGATTAATTTGTTTTCTTTAGGTGATTATAAACTTGATTGACAAGTTTATAAAAGTTTGTATCTTGATTGACAAAACTAAAAAAAATTGTATTTTTAACTTTAATGTTGAATTGTAGAAGCATATGCAATCAATTAAAAATCTTTGTTAAAGGGTTTTTTCATTTGTTCCCTTTGTTCTATTTTGAAGATGCAGCAAAAAGAAAAACACTTCCTGCGTGGATAAGAGAGGGCTTAGAAAAAATGGAAATGGAGAAACAGAAGAAAATGGAAAAAGAAAGGCAAGATATGGAAAGATTGGAAGCTAAGAAATTGAGAGAGGAAGCAGAGAAGGAAGTTAAAGATGAAATGTTGGCAGGTAGTGGTAAGGATGGCGGACCTGTGTTACCTAAAAAGAGTCGATTTGTAAGTCAATTTTGGGTTTTGATTTTTATTAGATTTTGATGAATATCAAAATGACATGACAGACTTCATAATTCTTAGATTTTTTTATTGTTTCATTCAATACTAGTAAATGACATTTTGTGTCGATTTAAATCTCGCAGACTGCTACAAAATTGACATAGTATCATGGATGTTATTGCACACTTTTTAGCTCACCTGACCGAAAGGTCATGTGAGCTTATGGCATGGCGCAGCATGTGTATGTGCGTGCGTGCATGTGTGCGTGCGTCGTTAACACCTATTTTCGACTTCTCCTCCAAAACTGCTGGACAGATTTCAATGATACTTGGTCAGAAGCATATATGGGACGGTGCAATTCAGATTTGTTCATGGCATTGCCATGGCTACCAAAACTAGGTCAAGGTGATCTAGGGGTCCAAAAATCTTAAAAAAATCTTCTTCTCTAAAACCGATGAAGAGAGAAAAAATCTGATGTGATATTTGGCTTCTTTAGGGTCTTAAGCCTATAGTTTGTTCATTTCGTGAAATTTGGTCGAAAAATGGGTTACGCCTTTTTGCGTTTAATTTTAAAAATTTCATAAAATGGCTTAAAATTGTTATAACTTGGGTATTTGAACAGATATTGACATGGGGTTTTCAATTTTGACTTTTTCTTGAAATGACCTTTAAAATAGGGTCAAGGTCACAAATCAAGGTCAATACCTAATTTGTGATTTATGCAGTTTTAGGCAATTTTCTTGCAAATTTTAAGAGATATATGAATTCAAAACATTGTTAAAATGTTCCCCATGACAAAATTGAAAAAGGTACCAAGTTTCGTAACTATATGATAATTCATGTATGAGTTGTTGCCCCTGAAATTTTATTTTTGGCTTATGAATACTAAAATTGTGCAATAGCTTGAAAACTTTAAGCTTTTTGTATAGGCATGTATATTAGAATATTGTAGGTATTGATATGAAAATCATTTAGATATATGGTTCAAGGTCATATGTTGAAAGGTCAAGGTCATAGCTGCATACATGTACAGATATTGTGAATTATCTTGAAAACTGTTAACTTTTTGTATAGGCATGTATATTAGAATATTGTAGGTATTGACATGACGGTCATTTTGATATATGGTACAAGGTCATATGTGAAAGGTCAAGGTCACAGCTGCAAAAGAAGACTTAAATTGCTAATTATCTTGAAAACTATTAACTTTTTGTATAGGCATGTATATTAGAATATTGTAGGTATTGTGACACCAATTATTTTGATATATGGTACACGGTCATATGTTGAAAGGTCAAGGTCACAGTTGCAAAAGAAGACTTAAATTGCCAATTATCTTGAAAACTATAAACATTTTGTACAAGCATGTTTATTAGAATATTGTATGTATTGATATTAAGACCATTTTGATATAAGGTTCAAGTTCACATGTTCAAAGGTCAAAATCATGGCTGCATAACCATATGGTTAATGATTTGGAAATTAACTATATATACTATAGTCAAATGGTGCATATGAGCTATTATAAATGAAATGTGACTAGACATTTCTGATTAATTATTGCAGGATTTTCCTAACTTGAGGAATTTTGTGAACTTTTTGTATTTAAGTTCTTTGTAAGTTTTTGGATATTTCCTCAGGTGAGCGTTAAGGCCCATGGGCCTCTTGTTTACAAATTGTTGGATGTTAATCTCTGAAAATTTCTGATGCCCTAAAAATTTAGCTTTAAATTTCATCAGGGTACATACTAAAGTCTAAATTGGCAAGGAATGAACTTATCCCAGAATAACATATTCAGGTAAAGCAAAATTTTCTTACATGTAAATCAGAAGTAACTGGAACATGCACTTTTTCCTCTATTTATCAGCTAATAAAAATGGTTGCATCCAAATAATTCATTATTATTGAAGAAGGTTCTGCTTGATATGGTTAACATAAATATTCATTAAAGCTGTATACCTGTTGTTTTGGAAGTGAATACAACTGACATATACTGAGAATATAATTATTATATAAATGTTTCCTTAATTTAGGACTCTGATGATGAAGGTAGTGAAAAATCCAGATCAAGAAGTAGAAGTCCAAATAGAGAAAAAAGTCCAAAACCTAGACTTAAAAGTAAATCCAAATCTCCTTCACCAGAAAGAGTGATAAAGAAAAGAAGTCCTTCACCTGAGGACTATAAAACAGAGGAGGAAAAACAAATGGAAATGGTACATATTTAAAAATTTGCTGCAGATTTGTTTATTAAAGAAAAAAGCAAAAAATTACAGTTGAACTTGTATACTTATAAAAATACATCCATATTAAAAATATTCATATAATTTTCTAATGCATGTATGATTATGCACTTTATATCCTTCAAACTTATGCTGGGAATATGTAAGCACACAGCATGTAAATTTACATATTTCTAAACAGTTCACAATTCAAATTGTTTTCTTTCTCAAATTTTAAACCTACAGAAGTAAAAGGTAGAGAGGAATATTTTGATTTGCATTACTTTCCATGAAGTAAGTAATAAATTATGAAAATTGATTATTCAGATTTACATGTACATGTGTATGATTTGTCTTTTTCTTTTACTAGATGGTAAAAGTTCGGAAAATGTTAACAGAAATTCTGCTTGATGTGACAAACAGTGAAATTGAATCGGTGGCAAAAGAGGTTTATTACAGGGCTAAAAACAAAGCAGCTAAAGGTACAATATTACCTTGTATTAATATACATTTACAATATTTTATCTGAATACAGTTTATAGTGTATGAATTTTATAAGGTAACAATATAATTATTACACCTTGCTGTAATTTTGCTCTCTGTTTTTCTATCACTGTGGCATAAGATGTATGGATTTATTCATACAAAAACTGTTACCTGCATGTATGTTGAAATGTTGAAAAGTATGCTTTATTTTGTCGTCTAAAATGTATCATTTTATTCATTTAGTGACAGTATATAAATAATTTTGCCTGACTTTATATTTTGAGAAATATTAATTTCATTAAAAATGATAACAGAGATTTCTGTAAATGGTATATTGCTAATATATTTTAGAAGAATTGAATTGATACTTTAAATGATGTATGGGAATTCCAAAGTTCAAATGGTGCATAGTAGTTTTTCCTACTTCAATAGTTTACAAGTCCTTATTTATTTATTTATTATATTAAAGTGTTTTTGCATATTATTTTTTTATGTTATATGAAACCCTCTGATAAATATTTATGATTCAAAGTAAAAACTGAGTTTTAAATTGTTTGTTAGACGGTTTTGTGTAACAATGTATTACCATTGTCTTTCAGATGAAATGTACATGTCTTTCAGATATATTTTACATATTTTAATGTAAATTTGTATTTATATTTATACATACTTTATACTTTTGTAATATATATACAATGAAAAATCTTACCAATTGAATTCTCTTTATAATGTCTAAAAAGTATATACTGCTAGACAAATGGGATAATTTTAAATGTGTGTGCAATGCATAAATATAGATCTCAAATTGTTGATGAAATATCCATTGCTGAAAAAAATGTCATGTTTAAAAATATATTTGCTACAGTAGGTGGAATTTTGCAAACTAAACTAATTCTTTAAAATAATTTGGAGGTAACTTTAAAGCTCATTTGAGCTACATGTACTTCACTATCAGGTATAGTATAGTATTGATCCTCTGAAAATAAGAAGTTTGGGTAGTTTTAAAGTTAATTGTTCCAAACAATTCATCTTTTTTTCCATTTTAATGCCAGTCAGTTGTCTGTAGTGAAATGTTTGTAACATTTGTATCATTTATTGTAATATTAACATAAGGGCTAGAAAAGATGTAGGTACATGTTTGTAGATGTTGTTTATATTGCCATACCTAGTTTGTAAAAGTTCGACCATCTGATAGGACTTCAAAATGATAATAAATTCTTGAGACTAAAAAGTGTTGGATATAAATAATGAAAATAAAAACTTAATTTTTTGTAACTTTTGAAATAGATTTTTTATTAATCCTGGAGATTGGATTTCTTTTTGATATCACAGAATGGATGTTCATTTTCAATAGTACCAGCATTGTATATATAAGTTAAGTCTACCTCATATATATGGAAGAAGAATACTGGTATAAAATATACTTTTGAAATTCAACATATTATTTCTTGTACTGGTAAATACTCAATTTTTGTCTTAAGAAGAATAAGACATATAGCCTTCATATTGTAATGAATTGTTTCTATTTCTAGCCCTTATGTAAGTGTAATTATTAGAATGTATTTGTTTGCATAAAACATGAACTTAACAAAGTGGTTGTATTCACAGCAGAAAGGGTTAAGGGACAGCCCAGAGTTGTCTCCCTTGCAGAAAGGAAGCTGTATAAAATACAGATTGAATGATGATTGTACTGCTACTGTACTAATTTTTTCTATATAATTATACATAAAGCTCCAGCAAAGCAGCTAGCCAAGTCCACTGCTTTAGCATCTTTAACAAGTCTTGGTAAGTATCAACTTAGATGGAAGGTGAATTGTAATTTATAGTTGCATTTTTGATTGTTTTTATTGCAATACCAGTTTGTGTCAAAAGCAGAAGAATTATGACTAGTCACTCCTCTAAGTGTAATCTTTTTGTACTCCATAGATCTATTTTAATTCATCCCTGAATTGATTTGATCTTAAAGCTGCATTTAGTTTTCCAAAGAAAAAATTAAAACGGTGCTAATTTAATAAATGATGCTCCTAATAAGCAATGTTACATTTGGTTCAACGATAAAAGCTCGAATAAATACAGAAACAACAATAGTTTTCCAGCAAGATGTAGCATGTGGGATCTAATATTAGAACATGGTTACGTCATGAAAAACCGGGTCATTTAAACACAACTTTCAAAACGGTGAAATACAATAACTTTAACAGAAATTCGTTAAATTTGTCATTTGTGATTTAGTAAGGGATACATAACACCATTTCAAATACATCTGAATATTAATGACAGATAATAAATGCAATTTGTCATGTTTCACCTTTGATTCATGGGTTTTTCTGTACATCTGTGCGCATGCTCCAAGCTCATAATAATCATCGTTAAACATTGACCAACTGGTTAGAGGATTCCGTTTATTTACAGCTAAAAGGAATGAAATTTTGGAAAATGAATCTCACAGATCGTGATTGGAAGTTATCTATTTTTAAAAAAAATATATATTTTTAGAAAATCAAAAAAAATTCAGAATATTGAAAAACTTAATGCAGCTTTAAAGGGTCTGTAAGTCTAGTTTTAAATTATTTAATTTTTACTTAGATATCAAATTATTTGACGGAATTTAATAAAAGAAAATGACAACTATTTTTGTTTTGTTGAATGATCAATTAAATGACATCCTTTTGACTACAAAGTATTGATCATAATTTAAATATTTTTCAGACATTGTTTTGTATTTTCTAATCCTACCTGTTATGGTTATTGCTTAGTTTTAGCCTCACTTCTACAAAAGTTTTTCTGTCAGCTCATATAAATCTTATGCACATTATAATCTGTCAGAAATTTTTGTAGGAATTGGTTATGGCTCTGACAGTGGTGAAGAAGAAAGTAATGATAGAGAGAATGGGGAAGATGATGACTATGACTCTGATGTAGAATTACAGGAAACCATACGAAGGAAAAAACGAGAATTTGAACAAAGACTACGTGATCAACCTATATATGAAGAAGAAGATATGGGTAAATAATCTTGACCACTCAACCATTGATTGGATTCAAGGCCCAAGTCAAGATTCTTATATCGAGGTGGTCAGTTCAGGGATTGTGGAAAAACTAGAGTGCCTTGAGAAAGCCACCAACCTTTGGCGAACTGACAAACTTTCTTTTTTTTTTTTTTAGTCTATTTTACTCTTGCTCCAATCAATGCATTGCATACATTTTGTATATCTTGCTAAAAGCCTATAAACCTTGGGTTCTGTGAATTACAATTTTTTACTGGTGCAAGTAATTAACATTAAAATTATAGGGGAAATTTGTTGTACATTTCATTTATTCACAATGACAGAATTAACACAAGTTCTACATTTGTTGCAAGGTTTCGATGTCAGATATTATTAACTGGTACAGCCAAAACTTGTATTTTTAATAACAGAAAAATCGCTTCATATTCTCTTGCAGAACCTCCAGCATATTTAAAAGAAGCAATATCTGATAAGAACAGCAATCCATTTCATAAAAAATACAATGAAATCCCAGGGTTAGATATAAAAGAAGAGGAAACCAAGAATTATGATACAACATCCCATGGGAAATCAAATAAAAAATCTAAAAGTGGGGATAAACAAAGGACCAATGTTGAAAAAAGTGAAAAAAACAAAACCTCTAGTTCCTCTTCATCATCTAGTGATAGTTCAAATGATTCTGACTCTGATAGTTCAAGTTCAGATTCTGAAAGTTCTGACTCTTCTAGTTCTGATAGCACGGTGAAAAAGTCCCGTAAAAAGGTCAAAGCAAAAAATGACCCTGAATCTGAGGCTTCTGGGCATAAGAAAGATAGGAGAGATAGGACAAAAAGTCAGGATAATGTCAGTTTCAGAGAGTCTGAAAGGGAGAGGAAAAGTAGTAGAAAGGAATCTCATAAATATAGGGATGATGATGATGGGTGGGAGGGACACCATGACAGATCCCCAGGCAGGGGGGGAAGGGATAGTTATGAGGGAAAGGGGGGTCATAGGGATCGGGATGATAGTCCAAGTAATAAATCCTCAAGTAGAAGTACACACAATAAAGACAGTGAAAGACGCAAGAGCTCATCATATGATCGGGAAAGACATAGGTCCCGGGAGCGGGAGAAACGTAGTCAGAGGACTAAAAGTGGGGTTAAGGGTAGAGAGTCGAGGGGTTATGATAAGTATGAAAAGGAAAAACGTAGGTCAAGGGATGATTATGAGGAAGATCGACATCATGAAAAATCTTGGAGGCAATCTGAAAAAGAGGTATATAGTCACAAATCTAAATCAAAATCAAAGAAAAGACGACGTTCTGGGTCATATTCATCAGATAGTGATCATTACAGTAGTAGGAGTAAGCACAAGAAAAAGTCATCAAGAAGTCCATCAGAGGATTCGCGGTCCAGCAGTTACAGGTCATCACACAAAGGGAAGTATTATGAGGATGAACACATAAGGAGTGGTAAGAAGTCCAGTCGCAAACGCAGGTCTAGATCAAGATCAAGGTGGGCTAATTTTATTCATTTATTTTTAGCAATTCGTTGTTTTCTTTCGGATTTGGGTTCATTCATACATAATGTTGAAACATGTTTGCTGGTTTTATATAGGAAAGTAAAACATTTTTTGAGAAAAAGAAATTGGTTTACCTTAGTAACAAAAAGTTTTGGCATTTTGATTACATTATTTATAGGCAGTACTGAAAGTTCATATATAAAAACTTCAGCTTTTGATAAATGTTATATCGCTGAACCTTTTTTAAAATACACGTACATGTATATAAGTTACAGAATTGTGATTGTGTTAGATTTGTAAACCTCCCAAAAATGGTTAGTTAGAATAATTTTTCACACAGTATCTTTTTTTAAAATACAGAAGAAAAATAAACTCACAACAGTTATTTGTCTTTGGAGATTAAAACAAATAAATATTCAAATATGACACCCTCTTAGTGTTTTGATTATTTTTAACAGGTTTTAAGCCAGAAATTTTTTTTTGAACTTTTTTCTCTCACAAATTTGAATTCAATTTAAAAATGTTTAAGTTAGTTATCTTCAATTTGATCCCGAGTTTAATATTTTTTTTTAGTTTGCATTTTCAGCATCCTTATTCAGGTAGGTACAGTTGGGATGGCAGAATTTTTCATTGATTACATATTAGAGAATATTATTTTCTTGATTTCAGGTCATCTGTTTCACCAAGAAGAAGATAAAGTTCGTTATTTGTTAATATATTTACCGGTAAATGTATTGAAGATTTTTAATTATTATGATAAAATTCTGACATTAAATTTTTTTTAACATCGAGGAATTTTGTGCGCTTTTTTGGTATTTACGATTTGAGATTTCGATAATAAAGTGCATGAAATACAGTGGTTATAGTTTGATTATATAAAGTAGATGTATTTTACCTTATTTCAAAATTTACTGTATGACTAGGAATATTTGTGGAAAGTAAATATTGCAGTTTTGATTCATGCAAGTAGCAATTTTGGTATGAAATTATTGTGCTTCCACAATTCTTCCTAAAAAATACATCATATTTGCTGAAAAGGTCAGGATAGAATATTACTGTGATATTAATGAGAAAGCAGTTTAGGTTTCTTGTCAAACCTTATATCTTTCCCTGCTTCAGGTTTGATTATATGTTAAAAAAGCCATTTACAAAAACTTTGCAGAAGGCTTTTCACTGGTTGGCTAGAAATTTGCAATGTTTACCTTAGACCTGCATCTTTGGGCAAGAAGTTTTGCCAGTGCAAGTATTTTTCAATGTGCAGCAGATCAAAAAAATGTTCAACTTAGGTATCGGATCTGAACTCTGGCCCTGATCTCCCACAAATGGAGGGGGCTCATTGACAGAGTTGTTAAAGATAAGGTTTACAGATCAGTAAGTAGTCAGTCACACTTGAGATAGATCTTACAGTAGTGAGTTTGTCAGCTTTCTAAAGAATGGTGGTTTTCTGAAGGCACAACTTTTTCTTTCACTTCAGATCTCATCACCTTGATGCAAGTAAAAAATTTTGACAGGTGTAAACTTCATCTACTGATTGAAGATTTACTAAGTGCTAGCACTCTAACTGAAGGTGTCTCGCTGCTCTTGAGTTCTTCCTGGTCAAGAAACTATGGTTTACTCTCTTCAAGCAGATGGTGCAGTGCTTATACAATGTGACTTGTTGACTTGTGAGGTTAATCATTACATTCTATATCAATATGCTAGTACTTTACATTTTAATTAGTGAGCTTTATTTAGTACAGAGCAGATTAGAAATATTCTAACAATCTAACTGAAGTTGTCAAGGATAACTGGTGATTTGATGTGTAAAACATCATGCAACCAACTTAATAAATCCAATTTTTACCAGATGGGAGAAATTTGTCAGTTGACCTGTGGCTAATGGTATTCCAGATTATCTAAACTATTTCTAACTGACTAGATAAAAACTATCCATCCCTATACTGAGATGAAAAATAACGCACATATTCTTGATGTCCCTGTGTCAAGTAGTGAAAGAATTAACTTCTGGATATATTTATACACAATATGTAAGTTATGCTTACTAACGGGTTAAGTTAAGAGCTTTAAAGTACTAAGGTCAGGTCTCCTACACCTGTGGCTGCTATCCTGGTTAACTTTAAGTGAAGACTTCTCTTTGAAATTGATCCATTGCAATGTCGGTAAAATGTAACAATGTAAACATGAGCAAAAATGGCTGAAATTGTCATTGCAACATTAAACTTTGTTAGTCTTAAAATGTCATTGCAATATGAAACGAGCATTAAATTGTCATTTCACCGGAATGTGATGGTATATAAAATCATTAAAGCAGTACTTTGATTGAATTAAGTGAATAAGGTTTACCAGAATAATTTACCATATTATAATGTCACTTGTTACAAGAGAAAGAAGAATTTAACAAGTTGACTGTGCAATAGTGGTTCTTATTTTAAATGCCTTCTTGTCACAAAGGAATTGGCCCGTACTGTTCCCCCAAAAATCAGTATACCAAGCCAAAGCTAAAGGAACAGCTGCTTCTCAATTTTTCATGCAAAACTTAAAACCTTTTTTTAAAACTTTTTTATTCAAATGTATTTTATTTCTAATTAACAAATTATCACAGATTGAATGACACTAATGAATTGCATTTGCAATGTTGATTTTAAAACAATAAATTCTTGGAATTTTTCATATGCATGACAAAAAAAAAAAAAAAAAAAAATTGGTCTTGGTACATGGAAAAGAAACCTACATCACAAAAACAGTAAGTATCAGTAATGATTGCATAAAAATGATGCGGTTTGATCATTTAATGCATTAAAAAAAAACCCACACATTATTTCCTGTATTAAAAAGCCACTCTTTAGTTATTTCTTGCATTTTCAATCATTGGACATAAGTGAAAGTATGATAACTAATGCATGAATGTGGCTACATGGAAACATAAATACTGGTATTTCACTGTGGAAATAACCAAGTGTAAAATCAAAATAAACATTTTAAACAAAAGATACCATGAACATTCTTGATAAAAATATGTAAATAGAATTTGAATTTAAATGTTGAACACGGCTAAAATTAACAAATAATTGTAATTACATTAATTCTCTCTTTAAGACATCTAAAAATTAAAGTTGTTGCTTAGAAGATGGAGGATACTCTTGCATTAAAGTTAGCTTCATCAGCCTCTATATAATTTTACAACCACTTGGCAATGAATTTATGAAACTGTCAACACAGACAACTTGGCATTGAAATTATGCAACTGTTGACAACCAGTTAACTATTAAAATTATATGTAAACGTATGGGCAAAAACTAAAAATTTTTATTTTCAATTTTCAGCTTCAAAAATTAAATACCAATTTTTTGCAATACTTGAATTCACAGTAACGATCATTTTTATTTCAAAGTCCTTCCTTACCAACACCATCAATGTATAATGTCATAAATGGCTAACAACAACTTAAAAGTGTAAATCATAATATCATTATCAACAAACAATAAATGACCTTAAATAACAGCAGTAGCTCTTGTAGTTCATGTTGAACATCACAATACTCAAAAGCACAACAATAACAACTACAACACACACACACACACGAAAATCAAACTAGGACATATTCTTCAAATGAAAACTATTTTGCAAAGATATCGAATCTTTGGCTGTTTGGATAAAGCATAGCAAATTGGTGTTTGAATGAAGCATAGCCAAAATAATAATAATAATAAAAAAAACTACCTAAATTTTCAAATGTCTGTCCCAATTAAGATTTTAAATTGATGCTACATTCACTTTGGGATGCATTTACAAGTACATATACACACATATTCCAGGATGCTACTTTTTATAAATTTCTGCTTAATTACACATTACAATGTATATAAAAACTGAATAACCATCATAATATTAAAATTTCTGCCATTCTTGTTTTCATACAAATATTTTTTTGTATTTCTAATAAAAATAGTTGGCATGTTTTCCACAAATTATGATTTTCTGTCACATTTTGATACTTAAAGTTATAAAAATGTCTGTTAATGATCTAGTAATTTATACAATGAGCTTGACTAATGATCTAACAATTTTAAAAATGAGTTTGATTAATGATTTACTTCATGATTGTTCAAACTGAACATTTTAAAATGAACAAAAGTTCTATGAAATTAAAGATCTTGTCTAGCTCTTAAAGTCACTATAAGGCTCAACACTGGATTTAACTCAATATTTTGGTATGCCATTACTGCTGTTAAAGATTGTCTTTTATACAAGTGATAGCTGTCCCTATCACTCCAGGAAACACAGACTAAATGGCAGATACATATTTGGCAGTGTCCTAATGCATACCCTTCTTCTACATGTTATTCTGTTTCATAGATGAAATGTTGACTATCAAAATCGATAAAAAATTGATGTGACTTAAAAGAAAACCCAATTCAAACTACCTTAAAATACTGTAATAATGAATCAATATATGTGTCATCTATTGTTTTATTTCAGCATGTGTGATGGATCAAACATGAGATGAAATTATTAGACTGATTAAAAATAAATAATCTTCAAATTTTATATATCAATAATTTTACCTTGTAATTCAGGTTTTGTTGAAATGCCCTCTAGAAATGCTTAAAATTGCAAACATTTCACTGAAGGCCAAATTATTTTTGTTCTTAAGGGTCTTTGGCAACCATAAGTCCCAAAGCCATCCTATCATCTATAACATGAACCATAAATGACAGAAATAATTTGATATAATTTCACTCCAAATACAGTGAGAAATATCTGCTAGTATAACCTCTGCTATGTTGTTATGGCTTGTTTTAAACTTTCAAAACCTTGAGGTGACACATGTATTTGAAAATAAAAGTCAAGTAAATATTCAATGTAATGTATCTCCCTGAAGTCTACCCAGTAAGTAAACTCTTTATGGACTAGAGTAAAAATACTGTTGTTATCATTCAAGTTTATATAATTTAATTTACCAAAGAATATTAATGGCAAAGCTGTAGTTTATTCAAGGCATTGGTTCATTAAGGTTCAGTCAAGAAGAACAGGTTACACTGTAAGTCTTAACTAATAAATTAATAAAAAAATCATTAAAACATTAAATACATGCTTCGTTATAATTTTTCTTTAGATTTTTCTTCTGTATTGTTGTTTAAGTCCTCTTCATCAAACATGACATGGCTCTGTTTATGCCACAGTTCTGTATATAAACTTGATGGATTAGACAAGAGTTCATAATGAGTTCCTTTTTCTGCTACTCTACCTTTCTCCAGCACCAATATTTCATCAGCATCAACCACAGTAGAAAGTCTATGTGCTATCACAATTGTTGTATGCCCTTTTGTGATCCTGCGTAATGCACGGAGTATATTCTAAAAATACAAAATGCATTCTGAAACCAATGCTTAGGCAATACAATGTTAATTCTGGCAAGGTAAAAGAATATACATGTAATTTTGGTCACACCTATAAGTGTCTCGAAAATGTATTACTGATGGGCTGAAGGATTGACAATGTCATCAAGAGATGCTTAGAAAAAAGATAACAGTGAATTCATTATTTGCATAGCAACACCAACTCTGAAGAAGCAAAATGGCATGACAGTATTGCTTGTCAAAATATAAAGGCTATCTACTAAAATCTCAGACGCTGACAAAGGTACATTGTACGTTATACATATATAAGCTCTTCTACTGATTGTACCAGCAAGCTGGAAATCATCATTACAGTAAAACTTGTATATATACATGTATAAAGAATAACTAAGGAAATTATGTAAATCTTAGGTATGTCGCTAAATAACTCGAAATTATTATACATTTGGTCCAAAACAAGTTTTCTAAGGTATATCTTCAAATGAAATGTATTGTGAACTACTAAAATGAATACAGGAAGTCAGTATTAAAGTCTCTACTAGTTATCATATTTACTTTTAATATATTTAATTTTTACAGTTACCTGTTCAGTTATTGTATCTAAAGATGATGTAGCTTCATCGTAAACTATAATTGGTGGATCCTTCATTATTGTTCTAGCAATGGCTACTCGCTGTTTCTCACCACCTACATATTAATAAAACAAAGAAGCTTTACATTTGTACATTGCAAAAATTAAGTCTTGTCTCAATAACTTACAGTTGATTGGTTAAAAAAACCAGCTTACATATCAGTGTCTCCCTCTTCCTGGGTTCAAATACCTCTTTGAACAGACCAAAGTGATGTAATTTACTGGCTGAAGGTCAGTGTTTTATTGGCATTCTAGTTTTCTCAATATAAATAATCTTAAATGTGAGGTGTTAAACCCCCACTCCAACCAACTCTCTTACTCTTAATAGAAATCAGGTTTATGATGATCCATGCATTTTTTCCAAAGAACATATTTAAATCAGTAAACATTAGACATTTATGTATTTAAATTGTGCTCAAGAAACCACATGCAAAAAGTCATTTGTATTGAAAACAGATTTGCTTATGCATCTGAAAAACCAAAAGCACCATTATGTTCCATATGCTATCTCAACAGCTTCAGTTTGAAGGGGAATATATAACAAGATTCCACAGAACAAAAGAGCAACACCTAAAAAAAAAAAAAAAAAACATTTGAGAAAGCCACATAGAGAGGCAGTTTAAAGGCTTAATATTGCTTTAGATATGTCTCATTTGGCCACAACAATAAATGGTATATAAGGGGATGGAACGGAGTAGAAGTGGTTGGTAAAAGGGACAAGAAGAAAAGGGATGTTAACAGAGAAAATTATTAAAAGAAAACTTGGGGTGGGGGATTGTGACATAGATGGATTCATCAATTCATCAACATATTGTTCCAAAGTTTGATGGACCCTCCATACACTTGTGGTTGGTGGTTTAATGCACAGCATATCTCACAGCTTCTAGTTCTAAAAGTTTGTCAGTTCACTTATAATTCAATTTTCCATCACCATTCCTGATGAAAGTACTTTGACCCAAAATATCAATCTTTTTTACCCCTACCCTACCTGAGAGCTTTAATCCTCTTTCTCCAACCTGTGTTTCATATTTCATTGGGAACCTGTTCACTATTGTATCATGAAGTTCTGCCATTTTAGCTGCTTCATACACAGCCTCTGGGGGTTTTGTTAAATCTCCATACTGGATGTTGTTAAAAACTGTATCATGGAACAAAACACAATCCTATAAAATAATTAAAACATTATTATTTATTATTCTAGTATCGAGTTATTAGCCTTCTTCAGGGTTCACACTAAACTGACACTTTAAACATTTCTGATTATCATTATTTATTGGTTTAAAATGATAATGACATAATGAACATAATATGTAGCATGATTATAAAAAAAAAGTCAAAATAAATAAGTCCTAAACCAAATAGAGAGACTGCCATTCTTGTAAAAGCCCACTTATGAGAAAAGGGAAAAAGAAAAAGCATCTGTTACAATCAAATCCTTTTGGGTTCACTTGCCGATGAAAGTGGTTTTCTCTAGGCACTGTTTCCTTCAATATTCAAAAGCTGAGAGCCTTGATACCAGTAAAAGAATCTTAAATGGGGTGTAAAACAAAATCACTCCAGTCCCACTCTAGTTAAGAAAAATATTACTGTAAATATTTAAACCATCTGCACAACCAAATCATTGCTAGAGATGTGAAATACCCTGACATGATTGGCTTTGTAGATCTGACAAAGTCCATGACTAAAGCTCAACTAAACTAAAATTACTCAAATTCAGCCTGGCCTATGAAGATGAATATATATCAGATATATCTGATAAAGTCCATGACTTGAGGTCCACTAAGCTAAAATTACTTAAATTCAGCCTGGCCTATGAAGGTGAATATACATGTATATCAGATATATAAACATTTTAAATTCATTCAAATTAGTTAGATAACAAATTTTTGTTAGGAAACAAAATTATGACAGACTAAAGAATGGACATATTAAAAACAAAGGTCCAAGAGTGGCAAGTTTAAAATTATTATAATACCAATAAAGCAAAATAAATTCAACAGGTTATAAAAATGGAATGCACTACAAAGAAGAAGAATGATAATATACCGATCATGTCAAGATACCAACAGTCTGTATGTACCTACAGCAACATGCAGATACTTTACCTGAGGTACAACTCCTATGGCTTTACGTAAACTTTCTAAATCAACATCTTGTATTATTTGATTATTTATAGATATCTGCCCTTGATTTGGATCAAAAAATCGGAATAACAACCTCACAATAGTGGATTTCCTGAAAAATAAATATAAATAAAAATAGATTTATGATCAAAACATATTTCAAAATTGCGTTTTTTAAAATTTCTTAGAAAACTTTTAATGTCAAAGTACTAATGTACTACTAATTGAAAAGTGTACAAATAGAATCAACAAAAAAATATAAAGTAAACATGCCATTGCAAAATTTTATGGAGCCTTGTGTCAAAAGTTAAGACCAAAAAAAAGAAAAAGAATCCCTGACTGTGTTGTATGTAATAAAACTGAATACATGCAGAAAATAATATTTGATTTTTCCTGAAATTGCTAATTGTTCTGTGTGAAAAATGAATAAAATAAATTGGTGCAGATTGAATTGTTTAAAAATAAAGTTGCAATGAATAGTTGTCTTGTACAGTACTTTCTGTTGCTTCACATTGCTGAAACCTGGGCAACATATGACCAGATAGGCCTATGGATTTTAGGGAAATTTTAACCTCTTTTAATGAGAAATTTTAGCATATATATAAAATTTGCAATAAGTCATACCCTGAACCACTCCCTCCTACTATTGCCACCTTCTTCCCTGAAGGTACACTAAAACTAAGTCCATTTAAAATTTTCTGTCCCGGTACATATTCAAAATGTACATTATCAAACACCACTGATGATTCCGCAGGAAGAACTTGTAGAAGTGGTGCATCAGCTTTACTCTGAAATATGGAGAGAAACATAAAATATTAGTATTACAACTGACTAAACAAACATAACAAGAGGCCCAAAAGGGCCTGTGGAGCTCAACTGACAAAAATGGTTCTTGTGCCTTCATTTATATAAACTCAGTACAGGGACTTGAGCTGACGTTAAATGCTAAATATAAAAGCTGTAGGCCTTACAGTTTCAGAAAAGAATATTTTTAAATTTGACTTCCCATATAAGTATATGTAGATATATGTGCCCCTTGGTGGGACCAAAAATGGCCCAGGGGCCTTTATTTGTACAAACCTGGTAAAGGGACTTGAGCTGATTATGAAAAATTAAAGCCTTACAGTTTCAGAGAAGAAGATTTTTAAATTTGATTTCCCATATATGCATATGTAGATATATTGGCCCTTAGGGTGGGACCAAAAATGGCCCAGGGGCCACCATTTGTACAAACTTGGTAAAGGGACTTGAGCTGATGTTAAATGCCAAATATAAAAGCATTATGCCTTACAGTTTCAGAGAAGAAAATTTTTTAATTTGATTTCCAATATATATATATGCAGATATATGGACCCCTGGGGTGGGGCCAAAAATGGACCGGGGGTCACTATTTGTAAAAACTTGGTACAGGGCCTCAAGCTGATATTAACTGCCAAATATGAAAGCTTAAGGCTTCATGGTTTCAGAGAAGAAGATTTTCAAAGTTGATATCTCATTATAAGCCATATATGCATATGCAGATATATGGACCCCTGGGGTGGGGCCAAAAATGTACCGGGGGCCACCATTTGTACAAACTTGGTAAAGGGGCTCAAGCTGATATTAACTGCCAAATATGAAAGCTTAAGGCTTCATGGTTTTAGAGAAGAAGATTTTCAAAGTTGATTTTCCATTATAAGCCATATATGCATATGCAGATATATGGACCCCTTTGGGTGGGACCAAAAATAGACCGGGGGCCACCATTTGTACAAACTTGGT
Source organism: Tegillarca granosa (assembly GCA_029721355.1). Taxonomy (NCBI): domain Eukaryota; kingdom Metazoa; phylum Mollusca; class Bivalvia; order Arcoida; family Arcidae; genus Tegillarca; species Tegillarca granosa. The sequence continues at coordinate 10,330,165 of CM056596.1, read as the reverse complement.
AAAGGGGCTCAAGCTGATATTAACTGCCAAATATGAAAGCTTAAGGCTTCATGGTTTCAGAGAAGAAGATTTTCAAAGTTGATTTTCCATTATAAGCCATATATGCATATGCAGATATATGGACCCCTTTGGGTGGGGCCAAAAATAGACTGGGGGCCACCATTTGTACAAACTTGGTAAAGGGGCTCAAGCTGATATTAACTGCCAAATATGAAAGCTTAAGGCTTCATGGTTTCAGAGAAGAAGATTTTCAAAGTTGATTTTCCATTTTAAGCCATATATGCATATGCTGATATACGGACCCCTGCGGTGGGGCCAAAAATGGACCGGGGGCCACCATTTGTACAAACTTGGTAAAGGGGCTCAAGCTGATATTAACTGCCAAATATGAAAGCTTAAGGCTTCATGGTTTCAGAGAAGAAGTTTTTCAAAGTTGATTTTCCATTATAAGCCATATATGCATATGCAGATATATGGACCCCTGGGGTGGGGCCAAAAATAGACCGGGGGCCACCATTTGTACAAACTTGGTAAAGGGGCTCAAGCTGATATTAACTGACAAATATGAAAGCTTAAGGCTTCATGGTTTCAGAGAAGAAGATTTTCAAAGTTGATTTTCCATTATGAGCCATATATGCATATGCTGATATATGGACCCCTGGGGTGGGGCCAAAAATGGTCCGGGGGCCACCATTTGTACAAACTTGGTAAAGGGGCTCAAGCTGATAATAACTGCCAAATATGAAAGCTTAAGGCTTCATGGTTTTAGAGAAGAAGATTTTCAAAGTTGATTTTCCATTATAAGCCTTATTTTCACTTTTTACGAAGTACGACAGAAAAACGCTAAAATCGCGTAACCTAGTTTTTGACAGAATTTCACGAAATGTACAACCTACATGTTTAAGGGTGTCTAGAAGCTAAATATCACATCAGATTTTGAATATAACCTATGGTTTCAGAGAAGAAGCTTATTTTAGGTTTTTTACATTCTAGGTCGCTGTGACCTACTTTTGGTTGCCATGGAAACCAATTGTATAAATTTTCATCTACTCCTTCTAAGAATCATTCCTGCAAAGTTTTGCTAAAATTGGCCCAGTAGTTTCTGAGTTTTTGCTGTTAACGGATGCATGCATGCACGCACGCACGCACGCGCGCATCATGCCATAAGCTCATCTGGCTTTAGCCAGTTGAGCTAAAAACATGTTGCCCAAGTTCAAAGTATAACAGTTAACATATCTGAAATAATATATAAGAAGGTATGTTAAAAAAAGACCTGGGTTTCCACTGGCATAGTTGTCAACAGTCACTACCTACCAGAGTATCACAGACTTGTTTTAGGTCTGATTTCCTGTTTCATATATGAGAGATAATGGGGATCAACTGCTTTAACAAACTGCTTTAAAAAAAGTGTCTCTGGTGAAAGTGATCTTTTTCCCTTGGTACACATATCAAAACGACAAAAGACAACAAAGAAGGTATATCAATGTTAAGAGTCCCATTGTTTTTCTGGATCATTTTGTAATGAGGACATAAAGGTCTTGATTAAATTTTTTAATACAGTTGATTTCTTGTAAAGTTGAGTTGATGCTTTTCTACTGGTATATAAATTTAACTGACCTTTATGTGGAAATATGGAATGCATTGATTAAATCCCTAGCCAAATCTGAGCCAAAATATGAAAAATACTAGTTTCAATAAATTATGATAAACAAGGCAGAATGTCTTATCTTTTCTGACCATTGTTAACATAATGCATGTATGGAACTTTAGCATTTCTAGAGATAACTTTAAAATAGGGTCAAATCCATGTACAACAAGATATTTTCTTATGATATTGGGACCTATTTAAACTTTTCTGATGCAATTTCCAAAAATAATGTACAGTGAATCAGAAAATTTTCAAGTCAGTTTTATTTTCAGGGAAATTCACAAATGTAACCACAAGAGAAAATAAAACTTTCCTAAATATTATAAATTGATATATTTCACCTGCATTTGCACTGACCATCATAAGGGGGCTTTAAAATAAAAGTATATGAATGTCTTTCAAAGTCATTGCACACAAAAATTAATCAACACAAACATTTCCTATGGAAAACACAATATGAAGTATACATGTAATATGTTACATGAATGATTTCTATAGTTTTTTAAAAATATGTACAGTGGTATCATCTGGTGCATAAATGATTTCTAAAGTTCTGCAAAGTGTCAAGGTCTAATGCATTCATGGTGCATAAATGATTTTTGAAGTTCCACAAAAATGTCAATGGCTATAGCATACATTGTATCTAAATGATTTCTAAAGTTCCACACAAATGTCTAGAGCTATCAAATGCATGGTGCACAAATAATGTATACAGTTTCTCACAGATGTCAAGAACTATTACATGCACATTTTTGCATCTATGTTACTAAGCATTAAGGTGCATGCTATATATACAGATGACACTTCTAGATCTTTTTGTTGTTAACAAACTGTGTTAGAATTTTACCATTTCAAAACACTATGACCTGGAATGAAGGTCATGGTCAACCAACTTTGCACACTTGGTAGCCTTTCAAGGCTGTCACTGCATACAGAGTTTCAAACTTTTAACCTATTTGTTCATGACAGAAAGATGTTTAAAGGTTTACTGTTGATGGCCTTGAATAAAGATCAGGATCAATTAACCACAATAAACCTCAGTAACCACTTGAGCTAAATATAAAACTTTAGCTCCTAGTGCATCATGACAGGAAGATACTTCAGGTCACTGTGGGTTGGGTCAATTAATGGTAGCTTTGCAAAATCTTTTGATATTTAAGAACATATGCTGCACACAGAGTTTCAAGCTTCTAGGCCCATTGTTTCACTGACATTAAGAAAGGTTTTCCTAAAAACTTTGCTAATTTGTAGAGCTTTATGCCTTATATAAAAATTCAGATTTCTAGGTTTTTCATTACATGCATGTTAGAGCCTGTTCTGAGCCTATGTATCCATCAGGCCAAGGTCAAATTAAAGCAAAATTAAAATGAGTTGAAGTATCTGAAAGTACAATACCAATACCTTCTCCCCTGGATTCCAGTCTAATAAAAAATTAACTCCAAGCATAATTGCTGGTACCAATTCATTTAGCAGGAGAGTGGACTGTTGCCATGTGAAATTAAATGACTTGTTTGAAGACATTACACAATCTGGCTGCTGCTGGATCCTACAGCTCTTAAATCATAATATACATGTATATGATCTAAACCACTCAGCTAAGGGGATAAGGTTTTACTACTAAAGGTTATTGTGACCTTGAATAAAGGTCAATAACCTATTCATTTTTTTAGTTCTAAGGAAGCAGCAGAAAACATATAAATGTTAACAATGCATGATGGTTGATGCATGATGACAAGCCAAGCAAAAAACAATCACAAAAACTCATTATGAGATCAAGTGACCTAAAATGCCCTCTGTTTGGAAATAGCTGCTCAGCATAGGCATTTTAGTACAACATGCATATATACAATGAGACTCACTTTAATATCTGTTGTTAGTGTTAATATATTGAACATTTGTTGCATATCAGTTGCAGCTCGGTTAAATTCTCTATATGCAGATCCCAGGAAATTTAGAGGTACTGACAACTGAAACAGTAGTCCATTAACCATGACTAAATCTCCAACTGTCATTGTCCCTGAAAGGATGTATACAAGATGTTAAAACAACTCACTTTAATGTCTGGTGTCAATGACAACAAATTAAACAATTGTTGCATGTCAGTCGCTGCCCGATTAAACTCTCTATAAGCAGATCCCAACCAATTAAGAGGTACTGAGAGCTGAAACAGAAGTCCATTTACCATAACTAGATCACCTACGGTCATTGTTCCTGAAATTAATGGTAAGAATACTTTTAAAAAAGCCAATAACATATAAAACTCCTTTTTTAATAATACAAATTTTAGGATTTTTATATAAAATAAAGTCTAAAATCACAAAAATGTTAGCCTTGAAGGTTAGTTGTTATTTGTTGGTAGTCTGTTTTCTTAAACTATCTCAGAATTCAGTGTATCTTGACTGAAGTACAAAACACTACTTCACTCTTTCCCTCATAATTACATTGCCAAGTCCCTTTATATTTGAACAAGTTTACAGACCATATCATAAGACATTGACTTGCTTTAATTTCTTATTCAGTAAGAAAGGTTATCAATTTGCTTGCCAATGGTTAGGATTTTTTCTGTGCACTCTGGTTTTCTCCCCAATCCAGAACTGAACACCTTGATATAATAGAAATATACGTGACTGGGGCATTAAACAACATACCACCAACCAACCAAACCCTTATGTCATCTTTAATATTCTGAACAGAATGTGCAAAATAATAAAGTTTTATATACAAACATATTTTTCCTATCAAGTTATTTATTTACCTGCCATGATGTTCTGACTTGTTAGGTACATTATTGCTGTCAACCCAATGCTAAATATTGCAGACTGTCCAAAATACAGAGTTGATAGAGAAGTTGTTACTTTTAGTGGTGCTATCAAGTTATTTATTTACCTGCCATGATATTCTGACTTGCTAGGTACATTATTGCTGTCAATCCAATGCTAAATATTTCAGACTGTCCAAAATTCAGAGTTGATAGAGAAGTTGTTACTTTTAGTAATGCTATCAAGTTATTTATTTACCTGCCATGATGTTCTGACTTGCTAGGTACATTATTGCTGTCAATCCAATGCTAAATATTGCAGACTGTCCAAAATTCAGAGTTGACAGAGAAGTTGTTACTTTTAGTGATGCTATCAAGTTATTTATTTACCTGCCATGATGTTCTGACTTGCTAGGTACATTATTGCTGTCAATCCATTGCTAAATATTGCAGAGTGTCCAAAATTCAGAGTTGACAGAGAAGTTGTTACTTTTAGTAATGCTATCAAGTTATTTATTTACCTGCCATGATGTTCTGACTTGCTAGGTACATTATTGCTGTCAATCCAATGCTAAATATTGCCGACTGTCCAAAATTCAGAGTTGATAGAGAAGTTGTTACTTTTAGTAATGCTATCAAGTTATTTATTTACCTGCCATGATGTTCTGACTTGCTAGGTACATTATTGCTGTCAATCCAATGCTAAATATTGCAGACTGTCCAAAATTCAGAGTTGACAGAGAAGTTGTTACTTTTTGTGATGCTTTTTGATATTTAGCCAATATTGAATCGTATTTATCAGCTTCATACCTCTCGTTATTGAAATACTGTAAATATATATTATATAAAGTTACTATATATAAAATAATACACATGCACTATAGTATTATATATTACTTTATATTTTATGTAATAAATTATTGTTAAATTACAGAAAAACATGAAGATAAAGAACTTAAAAGGAAACTTAAAAATTGATCTTTTAAGTGTTTGGTCTTCATACAGAGGTTCAATTCATTTAAATAAAGGGACTTTGAAACACTGGTATTTAAATGAAGGTAGTTTCTTTTAAATGTTATAAATTTTACTATGCTGTACATGTTGGTTTCTATAGGAATATAACTCATAAAAGTTGAAACTCCATGAATTTTCATACTGGGTCAATAACATTTATTGGGTGTAGTATGTATATGCATATTTGTCAATCTTGATGGTTGTTATTGAAAGAATGATGTACATTTTCTTTATTCTTTACCATCATAGAAATGCTTTGGTGAAAATTGAAGTGACAAAGTTAGGAATAGTATAACACGGTTTAACTGTAATCAGGATCAATTTGATAAAAGAACTTACTTTTACAGTTTCATAATTAATTAAGGAATCTATAGCTTGGTTACCAGCCTGGTTGTCAGCTTCATTCTTCTGAAGACGGAATTTTGTCCTGGATTATAAAAAAAACTATTGTTAAAATAAATGCTTTTTGAGTTTAAATACAAATAGTAAAACCTGTATATAAAAAGCCAACCACTGGTAAAAGTAAACATATTTTATATGTTCATAACTTGTGTGTCTTGTCATAAGTTGAAAGTACATGTATAACCTTCTTTGTGCTCAGAATTTCCGTAGGAAAAAAACATCTAAAGTATAATAAAAATGGCCATAAATTGATGAAACACATGTAGACATTTTTTTGTTTATTTATTTTATTTTTTTTTTTTTATTTATTTTTTTTTTTTGACATTATATTCATGTAATCAATCATCAAACTTTTAAATCATAAATCTGGACAGAAACAGACTCATATTTACTCTTCTAAATTTTTCAAACTCTGTGGTATTTTGGGGATAAAATAAAGCCCCATATCACACTTCACACAAGTGTTCAGAGGAAACTAATTGAAATTTTAAAACCAAGTTATTTTCTGTTCTAATTTTAGAAACAGTTGCATCCTAGACAAATCATAGGACCACCAAGAAATACCAAACCAGGTACTGTTCAGTTTTCAGCATAACTTGGTAAATGGTTATCTTTTAAGTTCAATGTTCAGATTCTATTTTCTTTCTTACAGAAACATCAGGGGTGCCACAGAGATACCAAACAATGGGCTGATAACACTATCGAGTTGTCGCCCTCTGATCCGCTAGAGGGCTACTACTTCCGGGGAGTTCACAGTTGTAAACAATTTGGTTGCTACTATTATGTATCTATTAAATGCTCGGTGTATTAGTTTTAATGCATCGATTCATTTCTGTAAAAAGTTATACATAGATTGAACTGTTGTTTTAAATACATCTTTTACTTAAAATTAATTATCTTTACTTATCTTTGAAATTTGTTGTAATTTTTATTGTAAATAGTGATTTATACTTAGTTATTGGTCTCATACAAGCGTAACCTGGGTATAAGTAATATTGATTTTGGTGTATATAAAAAATGTTACAGAATTAAAAAAACTTGTGTCCTATTTATTAACACGATCCACAGAATTTATTTACCAATTAAGGAAAATATTACTTAATTCAATAAAATTAGAAAGTAACTACATACAATTAATTTTTGTATTATGATTTGATTTATTTATCTTTTGTTTTAATATTATTATTATTATTTTAAGTTATATAAACCCTTGTCAGCACAAGCGATATGTCTAAAACGACATGCAATAATTATTATAATCATAGTTTTTGAAAACATAACGATTGTTATTCAAATCAATGTAAAAACGTTTCAAGTAACATAAACAGAAGCCAATTTATTACTATCGGCAAATGTTTTTGCTGTCTTGAGAGAGAGAGAGAGATTTAAAATGAAAGCTTATTTTCTGAAAATATTCGAATATAATGAATATAAGTGATAATAGAAAAAAAGAAGTTCGAAGTAATTATGAGTGGTAGAGAGAAAATGCTCGTAGTAATTATGAGTGATAAAAAGAATAGGGCACGTAGTGATTTTAAGTGATAGAGAGAAAAGACTCGAAGTGATTATGAGTGATAGAGAGAAAACAGTAATTATTAGTGATAGAGAGAAAAGTTGTAGTAATTATAAGTGATAGAGAGAAAAGAGATTGTAGAGATTATGACTGACAGAAGAAAAAACATAGTGATTATGAGTGATAGAGAGAAAAGGACTCGTATTGATTATGGCTGATAGAGAGAAAAGGTCTTGAAGTGATTATAACTGATACAAAGATAAATAATTAATGTTTTTTAATTATTTTTGAATTTTTATATTATCATTAATTTAACAAGGCTTGCGTAATTATCAAATTTGTTTGAACGGACTCTTAGTAACTGTGAAATGTGTTCAGATTATCTCAAATTGAATACCAATTATGGTTGTTTACTGTTAACAATTTCCTTCCATCAAATATACAAGTGTAAAAAATTTTCAAGGTATTTTGGGAAAATTAAAACCTTTGATATATAGAAAGTCGGAATAAGTGTGTATATTAGACCATGTTAAGGTGTTAATATACACAGGTATACCTGTGTATATTCACACGTCAATATACATGTTAATTAAAGATCAATGGTTGTATCCTTGTACTTGAGACGATATTGTATACATGAAAAGTTTTAGGCATGCAATATATGTTCATGACCTCCCCTATCACCTGACCAAGTGTCAAAATTAAGTCAACTCTGATTGCAAAAAAATCGGTTTTTTACACTGTTTGATTTAAATGAGAAGTAGAGAAAACAAAAATAAAATACTTTAAATATAAAAAAATCTTCAAAGTTCATATATATGACCATTTTACTTAAAATAGTTAATGTATTTTAACTGAAACACAAGACATTTAATAGATAAAAGATAGTAGCAACCAAGTTGTTTACAACCGTGAACTCCCCGGAAGTAATATCCCTCTAGCAGATCAGGGTTCGTAACTCGATAGTGTTATCGGCCAATTCCAAGTGATGTATTTTTAAGACTTATCTTCTACTTAATTTTGATCTCAATAGCCAAAACATTTTCTTTTCATAGAAGATAAACCAATATGACTGGACAACAAAATAAATATAGATTTCACTTACCTCCAGCGAGTTATAAGTATGGTGTAAACAGCATATGATGAAACACAACCTAGTGTAACTAATGCAAATTTACCTCCACAATTGTAATACTGAAAATAAACAGAAAATATCTACAGTATTTACCCTGTCTTCTAGAATACAACCAGAGGTTTGCAAATTCCCCAAGGTAACTTGCATGTATGGATGCATCATTTTTCCAGCACAAATGCAGTGAATTAGTATCCCATGCCAGTAGACATTTTTTGTGCTTTGCACATATGTTAAAAAAATGCACACCACATATTAATGTTGATGCTTTCCACAAAGTATATAAACTTCTAATGAATAGTTTTGGAACATAACTTGTTTCCCATTTGACACTTTAAAGGACTTTAACTTCAAAAACATTTGGAAACTACTCAATGTAATAATATAACATTTCCTATCACAACTCATACTTTCCATAGAGTTTTGTAATCTTATGATGAATCCTTTAAGGTATTTACTGAGGACAAGTATTTCAAATTGAAAGCTTCAAAAACCAATAACTCAAAAAATATTTGCAATCATAAACGGTTTGCAAAAAGAAAAAAAAAAATCCAAATTAAATGAATTTTTATTTTACAATATTAACCCCCCCCCCTCATTTAATCATGCCTTGGTCTAAAACACAACCATACTTAGATATCACAGATTTCTCCACCATCTCAGAATTATTCTCTTAAAACTAGCAAAAGTATACTGGCTTGGGCATTATAAACGATTACTCTACTCTACTCTTTCACTTCATCTGTACAATTTTTAATATCAGAAAAACTGTCAAAAAAAATTTTGAAGAGAAATCTTAAGTATCTTAACATACCAATAAACCAGAAACCATAACTATTTCTATTCCTGTCGGTACAAAATGAAATACAGCAGCAGACATTATATCTTCAATTCCCCTGTAAAAAAAGATTAAAAATAACACAGTAACAGCTGACTAAAAAATCCTACATAAATTTTAAACAATTTAGATTTAAATGTTTAAAAATCTATGAAAAGGAAATTTAATTTTAAAAGAAAATGATGCTTTTATTAAGGGGATCAGTAGTGATGCATAGTGCAGGAAACAAGTTTCAAGAAAAAAAAAATTACTGAATTTTGACAAACCAACTCAACCACTGAGGGCCAAACCAACTCAACCACTGAGGGCCCAATTTGAAAAAAAGAGAAACTGTGCAGAAGCTTATTGTATAATTAACATGTTTCATAGCACTGGTTGTTTTTTAAATTTTTCAATAGAAAAATAATTGAAAAGTACCTCATGTTGCAGTACACAGTCAATCTGGGTTTTTATAAACAAGAGCATTATGTTTAGTCAATCAGGAAACACATTGAGATGATATGTGAAAAATTCTATAAGTTTAAAAATGAATAAAATTCAAAATTAAATTTTGTAAATAAATCTTCTTTTAAAAATATGTGAAATTAAAGTATCATGATAATAGCCATATCAATGGAAACACAACCCTTAAACTTGTCGGTACTTACCTGGAACCTCTATCAATGGCTTTAGAAAGAGCACCTGTTTGTCGAGATAAATGAAAGTTGAGATCAAGTGAGTGTAAGTGTAGGAATACATTCTTAGCTACTTTTCTTATAGAATGCTGGGCTACCTTTCCAAATACAGCATTTCTAAGTTCCTGGAACCCAATAGCACCAAGTCTAGCAAGTCCATCTAAAATCCAAATACAAATATAAATAGATGATTTGAAATTTTACAGGAAGGAAAATGTGTGTTAATTTTTTAATTGAATATTTTGGTGGAAAAAATTGTTTTGTATTCTTCACAATTTCAACTTTTTGAGAAATAGAGTCAAGTTGTTTTACATGCAATTCTTATTTGTTACATGTGGTTTAACATTGCATTTCATAATATTCACCTATGTGAAAGTGGTCAGTTATAGAAGGTAAAAGAAACAAAAACCAGGAGAAATCCACTAAACTTCAGCAAGTAAACTGACAAAAGAATCTAGAATATGTGGAGAAATCCACTAAACTTCAGCAAGTAAACTGACAAAAGAATCTAGAATATGTGCAGAAATCCACTAAACTTCAGCAAGTAATCTGACAAAAGAATCTAGAATATGTGGAGAAATCCACTAAACTTCAGCAAGTAAACTGACAAAAGAATCTAGAATATGTGGAGAAATCCACTAAACTTCAGCAAGTAAACTGACAAAAGAATCTAGAATATGTGGAGAAATCCACTAAACTTCAGCAGGTAAACTGACAAAAGAATCTAGAATATGTGGAGAAATTCACTCAAATTTTAGCAGTGAAAATAAAAATTGAGTCACCTGCCAGTGGATACCCACCAAAATTTTAACGGTGAAATGACAAACTACCCCAAACAAGATCTACATTGAACTGGATTAGAACTTAGGCAGTGATAAGCATGACGCACTGTGATCTGCAAAACTGCACTTGATACTCTTTGGTCTCATAAGTACTTTAAAAATAACAAAACAATTAAGTAATAATGAGTATACTTACACAAAAGAATTAAACTTGTTGCAGTTGTAAAGAAGATTTCTACAGCATTCTCTTTGTTCTTCCAATTGGCTGAATCATTTAAAAAATCTATGGCATTTTTAAATATAAATGGCACATAGACATTACAAATCTGAAAAAAATACAAATATAAATTCTGTTTAAATGTCTTATTTTTCCTTGTATCCCAATTTTGATTTTAACAATACATGTTGACATCTACAACTTTAGAAATGTAACAATTTTATTGTTGTCTGGTCCAATGTTATAAGAAACTAAAAGGAACCATTTAGGATGGAATATTACCCCGCTTAAAAAAGTAGTTAACTAATTGTCATCCATCATGCATCTATACATTTCATTAAATAAAATACCTGGTACTCATATTACTGACACATACAAATCAAATCCTTTTATCATTTTAAAAAGTTATTGAACAGAAATGACTTTAAGCTTGACTTTTGAGAGTAATCAGGCTGAAATCCCTTTATGGTAGTAGGTAATGCAAAGCAGACTGTAATGGATACACTGCAATAAAACACCCTTCCACTAGGGTATAACCTTCTTACACTTGGGGTATAACATCCTTACACTGAGGGAATAACTTCCTTTCACTGGGGATATAACCCTCTTACATTGGGGTATGTAACATCCTGAAAATGGGAGTATAACCCCTTACATTGGGAGTATAACATCCTTACACTGGGGTATAACATCCTTACATTGGGGGTATAACATCCTTACCTTACACTTGGGTATAACATCCTTAAATTGGGGGTATAACATCCTTACACTGGGGTATAACATCCTTACAATTGGGGTATAACATCCTTACACTGGGGTATATGATAATTTTTTCTGTTTTTGCAAATTTTGCAAATTGACTAAGTGAGGTTCAAACTGTAAGTGATGCAATGTTAGTTTAATTGATAGATAGGCACTTCAAACCACTTGAAATCTTGACCCAATGATTTGCATTACACATTATTTGTAATCTCATAAATATTTTTTCTGTACACTTGATTTTTTTTTTTTTTGAAAATAAATAAATCAAAACATGATTAGCATTAGTGCAAGAAACACAGAACTTGCTGTTGATCAGATATCACATTTACTTAGACATGTGGACTGGAGTAAGCAGTGTAATACACACCAGTTAGGATTATTCCAGTAAATATTATACAAATATTTCCTTTAAAAATTTCTGTACTTGGTTAAACAGGCTAAACACTCAGATATTTAATATAAGTACAACAATTATTTTTCCAGTATGTGTAATAATCAATTAGGGTAATATCCATTAAATACTTACCTTTGCTCCCAGCAAAAATGACAATGCAAGTACCACTCTTATTCTTATTCCTTTGTCATTCTTTGGCCAGATATATTTAAGTATAATTTGTAATATATCCCGATTAGTAACTCCTTTTCCTCCTTTAAGTTTTAAAACATTTGGAGGAAGTGATGAAGCACCTGGATGAAAGCATGATCGAATTCCTGATGATTTCTTGTTTAACTGTATGCAAAGAACAAAAAATAACCTAAATATTTATATATAAGGCTATAAAACAGTTTGTAATATAAGTTCATGTAATATGACCTAAGGGACATACATATTAGGCACCTTATGTCCAGCTCTGGACAGCATAAATGGTCCAAGAGTTCTTATAAATGAAAAACTGTTAAATCACAAATGTTTGTAGGGATTTTTTTCTTTTTGTGGGTACCGGTAATTGAAAACCACAAAATTTTTAATTATGAAGAACCCTAATAAGATTTATTTTCATTAAACTTAATTCCACAAAATTTCTGGCAACAATTTTTTTGCAATGAAATTTAAACTAACAGATATTAAAGATTCTACAGTATAACATTTGTTAACATTCATTAATTAAGAAAAATAAATTATTAGTAATCATTAATATTGGATTTTAAGTTCTTCAAGAAATTTAAGTTAAAGACTAACTATAAAATTTAAGCCTTTAAACATTAAAACTTTATAACTATGGATCAGTTTCATGACCATGGGCCAAAGACTGTAACAGGTGGGAAAATTACTAGTAAAATTGTGACTCATATTAAGGAGTAAGTGAAAATAGAGAAAAATCTATTTAAGTTTTAAAGATTTAAATTTAAGTGTGTATTTCCTTCCTGTAACATGGATCACTCCACCTGATAAATACAATATTTCTGTATTTAGCTTACAGCGGATTTTCTATTGCTGCTTAAGAAATAAACTTATTTAACTTGGTAATTGTATAAAACTGATTTTGTTTTCAGAAACTCATTTCAATGTTTATGAATAAAATGATCACCACTATGGTAAATTAAAAACCTATGCATGTGTGTGTTAACAAACACATCCCAATCACAAATGACAAATAATAGGTTGTTTCTAAATTGCCTTTCATGGACAAAACGTAATTGGGGATCAGTGTGTGTGTGTGTGTGTGTGTGTGTGTGTGTGTGTGTGTGTGTGTGATAAAATACTTGTGTATATTTTCATGCTTAAAATGTTAAGCTTCAATTGTTTGTAAGTAGCAGTAAACTGATACATTTAAGTTACATGTACCGGTATTTAGTTTAACCAGTATTTATTTAAATAAATGACATATGTATACAGAAGATATTACATATATTACAATAAGGAATTCCAAGACAAGAGTAAAACTTATATTAACCAGTCTCCCTGGATAACATGAAACATCACAATACATACTTATATATAGAGTCACAAATATATGTACTGGTATTTGCATATTTGTGTATACATGAATGCAGCTGAATTGTGTTTTATTTTCAAAATGGAGATAATTTGGTTGATGCATCATAGAAGTTAATTTTCTCACATAACTGAAGGCCTTGAACATCATCCTTGACACAATTGTACAGAAAATATATTTTTCTAATTTACACTTGGGTTAACTGTTACATAACCAGTCAGTCACATGACTATTATTGGACCTTAGTTTGACTCTTAAGAAGTGTTATTTCAGAATAAAATAATTGAGTAACTATGGTTTGATCTTTTAATATTAGAAGGTAAGGGAATTTAGCTCCTAAAGTTTAGAAATCATACGGAGTGCATTATTGTTGTTTAATTCCTAAGTAAATATTCTTTCACTTCTAATAAGATGCAGTCTTGTCAATGATAGTTGAACACCCAAAAATCACTAACCTTTAGTAAGTGAAATGATAAACTTCCTAAAAGAAGTTACTGATATTGCGCAAGTGGTATTTAAACCTAGGCAGTAAGAGGCACTATAATCTGAGAGTCGATGCTTTTAATTCCAGGCCTATTAAAGCAACAATTATTATGAAGACTGTTGTTATCTTACCTTCTTCAAAAAAAGCTGTGTTCGTTTAAACCATGATTTTTTTATTGTGTCTTGCCTGTATTTACTTAGATGTCCTTTTTGCTGAAAAATAAGTATGAATATTTGTATATAGACAAATATGGTACATCTACACTCTTGCATATTACACAAGATATTTTTCTTTCATTCAAAATTATATAGAATTTTTTTTTTTTTTGGTATCCTTAGGCCACTGTGATCTAGTGTTGGTAGCAATAGAATTACTGCAAACAAATCAAAATGACACTGGCCCATGTATGTTTCCAACCAGGTTTTATTGAAATCTGTCTAGTTGTGTTAGACAAAAATAGGTGGTAATTAGGCACACACTGTTGTGCTTTACCAAACACTTACCGGTATTATCTTTGGCATTCTTTTAAATGAGGCAAAAACCAAGCTCATTATCAGATTTATTGCATATCAAAAATGTGTGTGCCTGAACAATTTAGACAACCTTCAGTTACTACATAGTATGCTTATCTTAAAACTGGCATAAACATGGTTTCCTAGTTGTTCAATCTGTTTCATGGTAGTATGAATATCCTGTGATCCTAAAATACTTTATTTTCCTGGCTGTATTGGAAAATCCAATGTTTTTGATAAAGAAATTGTTTTGACTCTACACACTTCTGTAAGGCGCAATGTAACAGGGTTGTAGGAAATTCAGACTAAAACAGCCATCATTTAAACGGCAGAGATAGTGCATGAACAACACTTTTGAGTGAGAAAGTATCATGAATACATAATAAATGTAACAGATAAACAACATTAACAAGGATAATTGTTGTTTGTAAATGTTGATGGGGCATGTTAGTACCGGGGTAATATCTTTTAGTTCCTTAATCTTATGACTCACTTTCCCGGCTGCACACCTTGGTTTTAAACCCAGCTCATGGTGATCCCAATTTATGTAGAGTTCACTTTTCAAAGTTGCATTGCATTCAGACATAGTTTACCTGTGAACTCAGCTCAGAATCATAGATAGATCTGAACCTAGTAGAAGGCAAGTTCAAATCCATTATTAGAAATGGCTGATCAATTGGAAATTTTAGAAAACTTTGAAATGGTAGTGGGACTAATTCAGAGGGAACATAAAATCAGTGACACACAGAATCCAGTACATCTTTTTTTATATAATGAGTTTTTAAACAGATTTAATTCTACTTGTAGAAACTGAAAATAGTATCATTGCAAGACAATATAGAATGGTCATTATTCTGCCAATGAGCCAGTTACTGATTTCGCTAAAATTCTATGCAACATATTAACAAGAATTAAGTCTGTTTGCACAATGTTTAGAATTGTGAAAAGTTTGCAATCAATTGCTTCCTTATACTATCAATGTATTTACTTTTCTTCTAAAAACAGATTGCTGTCTGTCCACAGAAACTTTATGTGGAGTCAAGAATACTTTGCATAGCTAGGGCTATTGACTGCACACATGTCCCAATTCAGTCTCAGGCAGAGATCATGATAAACTTTCCGAACCAGAAAAGGCTTCTTTTCAGTTAATGGTCAAGCCATTTTTGACCATGAACTTAAATTTACAAATGTTGCTGCTAGATGACAGGGCAGTACCCGTGAGAATCAATTACTTGACAAGTCTAGCATATGTGCGAATTTATGAAATTAGGAAATAAAAGGAATTCTCATTGCGGATAACACTTATTCTCTCCGACCTTATTTGATTATATACCCCCATTTTTTCCCCAATTCAAGAGGAAAAGCATTTCAATAATGTACTGTCTAATGCAATGGTAAAAACTGAGATATGAAAACAATGATTCCCATGTTTAGACTTTACTACTACCCTGATGTGAAATAAAATCTCAGATTGAACTCAGTTCATGTAAGGATGGGTAAAAAAATGATTAAATTCAGCACCAGAAAAATATTTATGATTTGTTTAAAAAATACATATATTTTAGGTTTTTAGGTTTGTGTACGAATTTAATTTTTTTTTTAAATTTTAAAAAATTTAGTAAGCTTAAGATGTAAATTTTACAGTTACATATGTCACAGATCACTAGACAGTGTATATATAATCATCATCCAATCCTTTGAAGTTGGGTATCAAAGGTGGAAGAAAGCATGTGATATGGGTCTGAAAAGACCTAATGATGTTGGTAGTAGAGGTATTAGGAAGTTTGAAAAGAAATGCTTTTGAAGTGTGCTGATCAGGGCTTGTGTTAAACAGAAAAACAACATAATTTAGCTAAAGATGGTAATGATGATGAGTATTATTATTATTATTAGTTGTAAATTAAGAGCTTCTGTGGTCTTAGCTCATTTTTTGAATGACTTGCCAGTGCCCAATTGACACGGTACCAAAACGACTTGGTGCCGAAATAACTTGTCAGGTGCCGAACTGACTTCGTGCCAAAGTGACTAGAATTCCTCATAAATGGTTTGCTACACAAATATTTTCCACCTGAGCTGGATTTAAACCACTGGTTGGCCTAAGCTTACCTAAGCCAATGTGTGCAAAGAGGTAACAGTGCAATTAGAAAGTAATTGCACAAAGTCTACAATATTAATCATTACAGAAGCCTGAGAAGGTACCATCATAATGTCAGGCTGTCAACTGGATGTTTATTATTAAAAGAATAGTTGCTTATTTTTTAATGCAGGGTTGATTCTGATGAAAAAATAGCGCAATTAACCACATATCAAAAGCTTCAAAATCACAATAAAGGAATGTTTAGTAAAACTTGCTAAACCAGTTTTTCTTGAACGTAAACATCAGTAAGCAACATATGCCGGCATGTAGAATTATCACTTACATTAAGTCTGAAAAAAGACTGGCATTTGTTCTGGAATAATGGTCTTTCGTTAAATAATGTCTTATGCGAATTAGAAAATACATTTGAGATCTGTTTCCCAGTCCCATTCCGCATGGACCAACAACATAGTCTCAGCAAACTTGCCATCTCCCAAGGTCCCAAACCAAAACACGACACGAGTTACTTACCTTGTTTAGAATTTTGACTTCTTTATACGGGTTACAAAAATTTAAATGTACACTCACTTTTCATTTCACCTGATCGACAGGAAATGCTTAATTTATTTTTACATTTGTCGTTAAGATTTTCATATTTTACAACCAATAAATCGAAAGACAAGAGATAACAAAAAGAATTATTTATTTGTTGTAAACAGGCCGTGGAGGAATTGATAGAAGCACTTCCGGCATGTAATGCGGTTTTAAAGAGGCATGTGTGGAAAGTAAACAATAACACAGCTAAGTATACATTGTCAAACCATGGAACCGGATCTTATTCAGAATTCCATTTCTCATAATTGTCACAGTGAATTCGATTATGGACCAAAGTTTAAAAGATTGCGCATTACTGACAATGTCAGAGAACTCCAAACTGTTTTGAGAGACAAGTAAGTTAATTAGCAGGTGCCCACGTGCACGTCTGGGTTTGCATGACGTGTACAACGACTTGCGTATCTGGCTCTGTCCCTACAGTCTTTTTTTTTTTTTTTTTATTGGGCCTCACATAATGTTCCTAGGGCACTGTCATAATATGGACACATTGCCTTCTTGTCACCCCCTTTACAAAAAGAAAGGGAAAAATAAGCAACAATTCAGTTGATTGTTTTATCAAATGTGCTACTGTAGCACTATCAGCAGACCAGTAGCCAGCCCCATGAGAATTACATTTACCAGTGTTTGTTTTATAATAAACTTTCAACAAATGTAAATTCTAACACAAAAATACATGTTATATTCAATTGATAGAAGCTGACTGAAGATCATTCTGCACTTACTAGTAGATGTTATTACAATCTATAGATTGCATTGTTGGCATTTTTGAAACTTTCTTCATTAATTAAATGCAATTACTGGTAGATACCATATTATATTGTTCATAACCAATATCTGAAGGTATTATCTAATATTATTGGACCATTTGAAGCTATAATTCATGTACTGTGTCAAAGGCGGGACAGATTAAGTTTGTTCCATAACAACCTTATCCTCCATCTCAATATCTGTACTTATTAAAAACAGAAACATGATTGGTGAATATTTATTGAATTATTGGTTCATTTAGATGAAATTTAATATTTAGAAGTAAATTTAATCCATTTAATATATATTCACAAGCTTCCTAAACATTTTTCATTGCACATCATTTTATATTTGTATCCATCATGTATCTTGTTTTGTTCACTCTTTTATTTTTAGAGGCACATCCAGAGGGGACTTTATTTTTTATGCTGACAGATTAGTAAGTTTAAAAGCTTTGATCATTTTATAATTCATTCATTCAAATTTTATTGTATATAAGTCAAAATATATAACTTATTACACGGTACAGGTAAAGGATTTTTAAAGAAAAGAAAACACAGAAAAAACCTTGAAATATAATACAAGTAAAAACTAAGAGTCACCTGTCCTCAGTTCCAATGACTGCTTAATAGAGAAACCTATTGTTTTTACTTGACAAAAATCCTTGGGGTTAAGCAGATATACTAGTTTTTCATTATCAGATAGATTGAAATAATTCATGCTGTAATTTTCAGTTTTTTGGACATAAAAAAATGTTTTCTATTTTCTAAAGTTTTACACTTGTTACATGTTCTTTGTTCATGTGATAATTTTAAGTAACACTGAGTGATAGTGATTAATGACAAGCATTTCACTGATTTGTGTATGTTTTCTATTTTTAATATGTATGATGTTTCTATCCAAATATGTATTATGTCAGTATAGATAAAGTTACAGATATTAATTATGATAATATGCCTTTTTATTCTTCCACAACTACCCTGGATACAATCATTATAAGGGCCTCACTAGTATAACGCATTAGCTAATATATCACAGTATGTCTATCATTTAGATTTGAATCATACTCTAGATCATAGTACAGTAAAACTTCTATGACTCCAAGTACACAGGACTTCAGTGGTGACTTATCAGGTTGTTTGAGTTATCGAAATTGAATGATGACATCACCTTAATACTAGTATATGTTTTCCACTACATAAATCTTTGAAGTTGTAAACAGTTGCAGGTTCTCGAATGTAATGCAATAGAGATAAACATTAAATACTAATAGATACGGACCAAAAAAAAAAAAAAACAAAATAAATAAAATGTATATATGTACATGTTTATC
Source organism: Tegillarca granosa (assembly GCA_029721355.1). NCBI lineage: Eukaryota > Metazoa > Mollusca > Bivalvia > Arcoida > Arcidae > Tegillarca > Tegillarca granosa. The sequence goes on along the minus strand of CM056596.1, from coordinate 10,310,720 downwards.
AGCAATATTTATTTTATTACATTTGTAAGAAAATACTAACAGATAGTTAATAAAATTACAAAGCCGTGCAATAAGTCATTAAGATTTTAATGCAGTCATGAATACCACTGGGTTAGTTGTTTAAATTACGCTTGGAGAAATTATTGACAGCGGCATATTACTTGGCTTCTGTAATTAGATTAGGGTATTGGTGTACCTATTCGACCTAATTGTCCATGACAGTACTGAATATTAATCCATTAATTGATTCTAATTAATATGGTAGAAAACTAGAACTACTCAGTTCTCTTTCTTATATAACGGTAGCCTAATTACCAACATTTGATTTCTGTTTTATTTAACAGGCCATTTATCACACATTGTTAAATTTTTTTCGAGTTTTTGAAGTTAATTTTTAATCTATTTATTAAATACAGACCAAATTTCTACTTAGGTTATCATAGAAGTTTGATTTATCGAAGTTGTCCTAATATGATTTACATAGAAAACCGGTCAGGACAAAATAAAGACTCCAGGATATCAAAGTTTGAGTTATTGCAGTTCTACTGTATATGATTTTTTTTTACTACCAAGAGGTCATTGGTTTTCTTTTGGTAAATCACAGTAACCCACACCACCTATCTTATTTAATTGGATACCCAAGTGATAGGTACTACACTTGGAACTCTGGTTTCTTCAGCCATTTGAGAACCTAATTTCTTTGGTCTAAAAGCCATTACTTCATTGCATTATATTCTTTGTTCACTTTCAGATAAGGTTGGTTGTTGAAGAGGGTCTTAACCAGTTACCGTACAAGAATTGTGAAATAGTTACACCGACTGGTAAGACTGCTAAATACACAAGTCACATTTCAGTATTGTACACTATTAGTAGTCTGTATATGCTGCATTTACAAATGTTGTTCTGCAAATATTGTTTCATTTTCTCTCAAAATAATGTAAAATGCTGTTTAAGTTCAGTTTTATCTCTGTTCCAAATATTTTGTCACACACAACAATCACCAGAAGACCAAATTTTACTGCCTGATTTTATATTGTGATACCAAATCCACTCGGTCATTGCCTTTCATTTTGATTTTCACAATATTTTCTGTGGCCAAAATATTTGCCAGAAGTTTTTTTTTCAAATCTTTAAGATCATAATTGAGTAACAATGGTAAAAACCAGAGCTTACCCTGCAATATTCCCAAGTTTCAGAGTTATTAATTTACTGATTGTGTTAGCAGATGTTAGTGTATTGGTATTATTGTATAAATGCAATAAACCAATATTTTTTGTATTTTCCTGTTTAATATTATATAGTGGTGTTAATTCTGTAGTGTTCTTGTTACTTTTTAAATATACTTTTTCAGTTTTATATTTGATAATTTTATCATTTGGGGAAAAAAAATCAACCCAGAGAGTACATTTTCTAGTGTACTTGTAAATATCAAATTTCACTACATTTGCTACAAATTTACAACCACTTAACAAATTTGCAACAACATTTTTTTTTCATTTTTAACTTGTAATTGATTTCTACCTTTGTACCTTTATTTTTTTAAAAGGAATTTGACTCAATTTTGACCCTGGAAACTATCTTTGTAAGATGTAATTTCAAGTAAACAAAATGGTGTAAATTTTAAACAACAAGATAAGTGGATTGAAGTACCAGTACAGCATTTAATATTGTAAGGAGTTTGCTGTATTTAGGAGTAGGTGTTAACAGTTAATGTTTTTATCTACTTTAAACAACAATTACTTTGTAAAAAATATTGCATAACTAACACCCAAAAGTCAAGAGACCTTAAATGAATGAATACAGGGGATGTCATACAAAACAAGCAGTAATCATTTCTGTCGTGAAATACAATTAAGGGTGTGAGACACATAATTCAAGTAGATGGTTGTAGTGGATATACCATGAATTATATTATTGTTAAAAATGAAAAAGACAAATTTAGATTGGAAGAAAAAGAAAAAGAAACAATTGATGAAATAATAAATGTATTAATTTTGTAGGTCAGCCATATGATGGACTGAGATACGAGAAAGGTAACTGTGGAGTCAGTATAATGAGAAGTGGTGAGTATTATTTTATAATCTTGGTCACTTTTTAATGTGACCCCACACCAGAAGATAGATGATAATTGTTATGAAAAACACCAACATAATGTTGGTGCTTAAAGAATATCCAGGCCCCAGTTTCACAATCATTTCTTAACTAAGATTTTCCTTAAATTTAGCAAATTTGGTATCTCAATAATCGTGTTACCTGTGTAGATATACTGAAAATCATTGTAACATGTTAAAGATCACTTAAAGCTCAAAACACCTGCATTTAGTTTTGTCAAAAATGGTTACCCATAGTTTCAAACAAGATTTGATAAATAAGTCAAGGAAAATCTTAGTTAGGAATGATTGTGAAACTGAGGTCTGAGACAAGATAGGATAGTCTAGCAAGGTCTTAAAGTTCACTTGCTTGTAAAGATTGATTTAACTGATGCCTTTAAAGTGACCATTGTTAACAGGGTTTACTGGACACCCTATATACACTATGTGTACTACAGAGGTATGTCTCTTCAACAGATAATGTTGATCAAAATTCATTCAAAATGAAAGCTAGTAATGATAATTTTTAAAGAAAACACAAAATATTTTGGTTCATTTTAATACATTCATAAATGTTTTTCAATGCTGAAACTTTTATACATTATGCCAGATGAGTTCTTGACTTAATTTATTAACATATCCTGTACTGGTAAGTTTTACATATTATCTAAAATTAAATAATGTACACAAATTGTGATATGTAACACAATCATCTTTGAATGAGTTACTTTAATTATGATAAATTTATTTGACAGGAGAAGCCATGGAACAAGGTCTCAGGGATTGCTGTCGATCAATAAGAATTGGTAAAATACTTGTACAAAGTGACGAAGATACTCATGAAGCTAAAGTTGTTTATGCTAAGTTACCTCCAGATATTAGTTACAGAAAAGTTCTTCTTATGTACCCAATAATGAGTAAGTACAGTACTGGTCAAACATTAATGATCATCTGAAGATATTTTAATGAGTCTAAATAAACAGATTGTTTTTGTACTTTGTACATAGCAAAGATGCATTATATTGCTGGTTCTTATAGACACAATGTCACAATAAAGAGACAGTTGCTTATTGCTAATCCTTACAGAACTACAATGTAGGACTTAGTCATTTTCTAAAAGAATTTTTAAAATTATGTATAAGTCATGACTGTCTACTTGTTAGTAATACAACTTCTAATTTGATGTAAGTAAGTCTTCAGTCCCCCCCCCCCCCCCCCTCTCTCAATCTCTTTCTTTCTCTCATTTTATTTTTTTTTTATCTTTACTGAGCAGTGATTCATGTCTCTTTTGGTGAACATGTATATTATCATCATTATTGTTACTTTCTACAACTTTAATTTGGTGAAAGTCTTAGAACCTGTAATACACACTTCTCTAAATCTGAAAATCTCAGTATGTTTAGTAACTTTCTTAAAGAAATTTTAAAATTATGTGTAAGTCTATTTATTTTATTACAGGTACAGGGAACACAGTCATTAAAGCAGTAAATGTTCTAAAAGAACACAAAGTTAAAGAAGAAAATATCATTTTATTAAATCTTTTTGTTACTCCAGATGGTAGGTATACATGTGTGTGAAAGAAACTTGTTTAAAATCTGTTATCATTTTTTGAGGTTCCAGATAACAGTTTGTGTTTCATGATGTTTGATTAAAAGCAAAACAACCTATCAATTTGATTTTGATTGTGTAAAAAATTGCATCCTTTGTACTAAGTAAAATTTTGTTGTTGTTTCAAAATAGGATTTGCAAGGCTCCTGATGATTTCTGTGTACAAGAACAATCAGCATGATAAAAATCTGTGTTCAAATAACCATATATCGTTTAACATCACTTATATATGCATATTTTATGCATATTTTAGTCCCTAGGACTGACAGATGTAAGTTTCAAAGAAAGTTAAAGTAAAAAAAATTCTTATGATTTCTGTTAATCTACATGTATTTTCTTAAATGAACTTTTAATTTTTGATTTACTTCTGCTGAATTTGTTTGGTTTCTTTTTTTCAGCTGCCAAAACACTTGTCAATACATTTCCAGAAATGACTGTTTTGACCTCAGAGGTTCATCCAGTTGCACCAAACCATTTTGGACAGAAATATTTTGGCACTGAATAGACAATACAAATGTACCTTCCACCAAGTGCTGAAAAAATACTAAGAATACCTACAAAAATTTTGATTTTAAAGGAGGATAGTTTTGAGATGTTTCTCACAGGTAGTGAGAGAATGTTTATGTATTCTATAGACTTTCTTTTTAAAGTGCTGGATATTTGTCTATTTTACACCACACATTGTGTTTCTGTTGAGTCTCATCTTCAAATATCAGATCTGATCAGAAGTGATATAATCTCAGTATGTTTGTGTTTCTCAAAAGAGAAAGAGGAGATTTGTTGATTTGTCTTGCCTAAAAAAGTGCTATTATTGTGTATTTTAATCTTTATCCTCATCATTCATATATTTTTTTGTTGGAAGATATTTTTGGAGGCTAAGCTGCTTGCATTATTATGCTTTTGTTGCGATATAGTATACTGCAAAAGGCTTTTCTGGAATGTCAACATAAGCAGAATAAAATTGTTGCAGCATATTGCTCTTCAAACATTCTCATCAGCTTCACAGATGTTGCAAAATATACTACTTTAAGTGAAACAAGCATTATCATACCAATACTGTTATATAAACATATTTTGATTATTTACATTCTCTGCATTTTTGTCACTTGTCGAACTGTTGTTTTGTATTTAAGTATGTATATCTTATGAATAATAGGTTAAAAATGATATTTTTGAAGAAATTCACAGGAATAATATTTTATCTTTGTTTTCTCAGGAAAAAGTGTTTAATTGGACAATCATAAAGTTTTGAAGTGTGTTGAAAAATGTTTTAACTTTATTTAAATTGTTATAGTAACAAAATAATCCAAACATCATCTATTGTTTTAACATTTTATTAGGAACAAGCATTTACTAAGGTTTTCCAGATATTCTTCAAACCAAATTACCTCAGTTAAAACTATTTGCCATACAAAACAGTGTGGGTTTACTTGTGCAGGATATGGTATCTCTTACTGTTTGTGCAGAACTACATGTAATTTTTCATTTGTTATGGTCTACATGTAATTTGATGTTATACACAGTTTTAACTTTTTTAATAACCAAAAGAAACATTGGCTTAGCAGACATTAGCTGGTTCAGTTAAACCTTGAATCAGTGCCTGCTTTTGTTCTGTCAATTTTTTGTTATCGAGGATTTGGAAGATGATATTAGGAAAAAGAAATTACAATTGGTTGCAAATGCTATGGTGAAAAGTAAGTTTGCAAAGTTAACATACATGTATGTATTATAACAAGAATTTACTGTATCATATGGTGCACAAGTTCTCTGACATTGTTACAACATTGTAAACAGATGAAACTCTTAAGCTTAAAAAGACTGCAATAAACTTAACTAACATTGAACTTGCATACAATTTTTGATTTACATGATTGGAAAAATACAGTCAAAACCTTGTTATTTATGACTGCCTGGCAGGTTGTACTGTATACAATTATATAAATGTGCAATATTTTATAGTTTGCATAAATAAAAAACGAAATTCTTCATCTTTGAAAATCTCCACAGAAATCATCAGTATACCACATGATGTTTCGTGAATATAGAATTGCATAAATTGTGTGTTGTAAAAACTTCTTAGCTTTGTAAGTAAAGTTTTTCCAAAAAATTAAACAATGATTTATTATCACTTGGTATACTGGGGAACAACATTGCTAAAAGTGTTGTAGAAATGTCGGGGTAAATTTGAAGTTGTCATAATAAAGGATTTAACACTTTGGTAGCCTTGGTTTTAATACTCATTTGGTGTTTTAAATATAATTTGTTACCCATTTTTTTGTGAAATAAACTTAAATGTTCCTTGTTCCAAATTCATGTACCCACATTGTTGATTATTGTCATCAATTTTTAATTTAATTTTGTCCTTAATTCTGCATATTTTCAACAATTTTAGATTCTAGACTTCTGACATCCTCGCTGTTTGGATATTCAAAATATCAGAATTTAGAGTGTCCTTTTTCTATTTTACATGCCAAAGGCTTTATCTCAACTATTTGAAACTTAAAGTCAAAACAAAAATAGTCAGGTTATACATGTAATTTCATAATGTCCAATTTTCTTATTAAGGAGGTATACCGGTATTTAAAGCTGCACTAAGTTTTCCAGGGGATTCCTTTTATTTACAGCTAAAAGAAATGAAATTTTAGAAAATGAATGTCACGGATCGTGGTTAGAAGATATCTATTTTTAAAGAAATATATTTTCAGAAAATCAAAAAAAATTCAGAAAATTGAAAAACGTAATGCAGCTTTAAAATGTTTTTTTTTAAAAAAAACTTTATCATATTTATGTACTTTAAATATATAAAATGTATCTGATCTTAGTCTATAAGTTCTAAGGGTTTGTACATCTAAACTACTCTGAAGATTTCTTTTCCAGTCAACACTAGTATTATAAAAGAATACTTATTAACAATTGTTTTAAAATAAACTACATGTGTTACATGTATGTACAGTATGTGGGCCATGTATTTTTGAAAATGCACTAAACCAGATATGTAAATTTTGAAGTTATTTAAAAAAGTGTATGTTTTACATTTAAAGCAATTTTCAGTCAAATTTCATGTTAATTTCTGTTTGATATATCTGCACTTAATGTCTTCATGAAGCTGTTTATTTCATTGTTAATTTGTTTTTTGCCCAAACTCATTTTATGTTGTAGGAAATGCATATTTGTTTTTGCTTACATATAATGGACTCATTTATTAGTAACTGTTGTATTGATCAATGATTGATGGACCAGGATTTAAATTCCAAAAAAACATATAATATACATTTTAAACAAAATTTTCATTGGTTTGCTTTTTTGGTGAAAAACTATTAATTGGCTCTTTTGAATAATGGTTGGGATTTTTTAGCATTTTCTTCATATACACATTTTTCTATACTATTGAATAAGATATTTTCATATAAAAGCACTTCATGACTATATCCCTTGTGTATTTGGTTGCAGATCACATTACTTGTATGTTGTATTGGTGTTTAATAAGATATTTTTGTACAAAATGTAAAAGTGTACCTTTAAAACACATTGTTTACATGTAATAACATGTACATTTAAAATTTACATGTATTAACATGTACAATTTAAAGACGTCCAAGTCTTTGTTTATTGTATAAGCAAGGAATATAAACATTGTATGTATCTTTTGAACAAGTATGTACCTATATACTTATGTTGCAATAAAATGTAAAGAAAAGTTATGACAGGTGTTTGCTTTTGTCGCTGTTTGGGGGGGGGGGATTTAGATGAGACTGTTGGTGCCGATGCCTGGAGCCATGACATGCTTAGCTTTAGGTAAATCTTTATTGTCTTATCATTGTTAGTACAAGACACAGAAATGTGATAACCTGTAATACATTAGGTGCCACACTAGTGGTTGCTTTAAGTGTCACCTGTAGGTGGTGTCTTATTGATAAAAGAGGCCGTATGGGCCTGAATCATCACCTGAGGGCATTTAGTACTGCATGGTTTTATGAGTAGATGCCATATATGAAGTTTCAAGCTTCTAAACCTTTTGGTTCATGACAAGATGTTTAAAGATTATATTAGGGTCACAGTGACCTTGAATGAAGGTCAAGGTCAACCTGCTTTGCAAACTTGGTAGGGCTTTGGTCAAGGAACATCTGACAAACAGACAAACAACGATCGCTATAAGTCACCATGAGCCTATGGCTTTGGTGACCTAATAAGTTAATAACCTTGACTGAGATGTAAAACTGCATTCGTGTTTATTGTCAGTATCTGAATGTTTGGAAAACTGTACAGCAAGATATCTATATGGATTACACAAAGAAAAATAAATAAATACGGGTAATTGGACCAAACTGGTTAAAGAGGTAATTATGATAGGTGCCTACATATCCATATAATGAAATGCCAAAATTTCTATAGATAAACATAACTCAATAATAACTTTGCATTCTGTGTATGTCAGCATTAATACAAAACTTGTCCGTTTAGAAGGAAGATGTGAAAGTCCCACAAAGTGTATTGAGTTTTTGCCAGCAGTAACATTGTGTGACAGCTGAAAAGGTTATTTTAATGCTACAAACTTGTCACAGTAATCTAATAAAATAAAACAAGTAAGAGTAGTAAAATGATTAATAATAGATATACCTTTTTATAGAGGAATCTATATTAGAAAATTGTAGTTAATGATATAACAATCATTTTGATATATAGATAAAGGATGTGTTCAAAGGTCAAGTTCACAGATGCATAAAAATATTGGTATGGTGAATTTTCTGAAAAATATATAGACATTGCATAGGCATGTATACTATAATATTGTTGGTATTGATATGCAGTTCGGGCGAATTTAGATAATTCTATAGGTCATTTCTGCACTTTTTCTAGATCTGTTTTTGTTATTGTGGCTGCAACAAAGACAAGAGATCTTGGTATCAAATCCTAGGACTTGACTTAGCAAAATTTAATAACATACTGGTATTTTGAAGGTCAAATATTGGCACCAAGGTCATGTGTCCTCGGGTCAAAAGTCAACATTTCATAATTTTTAAATAGGAAAAAGTGCAAATTTGAACTGAAGAAGTGCAAAGGGTTAAAGGTCCAGGATGAGCTTTTGTCCTATTGTTTGCAGCATACATCTTAAACAAGTACAGCTACAGCAACAAGTCACAGGTTTTTATTGTAACATTGTTAAATAATATCAAAACACAAATACACATGTATTTAATAATTTATTGTGATTATCTGGGTACAGCTGCTTATAGATACATATAACCATCTTAACTTACGGAACATAAGGACAAAAACATAATCTTACCTAATCACAATGTTTCTAACAAGCAATAACAAGCATTGAAAATATTACTAATTAAGCAAGCATAGTACTTTTAAATCATTCATACTATACTTTACAATTTATGTTGAAAAAAATTGTATACCCCTCCCCTAAATACATGTATATAATAAAGAATTTTATAGTTTCTTCACTAATTCAAAATACATGTATATGAATGAGGATTTTGTAAATGCCAACAAGGTGTTTCCTACAACACAGAGGTATCTGAACATAAATAAATCCTTAACCAATTATTTACTTAAACAACAGTCAGTTTAGTGAAGTATGTCAGTAATAATAATTAGCTTTATGTTAATATGCATGGCTCTGCTTGAAATGCAACAATGTTATAGAAATATGTTACATAAATTCCAGAATTAAATTCCAATTACCCAGTTCAGCATTGTTATATTTTTCTTAATTATAAACCAAGACTGTACTGTAGATCTCTCTTTTCATGCATGATTTATTTTTCCCGTAAAATTGTGAAAAGATTTAATCACAAATTAACATTCCACGAGAGATTATGTGATGGGGATACCTGAAAAAGAAGTGTAATACATAGGCCAATACAGTTTAACTATGAGTAAAAGAAACATTTGAAATCAAATTCCTAATTGATTCAGTTATTGTGAATTAAAGATACTTGGTGGCTAAACTGTCTCAAGTGCCTAGGCTCAATTTCCACTTGGGCTGATCATAGTGTGAGAAAATTTGTCAGTTCGCTTGCTGAAGGTTGGTGGTTTTTCTCTGAGCACTAAGCTTTCCTCTACCATCCGTGAACTGACAGTTATTAAGTGAAAGAATCTTGACGGGCATAAAACCCCATTATTTCAATTCATTGTGAATTTTAGTTACAAGTCCTTATTTAACCTGAATGTATCATAAAAGGAAAACTGCAAATAGTTAAGTGATTAATTATGAGTTTCTGTCACAATCTTGAATATGAGAATAAAATTCAGGAGGTTATAAACTGAAAGTAATTGTAACAATCACAAATATATGTACTCAAAACATGTACATGTACATATGTATTTACCGAATTGAAGATTGTGAAGTTCATTTTTTGCAAATAAACCTCCAATGCTTGTGATGCAAAAATTCTACTCATGCAAATAAAGTGATCTACAGTATTCAAAAATCAACACTTAAATGGAGATCAAACTATTTAATATTATACTAAGCACCTTTAATAAACATAAAATTAAAAATAAACATATACTAATTATATATCACATTTAGCATGCAAGCTTTAGCTTGGTCCTATCCATATACTATATAGTCCCATAATGTCATGATTATTAACTTTACTGGTTTCCATTTACACTGTATTTTATCAAAGTTTCTGTTAGTCTCATAATATTAAAACCAAAGTTTATGTAAAATGACAGACTATAATCATACCTGCCTAAAGACTATCTCCATTTTCTTTAATCACTGTATGTTATTTGGTCAAAGTTTCACAATCATTCCTTCACTAACATATTGTAAATTTTGTTTGTTTTTTTTATTAAATAGATTTTTTGACAAAACTAGAATGCAGTTATCATATATTTGCTTAAGATGACCTTAAAATAACTCCGTTAGTTCAGAATATCATAAAAGTAAGTTATTCAGAATAAATTTACCAGATTTAGGGAAAATCGAGATAGGTTTGACCGTAAAACACTACATCATAATCTTTAACAAATATGTTGAAATGAAAACCTTTTCTAGCCATGAACCTTAAAAAAAAAAAAAAAAAAACTTTTTGAGATTCAAAATTGTTTCATGTATGCTCTGATGAATATTTTAACACCTCTGCATGTGATATATAACCCTTAAATCTTTCAAAATTCATGGGAAATTAATGAAACCAGAAAGTTGAAAACATTTATTTTTGATATAAGGGTTACACAAGAAATGTCATGATATACGTGTAATGAACAGACAAAAAATCAATCAATAGTTAATTAAGATTCAGTTATGATTCAAGGGTCCCGATTTTAAATGCAAGGGATGCTGTAAGATATGTCTCATCAGACATTTAATTTTATATTGCTTTTGCCCACCCAGATACTTAATGAAACAGTACCAACAAATATGCTGAGAAATAACCTTGCAATCAACTTATGTCTCTCGAATTTTAGTATGTGTACTCCAAGTTGCTTTACTTCACTGAAACTGGGATAAGAACCTAGTTGTCAATCCTACTAAACATGAGACAAAAAGTACCGTAAGTCAAAAATTACAATTTGTATAAATAAGTATGAGGTTAAATCTTATTGGCCATCAAATGTTCCTCATTATGTGTTCGAGTGATTACTTTTTTGTCCATTTACTCAAACCCTAAATTTGTTTTTCAAATTTAACATTTTTGGCATTTTCACATTAGTCTTGGATTGTGGATTATATCTCAAAATAGCAATCAAGAATATTTCAAACGTTTATAGCTGTAAATCTAAAAGTAAAACACTTATCAAATAGAAATACTGGCTGTGTATTAATCTCCACTGTTTTCAGGACCAATTCAAACAAGGCAAAATAAATAAACTGTGAAATTTAACATTCAGGTATCGGGCATCAGGTACTATGACAGAACAGCACAAGTTTGTACCAATCAAATTATTTCATACACCTGAATCATAAAAGTCATTATCAGTGTATATTTCTAAATAGAAAGTAAAATTGTTTTTCTTTACACAAATATAATCTTAACACATTTGTATTACTGAATCTAATAAATATAAATATAGCACAATATATGTATATATAATAATATAAAACAAACACCAAAAACAATAACAACATATAATATTGTGACCTGGATTGATCAACAGAACAAATTTTAGTTTGCTATATACAAAATATTAAATTTTATAAAAGAAAATTTTAATTATAAAGAAATCATAAAAACAAGCAATGTGTGAGATTAATTCCTTAAGATGGTAAAGTGAATTTGAGTATTTGCTTGGGCTAGTCTTTAAGTATAAAACTATTACAGTAACAATAGCTTAACAAAGTAGCTTTAAATCTAGGCATTGATCTGTAAGCTAGTTTTAGACAGCTTTGCCACCTAAACATCTTGTAAATTATTGAGAATAATTATGTTTTTAAATGATTTTGGAAGAATTTTTCAAATATATAATTTATAATACCAGTAGTTACAGTACATTATCTGAAACTGTAAACATTCAGATTATCTACCAACAATATGAACACAGTAACATTTACTATAACAAATGTTCTATCCAAGAGCTATGAAGTCCCAAGAATGATTTAACTGATTGTTTTCATTTATATACAGAAATAAACAAACAAATAAACACAAAACGGCCATCTACATTTGCAATATTTTGGCAAATACAAATGATTTATCCATCCATTTCAACCATCTTAACACATCAACAGTACTTCAGTTTATAAATTGAAGGAAATGCAATTGATAATGAAAAAAAATCACACATACAGTTGATGATTTCCAGCTGTTAAAAAAATTAAATAATATTTGATAAGTAAAAATATTTGCTGTGTATTAAAGTTTACAATTTTCAAGGTTGTGAAAAAATAAATCCACAACAATAGCAAAACATCTACATGTAGTATATCATTTTATCCAAATACCATCAAGAAACCACATTAGTTAATAACAATGATACAAATGATATCTAAAAAAATGTTGAAAACTTTAAATTTTGAATTTTATTAACACTTTTTGAGAAACAATTCATCTTAAAAAATTTTCACTGTTGAAGGGTTCACCATGGACCATAACTCTTTCTATGAATTTACTGAATCACTAACATTATACTACCTAAAACAGTAATAGATGACATATATGAATTCACTGCTATTCTAGGACAGAGAGTCTCAGTGGCTGAAACGTCTAAAAGTCTGGGACAAAATGTTTCTAAACATGTAGATCTGATCAGTCAAATGAGTCAAATACTACTGAGAGAAAATTTGTCAATTCTGCCAAAATTGGGCATTTTTTTAAACAGTATTCCAGTTCCACTATCAATTCATAACTGAATACCGTGACATCAATGAAGTAATTTTGACATGTACATAGACAATATCAAATCATTTTTGCTAGAACATGAAGCTGCTCGAAAACTAACATAAAATGTAAAGGCCATCCTAATATAAGGAATGTCTGATTATAGTTCCCTGACTCTTAATTTTCATGTCATGGTACATACCATATAAACACATAATATTAATGCACATTTATAATTTACATTTTCACATTTCCTGTGGGTCAGTAAAATTAATCAAATGAAAATTAATATTGCATTAAAATAAACTTTCTGAACTGAATCAAAAAAAAAAAAACAAGAGGCCCTTGGGCCTTAATGCTCACCTGAAGATATGTCCAATATTGTTTGCAAAGTGCAATAGACAATATATTAAGTACAGAAACTTTAAAAAGTTTTCTCAAGTTAAGAACTCCCATAAAACTTAATCAGAAATATATCCACTCACTTTTCATTTATAAGTAGCTTATATAATATGCATGAAGTAACTGTAGTGCAATGACTAATTTCCAAATCAATAATGAATTTTAGTATAATTATGCAGCTATGCCCTTGACCTTTGAACATATATGACCTCGAACCACATATGATTGTCATGTCAATACCTACAATATTCTAATATACAATGTACATGCCTATGCACGACATTAATAGCTTTCAAGATAATTAATAATTTTAGTATTCCTATGTTGATATGACCATGACTTTTAAACATATAACCTTGAACCATATATCAAAATGACCGTCATGTCAATACCTACAATATTCTAATATACATGCCTATACAAAAAGTTAATAGTTTTCAAGATAATAGGCAATTTAAGATTTCTTTTGCAGCTGTGGCATTGACCTTTCAACATATGACCTTGAACCATATATCAAAATGATCATTGTCGCAATACCTACAATATTCTAATATACATGCCTGTACAAATATTTAATAGTTTTCAAGATAATTAGCAATTCAAGTTTTCTTTTGCATCTGTGACTTTAACCTTCCAACATATGACCTTGAACCATATATAAAAATAACCGTCATGTCAATACCTACAATATTCTAATATACATGCCTATACAAAAAGTTAATAGTTTTCAAGATAATTAGCATTTCAAGTTTTCTTTTGCATCTGTGACTTTGAACTTTCAATATATGACCTTGAACCAAATATCAAAATGATTGGCATGTCAATACCAACAATATTATAATAATAATTAGCAATTCAAGTTTTCTTTTGCAGCTGTGACCTTGACCTTTGAACATATGACCTTGAACCATATATCAAAATGGTTGTCATGTCAATACCTACAATATTCTAATATACATGCCTATACAAAAAGTTAATATTTTTGAAGATAATTAGCAATTTAAGTCTTCTTTTGCAGCTGTGACCTTGACATTTGAACATATGACCCTGTACTATATATCAAAATGATTGGCATGTCAATACCTACAATATTCTAATATACATGCCTATACAAAAAGTTAATAGTTTTCAAGATACTTTGCAATTTAAGTCTTCTTTTGCACCTTGACATTTGAACATATGACCTTGAACCATATATCAAAATGTTTGGCATGTCAATACCTACAATATTCTAATATACATGCCTATACAAAAAGGTAATATTTTTGAAGACAATTAGCAATTTAAGTCTTCTTTTTCAGCTGTGACCTTGACCTTTCAACATATGACCTTGAACCATATATCAAAATGATTGGCATGTCAATACCTACAGTATTCTAATATACATGCCTATACAAAAAGTTAATAGTTTTCAAGATAATTTAATTTAAGTTTTCTTTTGCAGCTGTGGCCTTGACCTTTGAACGTATGACCTTGAACAATATATCAAAATGATTGGCATGTCAATACCTACAATATTCTAATATACATGCCTATACAAAAAGTTATAGTTTTGCAGATAATCAACTATAACGGTAATAGTTGTGCATCTTTGACCTTGACCTTTAAACCCATGACCTTGATCTATATATCAAAATGATTGTCATGTCACTACCTACAATTAACTGAAAATCCCATGCCATTATCACCTGAAATGTTTGAAAAATAGGATTTTTTATCAAAGGTCAAAAGCAGGGACATGACCTTGATCTTTGACATCTTTTGGAAGAAAATAGCAAGACAAGATCAACAGTGAAAACTCCATACAATTATCTTCAGCCCTTATTGAGTTATAACAACAAATGTCTCATTTTCAAACTTACATATTTTTACGCAAAAAACTTGTGACCTATTTTTCGCTCAATTTTCATGAAAAACACAATTTTATTGTTCCCAGATATGCTGAATCTAAATATCCAATCAAAATTTGCCTGCACCTTTTGGTTTCAGAGAAGAAGATTTTTTTGTCTTTTTGCTATTTTTAGTAACAGCGGCCATCTTGTTAGGCGTGGCCAAACCCGGAACACAATTTTGAAAGGCTGTTACCCAGGCATGATAATCACCAAGTTTCATCAAATTTGGCGCAGTAGTTTTGGAGGAGAAGATTAAAATGTAAAGTTTACACACGACGGACGACGCACGATGGACGACGCACGTCGGACGATGGATGGTGATAGATTGCAAAAGCTCATCTGAGCCTTTGGCTCAGATGAGCTAAAAAATTTAATAGAAATTTTAACTGAATGAAAAAGTCTTTGATCAAATATAAATGTCACAAAAATTTGGAAGTGAGTGAGGTATTTGAAGTAAAACACAAACTTCTTCTTGTCTAAATCATTAGATAGCAACTAAAACTAAATGTAAAATAGAATAATGTCAGCATGTCACTTACTAACACAACTGTGATGAAGCAAATCCAATAAAATTTCAATGTTTATGAATAAATGTCAATGAAATTTAAATTACATAACCCAACAGTTTTTCAGCTGCCTGTCCTCAACAATAAATTTGGAAAATAACAAATTTACACATAGTCACAGTAAAAGGTTTATATCACCAAATACATACATGTATACAGACTTGTATATTTTAAGAAAAGCTTCCTTATTTCTACCGTCTGCTTAGATTGAATTCTGACTGGAAATAAAGCCTAAAATGTCCGAAAAAATTTATATGAACATATTTATGAAAATTAATTTTAAATCTTTTCCCAAAGAAATTAATGGGAGTTAAATTACAATGGAGGTCTTACCAAATTTCAGTGTTTTAAACTGCCAGTAAGTTTTTTTTCTCTCTTTTTCATATAACTACATAATTTATGATAATAATATGACCCCGTTACCTGCACCTAGGCAAATCCATATTTTTCTTACAAGCTTCTTTAACATACTCAATTCTCACCACGAAATCTTAATTCAAAGAGAGGGCAATTCCTTTTGAATAATATTAGTGATAAGCTTATGAAATAATGATATCTTTATCTGACAGAAAAATGCTTGGTCAATCTGTTTCAACTAAATGTTTTACTTAATCAACCGGTTCAACTAGATGTTTTAGCTAATCACATCTGTCTCAACTAAATGTTTTGATAATACATAAATCTACAGTACAAATCAACACAGGATGATAACAAGTGTTCAGTGTATATGTGTATTAAATTATTATTGTCATAACAATGGAATGAAAGACACAACTCTTTCTTTTAATCTTCTTCTCTTGCCTGTCTATCTGTCAAACAATTCAGCAAAGTTTTCTATTATATACAATGTAAAACTATTAAGGTATCCCATACTAGACAATGATGCTTGACCTTTAGGCCATAACAAATTTGGACCAAACACTACAGATAAATTCATAGCTGTCATCTTGTTTTGTTCTGAATGATCCACAACCTGCAATGAATTTAAAAAATTTAAAATGCATCCCATAGATTATTAGTTTTACACTTTAAGCATTCCTAGTTGATTAAACATGGGTAATAAGTGATCATTTCTAATATAAATAAAATATGATGACTGCAAAATGAAACAAGGATTCCGTGGATTTAAATGTCTCGTCTGGTTAGTTTTCGATCGAGTAGAAAATACATTACTTTAACATAAACTTTCATATTTTGACATGCCGCCACTGCCAGCTCCAGCGCCACCGACACCGGAAAAGTAACACCCAAGTCTCGCCTTATGGCGATGCCAGGCTCGACAATAAAAAATTAGCATTTTGTCATCAAGGAGTGAAATAAAATAATGGGAGTATTGTGGAGTAATGGAGTTTTATGCCCCAGTCAAGATTCTTTCACTCATTTTGTGGCCGTCAGTTCTGGGATGGTGGAGCAAACGGGAGTGCTCGGAGAAAACCACCCACCCTTCAGCAAGCGAACTGACAAGCTTTCTCACACTAGGATCTGTCCTGAGTGGGATTCGAACCAAGGCAGTGAGAGGCACTGTGATCCATAAGCGCGCTTTAGACCACTCTGCCACCGAGGCCCCCTGAAATAATGGGCATTATTGCTTAAAAATACATGATTAAGTTAATAAAGAAAACCACTACTCATATTTTACTATAGTTTAATAACATATTCTTACCTCAGTTAGGAACTGTATGATGTACTTAAGTATAATATAATTATCTTCAGGTAGTTCTTCTCTAAATAGCCTCTTTACTTCAATTAACTGGCGTTCTTCATCCAGATCTAGGAATAATGAGAAAGAAAGAGAAATTTTATTAATTAAATGAACAAATCAGCAAAAAAAAAAAAAAAAAAAAAAAAAAAAAAATGAAGAAAAAATTGCTGTATTGACTGCAGCCTTCAAATAGAAAGTTATACAGTAAACCAATCAATACTGAACACCTTCTGAATTAACAACTTGTTTTAACAGGATTCTGGTTAATTAACCAATAATATAAAATATATCTCCTCATACAATAGTCCAGTTAAGACATTTTTGGTTTAATTGAGGTTAGGTTTAGAGATTGCATTATATTCGACCAACAATATCCTGGCTGTACTTGATTGTATATAAACACTTCTTCTCAACCGATCCTGCAGTCAGGATAAATTACATGGTTTAAATAACATTGTATATTTAAGTCCAGTGATTATGTTATACAATAAATGCCAGCTGTTAAAATATGATTAACATAAATAAGAATTTTGACTCACTGTGTAGTCTTGTTACTGGCTCAAATAAGTCATATGTTAGAAGTGGTTCCAGTAATTCACGTAAAAACTTCTTAAGCATGACTGCTGGTATGTGTACGTCTGCTAATGCTCTAAAATCTACTGTCACACCTATAAGTATAGAAAAATGTATATGATATAAAAAAGGTAAAGACTTACTGACTAAATAACTCACAACAGATAGGAAATTTCATGGCATGAAATCATATCTTTTTTCCCCATCATCCTTGGAAAAGTAACAACCATTTCTAACATGTGTTTAAACTTAACGGTAGTTAAACACACAGGCAACCAAGTCTAAAGCAATACCAAAATTAAGTTATAAGTAATAATACAAACCTTCATCAACCATCTTCTGTACTTCTCTTAATGTAGCTGCATTAGGGGATCTTCTAAATATACCCTCAACATCTAGAGCTGAAAATATCAAATCCACATCAATAGAATATCAATGTCAACATGGTCAAGACTGAAAAGAACTACTGAAAATCTATATAGCTGAAAAAAACTATGTCTGCCAGACCAAAAAATCTTTAAATCTTTAAAGTTATTATTATAGTAATTTGTAAATGGTGAAAAATCTAGACAATGAAATATTGTTGTATCTAAAACAATGTCAGTCTTACACACACACACACTCTTGTAAAACTTTAGTTTCAGTTTAATTTAAAAGTAAGTGAATTAAGATATTATTTTGGATAACCATTTATTTTTCATGTCTATGAATTTTTTTTTTTAAATTTTCTATGAAATAAATTGCTATCATTTATAAATGAATCTAAGTAATTCCTTTTTCAACCTTAAAGAATCTATACATTTCTTTTGTAAAAATCAAACTTAAACATTTTATACATGTATCATATAAAGTCAATAATTACCATTTGCTCTCAGAAATTCAATTGCATTTTCCACAACAGGAGGGATTACCTGTCCACTGTTGGCTTTAATGCTGAAAGTATATTTTATGTTTAAATATTAATAAGTTTAGGTTTATGTTTTAATCAAGATTATTTCATTTATATTGTGACATCACAAGTTGCCAAAGTTGCACAAACTTATAGTTGTGTAGTATAGTTATGTAAATGAGCAAAGAGGGTTCTGTTATTATGTTACAAATGTCGCCATAGTCTTATTCCAAAACACATGACATTTATATTAATTTCTTTTTGGATAACATTAAAATTTTGTGTTATCTTTATTTTATCATTCTCAATTACATTTTTGATATTTGTTTTGTGTTATCTTTATTTTATCATTCTCAATTACATTTTTGATATTTGTTTTGTGTTATCTTTATTTTATCATTCTCAATTACATTTTTGATATTTGTTTTGTGTTATCTTTATTTTATCATTCTCAATTACATTTTTGATATTTGTTTTGTGTTATCTTTATTTTATCATTCTCAATTACATTTTTGATATTTGTTTTGCCACAAAAACTTATTGACTGAAGGGGGATCTCTGTGGCTGAATGGTCCTAATTATAATTATGCATCACAGTTCACTCTCACTGTGTAAGTTTGAATCCCAAATGAGCAAATCCCAGTGTAAAAAAAATTGTCAATTTGCTTGCCGATGGTTGTTTGTTTTTTCCAGGCACTCATGTTTTCTCCATCATCCTTTAACTGGCCACCTTGATCTAGGTGAAAGAATCTTGACTGGGAAGAAAAAACAAAATTAATCCAAGCAAATTCTTTATTGACTAGAGTGTTGGCCAGCATGGTAACATAATCCAAGTCAATCCTCTATTGACTGAAGTGTTGGCCAGCATGGTAACATAATCCAAGCCAATTCTTTATTGTGTAAAGTGTTGGCTAGCAAGGTTACATAATCCAAGCCAATCCTTTATTGTCTAAAGTGTTTGCCAGCAAGGCAACATAATCCAAGCCAGCTCTTTATTGTCTAAAGTGTTTTCCAGCAAGGCAACATAATCCAAGCCAATCCTTTATTGTCTAAATGGTTTGCCAGCAAGGCAACAAAATCCAAGCCAGCCCTTTATTGTCTAAAGTGTTTGCCAGCAAGGCAACATAATCCAAGCCAGCCCTATATTGTGTAAAGTGTTTGCCAGTAAGGCAACATAATCCAAGCCAATCCTTTATTGTTTAAAGTGTTTGCCAGCAAGGCAACATCATCCAAGCCAATTCTTTATTGTCTAAAGTGTTTCCCATTTTTTTGTGTAAAGTGTTGGCTTGCAAGGTAACATAATCCAAGCCAATCCTTTATTGTCTAAAGTGTTTGCCAGCAAATCAACATAATCCAAGCCGGCCCTTTATTGTCTAAAGTGTTTGCCAGCAAGGCAACATAATCCAAACCATTCCATTATTGTCTTAAGTGTTTGCCAGCAAGTCAACATAATCCAAGCTAATCCTTTATTGTCTAAAGTGTTTGTCAGCAAGGCAACATAATCCAAGCCAGCCAATTATTGTCTAAAGTGTTTGCCAGCAAGGCAACATAATCCAAGCCAATCCTTTATTGTCTAAAGTGTTTGCCAACAAGGTTACATATTACAAGCCAACCCTTTATTGTCTATAGTGTTGGCTAGCAAGGTAACATAATCCAAGCGAATTCTTTATTGACTGAAGTGTTTGCCAACAAGGTATTATAATCCAAACCAATCCTTTATTGTCTAAAGTGTTTGCCAGCAAGGTAACATATTCCAAGCCAGCCCTTTATTGTCTAAAGTGTTTGCTAGCAGGACAAATATAATCCAAGCCAATTCTTTATTGTTAAAAGCACTGCCAGCAAGGCAACATAATCCAAGCTAATCCTTTATTGTCTAAAGTGTTTGCCAGCAAGACAACATAATCCAAACCATTCCTTTATTGTCTTCAGTGTTTGCCAGCAAGACAACATAATCCAAGCTAATCCTTTATTGTCTAAAGTGTTTGTCAGCAAGGCAACATAATCCAAGCCAGCCATTTATTGTCTAAAGTGTTTGCCAGCAAGGCAACATAATCCAAGCCAATCCTTTATTGTCTAAAGTGTTTGCCAGCAAGGCAACATAATCCAAGCCAATCCTTTATTGTTTAAAGTGTTTGCCAGCAAGGCAACATCATCCAAGCCAATTCTTTATTGTCTAAAGTGTTTCCCATTTTTTTGTGTAAAGTGTTGGCTAGCAAGGTAACATAATCCAAGCCAATCCTTTATTGTCTAAAGTGTTTGCCAGCAAGGCAACATAATCCAAGCCAGCCCTTTACTGTCTAAAGTGTTTGTCAGCAAGGCAACATAATCCAAGCCAATCCTTTATTGTCTAAAGTGTTTGCCAGCAAGGCAACATAATCCAAGCCAACCCTTTATTGTCTAAAGTGTTTGCCAGCAAGGCAACATAATCCAAGCCAATCCTTTATTGTCTAAAGTGTTTGCCAACAAGGTTACATATTACAAGCCAATCCTTTATTGTCTAAAGTGTTTGTCAGCAAGGCAACATAATCCAAGCCAGCCCTTTATTGTCTAAAGTGTTTGTCAGCAAGGCAACATAATCCAAGCCAGCCCTTTATTGACTGATGTGTATGCCAGCAAGGCAACATAATCCAAGCCAGCCCTTTATTGTCTAAAGTGTTTGCTAGCAAGGTAACATATAGATCATGTATGTAGCTTTTTATTTAGTTAACTATTACAAGTTACCTGCTAAAACAAACAAGATTAGGTACTCTGACAGACAAAGATTCCTTATTACACAACTAATATCCAAGGCTATAGATATTCAATACTTATTGCAGTGTAACTTTCAAATGAAGGAAATACAATGAATGTCAGTTTTCTGCTTTTATTGCATTATTGTGTCCCTGCAGTACTGTAAAATTCAAATTACCCTAATCAGGATTTTAGATTATTTACCTATGAAAACAACATGTTAAAAACTGTGCTTTCTACGATCTCCTTTCATAACACTGATAAAAATCACTGTACTACACTGATTTCTGTACTTACTGCTGAAGCGTCACACCAAATTGTTGTGTTTTTAGTGGAGCAGTCACGTTGTTCTTGAGGTGAATATGGATAAGGCGGTTTATTTGAAGCCACTAACTTGGCATCATGTCTGAAATAAATAAAGGTAAGATCAAATAAGAACAACAAAAATTCAATCTAGTATCCCATAAAATTGAATAAATTATTTATTTCCAATTTTTTAGTTTACTAACCTTGGTTTAAAGCCATGATTTAGAATGAGGAATTTGATTTCATTCCTTAGTAATTCATCTTCAATTCTAAGTTGGACAAAGTAATATATCAATCTTTAATTAGAAACACAAACCATAGGTTACTATAGATTATGCTTTGAAATATCTACATCTAGTAAGATTATTTATAGAGGTCATATTTATTTTTTCACAGATATACTTACTGCAAAACTGGAAGAGGAACAACTAACTGGTCAAAATGTAAATGTTCTTTAAGTTCTTGGAGGTAGTTAACATACATAACCTTTCTACCAAATTTTGCACTAAAATGAAAAAAAAAATAAATAAATAAATAAAAGTATAATAGAAAATTCCAGCAGTATAAATCTAATTAATTTTATTTATTTATTTATTTATTTGTTTTTGTTTTTATGTATCTGATAAAATATTATTTGATTTATAACCAATACAACAAAAGCCTGCCATTTATTGCATTAATTTATTACTTCGATTTTCATTCTTTATGATTCATACATATAAAAATCGTAAAAATTCAGTGCTAGTAAAAAAGACATTTAACAGTAGAACAAAAAAAAAAAAAAAAAAAAAAAACAATTATTAGATATTTATTGTTCATGCCATGGAGACTTTAGTTTAAAATCACATGCATTCCTATGATAATAAAATGTTATCGACACAAAGTGTTTCAGTAATTATGAAACTTAGAATTACTAAAACGCTTTATTTTAGTAATTAATTGAACAAATACAACACTTTTGAAAAATAAAAATAAAATTTATTTTATTACTTACTATTTATTTTTTTTAACATTTTATTTGAAAAAAAATTAAAAGATAGCAAGAAGAATAACTACTGTTTGAGTCACTGTGTTTTTAAGTGAGTTATACAAAATATTAAAAAATCCAATTAACTTGAATTAAGTTTGGTATTTTCACTTACTTGATTGAGTCTAGTCATAACTAGAAAATCACTATGTGCATCCTCCATTACCAAAGAATATTTCTAAGAAAACTGTTGCTGCTATGAGAATTCTACATGAGGAAAAGACAATGCTAACACCAGATGTGATGTTTCGATGATACATTACATCATTTGAGCAAAAGAATTCACAATTTCTGTTGTTTTTCTACATGTAAAATCCCTGTAGCAGGAACTTTTTAGCTGTGTGCAGAAATATTCCATTGTAATTAAGGATGGGAATAGAATTGTTCAGCTACAACTAGACACAAGTACCATTAAGTGAAAAATACCAAACTTAATTCAAGTTTATTCGATTTTCACTGTCCCACTGTGCCCAAACACAGTGAACTGAAACAGCAGATTTCCATATACCATGCATAAAAATTCAATTACCGTCTGTCAAATGACAAAAGCTAAATATTTACCAATTATATGCACAATTTTAAATTGTGCTGAAAACTGAATAGACTAAAGTTTAAGGATGTAAAATAACATTTGTACATTAAAATATTAACATTTGAAACCTGCTTACTGACAAAAATGAGTATTTAAATAGGTAAATTAGAAGATTAAAATGGACATATATATTTTATGACACAATTAAGAATATTTTACTTAAATCAAGGTGGTTTATTCTTGGATGTGGAGGAAAATTGAGTGCCTGGAAAAAATCATTAACCTTTAGCAAAAAATCTCACAAACTTTCTCACATTAGGAGAAGATTTTGATACCAGCATTAGAGGCACTATGAATCTGTAAGCCAGTGCTTAATTGATCTGTAAGAGATTTAGTTTACAACAGATATAAAAAATTACAGTACCAATGACAAAAAGAAAAAATATTATAAATACATACATGCAACTTTACAATATAAAATGTCAGGAAAATACAAAATGTCAATAACTGCAACTAAATTTTCAATGTAGTTTTTGTTTTTTACTTACATGGACAATTCAAATAAAAGTTAAAAACTTAACTTAGCAATACAATATACATGTATACATAATGATATCTCCAAATATCATGTAATTATTCAAATGGGAGCTGGAAGTGGGGTCATGCAAATCTCAAGCACTTTAACTTTATATTAGAAATGATCATTTCAGAGGATTTGGTTTTAATGAAATATTGGTGTACAGGAACTAAGAGATCAAAGACCTAGAGAACCTGACACAAGCATAAAAGTTCTACTAGTATTTGGATGTCAGAACATGCTGTCAGAGCTAAGATGATAATTTTCTAGTACAGTTGGTAAATCTAAATTAGCTACAGCCTGGCTTCTTTGTCCTAATATCTCTATACAGCTCCTCTCAAAGTATAAAGCTATTTACAAGGGGGAGATAAAATAGACAGTGTATAAAATATGCTAGAATGAGAAGACAACTCTAAGGCCAAGAACTTTCAAAACTTAGTGGCTCAGGTATAAACTTGATAGTCCAAAAGCTATATTTTCCTGATCAAGATAGACACATGTACATGTATTGGATTATCATGAATTAGCATACCAGTTAGTTATATTGCACCAAGTGTGTTACCGGTACTTAAATCCCTGGATTATTTCTGTAAGTCAGTAAAACAGTTTTCAGTGACAATTTTCAAAAATATAAATGCTGATAAATATAAAATTGGACAGTTCTGTTCAAAAACAGGAAAAAAATATACAACAGTCAACCAGTCTAAAAGTTTACAGATATCATGGTTCAGATGTTAATCTGAGGCTATGGGGCACTAGGTTCAATTAAATTTCACACACTGGAAATAAAAACTTTCTAAAGGCTCATGGTAATTCTAGAAAGACAGATATAGTGTCTGTATATCTATCATGTGACTATCATGAGTTTGTATATCTATCATGTGACTATCATGAGATCTGTTACTTCTATGTACAAGAACAATAGACATGCAACATCAAAAACTGACCTTCTGATGTGTAACTAAAGTCTGTTCTCTGATACATGTATCTGATTACAGGAAACAATTACATATACAGATATGGTAGATTCTGCTTGATTGCATATCCTGTTTGTCAATTAACTGGTATATGCAAATAACCGAAATGGTCCTTGGGCAAAACAATCATTTGTTGTTTTTAGTTCATGTACATACATAAATGAAAAAAATTTAAACAAGACTAATACAAAGCCTTTAACACAGCTACAGAATGTATGTTAAAGTTGCCAAAACTGCTAAATTCCCAAACTAAATAATCAACTCTGGTAATGCTAAAGAAGAAAAATGCTCCAACTGTATAAAATCATTGGTTTTATTTTGTAGGCCCAAATTAAAAGTACAGTTTTTAAATTGCTACTTAACAGGAAATTGTATATTGTTTTATAACTACAGAACATATACCGGTAGATGTGAACCAGTCTATAACACATACAGCAGTCAGTATATTGATAGTTTATATTAGTAAAGTATGAACACCCAGTTTAATGAAAAAAAATAAAAACATATACATGTATGATTTTTTTTAGATAAAGTCACTAAAATACAAACAAATTTATTAAATTCACTTTGGGCTCAATAAACTAAAAGACTGACTGTTTGACATACCTGACCATGATCAAACAATAACAGATGGATACAAGTGGACAAAAAGATGGAACATGTAAAATAAAAACACTAGCAAAAGAACACTGAAAAGTTTAATGATACAAAGGTACTATAACTCTGTAATGATAACACACTTCCTGTAAAACCAAGTCAATGCCAGCTTACTAATCAAAGCTGTAGCTGTAACACACACACACACACACACACACACACACACACACACACACAAAATTAAAATCTAGCATATGCGGAAATATTAAAAAATGTTCTTACTAAGATCTACCAACAATTCTTTTGGAATCTAGCATTCCCCAAAATGTGATACTTTTGGGGAGGAGGGGTGTCAATATTTATGTTTACTCAGTGATACCAATTATACTAGAGAATTCTAAAACATGTATTGTTCTACTACACTGTACTATGTGGATTGGTTCTGGGTTAATCATACTGATATATTTCATATTTCAAATATTTGACATGCTTAAAAAAATACAGTTTCTCACACCGAAGAGTACATTCTAGCAGTGGTTTAAATTGAAAAAAAAATTTAAACAGTTACAGTTAAAATGTATTTTTTTTCATCAATAAAAATCACTCCTAACTGATTAGAACCTTGACAAAAATCTGTATAACCAGAAACATCCTAGGGATTACATGTATGTGTATTTAATATGGCAAAAATCAGACAATTTCATTGATCAAAGGTTAAAAATTGTTCAGGTTATTTTTCAATGACCAGAAGGCTCATTGGCTACAGCCTTGGTGAAGGTTATTTATTATGTTATCAAGGGCTTACAGCTAGGACAAGTGGAGCAGTAAATGTATTGAATTACATTTATTTTCTATTTTGGTATTTTAAAAATAATGATTTTAACTAATAAAACGACATAAATTATTCATTCCTTATTAGAAATTTAGTTATAAACATTGAATCTGATTTTCTTTAAGTCACTGAAGAATAACTTGAATGGGCATTACACAATTCCATTTGCTTTATAAACTTCATATATTTCAGTGTGCCCAGCATCCTTTTCAGTTGTTTCTAAACCACCCAAATTAAAATCAAATTCAATGCTTGGATAGCATGGAACCCTGCCCAGAATCCTTTTTTAGTAATTTTTAAATGACCCAAATGATAATCAAATTCAATGCTAAGATAAGCATGAAACCCTGCCATTATCCTGTATATATTTCCAAAGAAATAATCTTCTGAAATTTGTATTTTCAGCTGATCAATAATAGTAAAATAACTTAAAAGATTCCAAGAGACCATTTCTAGTTATACTGTAACATGAACTATGTATGGAACCACCCACTAAGAACAGAACTTTTGAATTCCATAAGGTTACTCTCAGGTAAAAAATGGGCTTCCCCTGTATACTACATGGTGTTTTCAATTATATACTGAACCCTTTTTGAATTTGTATTGAAATATGTTAATAACTCTGGAAAGAAAACATTCAGGAACTAGTGTTAAGAGAAATTTCCATAACCACTATGAATGATAAAACAACACACAAAGTGAGTATCATGTTGTATACAGGTGATCACCATTCATATCAAAATGTGTTTTATATAATAAAAAGAGAATAAATAACAAGCTAGAAAAGCCATTTTGAAAGCTACAAGTGAACACAAACTGGTGGCGCCACCTACCTTCTGGTACAAAAAACATCACATGTAAAAATACATAAAAGAATTAAAATAATGAATATTTCCAAAACATTAAATTTAACAAACAATTAAACCTGCTAACAAAGGGCACCTGCATTTTTACTTAAAATAACTTCCTTTTCAAATGTATCTCTCATGTGCCCTTTATGAACAGATTTTTTAATATTCATGCAACTGAATTTTTTGGTAAAAATGTATTTCATCAAATATGCATTGTTTAAATCTATATAATGTATATAAATAAATTCAAAATATAGAAGAATAATATGAATAAAAGATGTATTATTCTAAGAGTACTAATACATGTGTATGCTTTTACCCTAAATATATATTATTTAGTTGAAAGTTGAAAAAAAATTTAATGCTCTATACAGTTATTAACAAGAGGCCAAATAGGGCCTGTATCGCTCACCTGGAATACCTTTAATTTTGTTTTTTTCAAAAACAAATTAGTCAAAAGTAGACAAGCTCATCAGAAATCCTTTTTTTCTAAATTTTATAATATATCGAGAAATATTTTTCATAAATTTCCTTTCAATTGACCATGTCTTTCAGGAAAGAAGATTTTCAAAGATGTACATAGGCTAAAACTACATCTTATTTTCTAATTATTTAACTATGCACATATGCATGCTTTACCATGCCATAAGCTCACCATGGCTTTGCTAAAAAAATCAGAAAATATAGTAAACCTCAGTTAATGAACTGGACTTAAGTTCTGAAGCAAATAAACGGAATAGATTACTGTTGAAACAAGATTATAACTTTTAAGTATCCACTAAGTCTGCATTTCAAGAAAAGTTCAAAATGATGACTCTAAGGTTTCAGCTTCTGACATTAGACCGAAAAGAACTGTGACCTGACAAACTGTTTAGCATATAAAATGTTAAACAATGAACAGAGTACAACTTTCCAATATGTAATTTTTTAATGATTCATTTTCAAGAAATGAGTTTAAAATATTGGTAGCTCCCATTTACCTGTAAATTAAGTCCTTCTCATGTGAAAGAGATCATGTGGTTATCTATTCAAATATTATACTGTGAGAGATACTTGACATACTTGTAAGACTCACTCAAAAACTACAGTGGCAATTAACACAATCAGTATATTAAGCCAAAAAGACAAACTTATGATGAATTTGTTCAAATAAATTAAACATAAAACAGATGCTAGATTTTCAAACAAAACATTATCATACCACAGTATCTCTATATCCGACATGATCTACATATTATTTATGTTTTTTTTTTCAAAGTCAGACAAACAGCCAATCAGACGACAAAACAAGAATCAGGCAGCCTATCAAATGACAAACCAAGACACAGACAACCAATCAAATGACAAACATATCAAAAGAAACAAACAGATGAGTATCATACAAATCATCACTCGATCATTCTATATATGCTATAAGAAGCTAAAAGATGCCCTCACCATGCAGTTTTGTTACAACATAGATGATTTATATATATTACCTGATCAATGGTCTGAAAATATTCCACAGAATCTTGATAAAATTTGTTGGATGGACTAAGTATAAGGCCTTTAGATTTTTCTTGTATCTGAAAATAAATAATTTGCTTTGTAGTGGAAATTTATCCTTTTTTGTAGCATTTTCTCATGAAATGAAATTATTTTGCAATTCTTGTAAATTCTTGCATAGAAACAAAACAATTTTTCTGTAATCAAATGGTTAAGCTAACAATGCTTTGAACAACTGGGACCTGTTGATTTATTGAAGATATGAACAATCCTAACTAATAAATATAAACATCAACATTCCCACACTGATGATAGAGTGTGGTAAGAAAAAGATTTTAGTAATATTAAACCCTATGAAGACAACACTCAAAATGTGTTGCCCATGGTTTACCTGAAGTATTTTACCATAGAGAGATAAAAACACACTTACTTTCTGTCAAGTTCTCTGTAAACTTGAACCAACCAGGATAGTTTGGGTTTGTTTTTGCTGGTCAGACCATAGTGAAAGTAGACAATGACATAATCATTTTCAACATACCGATCCAATGTGTGCTTCATATACCTGTAAAAACAGAGATTATACCGTAATTACTGTAATATTTAGTTAATGGCACGCTTTTTTGTCAAACTGCCAGGACCCTGGTATGTCAAAGGTTGATGTGGTAGTTTATAGCAAATTGCAATGCAAAATTTCAAGTCTGACCCTGGTCAATAGCAAATGACAAAGGATTTTTCTCACTAAATTAATCAGCATTAGTAGAATGTGATAGAATAGTTTATACTGTTAAATCTGTAACACTGTATGTGAAGCTGCCAGAAGTTTATAAGTTGATTAATTTGGTGTGAAAATTAAAAACAAAGGTGACACAAATATATTTTCAGTGTGTCTGCAAATTAGTAGGTTTTTAAATTTTTTTTATTTATTAATTTTTTTTTTTTTAGAAATTCCAATTAATTTTATAAAATTTTGTATTTTTTCCCTAGAGTCTAACCATAAAGGAAAATAACTATGTTTATCCATTCTGTAGAAAGGAAAATGTACCATCAAGAGGATTTTACTTGTTAAAAACTGGTTTAGTGATGTATTATGTCACATGGACAAAGATCTGTCATTACCCTAAAGAACATGTAAAATCCCCTATACAGGCAATATTTTATCTTGAGGTAATCTACAGTAGTCACAATGCACATAGTGCTTTTTAGTAACAACTAGGCCTAAATGAAAGATCAAACTCCTTTCAATTTCTTAAATCAATTAATTCTTTGTGAAAATTGGCAAAAAAACTAGACTTATCGTGATCATGGACTATCATAGATTATCATATCTTCCCAAGCGGGACGAGCACTAGCCTGACGAGTTTCTATGGGCACAGACTTTATTTGACCTCTTGTGAAAAGTATGCTATACAGGATTTTATTGTATTTGTACATGGTCATTTTAATAATAGACATTCAGAGTGGTCTAGTTCGAGAAGCCCTATAAGAAAAGGACTATAGTAATTTAACTTCGTACTTACAATTATACTTACAGAAATAACTTAATACTAACAATTATACTTACAGAAAGAGTTTATTGTGGTCTAACTCCTTACTCGGAGGCAGCTTACATGAAGAGAAAATTATAACTTTTCTACCATATGTATCATCACCTACAAAAACATAATCACTTATAATGATAAATGACTATACAGCTGTCAGAAAAATCACCAAGCTTTCTTGCCAATGTGGTATACTTTCAATCTAGAGAAAATCAATAATCAGAAAACAGGCTTATCAGTATTTACAGGTATTGAGTGTTTCCAAAATTAATCTGCTAGTTCTACTGGAGATGTCCTTTTAAAAAACCATGACAAAAACTTTATTGAGGCTCTTGACACAAAAAGCCTTACAAAGAGAAAACATTTATGTTAAAATGTTTTATAAAACAGTTGGAGGATAGCAAAAGCAGAATTCAAATTCTAAAATCATTGAAAATTTATTTTAGTCTTTTAAGATTTGATAGAAACGACATTGCTTGTTAGGATATTATAATTTTAGAAACGTCTGTGTAAACAAGAAATAAACAATAGTAGGAAGTACCATAAACATTCAACCAATAAGTTTTAATGACAATTCTGTTTCAAATCAATTAACAAAAACAAAATATAATGTTTATTTTTCCTGGCAAAATCATAGTGAAAGTAGAAAACATAGTTAAACATTAAAATTCAGTCAGTTTTTTTTTATGACAAAATGAGTTCTACAACTATTCACAACAAGAAACAAGTTTCACATTATTATGATTTTCTACGAAATTAGAAATGTGTAAACAGACAAGGTAAAGATCATGAGTACAAGTGACCTTATTGCACTGTGAAAATATAATTACCAGCTACTTCAATAATATTATATTTAGCTACATCATTAAATTCAGGTATGTCTTCTTCCTCTCCATCCTGAAATAAAGAATAAAAATACAGATATACCTGTCTAAACCTACCCTAAATAAACCTAAAACACAATTGTTGTTGTTGTTATTATAATGTTGTCTAACACTGCATCAGCAATTTTTCAGCTATTCATGATGAGAACAAACAAGGTTATTAATCTCTATGGATTAATAAACAAGTTTATGTATGCATGTTTTGTGTGAGTGTGTATTATGGTCTGCCTTGTACTAGCACACACTCATGGCACATTTTGGTAAGGTGCTAGCTCACCAAGTCAGTATGTGGCAGACAAACATACCATTACCCCAGTCCATTATCATGACACTGGGTGAACCAGTCATTTAGTGAAAATGAAAAGCTTTTAGATAGCTGCTGATTCTTTATGCATGACCTGGCTAGAGTTTGAACCCACAACCTCCTGCTCTTGTGGATGCTCTACAACTGAGCCCTTGAGGCTGTTTATTGACATAATTACTATTAAATTAAATATCATTTTCTGAATTATCCATGTAAAACTGATGCTTGGACTTATCAATGTAATCACAGCATGAACAATAAAAGAGTGTTACAAAATCAAACACATGCCACTTTAGTTTTCCTTTCCTTTCGGTCTTTAACCCAAGTTTTAGTTCATGAGAAAACCTTGTTGTGAGATGGGAAGCATTTATGTGTCACAATGCAGATTTTTTTTCTCTTTAGGTCTAACACAAAAGTTTTGGTTTTTGTATAAACCTGATTGTGAGACCTAAAGAAGTGGCTAGCAAATGTTAGAGCGCTGCATCATAATGCATTTTCCCTTCTCTACTTCAAAACTCACATTGTGGTTTTTTGAAAACCTCTGAGAAATCAAGAAAGAAGCTAGCAAAGACATTCCATAAATGTACCTTGTTAGGAAAGGATTTCTTCTTAGGGGAATTATAAAATAAACATGAATTTTTAACGATTTTAAAAATAATAAAATAAAAAGTACTTTAATCTACTTAAGTATTTTGTCTGTAGTTTTATTTTTATCGAGTCCCCAGGTACACTGGCTTATATTCTGCATAGATAACATATAGGGGTTAATTAGTGTGTTGAATGAATAGATTGAATTTTTAACTCATGACATTATACTGTATATTTACCATAAAAAGACTAAGAAGTGGGATTATGGTTTTATGGTGAATAATTGGTGGAAATGAATCTCGGTCAATGTATATAACTTGACAAGATCATTAGGGAAAAGATAAATGAAATCTATAACATAATAGATATGGCCATGAACAGTCAACTGGGAAATCATGCTAGCTTCTATAAGTGGATCAATGGTATTAGACTCAATAATCAACTTATACAGGGAAAATGTCCTTCCAATGATAAAATAAACATGAGAAAATTTCTACAGTAACTTTTATATATATTGTAGTGTATACTTTATATATGTTCTATACATACATGTGTTATTATTCATTTGTATATCATAAGTAATACATTGTATGAGTACTAAAAAAAAAACTGTCTCTTGAGAGCTAAATACCCCAATCCAAACATTTTTATTTCACCAGGTGAACTTGACCTTTGACAAAGACATCTAAATTTGGTATGCAACACATTGTTTTATGGTGTACAATTGTTCTGAGTTTGATAAAAATCCATACATGTGAAATTTATGGAGTGGACATGATTTTACATGAAATGACTGACACGAAGTCAGTCACAAAGAACATAACCAAACAGACTGACAGACTGACACAGAATGTAATCAGACAGATAGACTGACAGACAGACATGCAGACAGTCACACAGAACATAACAAGACAGACGGATAAAATAATTGCTATATGTAAGTTTCCAGAGTATATAACCAGTAAGTGGCAAATACCATCAGATTGCTCAATTGTTTGGATGCATCAATTTATTAAGGTTGTCCCATAAACAAAAATTGAATGCATAAGTTGATGCAGGTGTCATGGATATACAGGTATGAAAATAGCCCCTTTTGCACTTTTGTTGCAAGCATAAAAACATTAAATACCAATTGGTCTCTATACAGACACTTATTCAAACAAAACTATGTTCAGAACAATCAACCAGTGAATTAACTACGCAATACTATATTTCTTATGTAAAATAAAATGCCAGGAAGGAATAAAAAGGCTTTAATCAATAAGAGGCTTTAATCAGTATTGACTACCGATATTGAGGAGCCTCTGGTCCAAAACAATATTGCAGTGGTTCAGAAACAGTGAACAATCAAGCATTAACACCCATATTTTTCGGTATAAAACAACTCCTTTTTTTAATATTTAAAGGATAGCAATCAACATCAAATTAATTCTTACAGATGGAGTTCCTAGTTCCTTTTCAAAATCTTCATCTATAAGACCATCTGGTGTGATTGATCCACTACGAAAAGCACTTCCATCTGAACTCTCCCTGGCTAGCTCTGAAAGAAAGAATATATAGAAACAACTAAAAGCTAGATATCAACATAATGATAGAAGATACTAACTTAAATATAATCTTTCTTTAAACAAATTTTATGGAGTACTTGAGCAGAAAGGTAATTGTGAATGATTTAAAATGAATCTTAAAGGTTGTTCTGTATGAGTACAGATACCTATAAAAAATAAATAAAAATAAATAAATAAAATAAATAAATAAATAAATAGATAAATAATGCTGGTATTATGTTGGACAGGTGAGCTATATGTGTTGTTTTGTTCCTTTACGAAAAAGAAATGTTTTTATAAGATGAATTAAAATGGCAAAAGTTCAAGTTGTAATTGAAGAAATTTTATTGTACTCAGGTCAAAAGCATGGAAAATTCTTTATCTTGTTAAAATAAATATGGACAGTTTAACTTTTAAAAAAATGGCATCTTTCCTTGCATGATAAACATAATACATGTACTTAAATCTCAAATGTATATACATGTATATGTAGTTATATAAACAATATAGAATTAAAATTTA
This sequence comes from Tegillarca granosa, assembly GCA_029721355.1. Classification (NCBI taxonomy): domain Eukaryota; kingdom Metazoa; phylum Mollusca; class Bivalvia; order Arcoida; family Arcidae; genus Tegillarca; species Tegillarca granosa. The sequence continues at coordinate 10,276,417 of CM056596.1, read as the reverse complement.
ATTTTAGTCAGCTTGTTCTGCTGAACGCTGCAGGTTTGTTCACATTACCTATACTTATTAAAATGAATACAATCATCAGAGTTATTTGTTATAAACATATTGACAGATCTGTAAATGGCACATGCTCATGTTAATATGTTGTTGTTTGTTTTATATGGTTTGTACAAATGTCTAAGACTTATATTGACAAACTGATCTAAATTTACTAATGCCACAAAATATCTGACTTTAGCATACTAGCTAATCTGAGTTTAAACTATATCAGCAATTATAGACAAACTAGGCACTCATTTCCTAATGATGTTTAGCTACTGTATTCTACTACAAATATCGTTGCAATGCAATGTAAATCTATATTATATATACATGTACATATACATGTATATACATAATTGCATAGCTATCATGTAAATAAACAAGGTCAAACATAGCACATCAGGAACATATTTAGTGTGATACAATATCAGTATTTTTACATCTGTGTATAAACCATGAACACAAAATTCACATTCTTATGACCATAACATAAATTTAAATGTCATATACAGGTACATGTACATGTTATAACTCTAAAATGGAAATCAGGGACAACAGACAAAATATTCTGCGAAAGAAAAACTAAAAATAATTTTAAGTGAAAATTCTGGACCTTTTGGACAATCCAATACTCATAACATGTATGGTGCTATTTACTGTTATACATGTACATGTAATGTCCTTGACATATTTTTAAGGGGAGAGCTGATTGCCAAAAGATATCAACACTTAAATGGACAAAATGTGATCATTAACAGTTCAGTCTTGAAGATGTATCAAGCAAAAATGCTTCCAATTCCATCAAATTCAACTCTTTTTTTTTTTTTAATCAAATTACACATCAGAAATAAATGGAACTAAATCTAAAAAGTCACAATCCTAAAAACCATATTATTGTACATATTATAACCATAAAATGAAATACTGGTAAATATAAATAACATAATGTTTGCTATATAATGCAGGTACATTTACATGCATGTGTAAATACAACTGAATTATGTATTCTTAAATATAATATATGATGCATTAAATTGCACTTAGGAAAACAAAAGTTTAAATTGTAAGCTATAAAACTAACAAACATAAAAGTTCATGCATTTCAGTATAAAAGAGTTATTGTAATTTCTTTTTAAAATCACTTCCTTGCTTAAATTACAGTACATAAATATCTCCTTTTCTTTATTCATCAATGGTTGATATATAGTTAATTGCACATTTTAAAAAAAATTTCAAAAGTGAATTTGATTTCTCTATATACACAACCTGAATTTTTTAAACATTTTTTCGAAGCATCATAGTGAAATTGGTGAGATATCTAAGTGGTGGGTTGAATGTACATGTATTAACTATTAAAGGCTTATGCTTGCTATGGAGGTATATCCCAGAAAACTGCTAAAATGATCAAAACAAGAGAAATTTAAGTGCTGTATTCAGAAATCATAAAAACCTTAGAATTTAGCCTTTTTGTTTACAACAAAATGGCTCTTTTCATGTAAAACTTGTGATCTGCTGTGGGACTGAATGCTGTTTAAACACCCTAGTCAAGATTCTTTCACACACATATATGAAGAACATCAGTTCTTGGATGGTGAAGAAAGCATGAGTACCCTAAGAAAACTACCAACCTTCAGTCAGTGAACTGACAAAATTTCTAACACTAAGTTCTACCTGAGTAGGATTTGACCCTAGGAGATGAGAGGTCTTGTGGTCTGTAGAACATGCTTTAGACAACTTGGTCACAAAGGACCCATTGTAATTTACAGATTTTTTTTTGTTTCAGTGTAAACAGATAAAGTGTAAATGGATATAAAATATTATGAATTGAGGTAAAATAAATTGTCATGGCCATAACATGTTGCCCGACAATCATTTAGACAAATACAATTATTTTGCAGTATTCTGAACACTGAAAACATACAAATAAGCACAAGTACACACACATCTGTTGCCATGTGTATCATAAACTTTCTATAAAACTAAATCATCACTCTTTTTATATTCACTAAGTTATTATGACTCATGTCAATAAAAGTAACAAAATTCTACATGTTCAATTGTAAAAAGTGTGCTTTTTAACACTGTAAAATAATAATTTATTACAACAGAGGGTGTTTAACAATCAGTTTTGGTAATTTAATGGTTTCTGACAAAACAGATCTATAATGAATACTGTCTACAGACCTGCCAACCCCATTAGAAGTCTATCAGTAAAGTCAGTAAATTTTTCAGTAAGAATGGGCCATTTTTGGATTTTTTTCCGTAAGATTTTTTTACTCAATAACTGCTGCTAACTGTTACGTTTCTGGGGGTATTGGCGCTTTGATGAAGACGGTTGTTCATCTTGATCAGCTGTTAAATCCCCCTTATGTTTGCGGTTCATTATAATTAAGTTGAACTGTCACAACATGTGATTCTATTACCTCCCAATAGACGCTTAAATTTCGACTGCACTTGAAATCATTACTTACAAACGCAGTTAAGATGTTACATACACTTAGATGCTTGCTTAGTTTCAATGTTTAAATAGATCAATTTCAAACGTTTTGATGACAAGTGTAAAAACTTAGTAGAAAATGGATAGGACATGAACCAAAATCCGGATTTTACTTCAAATCGTAAGATTTTAAACCTATCCGTAAAATCGTAAAATGGGTAAAAAATCAGTAAGAATTACGGAAAAATCGTAAGGGTTGGCAGGTCTGTGTCTATAGAACATGATGTAAATGTGTTAGGGTCTTTATTTATGTTTAAAAAGATGCTTGGCTACAGACCTACAATTTAAAGACCATTGGTTTGAACTCTATCTATGCAGCAAATATCCGGAAGAAAGATGTTTTAAATTTTTCATTACTCATTGCTCATATCAACTTAGCTGAAAAATGAATGGGTAACAGTGGCAATGCTGGAATTTAACTATTACTTGCTCAAATTCCTGTCCAAGGGAAATATTATACTGAGTCATTTCACAAAATCAAAATAAGTGTCATCCTGATGTGCCTATAAATTTCAGAAAAAAAATCTTTTTGAAAAATGTTTAACTAAGCTTTTTGATGTTTTACTCCTGCTGATTCTATGTTACTTAATCAAGGAGCCTAGAGGGTATGTTGTTCTCAACTGACAATGTATTTGCATTTGTATTTGGACAACAATGCTGGGCGCATCAACCAACAATTCTTTATAATGAACATTATTCTTTATGGTGTAGGGTTTCCAGAAGAGAAGACTTGGGAAGACCTTTCTCACATACACTTTAAAAAGAAGTATTAACTAGTTATACAAATTCTTTCTATACTTCAAATTTGAACTCTGTCAACAAATAAATATGTAGTGTAATTGCTTTTTATCTGTTTTCTTTTATATTCATGGTGGCCATCTTGGATTTGGACAGCCATCCTCAACAAAATTTATAATCTATGTCAACCAAGAACCTAGCCGAGTAGTTCAGAGAAGATTTACATTTCAGGAAGCATGTATAAATGCCATAATTCAACTAGCTATAAAACAGTATCTGTATATATCCTATATCTGGACACATGGTAAAGAATGAAGTAATAAATATCTAACTTTACTAATCTATTACCTAAGTAAGTGTAATTGTGTAAGTGTGGTCATCTAGTGTGTTATAAATCAAACTACTAGTATGTTAATCTATCAGTCATTGTTTTCTTTGCTTAATTTCTAATGCAATTTGATTCAGAAGCACTCTATCACAAAAGGTGTAAGTAGTTCAATGTAATCAATTTCTTCCTTTCATACTAATGCTTGTTTATAATACTATATAAAGTAATAAAAATTTCAATAAAAATCTTGGATTTTATATTTTCATTATTGATATTTCATTGTGCAACTAACATAAAAGTCACATGAGACAAAGAAACATATTTTGCTGAAAGTTCTTTAGTTTCTATGACACACAAATTACACAAAGATTACATATAATTTGGAAATATGTCACATAAAACGTAGTATCTTTTATCAGTCCCTGATTGTAAACAGATATAATATTCCTATTAACAGATATACTTTTCCTGACTAGCAATGCCACAATAACAAGTTAATAATTAATTAAACAAATATCAAAGCTCCTTTATTTCACACATCAAACAAAATGTTACACAAAAACTATTCTATAATTAATGATATAAAAGTGAGAGATAAAAATCAAGGTTAATAGTGTATGGGGTTTTAATTTTGTTTCAACTTCCAAGAGTATAGATGCTAACTTAGTGGCTAGGTAGTGAAGCATATACCAATGTCCATAATATTATGTAAAATATTTGTTCTTTTTTAGGAATGGTCAGGTGGTAGAAATATGTTATCCTATCATATTACTAGACTAGCCGCTATACTATTGAATGTGTAAGATATCTTAGCAGGACTTCCATTTGACCCTCTTAACAAAGTTTTAGGTGCATGAAAATTGAATTATGCTTCTGAATTTCAGGAAGAATGAGTGATTTTTGTGGTTAAAACATGCAGATTTTATAGAAAACCAACTTAAACCTAATGTAAAAGTCAAAGTTCAAATGGAAGCCCTGCTTATTATCATTCCAAAATCAAGGCATAATAATGAAAAAATATAAAATACAAAGAAGATTAAGTTATATTATATGTATATCATTATAAAAATAAAATATGAGATTTAAATAAATATACTCATGTATAAAGGGGAGGTTAAATGAATAAATCAAGTTAGATCTAATGTCATTCAAAAAATAGGTATGAAAAGTGAAATAATATATAATACGTAGAGAATACAATTAATTAAAATCAGATGCATATAATCAAAGTTAATATACTTTGTTGAACATTCTAACACCATCTTACCCATTTCCCATGCAGTTGTTGTAAAATCAAACTGTTCTGTAGGCTCAACTCCTTCAACACAAAAATAAATTACATGCATACTACATGTCAAAAAACTTAAGTTACAAGTGTCTACTTCTTAAATAAGTTATGGGATTAAATTAAAAATTAAAACAATAACAACATTTAATTTTTCCTGAAAATAAAGTGATGCAACACAGATTTTTCAGCACAATACCAATACATGTACAACACTGATTTTATTTTTCCCCAGATCAGTGGATGTTATCCATAGATTAAAATTTCCTCATATTCAACAAAAAAAAGAAGTCATTAATGAGGAAATGGTAACCATGTCATAAAAAAAACAAAATATAGTCTCTTCACACCTGAACAATCATCACTTTCAATTAAAAAATTTTGGTTTATATAAGTAACATTTAAAATCATTTATTGAATTTTGTATGTCCCAAAACAATGTATTTTGCAAATTATGCTAACTTGTTCCCTGGCATTAATAGAAAAATTGTGATTTCTAATAATTCATCACATCATAGATATGAAAATGGTGAAAGATGAAGCCATCATGTCAGTGAATCTGGGTCAATTTGTGATTACATCCTAACCATGAGAGATGACAAAAAAATCCTGAATAGGTCTGATAATGGACAGTTTTAGATCATATCCATGTACTGAGACTTGTAGAAGTATAATATTTACTAGTAATTTCTGCCACTTTAAATTTAAAACTACATGTACTTTATACAGTCAGTAGTAGCCAGCTGCCACTCACTAGCCAGTAGTAACAGTACTGAGGTTACCCTAGAATATTTTTAGTAACAGTACTGAGGTTATCCTAGAATATTTTTTTTCTTTTATCCTGTTTAAAACGTCACTTTGTTCCTTAAAATTCACTTTATAGGATGTCTGTGTTGGCTTTATTGACATGTTCAACTTTATTTTAAGATAAATCAAAATAAAAACATGCCACATAATTTCTTCTTATAATTTCCTTAAATAATCACAGCAGTAATGTAATGTATCGATAAAGTGTCATAAACTGGTATATTAATTTCTTGACGGCGACCTTATGACAGAGAAAAAAATAATCAATTCTAAATAAGAGTAACTTAGCCTATGAAGACTTCTTGTACATATCTGACTTAGATTGATTATACTTCCTCAATACATGATAGTATTATTACAAATTACCCATTTTATCCATTAAATAAAAAATAATTTTTCAACACATTAAAAAGTCAATAACCCCCAGACAGTGGCAACCAAAATTTACTCTTAGTCTGGTTAATTTCCCAAGCAATTGTCTACTGGTCTGGTAAATATTTTGTGCAGAGATTTGAGAAACAAAAACGGTCATTTAAAAGATTCACTGGCCATGGGCACCTTAATTTATGTTTTGGATCAGTAGACTTAAAGTTGTTGGTCCAAGTCCAACTCCATTGGGTCATAAGCTTATTGCTTTTAATACCTCTGTTTTCAGAAGAATAAATCTTTTCTGTAGTATAAATGTGAACAGTGAGTGAATAAGTGAATTAAGAAGACCAGTAAAAATGTCACATTGCAGGGACTGTTGCCGTAACTGGATATAAGTGATGAAGACTTCAATTATAACTCACAAGTCAAAACTACATGAAACAAAAGAGCTCTCTTTTTTTACTACTGGATCAGAATGAGAAAAATGAACCACAAAGACTTATATAAAAGTTCCCACACAGAAACCATTACCACAGAAACAAAATAATATTAAGTCCATAAAACTTATCCCAACACCATAAATCTGAACTGTTACACCTGATAAGCCTTATTATCTCTCCCAAACTGTATATATAATGTACACTTAAAATCTCTACACTACAGAATAATTCACCTAGAAAACAAGAGAAAATAACTGTGGAATAAAAACAATGGATTGTCTACACATATCCCCTTTATAAAATATAGAAAACATACATGTATATTATCTGTCAAATGTTAACACTGCTTAGACATATATCCCTTAACAATTATCATAACCACCAAAAATAAGGGATTGTCAAGGAACCTCTATTTTTTTTTTTTATTTTCTCATTTCCTATTTTTTTTTTTTAAATTTTTCTTTTACTTTTATTTTTTAAACTTTTTTTTACAGAATTGTAAGAACATTAATGGCATTCAAATTTTTCATTAACATCCATCTAAGCTTGAAAGCTGTTATTAGCTAGAGCTGTTTATTGTGTATTGTTTTTGATGTTGTTAAGTTTTTTCTTTTTTTTTTTTTTAATTCAGTTATGGCTCATATTCTTGAATTTAATAGAAAACCTGGAAGAATGTGACATAAAATGAAAACGAAAAGTTGTACACAAATTTCAAAAGATATCACATGGCAAATATAGTACATGTAATTGGGATCTGTTTTACTTACAAAAATAAATGTATGTATATAAAATGGACCAATATACATATGTATATATTATATTTATATAAAACAGCATACTAAATGACAAATAATATACATCTCTACACCATTTAATAATAATCAGCAAAATAAACAGAAAATAAAAACAGACGAGGCAAATCTGTGCTGCATTACCTTCTAATTCTGCTTCAATCTCTAACATGTCAATCTCGGCTAAATAAAGTCAAATCAAATTACAAGTCAAAACGTTAACAAACCCACATGATGCTCAAAAAACAAACAAAAAATATATACACAAACTGACAATACAATCTAAATAACAAAATAAACAACCAAAACATTCTTTTTGATTATGAGAATATGACATTGAGTTTTTAACTGAAGATACTGGGAATTTTTTTCCCCTCATCTCTCACCTACTGGTACCTTATTTTTAGGAGTGTTTTGGGGTATGTATTACATGTATGAAAATTTTGTTTTCAATTTTAAACACTGTTAGAGATAAAGGCCTAATGTTAAATAAATAAAATGATCGGATGAACAGATATGTAGAAATAAAACATACAGAAATAAAGTTGTTAGAACACTTACAAAAAAGTTTAATATACCATGTACATTGTAACATACAAAATTCTTCTCAAAATGTTGTTTGCAAAGGGATGATAAGTATCTGAATTCTAAATGGAGAAAGAAGTTAGTATAACTTTTGTATTTTCAGTGTTTGAATTTCACATTTCCAAACAATCTAATGCCTATACAAGTCAACATAGCTAATTTAATTTCTAAATTCAGTTATATCATACTGCAATACAAAATTAACATAAAACTCACATAATCTTTTTTCATGTTATACTCTGATAAACTAACACAACCATAGCAACACTAAATGTGACGGGCATGGCTTATATCTCGTCCCATTTCATTGGCTAAAATGTTGATGACATTTCTAATGTGGAGAAAATTTCATTCCCATTATAAAAATATCAAGAAAATGAAACAAAACATTGTTTAGTGTTTTAGTTTAAGTATTTAAAATTAAATCATAAGGAATAACTTGTATTTTTAACAAGTTTATTAAGACATAACATTAAATACGTTGTGCACTGGTCATAATGCACATAGCGTGTTATGAAAAAAGTTCACTGATAAATATTTAACATTGGGGGAATATAATTATTATTACCCTGGTAGGTTCTACTTTCTGACACTGATTTGAGAATTCTATGAGTTAAGTTATAAGTTAAAGTGAAAATTTGTCCCTCATTTATTCATTGGAAAGAAACAATGTACAATACATATACTTCATAGTCAAGGTACCAGTAGTATTATCCTTTAAACAGTTATTCTTTACATATTTGTAACTATATACAGTTATAACATTTCATATTCAGTGTACCAGTATCATTTTAAACAGATATGTTTTTCATACATTTTTATAAATGCTATATACTAACCTTCTTTTGCTTCTAGTTCCAGTCCTCTTTCATCAAATTCAAGTTCTGGACCTTCTGCACTTTCAAAAAATTCCCCAGATTCACTACAGTCTAAATAATTATAAAGGATCAATAATATGTTAAGTTTGACATACTGACTAGGTGAGCTAGCACATTAAAAAAAAGTTGCCCTTAGTATGTGCTGGTATAAGTTGGACCACAATACACACCCACACATCCCATGCATGCATTTATCTTTTTCTTATGGGAAATCTTTACAGATCTTTAAAATTGCTCTTGGTGTGAATAGCAGAAAAATACTGATGAGATTACATCACAAGGACAACAAAGCATGGTTTTCTGTCAAGATGTGTGACTTGACTGGTTCAGAGCTTTAGTCCTATTGTACAGCACTTGTTTATTGAAAAAATCAGGTTTGTTCCTCAGTCAGACATTCTGAGAAAGTTGTTTTTTATGTCATATTTGTTTTTTCCTATTACAATTTAAAACATTGCATGACAAAATGCAAAATATATTGATTGGATATCTACATAAAGCCTATTTTGTGTAAGTTATGATTTTTCTTAGCATTAAAACAACAAGCACCTCCCCTTTGAAGCACTATACTATTATTTTTCCAGACAAGTACTATACTTTCAGAGGGCCACTTATATACAGTCTTGTGGCTCTAGAAAACCATCATGTCTTCTTCTTGTGTCAGAATTCACAAGGTGTTGCCTCTGATCATCTGAATTTTCTGTTTCATTGCTGAAAATCTGCCAAGTTTATACATTGAAAATTTGTTTTTCTATGAAGAAAAGAGACTAAAAATATAAAAACTTTGTGATTTAAGTAACATATTCGAATTCTGGTCATTTCGGCACTTCATTGGTCATTTCGGCACTTTATTGGTCATTTTGGCACCTGGTCATTTCAGCACCTGGTCATTTCGGCACTTGTGTTTGGTCATTTCGGCACTTGAAATTTTTCGATGATTTAACAGCATAATAATGTGCCTTGTGTTTATAAAAAAATCATGTTGATAGGACACCTCTTTGTAACCTCGTGTTACGGTTTCGACAATTCAACCGGATTTTAAGGGTCATATGAACCCAAATTGCCATTTGAGCATCACTTTGACTACCCAGTTATGGTATACACAGCTCTACTGAGACGATATCCTGGCGATTTAATGCTCCTTTTCGTAATCATTGTTCTATTTCCTCTAAGTACAAATATATGGGGATGATATCAAACTGACAATTTCAAATTTGGCAAGAGGCTGCGAGGATTCATTTCAAATATTATTTCAGGTTTAAGTAATTTTTTTTTTATTTCAAATACCCTATTCCAGGGCAAAGGAGCATTACATCGCCAAATTATAGTCTCATTAGAGTTGCGTATACCGGTAACTGAGTGGTCAAAATGATGCTCAAATCATCAGGACATCATGTCCATCTCCCTCCCCGATATGTGTCAAGTTAAACTGAGGATAAATCACTAGAGTAAATGATTATTCTACAGTGACTTCTGGACATCTTCAATATAAGTGAAAGTACCTTGACTGGGGCATAAAACACCAAATGTTACACCATTCCATGGCCTAGTTCGATCACCAACCATACTTTAGTTTTGTTGGTATTAGTGCGCATGTCTAGTTAAGTGAATAATCGAACTCACTTTGGTACCAGTTTAGTAAGTTAATATGGCGGCGTTTTTGTGTATACTGGAAATGTTTGATGATGAAGACGAAGATTTTCTTTTGATTTCTTATGATTTTTTTTCATTATTTACTATTGGTTTTTACTATAGTTCAAGCTGCCGCCCCGCATAAATAAAATGACAATATAAGCATAAAAACGTAAATTAATGAAAAGATATTGCAAAGGCATATATTTTAGAACTAGCATGATATGAGAGAGATCGTTCTCGAGTATCAAAATGTGCGAAGCTATATTTTCCGAACGAAAACATGTTTATTTTCCATACAAACATATCTTAGTTCGCTATGTGCTTTCTGGTATCAGTTCTACTTCTTTGTAATACTTATTGTCTACTGTATAAGAACATTTTCCCATTTATCAATAATGACAATTTGACAAACTCAACTCATGCTGCCATACTGGAACCAGAGAAACCCACGCTTTCAAATGGTTGAACCTTAGTCGAGCGGTGACGTCACTTTAGTCGAACCAGAGGCAGTTCGATCACACTTTGGTTTCACCATTGTTACTACGGTTGATGATCGAACTAGGCCCATATAACCCATTTCTATCTACCATATTGACAGTGATTTTATGGTATCAGTGAATTTTTGTGTAACTAGATGAATATCTCAAACCTCACTGGAGTTTTATTTTCAGAAAAAAAAAACTTATTACATATCACACAGACACATTGCAATGCATATAAAAACAATAACCAATGATTAAAATTTAAGATTATTTCAAATAATATTTTACCTTTTCCAATGAATGACAGATCTTAAATATCTGTGGTCAAGATACAGTTTATGTTATAAACAGTTCATATAGTAGCAAAAAGTACACAGGTAAAAAGTATGCTAAGTCTAAAATAAAAAGCACTACAGAATTGATATACGGTATTAAACCTGCTATAGTGCTGAAAATCATGACTCTTAACGGCTTTGCTATATGAATATGTGTAACGGCACATATCCATATAGCAAAGCCGCTAAGAGTCATGATTTTCACGACTAAAACCTGCTACTGTCTAATTTGCACTTGGTCCATATATTGATGCACACTTCTTTATAACATGTGTTGCAGATATTGTAGAAATGACACCCCTCTGATTAAACTTGCCATTTTATGCACCATGATAAATTCCTTTCAACTGCTAATTTAACCAATTAGTCCTAAATTGGCTTCTGCATTGTGTGTATAATTGATATTACTCTGACCTTAAGTGTCACGTATGTACACAAAACCACCGCTTTGATCATGTGTACGTCTTATCCAATAGTACTCCGACCCAACGCGCCACCTGTGTAAATAAAATCACTTCATACGACACAAAGGCCCCTTTGATCATGTGTTAATATAATTAGCAATCACCACAAACTTAACTTGTAACAGAAAAATTTGCAAAGTGCCGAAATAACCAACGTAGGTGCCGAAATGACTTAAGTCAAGTGCCGAAATGACCAAGTGTCGAAATGACCTACAATAACAAGTGCCGAAATGACCAGGTGCCGAAATGACTTGATACCACATATTCAACAGTGACATGTGATGTACTAAATACATTACTACATTTCCTTTGAGACCTAAGTATAGTTATACTCCCAAGATAATATTATTGCAGCACAGGTCCCTCTAGAAAACACAATTGTGTATTTCAGTTATCCCTCTATTAAAGTATACAAATTAAAAAAGAAGAAGACATTTTCGAACCTGTTGAGACTGTCGATTCTTGTCGAATAACTTGGTCATGTGTTGATGATGACGCCATTTGATCTGTGTGTGTTTTTTCTTAAATGAAATAAATTAAATGCAAAGTTCACAACTACATATCAGATAAGTTTACTATCATCAGGTCACAGGTGTAAACACAGGTAAATATCATTAGAGAACACGTTACTCTTTCAAGTTTGTAATAACATTTATCACTTCATTTGTATACAATTAATAAAGCCTTCAGGAAATGGCTAGTTTATCATCAGCTGTGTATCAGACTCGCTGTCAAATCAGTGTCGTAGAGTTATGCACAATACAAATAAACTGACAAGTATTGAAGTAAAGCTGAGGTCGCACGGTACTATCGCCTGTATTAAGCAGAAATTTCAGCTTGGAACGTTTCGGATTATATTATCCCGACGAATAATGAAATAAATGCATGTGTACAAATTCCACTTAAAATCAAGAGTCTGCCGTGTTGTCCCTATCTGGAGATGTCAACATCCTGTCAAAATACAACTTCCGGCATATTACCTCCCTTTGCAAACTAGCCAATCACAGCTTCAGAATTTTGAAAACAAGGGCGGCAGTGTTTGATGCGTGTGTCAGCGAAAAAATGACAGAACAGTAACAGTTTATCCCCAAAATTGTAATTTTCTTCATAAAACTTTGAAGAAGTTATTTTTTGATCAGGTAAAAATTGATACATCCCAATCCACCGTACCGATTTGAATCAAAATAACTTAAACTTGGTCATGTTGGCAGTCACATGTTTGTAACTTTGAAGCTAGCGACTTTTTCTGGTTATCTGAAAGTTTACCAAGATTACTGCTACTTAGATATTTTCATCGAAATTCTTGTTGATTTTCCCCGGTTAAGAAATAAAAAAATATTGGATAGATTTGAATCTGCAGTATGCATGCATTACAAACTGCCAAATTTATATTTGTCAATTGTTTGTAAACCCCTGGTAATTTTCATAGTAAAATTTTCTTTGTACTATGAGATACCTATGTATTTATTTATTTTGTAAATGTGTGTGTGATGTAATGTTTTGGAAAAATTAAAACTGAGTTTAACATGGCTTCAATTTTGTAGCCACAATTATCGTAAGAAGTGAAAATGTCACCAGTTTGGTGCAAAAAATCTTCCTATTTGTGTCATTTATTTGGATTGACACAAAATATGTCACCAATGTTATTGCCAGAAGTTAAAATTTGTTGTCCATTTGAACCTTTTAAAAATTGCAATTGGTGATTTTAAGAGGTACTTAAATTCTGAGGTTTCAAAAGCAAAACATGCTAATAAAAAACATAAACTGATTTTTACATTGAATGAGATTGATAACGCGAATAGATACAGTGCCAGTTTTTTATAAGCTTAAAAAAAAATTCTGGAACATTAGCTTAAATAATCCAGTGTTTTATTATTTTTTTTTTTAAATTTTTTACACAGTTCCAAGACATTTTGTCACAAACAAAATGAAGTACATATAAAAAAATTATGTCGTAATAAGTCAAAAATGAATCAATTAATCAGTTTCCTGACTAGGTTGTCACAAACTGATCAGAGTATCTCTGACTAGAATGTGATCAGTTGATCAGAGCATCTCTTACTACATTTTGGTCAGAGTATTCTCTCAGAGTTGTGATAATCTGATCAAAGTATCTTTGACTACATTGTGATAATCTGATCAAAGTTTCTCTGACTATGTTGTGATAATCTGATCAAAGTTTCTCTTACTATGTTGTGATCAATTGACCAGAGTATCTCTGAATATGTCGTGATCAGTTGATCAGAGCATCTCTTACTACATTTTGGTCAGAGTATTCTCTCGGAGTTGTGATAATCTGATCAAGTATCTTTGACTATATTGTGATAATCTGATCAAAGTTTCTCTATGTTGTGATAATCTGATAAAATTTCTCTGACTATGTTGTGATAATCTGATCAAAGTTTCTCTTACTATGTTGTGATCAATTGACCAGTCTCTGAATATGTCATGATCAACTAATCAGAGTATCCTTACTGGGGTTTGATCAACTAATCAGACTCATGTGTCATACTCACATCTTCTCTAGTCTTTTCTTTGATAATACCAGTAATTTTTAAATTTTTTTTACTTCTTGAAAAATTGAAATGTTTGTTGTCAACATTGTGAAAAGTAAGTAATGTAACAAATAAAATAAAAAACCTAAAGCAATGCATCAACAAATAATGACTTTAATTATTATTTATTCTTAACATTGAAAATTCTGATAGTTTTATTTATTTATTTATTTACCGGTATTATTTATTTATTTTATTTACTTATTTTGAAAATCTGATCTGTGTCTGCATTTTTCTCTTTACTCTTAGTTTGGTTGAACAGATGTAAACAAAATGAGTGGAGTGTCCTTGGCTGGACTTCGTAGTAAACTTGATCGTTTACAAGCTAGAGATGATACATCAGCTGATGTAACAGGTCAGTATATTTGACTAACACTGTTAATTTTTCATTAAGTTTAATACCTTGTGAATTAAACTTATAAGTTCGAACCTTTCAGCCTATTATGGTTAGAAGACTTAAGCATATTACACATTATTATTTTAGTTCATATTAATACACCTCACCTTCAATTTAATTACTTTTTACAATAATTTTGGTATTTTCCTTTTTTACAGACAATAAGACATGGATGAATACATGGGTTGAGAAGATACAAAGACATGGTAACCAGCCTGAAGATTGGCTAGAATATACACAGTACATGAGAGATAAACACATTTATGGCTGTAAAGACAGTATTACAAGACACAACTTTCTCTGTGATATTTATGAAAAGGCATTTGAGGTACTCATTGTTAAGTTAAAACTAATTAATTTGAAATAGAGTTTAGCTACAGGTACTTATACCAGATAGTCATTAATGTTTGTGCAGATTTATATTTACATGTATGTGCTTCAGTCTTATGATGGTTTAGAAGTGGCGTGACTCCACCCAACCATCTTAAAAATGCTTTGTGTGATATACATGTATAACATTTTCATTTTATGTTGGATTTGAATAAAATTTTTATCAGGGCTCATTATTATTGAAAATGTACACATTTAAATTTGGCAGTTTAATTTTTTTTTTTTTCTCATAAATTTCATAATTCAAACTTAAGATTACAGCAGGTTTTGCATGTTAGGCCCCAATTAAGTAAAACTTGAGTTTAATATATGACCTACTTACTATTATATAAATATTTAAATATTTTTAGGAAATTTCCCAAGAAGACAACAGAAAGAATCAAGCATATGCAAGGTTATTTGTAGAATATGCACTTATTAAAAAGTAAGTTTTTGTGTACATTTCATTCTTCGATTATGAAATAATCACATTTACTTGTTGTTAATTGTCTAATTATGCACAAACTAAAGTTGACATATGATGGAATATTAGGTAGCACAGTAAATTTTTGTCCTTATGTGCAGGGCAGTCCATGTTTATCAAACAAGGTAGCATAATTTAGTAAATGTTAAACATTTTATAACTTAAATAACTTTTGCTATATGTTTTACATTTGATTGAATTTTTGAAAAAAAAGTTGTAAATTTTGAGAAAATGCATTTACTCCTTTGTTCATTTGAAATTTGGCAGGCAACATTATTCAACATGTTTGTTAGATACATGTATCAATATATAACATTACTAACTAGATTTTGAAATTAAATTATTCTTCCTTGACTTTTGGTAGGAATAGTGTGACATTTGAAAAAAAATACATTTAAACAAACTTTGCTATTCAAGATATTGAAATTGAATTTTGTTTTATCAAAATTCTTAAAAATACATTTAAGTTTGACAAGTTTTTTTGATGGTAGACTGATTTTGGGATACAAAAAAAAAAAAAAAAAAAAAAAAAAAAAAAAAAAATGGGGGGAGTTTGCAGCATTTACTTGTTTTATACCATTAAGCCCTGTTATTGTTTTCTTTATCAAGGAATTGCAAGTATGTCAAATGTTAATAAAAAATGAATATAACACAAAAATTATTTAAACAGAACTGTCAAATGTTAATAAAAATGAATATAACACAAAAATTATTTAAACAGAACTGTCAAATGTTAATAAAAATAAATATAACACAAAAATATTTAAACAGAACGTCAATGTTAATAAAAAATAATATACACAAAAATATTAAACAGAAACTGTCCAAATGTTAATAAAAAATGAATATAAACACAAAAAATTATTTAAACAGAACTGTCAAATGTTAATAAAAAATGAATATAACACAAAAATTATTTAACAGAACTGTCAAATGTTAATAAAAAATGAATATCAACACAAAAAATTATTTAAACAGAACTGTCAAATGTTAATAACAAATGAATATAACACAAAATTATTTAAACAGAACTGTCAAATGTTAATAAAAAATGATATAACACAAAAAATTATTTAAACAGAACTGTCAAATGTTAATAAAAAATGAATATAACACAAAAAATTATTTAAACAGCAACTGTAATATATACAAAAATTATTTAACAGACCTGTCAAAAAATTATTTAAACAGAACTGTCAAATGTTAATAAAAAATGAATATAACACTAAACATTAAGTTAAGTTCTAAAAAAAAAATAAATATAATACTAAAAAGTATTCAGACAGAGCTAATCCTTTTGCACATAAAGATAACCCTTTACTATCAAATAACACGTAATTTCGTTGAAATACAAGTTCTAAGGAACATTGTTTACCTAGTAAATTTTATTCTATGTAAACAAAAGTTAGCAGGATGAGAAATATGGCTCTGTGAAATTCTTGTTTTGCTAGATAGTAAAATCTGATGCTAAAAGCATCCTGTTCTGTTATTCACATAGATTTATACAAAACTTTTGATTGCCAAAATGATCATTATAAGCCAAATTTTGTTACAAATCTTTCAAGAATTAATTTGTAATTTACATTTTATTTGTTAGAAACATTGTTTATTCATTTTACCTTTTCAGACAATTTTTACCGGATGAAGCCAAAAGAATCCTGAGTCATGCTAGAGCTGTTGTTCGTAGGTTTTCTATTGTTCATGTTGCTAGTGCCGAATTGGAACTTGAAGAAGGTCTGTTAAATTATAATTATAATTTTGTTTTCTTAAAGATTTGAAAATCAGAGTGCATGAAAAAAGCTGATACATGTTTTTGAATCAACTTTTAAATGACTTGTATCTAAAATTTGTTAAACTAGATTTTATTTTTAAGGATACACCACAATACATCAATAGATCTCATAACCCTGTAGCAACAAAGTCTAAAAAACATGTTTTGTCTTTTTAGCTAAGGTTACTAGCATTATTTATTGATGTAATTAATTGTCTTCATAACACAGATTATTGACATACAGGTTATTATTTAAATAACTTAGTTAAAAATTATTTTAAAAATCACATATGTAGTTACTTAATGGGATACTTGTAAGTGTTCAGTGTGCTAGTACTAATTTGATATGCAAGTTTTTATTTGCTGCATTGCATTTAGTAGCAAATCACAGGTTTAATATTTGAACTTCAATAATTGTGTTTCTTTTCATTTCAGGAAATGTAATGAAAGCAAGGAAAATTATTGAAAAGGGCCAACTTTTTTCAGCTCAGCCAGAAAGTTTACTGAAAGAGGCTCTTGAAAAACTTAAAGAAGGTCAAAATAAACTAATGTCATATGAAGATTTAACAGGAATGCAGGGTGTAGAACAAGGTAAAAATAACTACCGTAAATCCCCGCATATAAGACAGGGTTTTTTACCTTAAAATTTATTTTTTGAGAAGGGGGGTCGTCTTATAAGACGGTAAACAACTGAGGGGTTGAAATTCTTGATAAAATGTCCACACACGATCGTAATGTCCGCCATCTTTGTTTTTGTATATTGCAGTTTCATAATGGTTGATATATTTTACATATTCATAACATACAAGAAACGCGAATCACGTGCTTTGAAATTTTTGTAGTTGTGTATATTTAATTATCTTTTAATAAAATAAAGTTATAATAAATGATTAAAATAAGAAATAAAAAGAAATCATCAAGGTTTCGGTAAGTACAGTAATCAAGGAGGTGGGAAATATTCTGTACAATATTTTATTCTTTTTGTTTACTTTTAGTAACAATCTAGAAATTACATAAACCACACATTTGTCTGCTTCACACGTAAAGGGCAATATGTTTTGAGTATCAGGGTTCCTGTCTTCAACAGCTGATTGATAATCTAATAAACCATAACGAAATTTTAAAAAATTTATTTTAAAACGGAACAGTTATACGTCTTCATGATTACGGATGATGAGATGTTCTGGCATCTGATTTTATTTTTTACGTTTTCTGATTTTTTCAAAATTAAACTAGAATCAAACGGCAAAAGAAATTAATTTCACAAGTACGGTATTAAAAATAAAAAATATAAACATTATTCGAAAATTGGTGGAAAGTTTATGGTCCGATCGGTAGCATCAAATACCGTTACCAGTATGACCTTGTCTGAAAATCACGGTCGTCTTATAGGTGCAGTATCGCCTGAAATCATAAAAAATGACGGGAAAATCCCACCCCGTCTTATAGGCGAAGTAGTCTTATATCCGGGGATTTACGGTAAGTACAGTAAAATTGCTTTAGTGGTTTCCTAGTTTTAACTGTAATCTGTTGATAAAAGGCAGGTTGCATTTTGCCAAGTGCATTCTACCATTTATTTTACCTTGAATAAATGGTCACCTTTTTAAAGTTCACCTGTGATACTGCTACTTTTGCCTGGCACTAAGGGTTAAGAGGACAGAGTATCAAGTGGTTCACCTGGTGTCAGGATAATGTGACTGGTAGAGTGGTGTGGCTACCAACATCAATGAGCTACTACCTATCAGCAAAATGTCACTGAGCTTGTGCCAGTACAAGGCAAACCATAATACACACTTGCTCATCTCACACATACAGGTGTGACATCTCACACATACAGGTGTGACATCTCACACATACAGGTGTGACATCTCACACATACAGGGTGTGACATCTCACACATACAGGTGTGACATCTCACACATACAGGTGTGACATCTCACACATGACGGGTGTGACATCTCACACATACGGGTGTAACATCTCACACATACGGGGTGTAACATCTCACACATACAGGTGTGACATCTCACACATACATGTGTGACATCTCACACATACAGGTGTGACATCTCAGCACATACAGATGTGACATCTCACACATACAGGTGTGACATCTCACACATACAGATGTGACATCTCACACATACAGGTGTGGCATCTCACACATACAGGTGTGACATCTCACACATACAGGTGTGACATCTCACACATACATACAGGTGTGACATCTCACACATACAGGTGTGACATCTCACACATACAGGTTTGACATCTCACACATACAGGTGTGACATCTCACACATACGGGTGTGACATCTCACACATACAGGTGTGACATCTCACACATACGGGTGTGACATCTTACACATACAGGGTGTGACATCTAACACATACGGGTGTGACATCTCACACATACAGGTGTGACATCTCACACATACAGGTGTGACATCTCACACATACAGGTGATGTCACACATACAGGTTTGACATCTCACACATGCAGGTATGACATCTCACACATACAGGTGTGACATCTCACACATACAGGTGTGACATCTCACACATACAAGTGATGTCACACATACAGGTTTGACATCTCACACATACAGGGTGACATCTCACACATACGGGTGTGACATCTCACATATACAGGTGTGACATCTCACACATACGGGTGTGACATCTCACACATACGGGTGTGACATCTCACACATACGGGTGTGACATCTCACACATAAGGGTGTGACATCTCACACATACAGGTGTAACATATCACACATACAGGCATGACATCTCACACATACAGGTGTGACATCTCACACATACAGGTGCGAGCATGAATTAAGTTTTGAATTCAATGTTTATTAGACAATTGCTAAATCTGAGGGTTTTTTTTATGGAAACAAATGAATGTAATATGAAAACAAGACAAGATAACTGACCACTGATTATAAGACTCCTGACTTTGTTTTAGCACTGGGTCTAATTACATAGAGTATCTGTGATGTACATGCAGTTTTAGTACTTTTGGAGGGCCCTAACCCTTTTACTTGTTTTACAACTGGTCCTTCAACATGTGCATGCATACTTTTACTTTTGATTGTTTATTTATTTATTTATTTATTTATTTATTTATTTATTTATTTATTTATTTGTTTTGCTCTATTCAGGAAATACAGGAGAATCAAGTATTCCAGTACCTTTATCTGATGAAAGAACAGCTAATACAACTAGTGATGTATCAAGGTATAAAAATATATTCTTGTTCCATAATTATTTTTGTCTTTCGTGTGTCATATGGCATTCTATAAATTATAATTATTATAATAAAGATATATTTAATACAGGGAATGGGGCATAATTTTATGAAATAATTTTAACCCAAGAAGGTTCAATTAAGTCTTAAATTGGCTAACTTTTTTTTTTTTTTTGCTTAAACTAGAAAATTTAAATAAAGTAAGTGACATCCTATATATCATTTTAAGACTCGGTGTTTTTCACATGGTGCAAATGATGAAAAGTGTCAGCTTTTTGTTTCTTTTCACTTATTACAGGGTTAGACAAAAAAGTTGTGAGTCTGATACAGAGAATATGGATATTAAAACAGCTGAGATAACTGACAGTACTTTTGATAAATTAAGTAATTTGAAAGCTAAACTTAGTAACTCCTGCAAGCCAGGTATGAGAAGTTATCATAGTACTCCAGAGGTTAGAGATGTTAAAGCTGGTGTTGATCCTGCTTCTACTGCTGGTTGGAAAAGGTATGTTGGCCTTGTCTTGAATCTTTCTGAGTAATGAAACTAACATTTGTGGCTTTACTTGTCTTTTCTGCAAGTAGTCAACTGTCTGAACATGAAAACTTTTTTTTTAACATCAAAAGAAGCTTTAAAATGCAACCACATAATAAGTGATAACAATAAAAAGAAGAGGGCCATGAAGACCCCGAGTGCTCACCTGGCAATAATTTGCATGGCATTATTATTACTTTATTACTTTGAGTATTAATACTTGTTAGTATAAACATGTACATGAAAAACTTATTAAAGTCACTAGCACAAACTTTTATGTTATGTTAATTATGATTGCATTGTTAAAGGTGGATCTTATGAATTGTCAAGAAAAAAAATTACAGGTAATTGTTTGTTTTCAGGGGGTTAAGGTAGTCAGTGGATTACAGATCTAAATGCATTTCACTGACACCTCTAAAACCTCTCAAACAGATCCTAGCATAAACATTTTGTGACGTCTCTGTATTCTCTGACATTTCCAGAAAAAACCACCTTAACATGAGTGAAATAATCTTGACTGAGACATAAAACATTGTTCTGTATGTGTTTGATATACTACCTGCCTTGTGCAAACACAACTTTAACATTCATAATCTGGCTAGTCTACAATGATGGACTGAGGTCATTCTCCAATGTACATGTAACATGACTCAGTTTATTTCATACTTTTATATTTTGTATTGCAACCGAGGAATGGCAATCAACATTTTAGTGAAACTGTTAACAAAGAAAAATAAAATTGTTACATGTTCTACCTTCTGTATTGCTGAACTGACATAAGCTGTGAATCATCCTTATAAACACAAGGTATATCACACCAACAAGCTGTACAAAGTTTAGAGACATTGTTGTCTAGTTATTTTTGTATCATAGAAGATAGACAGGCCGACAGACTCTAAATTTTACTTGTACATTTGTTAGCTCACCTGAGCACAAAGTGCTCAAGTGAGCTATTGTGATGGGTCATTGTCTGTCGTGCGTCGTGCATCAACTTTTGATTGTTAACACTCCTGAGGCCACAATTTAAATGCAATCTTAATCAAACTTGCGCAGAATGATCCTCTTGACAAAAGCTAGCTGAAGTTCATATATGGGCCATGTTTGGTCAATAAGTAGGTCACAAGGTCAAATAATAGAAAAACCTTGTTAACACTCCTGAGGCCCTGATTTAAGTGCAATCTTCATTAAAATTGTCAGATTGATCCTCTTGACCAAAGCTAGCTCAAGTTCCTATATGGGCTGTGTTCTGTCAATAAGTAGGTCACTAGGTCAAAGAATAGAAAAACCTTGTTAACACTCCTGAGGCCCCAATTTAAGTGCAATCTTCGTCAAACATTGTCAGATTGATCCTCTTGACCAAAGCAAACTCAAGTTCGTACATGGGCTGTGTTCTGTCAATAAGTAGGTCATTAGGTCAAAGAATAGAAAAACCTTGTTTACACGCATGAGGCCCCAATTTGAGTGCAATCTTCATCTAACTAAATCAGAATGATCCTCTTGACAAAAGCTAGCTCAAGTTTGTATATGGGCCATGTTGGGTCAATAAGTAGGTCACTAGGTCAAATTCCAGAAAAACCTTGTTAACACTCCTGAAGCCCCAATTTTAGTCCAATCTTCATCAAACTTGCTTAGAATGATTCTCTTTACAAAATAGCTCAAGTTTTTATATTGGCCATGTTGGGTCAATAAGTAGGTCACTAGGTCAAATAATAGAAAAATTTTGTTAACACTCCTAAGGCACCAATTTGAGTGCCACTTTATTTAACTTAGTCAGAATGATTCTCTTGAGAAAAGCTAGCTCAAGTTCGTATATGGCTCATGTTGGGTCAATAAGTAGGTCACTAGGTCAAATTATATAAAACCCTTGTTAACACATCTGATGGCTCAATTTTAGTCCAATCTTCATCAAACTTAGTCAGAATGATCCTCTTGGCCAAAGCTAGCTGAATTTTTTTTTTTTTTCTGGTTATGTTGTGTAAATAAGTAGGTCACTAGGTCAAAATATATACAACATATCTGAGGGCTCAGTTGTAGACCAATCTTCATCAAACTTGCAGAGATTCATCGTCCTGACAAAAGCTAGCTCAAATTCATATATGGGTCATGTTGGGTCAATAAGTAGGTCACTAGTTTGAAATAAAGGAAAAATCTCTTTTAAAAATAGAAGCTCCAGTTTGCCAAAATCAAGCTGAGTGTACATCATTTTCAGGTGAGCGTCCAGGGCCTTCATGGCCCTCTTGTTTTTTTTTTTTTTTTTAAGACTGACATGATTTTTAGTGAAAGTGGATACATACATGTATGTTGTCAAGAATTTTTAATGTATTTGTAATGCTCAAATAAAGCCATTTTCTATAACAATCACTGATATAGCTATTAACCTTTTAAAGTAAAATCTTATTTGTCTTTGTCTGTAGAAAAACAAATTTTATGGCATTAGGAGCCCCACTGAGAGTGAAAAAACTAAATTTGCCATTTAAAGAAAATGAAGATAAATATGATGAGATGGAAGAAAACATGGATGATAATGATACATTGGCATCATTTAAGCCCCTAGAACCCCAGGCTAACTGTAAGTTGTATATATACATGTCAATCATTTGAATAAAAATAAACTTGACCAGTGTAATCTTACTGAGGACAAGGCTAGAAAATAAACCGTCCCAAAGTGTAGCTGTTAACCAGGCTTCATTTCCTGATATTGCTGATATCTGAATAATAGAATGATATAGTGAGCTTTATTGACCTTTGACCTATGGGCTTTATTTAAACCAATATATTTCAAGTAATAGTAGGTCAATAAAGATTTTTTCAACAATTATAAGAAGTTATTTTACATAATGATAATCTGCAATATTATGGATCTGAGAAGTTGTTATTAAGTATTAATCCACTAGGCAGAAAAGAGACATTACATAACAAGTAGCTTAACACCCCAACCTTGATTGTTATTAAAATGATCTGTGGTATCTGGATAACATAATATTATTTTATTATTATTGTTGTTGTTTTTTCATTATTATTATTTTTTTTTAAATTAATTTTTTTTCAGCCACTATGTTTTCAACCTCTATGGCACATAGTTCAGGATATCTGTCGATGGCTGAAACCACAATTCCACTTGTACCTGAAAAATCTGTATTTAATGTGTTGGATAACCAAATAACACAACCCTTTCATGAGTATAATTCTGAAAAACCACAAATTTCTTCTCCTGATATTCACATGGAAGTGAAACATCGTGATAAGAGTGATCAGAACAGAAATAAAAACCAGACTTACTTGGTGCCAGGGCACAGAGCCCCATCACCGATTCTTAGATACAGCAGTAAAGAATCACAGCCATCATTTTTACAAAGTACTACAAAGGCTCCACCTCCTCCAGTTGTACAACCCTCATCACAATTTTCACTGCCCACACCCATACAGGCACAGCAACCAATATCATCACTTACCCACCATCAGCAGGAGTCAGTACCTCAACAACAACAACCAGTACCAGTTGCCAATGTACTACCAACACCAAACAGCAAACATGGGTATGAGAAATTATACAAGTTTATGTATCCTTAAACTTCATCTAGCAATGGAGTTTTCCATTTATTTTGTGGAGAGGTTCCAGGTTATGCTGCAAATTGGGGAAAATTACAAGATATATATACATGTATATATATTTGTCTTTTAAAATCTAAATATTGACTAGATGGTTCAAAATTTAAACATGAATGTCTCAAATTAAAATCAAAAGACAGGAATTTGTTTTGGTTGAAGAGTGGAGAAGAGTAATTGTGTTTTTACCTAAATCAAGATGATTTTACTTATATTGAGGCAGCCAGTTCTGGGTTTTTGGAAAATCAAAAGCCCCAAGATAATCGTCAGCCTTTGGACAGTTTCAGCTAAATTATTTCTTGTCAAAGGATTATATAAATTGATAAAAACTAACAATTTTCTCACACTGGGTAAGAAGTATCTAAATGATTTGTATATAATTATATTGACCTTTATGTACGTGTAACTAAACTCTTTGATGATCCCAAGTCTGATAATTTTATTCTTTATTTTAGTTCACTAGCATTTTGTACACCAGCAACAAAGGGCAACATTCCACCAGTTCCATGTACACCAAATGTGGTAAGAACATTTTATATATGTCTGTAAATTTTGAATAATTTTTTGGTAAAATGATTAAACATTTATGTATTTATCAATTAGGTTCTAGATGATTTAATTAAGGTGAAGTTAAAAAAATATAGATAGTCTATGCATACTAAATGCTTTACCAAGCTCTAATATAAATACATGTATAATATTCATTGGGTTAAATTCAATTTGAATTTTTAAAAAAAATCATAGAAACTGATCTGAATTTTGTTCTTTTTTTTTCTTTTTTTAATGTTTTAGCCTCAAATGGAAGTTTTAGAAGTAAATGGACAACAGTATGCTGTGTTAAAATTGATTGGACGTGGGGGATCTAGTAAGGTAAGAGAACTGTTTGAGGTTGGGTTTTTTTTTTTTTGTAAGTGATGTTTGTAAATTTTCTTTGATTTATTATAGGTATTAACCGATACCCTGTGTCAAATTAAGCATTACATGGAAAAGAACCCATGCTACTAAACCATAAAAAGAATGCAAAGTTGCAAACCTTACTTATACATTGGAAACTATCTGAACTGAACACCTACCAGACAAGAGTTTGTTCAGAGCAGAGGTTAAATTACCCAAACCATACATGTGTTTATGCTATGACCTTAACATTGTTAAAATTAAGTTTTTGACTCACAGTTTTATTTCCACTGGTGGTGAAGAAACTTTCTGCTACCAGAAAAATAAACAGATAAAAGTAAACATAATTATATTTTTCTATATCAGGTATATAAAGTCTTTGACAGTGCTCTGAAGACAAAAGCAATCAAAGTAGTCAAGCTAGATGATGCTGATGAACAAACAGTGAATGGATACAAGAATGAAATCAGTCTGTTACAGAGACTACAATATTGTTCCAGAGTCATCAAATTGTATGATTTGTAAGTACATATTGTTGTGATAATCAATATTTAAAAAATACTAGATGGACCTGTCAGATATGTACATGTAAGTGTTCCGATACAGTACCCAAAATTTTATTTTGAAGGAAAAGAAATTGTATGATTTTATTTAAAAGGTAATTTCTTTCAATGTTTTATAATTTTGGTTTCTTTTATTCTTTTGTATACCATCAGTATCAGTAACTAGTAAGTTTTTGTTAGCAACACATGAAACAGAAAAAACTTCTATCCTTTGCCGAGATTCCAGTTTGGTTTCATGGAAGGTAATCAAATGCTTTCATGATCAAAATATAGTATGGATCAGCATTTCAAACCACCAAGGTTTGAATCGTACTCAGACTCTGAGAAAATTTGTCATTTCACTTGCCAAAAGATGGTGGTTTCTCTGAACACTGTTTTACTTCACCATCCCAGAAATGGTTTAAATGAAAGTATATGTAAAACACCTTTTCTCCAATCAACTCCACTTAGGAATGAATATTTTTATGTTTGATTTTTATAGTGAGTACAATGAAGAAGCTAATATCCTGTATATTGTGATGGAGGAAGGTTCTGATGATTTTGCTTTAGTGCTGAAAAATCTGTTAAAAGAAGATGGAAAATTATCAGCTAATTTGATAAAATATTACTGGGAAGCCATGCTTAAAGCTGTTGGTGCCCTCCATAAAGAAGGTACATTTTTAAATATTAATGTGTGTAATATATTAGCTTATAATGGGAAATATTAATGCTTGGAAACTTTTCAGTTTGCTCTTATGAAACTATTTCATATTAAGAAACTGTCGTTGTTGTATTTATGCAGCTAGGGGAAACAAAAAACAAGTAAAGGAATAATTCAACGGCTTTTATTTTATATGAATAAAAATTAAATCCAGAAGTTGTAATGATAGTGTGTGAAACAATCACAGTCTTTTAGGAAGAGTGTGATTCTTTATGAGAAATAGGAAACTTGTTGATTTGACTAACAATCTTGACATCTTTGTGTCACTTGAGTGCCTTTATAATTTAAAGGATATTAAATAAGATGCACTGGTTCATCACTTGAGTACCTTTATAATTTAAAGGATATTAAATAAGATGCACTGGTTCATCACTTGAGTACCTTTATAATTTAAAGGATATTAAATAAGATGCACTGGTTCATTTTAAAAAAGTTAAATCATAATGATTGTATTTAACACCAACAAACAAACCACTTCATGTATCTTTGATATCAACAATTTAGTGCAATTTTTAATGATGTAACCAGCTTTTGTCAGAGTAACAGTGACATCTTTCACTGATACTGCATAGTTTCAGAAGAACAAAGAACTTCAGCTGTTCAGGTAAACATAACTGCAACATATGTTTTACACTACTTGAATCATCCTCTTTTGGAAAGTGAAGAGTATTTTATTCATCATGAGTTTTTCCAATTGTCTAGTATATTAACAGATAACACATGCTATGTGGATGAATTTGATTGAATCAAAGAAATTCAAATGTACATTGCAATATTTCTATCTTTTAATTTCCAGGTATCATTCATTCAGACCTAAAACCTTCAAACTTTATACTTGTTGGTGGTATTTTAAAGTTAATTGACTTTGGTATAGCTAAATCTATACAGAATGACAAGACAAGCGTTTTAACAGACACACAAGTCGGCACGTTGAATTACATGAGTCCAGAGACAATCACAGATACCTGTGGGGATCTAGGAGGCGGTAGTGAAAGAGGGCGACCTGTATATAAGGTTTGTAGGATCAGTAGATTTACTTTTAGTAACTTTCCTGTATATACAAAAATAAGTTTCCATATGAAGAAATGGCTTGAGCCACATGAGCATAACACATTTTTATATCTTTCTTTAAAAATATGTGTACTAGAGTAATGAAAAAGAAAAGGAATATAACAACATCTGATTTCTAAAGCTTACATATTTTATGAAATTTCTGGTAACGTCATGAATATTTCACCTACAGACACAAATTGGCTTTTTTAAGCTTAAAATGTTTTCTTCACAATGAACTTATTTTTTTCTTCCAATATTGCTGTCACAAGATACAATCTAAATGAATGGATAACAACATCAATTCTTGGGTCCGAGTCAAAAATGTGGAAAACTATTTTCCATATAAATCGCACATATGCAAAGCAAGCATGCTCTAAATAGATTGGTAATAAATTCAGGATCAAGGTGCATCTTTTGACACTATGCTTACTGACACTGCTTCTTTACATATTTTTAGGTAAAAATTCAGATACCTTACTATCGTCTGGAACACTTCAGTCATGTTCATGTGCAAGTTCTGCAATGAATGAATATCTATTTTTGATTGGATAACTGTTACAGCTGATACTATTATTGTTCATCATTCATTCATTGCAGAACTTAAGCATGGAGAAGGCCATCATGTTCTAGTTGATAGTAACTAACTAAATATACTCTAGTACATTTTTTATACGCCCGTCATATGACGGGACAGTATTATGTTACGGTGCTGTCCATCCGGGCGGGCGGGCGGGCGGGCGTCTGTTAACAATTTGTATTCCGTTCAATAGAGACCACAAACATTTATGGATTCAAATGAAATTTGGTATACAGCTTTACCATGGTAATACCTTGTGCAAGTTCGAATTACAACTTTTTCGGATTATTTTTGGAGGAGTTATGCCCCTTTTTTAACTTAGAAATTTTTGTATGTATGACCATGTAGTTTCCGATCATCAGAGCCTACAACTATTTATGGATTCAAATGAAATTTGGTATACACATTTACGATGTTATTATCTGGTGCAAGTTCGAATTACAACTTTTTCAGATTATTTTTGGAGGAGTTATGCCCCTTTTTTAACTTAAAACACCTTTTTATCATACTGCACAGATCACGACAACAGTTCAAATTATAATTAATCTTTAGAGATATAAATTATTTCAGGTTGGTTAAAAAAAAAGTTCTCAAAAAATTTCAGACAAAAAATGTATTTGTTTCCTAAAATCTTCCTGCATGCAATGCTTAACACATGAAAACACTGCCATGACCTAACATTATATTTTAAACTTCTTCCTTCCTGGAAATGAATATGAATTATATAGCAGTCTACCACTATCCATTTAGCAATATATTTTTACATACATATATCCTAGTTGTAATTATACTTCTCAGTAAAGAATGGAACAATCTAGAGGATTAGTGACGAATTCATTCGGAACATCCTCTGGATGTGAAATGATAAAGGCGACAACTTTCTCCTTTTTAGCAGCATATATTTGCATCTTGGGGACCTTGAAAACTCCTCGATAGATTTTGCTAAAATTTCTGAGGTTATGGAGTCTAATGCGATCTAGCTATCTAACTTGGTGAAATTTTTGGGAAAAATCGGTATCATACTTAATTTTTGGGTCAAACATGCAAAAAATGAATTTTTCCAAAAAACAATTACTTTTAACGCACTCCTGTTCAATAACAGTTCATTGTACGAAAAAGTCGTCCATTGACCGAAAAATGTTTAAGATCTGACGGAAAAGGCGGTATTTTTATATTTTTTCTATCTTTTACATAAAATCCACAATAACTGTTTAAAGTCGGCGCTATCATCCAAAAACAATTTAACGTACCGTTTTGAATTCGTACCCATATTAAAGTAACCAATTCTTTACCAAATTATTGGTAGGTTTGGCACTTATCCGTTAGGTCTGTGTCAAACTTTTGAGTGGCAAGTTCTGTGGATGAGCTCTACTGATAGAAATCCTCTAGATTGTTCCATTCTTTCCCGCAAAACCCCTAAAGGTGTCGCCACACTAGTAAATAGTACTACTCGATCAATATAACACGGGCGTATAATGCTACGCTCGGCGGTGCTCTTGTTTTAAAGAAAAGCTATGACAATGTGTCGTATCCCTATCATGGTTTGATCCCAGTATATGGCTTAGAATATGTATGTTTCAAAGGTTATATGTTTTGAGATGTAGCCAGTATTTGTTAATTTGGAACAGAAACAGTAGTAAACCTAATAACTTGATCTATTGATGTCTTTATACCATGTTACATATAAAATTGTATTTCTGTATTTTCTATTACAGATAGGAACTGCCAGTGATGTGTGGTCCTTAGGTTGTATATTATACAATATGGTTTATGGTTGTACACCATTTCAGAAATATGTAAAACAGTTTGCCAAATTAAGAGCCATTGTAGATCCATCAATACCTATACAGTTTAATGATATACCAGATAAACATTTGATGGATAGTCTTAAGGTTTGTGTATTTTAATTTGAATTTAGATATTTAATACATATACATGTACATGTATATTTTCAATTGTGTGTTTTAATTGTACTTGTCAAGAACCCACTGTTAATGTTAAAGGTTATTACTTAAATAACACCACTGGATATTATTGTCGAGCTTGGCATTGCCATAAGGTGAGGCTTAAGTTTTACCTTTATGATGTCGTTGTAGGCAGCGGCATGTCCAAATGTGAAAGTTTATGTTATAGTAATGTATTTTCTACTCAATCAAAAACTAACCAGGCAAGACATGGCATTCTTGTTTTATGATTTGGTGTCTGTCCAGTGTATTATAATCTGTAGTTTTGATTCATATATGCATTCTCCCCATTTTCTTATTTCCTTTTTTTCTTGGTTGTATTGGACTTTAGCATATGTTTGATGAAATCATGAATGTCAGTTTTATATGGTTAGTTTTATGTTATTTTTTAAAAATTCTTTTTACTATAAGATTGAGACAGTTTCATTATTATTATTAGATATTGAAATTTGATAGGCAAAATCATCAAACACCTTAGTAGGGTCCCACATGATGACAGTTAATTTAAATTGTATGTGTGGTTAATTCAGATATATGGGTACTTTATTAGAATATGTATTTAGAAATTTTCTCTTGTTGGTTTTAACTTTTTCATTTTTCATTTTTTTTAAAAAGAAATGTTTAACTAGAGATCCAAAAAGAAGACCCACCATAGATGAGTTATTACAACATCCATATTTAACAGCTGGAAAAGAAGGTACATTTATAGAACTCACCAGTAAAATGTACAGAATTGTAAATGTCTTCTATTCAACATTCCATTGTTTATATAGACACAGTATAAAAGTAGTTTTGATCAAAATTACATGTTAGTTTAAATCGTATTCGTCAGTGTACAACATGGTTCAAATTATATGAATGTTTTGTGAAATGTTAAGTGTATCTCACTTTATTTAATTACACATATATTTCAAGATTTTTTTCACATTTCTTCACATGTCACATTATATTGGAATTATATAAAAACTTTTCCACACTTTACAGCATTTCAACAACCTGGCCATTTGTATTTTTATTTCATTTTCTCTGGCATATATAAAAATTCCTAGTTCTGCATAAATATTAGCAAGAATCATAGGGTACATATGTCAACTCCTTTGAGAAGCCAATGTTGGACAGGTTGTAGCTAGATCATGTCTTGCAATGCTGTAACATACATGTACATGTATATATTTCTGTTTTTCTGCAGAAGCTGATGAAGATACCAACATGAAGTCAAACTGTGATGACAAGATGCTTGAAAGATTGGTTCAACAGCTTGCAAACAAATTCTCAGCATCCCCAACAGGAATAAGGTCTCTAGTCAAAAGTGCAATTAAAGATGTAAGTATGGTATACAAATATAAGATGATATTTATTTTTGAACTGTATAGAAATGATATTTATGCTGCTATAACTTCCTTTGACTGAATATCACACACAATGACAAGTCTGCTTTGCAGAGCAATGGATGTTATAGCACTATAAAAATTATTTCTAGACATTTTAATTGATACATTTACATTTCCCTATTATTGAAAATTTTATTTCTGTTTAAGATTTATTTAACAAGCATGGCTCTGTATTTTGTTTTTTTTTTTTTTTTTAAATAATTCATTAGTGAAACAGCCACAAAAACCAGGTAAGTAATTAAAAAAAAGTTGGAACAAAAGATTATTATATTTGGTCTTGAAAATTCAAGTTTCTTGGATGTTTTTCAGTAGCTCAGATGAATTAAATGCTGCTGACACTAATGGCATTTTATGTACATATACATGTAAGTATGCATTCAGTGAAATTTTCTTAACATTTTTTTTTACAGTTGTTCAAAATCATCTTTTTTTTTAACCTAATGGTCTTAGACCAGATTTTGAAATTTACCATTTCAAAAACAAAAACCCAGGATCCAAAACCAGTGTATCTTCAACTCTGCCTTTTCACAAACATTTGTAAATTTGTACATGGTTTTTTAATTTAATGATTATCTGCTTTAAAAAAAAATATGATAGCCTTAGCCATTTGACCAGAAGACTGTTTGAGTTCCTGTACACAAATCTCAAGAATGTTTTATAGAATATTAAAATTTAGTCTTCTCAGAAAGACTGATTAAGTAAACTACATTTTATTCTGTTTGTTGCAGGAAAATGGTTCACCTTTAGGTGACAATCCTATGAATCCGTTTGCAACCAGCTTACCAGTTGTTACTGCTAGCAGTACGCAAGTTAAAAAGACACAGCCTACTACTGTAAATGTGAATCAAGCTCGAGCACCATTGAAATGTTTAAGCATGCAGGACATTCATTCACATCCAAATTTTTTCCGTCAGAATGATCCAAAGAGCTGACAATAGATATACAATTCATTTGCTGTGGAATTTTGTTTTAAAAATACCTTGTAAAGAATCAAGCTCTTAATGTTGGGAATGATTTAGTGAACTGTCAAAAGATTTAATGCTGTTTTACACTGTAATTTTTTTTTTAAATTTTTAAACCACTGCATTTTTTCCCCATGGCTATAATGAACTATATCATCTGAGGATAAAGAGTGAAACATTTTATGCAGTGAAACAACAGGCGACAAAATAGTTAATTAAGAATTAATCATGATGCACCTGCACAAGAAACAGTACAATTTGAAATGGAGTAAGAATACATAGAAAAAAAATGGCCTCGTGTCTTTTGTATTGCTTGTGATGTTCAGTATAAAAACATTGACTTATCATCACAGATACTGCACAATAAAAACAGTGTTTAACCAACTCAGTTTGAATCTGAGTCTACTGAAAGGACTTTGCATCTACTGAAAGGACTTTGATTATGTTATTAAATGTGACAGTTCTAGTACTGGATTCTTTCGTTGTTCTGTATGACTACATTACTTATTAATGTAAGACGTGTCATGTGTGTGCTGTAACTACACAAAAAACAATGTGATATTCTACATGAGTATGGTGATGTTCACTTATTATTAAGACTGTACCTGTACTTAAGGATGGCTTAAGCTTTCATTTTGTATCCGAATATTAAAATGTTTTCGGAAGTCATGTACTTGTAAGAGAACAAACAGTATTAAGTAATTTCAAAAGACAAATTGTTACTTGATATTGTTTTATATGGTTTCTTATTAAACAAATTGTTTTTGGACATGGATATTGCCAGGCAAATTCACCCTGCTCATATGACAAGACTTACAGACCCAAACAAAAAATGTTCAAGTATATTGCTGAGTCTTATGTTTGCTTTATTATGTTTTATTATTGGGAGTATAAAATTTAATGGAATTATATATAATATTTCAAGAACACATACATACATACAGACAACACTAATTTTTGTCTTTTACAATTTTGAAGATATTTGATCAATAAAAGAAAGAAATTAACATATTGTGACAGTAGATTCATTTTATTAGCTCATTGTATACAGTACAGTTTATTTCATACATTGTGTATCCCACTTGTTTACCATTAATTCACCTCCACATGTAGGTCATTGAGTTCTCTATAAATATACATGTATGTAACACACTGGAATGAATTTGTTTTTCTTTTGTTACGGAAAAATGAAAGAATTGGTCATTTTGTCCAATTGCATAATTTGCATAGCAAATAACGCAAATTATTCTTCAGGTGAATATGTCCAATTACCCGGTATTTCATATTAGCTCAACTGGTAGAAAAGTTGATTTATTGATTTTAATGCAACAAGTGAAATTACCTGTATTATTTGTATTAACTCAATTTTTAGCTCACCTGAGTTGAAAGCTCAGATGAGCTATTGCTATCCATCTTTGTCCGTCGTGTGTCGTCAGTCATGCTAAAACTTTTAACATTTTAATCTTCTCCTCCAAAACCACTGGGCCAAATTTAATGAAACTTGGTAATCATCATGCCTGGGTGAAGCCCTTTCAGATTTGCACAAATGAAGGAGTTATGTCCCCTTGGGGCCCCATAAGGGGAGAAATTGTGAAAAACTTTAAAAATCTTCTCCTCTGAATCTATAAGAGATATACCTTAGTTATTTCATTTATAACATCCTTAGGTCATGTATTTTCAGATTTGCACAAATGGTAGCCATGGGGTTCAAAATGGGGAAATTGTAAGGCACTGAGTGGGGAAATTGATAAAAAGTATATATTTGGCACTTTATCTTGAGTACTATTAACTTTTTGTATAGGCATGTATATTAGAATATTGTAGGTATTGACATGACGATCATTTTGATATATAGATCAAGGTCATGTTGAAAGGTCAAGGTCACAGCTGCAAAAAAAAACAACTTAAATTGCTAATTATCTTGAGTACTATTAACTTTTTGTATAGGCATGTATATTAGAATATTGTAGGTATAGACATGATGATCATTTTGATATATAGATCAAGGTCATATGTTGAAAGGTCAAGGTCCCAGCTGCAAAATATAATACTTAAATTGCTAATTATCTTGAAAACTATTAACTTTTTGTATAGGCATGTATACTAGAATATTGTAGCTATTGACATGACGATCATTTTGATATATGGTTCAAGGTCATATGTTGAATGGTCAAGGTCACAGCTGCAAAAGAAGACTTAAATTGCTAATTATCTAGAAAACTATTAAGTTTTTGTATAGGCATGTATATTAGAATATCAGGCTGTCAAGTCTCCTATATTTTCCTATTTTTTCCTTTTTTTAAGAAGCCTCCTATATTTTCCTATTTTGGATCATTTTTTCCTATATTTTCCTATTTTTTTGCCTAAAATGCTTTGTTGTATGTTCTTCAATTTTTGACTTTGTGCTACCTAGCCAATTTATAATATCAAAGAACCGATCATATTCAGCTATATTTTTATTTCAGCTTTTCAGGGTCATAACAGAATTTATTGTTCACTCTAAACAACAATACATGTAACAATAGAAAAGTTAAATTATTTTTCTGGTGGTCTTTAAGACATAGTGTTGTTCACATTTAAATCCAAAGATTTTGATTAGTTCCTTGGGTTTTTTTTTATTTCTGGTATAGGACCATTGAGACTGGCTTACAAGTCATGAAGTGATCATTTGCTAGGTTCCACTCACAGTGGAGGTTGCTACAATCAATCTGATATAGATTGATAGCAGATTGATTGTAGGGTTGAAATTATAATTTGGTTCTATATTACAGCTAGACTGCTACATGTAGATTAACTTTTTCAATCTGAGTCTCCTCTGGTTCACATATTATATGATGAGATGTGTAGACTTGTAAAATCTATGATGGGCAGGTATGTGAAAGTTGAAGTGTTGAATGATAAAACTGTGGAATCCCTAAAAGATATCAAAAATAATGAAATTTCTAATCAACTCTCTGATAGTGACATTGTCTTAGGGGAACCTGCAAGATCTTAAGTGAAGAAATTGGATCATAGAGAAAGGAAGTTTTACTTGGGAGTCAGAAAGTTCTATGGCACTGCAGCACAGTATCTAGCTGCTCAGTCATTTCCCATTTGATAGTGAGTTCTTGAAGTATCTTAGTTGTCTCCAACCAGAAAGGAAAACAGATACATCATCAATACTAGCCATAGACAGTATAGCCAGAGAGTTGCCTATGATAGAGACTGAAAAAGTTACATTGATATTGATGAATGGAAAATGTTGATGAATGAAGATTTAAGTAAAAGTATGTTGAAAGAGGAGGAAAATGGTAAAATCAAATACAGGAGGATAGATCACTACTGGAGAGATTGCCTTGACATTATGACTGCCACAGGGAAGGCAAAATATGAAAATCTATCTACAGCAATTAGAGCATGTCTTGTACTGCCTCATATATATAGTAATGCTGATGTTGAGGGAGGCCTGTCAGACAACAAAAGATTAGTAAACAAAGAAAGAGTGAAGTTATCAGAGAAATCTATAGTAGGCAATAGACTAGCCAGAGATGCTGTAAAGAACTGTGACCCAGTGAATATGCAACCTGAGTCTGTACCCATCACAAAGGAAATGCTTAGTTTTGTGAGATCAAGTCATATAAAATATCAAGAAAGAATTGAAGATGAGAAAAGAGAAAAAGAGAGGTGAAAAAGAAAGAAAGAATTATAAAGGGAACAAAGGGAAGAGATGGAAAGAAATAAGGCAACATTAAGCAAAGAAAAAGAGACTTTGAAAGAAAAGACTAGAAAGAAACTAAATGACAAGGAGAAATCGTACAAAAGTGATCTGAAGGTAGCAGAAGACCTGAGTGAAGCTAATGACAAACTTGCAAAGGCTTTGAAGAAGAAGTTTATGCATGTCGCATCAGTTAGTCAAGCTATGATTGAAACTGCCCAAAACAAAATGAAAAATGCAAATAAGAAATTGAATGAAATACGAAATGACCAGAAAGATGTTGAAAGCAGAAAAAGAGCAAACATGGAGAACTTCAAAAGTTAGGAGAACCAAAAAGAAAGGAGACACAGTGATTAAAGTCCATAAAAGTGTATCTATAATTGAAATGTGAAAGACTGAGGGACAATATAATTTTTGTTAATTATAAATGATATGTTTTAAGGATAAAACAGATGTATCTGTTTCTATTGTTTAATTAATAAATTGGAGTGAGAATAGGACTGGCTGTAGGGGACGGAGGAGGCCAGATCATAAAACACTTATATGACAAAATCTTTTAACAATCCTTCAAAGTCTTCGTATTGTCAAATATGACCAGTAAGTTGTAAGAAAAAGATATTATTCAACAAAAAGAAGGTAAATAGTAAATTTCTAAAAGTTTACTTTAACATGAAAAAAAGAATTTTAGTCTTTAAACAACACCATTTAAACCCCCTGAAATGGATTATTAATGTTCCTATATTTTCCTATATTTTGATTTTGAATTTCCTATATTTTCTTCATTTTCCTATATAGGAATTGCAAAAATTGGCTTGACAGCCTGGAATATTGTAGCTATTAACATGACGGTCATTTTGATATATGGTTCAAGGTTATACATTGAAAGGTCAAGGTCACAGCTGCAAAAGAAGACTTAAATTGCTAATTATCTTTTAAAACTATTAACTTTTTGTATAGGCATGTATATTAGAATATTGTTGGTATTGCGACAATGATCATTTTGATATATGGTTCAAGGTTATATATTCAAAGGTCAAGGTCATATCAACATAGGAATACTAGAATTATTAATTATCTTGAAAGCTATTAATTTCATGCATAAGCATGTATATTAGAATATTGTAGGCATTGACATGACAATCATATATGGTTCGAGGTCATATATGTTCAAAGGTCAGGAACATAGCTGCATAAGTATACTGAAATTGATTAATGATTTGGAAATTATTCATTGCACTACAGTTACTTCGTGCATATTATATAAGCTACTTATAAATGAAATGTGAGTGGATATATTTCTGATTTGTGGGAGTTCTTAACTTGAGAAAACTTTTAAAGTTTCTCTACTTAATATATTGTCAATTGCACTTTGCAAACAGTATTGGACAATATCTTCAGGTGAGCGTTAAGGCCCATGGGCCTCTTGTTTATACATAATTAATTACATTGAAACATTGCATAATTTGCACATGAAGTTAACTGAAGTTTGTGTTCATTTATTCCTACATAAAAAACAATCATTACATCACTTATTTATGTACTAAAATTTAATTTGGGAAGTTTAAAGAGATATTTTTATCAGGCACAATAATTCTTTTTTTTTTTTTGGATTTGGGTGCATGATGTAATACTTATTCATATGCCAGGTGAACTTTAAGACCCATGGAACTCTTGTTCAATAACAAAAAGATCAATTATTTTTATTTCTCAAAATGTAATTTCTGGAATTTTTTTTTACAAAATCAATCAGCATATTTTATATTTGTATAACTTAAGTCAAGAAAAAGCATTGCTTTGTAGTAGAAATACAAATGTTAGTGTCATCATTGACAACATAATACTAGTATAACAACCAATTTTTTAAAAGAAAAAAGATCTGGTCTTTACTACCTCTGTGCTTACTGATTTCCACCACGTCTGAACATACTAATCTTTACTACCTCTGTATATACTGATCTTTAATACAACATGCTTACTGATTTTTACTACCTCTGTGTCTACTGATCTTTACTATGTCTGTGCTTACTGATCTTTACAACCTCTATACATACTGATCTTAACCATTTCTGCACATACTGATCTTTATAACCATTATACATAGTCATCTTTACTACCTCTTTACATACTGATCTTTATTACCTCTATACATACTGATCTTTATTACCTCTATACATACTCATCTTTACTACCTCTATACATACTGATCTTTACTACCTCTATACATACTGATCTTTACTACCTCTATACATACTGATCTTTACTACCTCTATACATACTGATCTTTACTACCTCTATACATACTCATCTTTACTACCTCTATACATACTGATCTTTACTACCTCTATACATACTGATCTTTACTACCTCTATACATACTCATCTTTACTACCTCTATACATACTGATCTTTACTACCTCTATACATACTCATCTTTACTACCTCTATACATACTCATCTTTACTACCTCTATACATACTGATCTTTACTACCTCTATACATACTCATCTTTACTACCTCTATACATACTCATCTTTACTACCTCTATACATACTGATCTTTACTACCTCTATACATACTCATCTTTACTACCTCTATACATACTCATCTTTATTCCTCTATACATACTCATCTTTACTACCTCTATACATACTCATCTTTACTACCTCTATACATACTGATCTTTACTACCTCTATATATACTCATCTTTACTACCTCTATACATACTGATCTTTACTACCTCTATACATACTCATCTTTACTACCTCTATACATACTCATCTTTATTTCCTCTATACATACTCATCTTTACTACCTCTATACATACTCATATTTACTACCTCTATACATACTCATCTTTATTTCCTCTATACATACTGATCTTTACTACCTCTATACATACTGATCTTTACTACCTCTATACATACTCATCTTTACTACCTCTATACATACTCATCTTTATTTCCTCTTTACATACTGATCTTTATTACCTCTATACATACTGATCTTTATTACCTCTATACATACTCATCTTTACTACCTCTATACATACTGATCTTTACTACCTCTATACATACTGATCTTTACTACCTCTATACATACTGATCTTTACTACCTCTATACATACTGATCTTTACTACCTCTATACATACTGATCTTTACTACCTCTATACATACTCATCTTTACTACCTCTATACATACTCATCTTTATTTCCTCTATACATACTCATCTTTACTACCTCTATACATACTCATCTTTACTACCTCTATACATACTCATCTTTATTTCCTCTATACATACTCATCTTTACTACCTCTATACATACTCATATTTACTACCTCTATACATACTCATCTTTATTTCCTCTATACATACTGATCTTTACTACCTCTATACATACTGATCTTTACTACCTCTATACATACTCATCTTTACTACCTCTATACATACTCATCTTTACTACCTCTATACATACTCATCTTTATTCCTCTATACATACCATCTTACTACCTCTATACATACCATCTTTACTACCTCTATACATACTCATCTTTACTACCTCTATACATACTCATCTTTATTTCCTCTATACATACTCATCTTTACTACCTCTATACATACTCATCTTTACTACCTCTATACATACTCATCTTAACTACCTCTGTACATACTCATCTTTATTACCTCTATACATACTCATCTTTACTACCTCTATACATACTCATCTTTATTACCTCTATACATACTCATCTTTATTCCTCTATACATACTCATCTTTACTACCTCTATACATACTCATCTTTACTACCTCTATACATACTCATCTTTACTTACCTCTATACATACTCATCTTTACTACCTCTATACATACTCATCTTTACCACCTCTATACATACTCATCTTTACTACCTCTATACATACTGATCTTTACTACCTCTATACATACTCATCTTTACTACCTCTATACATACTCATCTTTATTTCCTCTATACATACTCATCTTTACTACCTCTATACATACTCATCTTTACTACCTCTATACATACTCATCTTTATTTCCTCTATACATACTCATCTTTACTACCTCTATACATACTCATCTTTACTACCTCTATACATACTCATCTTTACTACCTCTATACATACTCATCTTTATTTCCTCTATACATACTCATCTTTACTACCTCTATACATACTCATCTTTACTACCTCTATACATACTCATCTTTATTTCCTCTATACATACTCTCTTTACTACCTCTATAC
Organism: Tegillarca granosa; assembly: GCA_029721355.1. Taxonomy (NCBI): domain Eukaryota; kingdom Metazoa; phylum Mollusca; class Bivalvia; order Arcoida; family Arcidae; genus Tegillarca; species Tegillarca granosa. The sequence goes on along the minus strand of CM056596.1, from coordinate 10,235,717 downwards.
ATACTCATCTTTACTACCTCTATACATACTCATCTTTACTACCTCTATACATACTCATCTTTACTACCTCTATACATACTCATCTTTACTACCTCTATACATACTCATCTTTACTTACCTCTATACATACTCATCTTTTACTACCTCTATACATACTCATCTTTACTACCTCTATACATACTCATCTTTACTACCTCTATACATACTCATCTTTACTACCTCTATACATACTCATCTTTACTACCTCTATACATACTCATCTTTACTACCTCTATACATACTCATCTTTACTACCTCTATACATACTCATCTTTACTACCTCTATACATACTCATCTTTACTACCTCTATACTACTCATCTTTACTACCTCTATACATACTCATCTTTACTACCTCTATACATACTCATCTTTACTACCTCTATACATACTCATCTTTACTACCTCTATACATACTCATCTTTACTACCTCTATACATACTCATCTTTACTACCTCTATACATACTCATCTTGTACTACCTCTATACATACTCATCTTTACTTACCTCTATACATACTCATCTTTACTACCTCTATACATACTCATCTTTACTACCTCTATACATACTCATCTTTACTACCTCTATACATACTCATCTTTACTACCTCTATACATAATCATCTTTACTACCTCTATACATACTCATCTTTACTACCTCTATACATACTCATCTTATTTCCTCTATACTACTCATCTTTACTACCTCTATACATACTCATCTTTACTACCTCTAGACATACTCATCTTTACTACCTCTATACTACTCATCTTTACTACCTCTATACATACTCATCTTTAACCTCTATACATACTCATCTTTATTTCCTCTATACATACTCATCTTTACTACCTCTATACTACTCATCTTTATTTCCTCTATACATACTCATCTTTTACTACCTCTATACATACTCATCTTTACTACCTCTATACATACTCATCTTTACTACCTCTATACATACTCATCTTACTACCTCTAGTACATACTCATCTTTACTACCTCTATACATACTCATCTTTACTACCTCTATACATACTCATCTTTACTACCTCTATACATACTCATCTTTAATTACCTCTATACATACTCATTTACTACCTCTATACATACTCATCTTTACTACCTCTATACATGACTCATCTTTACTACCCTATACATACTCATCTTTACTACCTCTATACATACTCATCTTATTTCCTCTATACATACTCATACTCATCTTTACTACCTCTATACATACTCATCTGTTACGACCTCTATACATCCAACTCATCTTTAACTACCTCTATACATCCTCATCTTTACTACCTCGATAGCAGTAATCATCTTTATTACCTCTATACATACTCATCTTTAGTTCCTCTATACATACTCATCTTTACTACCTCTATACTACTCAGCTTTACTACCTCTATACATACTCATCTTATTTCACTCTATACATACTCATCTTTACTACCTCTAATACATACGCCAGCTTTACTACCTCTATACATACTCATCTTTATTTCCTCTATACAATACTCATCTTTTCTACCCTCTATACATACTCATATGTACTACCTCTATACATACTCATCTTACTACCTCTATACATACTCATCTTACCTAACCTCTATACATACGCATCTTTATTCCTCTATACATACTCATCTTTACTACCTTCTAGACATACTCATCTTTACTACCTCTAACAGACCTCACTTGACTACCTCTATACATACTCATCTTTACTACCTCTATACATACTCATCTTATTTACCTCTATACATACTCATCTTACTACCTCTATACATACTCATCTTTACTACCATCTATACATACTCATCTTTACTTCCTCTATACATACTCATCTTTACTACCTCTATACAGTACTCATCTTTATTTCCTCTATACATACTCATCTTTACTTACCTCTATACATACTCATCTTTACTACCTCTATACATACTCATCTTTACTTTCCTCTATACATACTCATCTTTACTACCTCATACATACTCATCTTTACTACCTCTATACATACTCTCTTTATTTCCTCTATACATCCTCATCTTACTACCTCTATACATACTCATCTTACTACCCTCTATACATACTCACTTTTATTCCTCTAGTACATACTCATCTTTACTACCTCTATACTACTCATCTTACTACCTCTATACATACTCATCTTACTTACCTCTGTACATACTCATCTTATTTCCTCTATACATACTCATCTTTATTTACCTCTATACATACTCATCTTTACTACCTCTATACATACTCCTCTTTACTTCCTCTATACATACTCATCTTTCTACCTCTATACATACTCATCTATTACCTCTATACATCTCATCTTTACTACCTCTATTACATACTCATCTTTACTACCTCTATACATACTCATCTTTACTACCTCTATACATACTCATCTTTACTACCTCTGTATATACTGAAAGCTGCATTAATTTTTTTTTTGATTTTCTAAATATATATTTTTTTTAAAAACAGATAACTTCCAATCACATTCAGCGAGATTCATTTTCTTAAATTTAATTCCTATTAGCTGTAAATAAAAGGAATCTTTTAACATGTTTGTCAATGTTTAACCATGGTTATTATTTGCTTGGAGCATACGCACGGATGTATGGTTTTTCCAATGAATCAAAGGTGAAACCTGACAAATTGTATTAATTGTCTGTCATTAATATCCGAAAGTATTCGCTACGGTATTATGTATCCCTTACAAAGTCACAAATGGCAAATTTAATGAAATTCTGTGTTTATTTTATCGTATATCACCATTTTGTAAGTTGTGTTTGAATGACCCAGTTTTTTATGACGTAACCATGTTCTAAAATTAGATCCCACAGGCAGCATCTCACTGGAAATTATTGTTATTTCTGTATTTATTGGAGCTTTTATCATTGAACCAATGTAACATTGTACAGAAGAAACATCATTAATTAGATCAACACCATTATAATTTTTTTCCCTAGGAAAATTAATGCAGCTTTAACTGTACAAACCCTTAACAATTTCTTGCTTTGACCGCATGTTGTTTTTCTGCGATAAGAAGAATCGTAAGTGTGATTGTAAACAGTGTTTTTTCTGTAAACAAATTTGAAGATGCTGCTTGTATAAAATCAGACCTTTTAATGCTTTAGTATTATGATAACTCTATTATCAAAGGAGACTTGTTGTATACATTGCCATTAGATTGTAAGTGAAACAATCTACAATGATCATTACACGGAACCTCCCAGAACATAAATAATTACAATACCCCATACACATGCAGGGGCATGAGGCATCTCTTCAAAATTCTTAAGATATCCAGATTTTCTGTAGGGAATACTAGGTAGCTATCAGTTAGGTTGGTCAGTGTAATACATAACAAATACTCTTCTTTGACTCCATTTCTGTCTAGAATGAACATGTACAGGGAACCTGTTAAAGTTGAGCAAGAAATCTTATACAAGTTTAAAATGCACTTATACATGTATGTTTAAAAGGCCAGGGCTCATAATAAGAGGAAATCATTAAAAAAAGTAGAATTTAATTTTCTTAACCACTTTCACAGTTGACAAGGTTTTTTTTTTTAAGTTTGCTTGCCAAAGGTCAGTAGTTTACTCTAGGCACTCCAATTTTTCCAACATCCCAGTACCAACATCACTTTATAAAATTGACTGAGGTAAAAGCAGCATTGCTCTACTTTGACTTCATTTCTGTCTAGAATGAACATGTACAGAGAACCTGTAAAAGTTAAACAGGGGATCTTATACAGGTTCAAAATGCACTTATATGCTGAAAAGGCCAGGGCTCAGATAATAAGAGGAAATCATTAAAAAATGTAGAATTTAAATTTTTTGACTGCATACACAGTTGACAGGTTTTTTTTTTTTTTTTTAAATATCAAAAGCTTTATGATTATGAGATCTTGCTCCCAAAGTTGGGTTATCTTCATAAACTTCATAGAGCAAACCCATTCCAGAACTGACTCGATATATATTTAACACCATTATACTCCACTACACTTATAGGGCAAACAATTAAATTGTGGGAAATTTCTTCATTTGAGTAATGTGATAAAACAAAAGAGTGTTTTGAGAGTATTGAGGCAGAGTTTAATAATTTGATACAGGTTACTTCAGTACAACACAGTGAAACCTTGATTATCATATAAGAGAAAACCACTGCTGGTAGAGAAATTTAAATAAGTTATTCCTTGTCTTTAAAGGGCTTTGGGTCTAAATTTTATAAATATGAAGAAGATGACCATTATATAAATATAAAGAAGTTTCTTTTAAGAGAGGTTCTACTATAAAAATAACTTACTGTATGAGCTGTAGGTGTAATAATACTAGGGCACAAACTGAAATGTTGAAGAGTTTGATAACCTTCATCAAGCCTAGATATTAAACTACTAACTGGCATCTTTGATGACAGCTAAGAATTTTGCATCAATTAAAACTGACATTGGGAAATAATCTAAACTGTTATTATGCTTTGTTAAATCACAGGCATTTAAGTAGATATAGAAGATGAGTTCTCCAATAACCATTTATATCACACGCAATATAGTTGTATGAAATGGATTTTCATATATTTGCTTTGATATCTTCCATCTGATAAACATATGAAATTTATGCATTTTCATGAAAATTAAAATTTAATTTAAAAAAAGGGAAACTAGCAAATCCGTTACCTAGCAAAAGACAAAACTTCAAATCTGTACCCCCTTGATATATAAAATTAAATTTCCCGCCAAAATTTCACTTCGAAGAATGTGCAGGGGAGACAATCAACTGGGGAATTCCAGGAAATGAAATGGCAACCACGAAACGAATGCTTCACTTGCCAGTGTTGCATTTTGTCATGTTTTACTTCATTTGAGCATACTGTCTGATAGAAACATTCCAAGGTAAGCAAATAAACATTTAAGGTGTATAATGCGCGATGTCCACGCTGTATTTATTGACATGGTTGATTATTTTTCTTGCTTGTTTACCTCGCCCAGCATAGGTATATGACATATCGCCTGAACATCAGGTTAATTTCCTGTTATTTTAATCTTTCTGTCTGCTTTTTGTTTAGACAGACGCTGTACATTTTTTGTGTGTGTTTAATACATCGATTACATTTGTCATATTCGACATAATATATTAAACGTATATATATTGTATGCATATATTCATCCATGTACAGTGAGTCAGTGATGCATTTAAAATGCATTAAAATATATTCACCAAAGACATAATCTGAAAAATTGTTGTTGAGCCTATTTGGTATAAGTCTGAAAAATATATCTAAATGTTGCGCTTCATCATTCAACTACTATTAATTATATATATACCAGTGGCTCTAAGTGTGTGTGTGTGTGTGTGTGTGTGTGTGTGTGTGTGTGTTATGTTTATTATGATCACAAATTATTTCTCTATCAAGATTGGTAAATTTGCTACAGTTCCACTAATATTTTTAGGCTGAAGGGAAATGAGGCGACATCCCTTCCAACACCAGTCATCCCAGGTTTTTGATTTACATAGAAATTTTTCTCTCCCTACACACAGTAGCCAGGCATAAAGTTTGTAAGAGTGATAGGAAATTCGGTTTAAAATATCTGTAGCATCTTTAAAGTTGCCAGGAGTACATACACTGTAAATTTGATAACACCAGGGTGTTGATTCATCAAATTGAAATGTAACAGACCAGATCCATTAGGTGGCACATTAGCTTAATTGTTAAAAACGTCTAGCTAGTATTGAAAGATCAAGGATTCATTTGAGTACTAGTGAAGCTGCTGTATTTTTTCCCATTTCCAATTCCATTTGGGACTTCTCTGAATCTGGGAAGTGGTCGACCAATAGGTTTGCTTCCAGGATAGAAAAATCACATAGTCCTATTTGGAGTTCTGCTTTTTAAAAATTAAAAATATGAATTAATTTAAAAAAATGATTTTTTTTTTTTTTTTGTCTATTCACAGGAATGTTTGACTGTCAGTGAATTGCTTTAAGATGATGGTGTGGGCCATTGCATTTCCACTTTAAAAAAACGGATGGTCAGAACATACTCTGCAATTATCCGGACTTATCTAACTTGTTACATTTTGACTTTGAATTCATCTATGGTTGTTAAAAATATATGTTTTTTTTTGTTTTCTTTGTTGGTAAAAAGCAGTTTTCTAGACTTAATTTTTGTCTTAAAAAGTTTTTTGTATGTGTCTGACAATTTTTGACAGCAAGATTTTATGTAATCAGCACAAGAAATAGCATTTTTAGCATGGAAGATAATCAGTTTATTTCTATTGATGAGACTGCTAATTCTGACAAGAGTTTGGATAAAGAGGAAGCACAGAAAAATTTACAGAATTTTCAAAGACAAGTGTTTAGGTTTGATAAATTCATTGGTTCTGAGCTTTTACCAGGAATGAGTCAACAGCCGAACAACAGTGACAATTTTAATGAAGATGAACTTTTTGGATGTGGAAATACAGAGGGACATCAGGATCAAATTGTTCCATCTGGCACAAACCATCCAGAAGATTCCCCAGATGGAATGTCACCCTCAGCTTCAGATAAAAGAAATCGTTTTAAATCGACACGTAATGATGAAATAGATGAGACGGAGAATGATAATGAAAATGAAGTCTTTGATAAAAACATTACTTATGAATATCAAGGCAACAGACTTGACTCTGGTAATTCTTCAGTTAATGCAATTAGTCGCAGAAGTCGAAGTTTACCAGATTTGGTCTTAAGTTCTCCAGAATATTCAGTAAATTCTGAAAACAGGTTGAAAGGAAAGTATTCCCCTGATGTTGTGATGTGGAAAAGTGCAAGTAAAGAAAATGCAGAAAAACTAGACAGTGTTGAAGACAAGTTAGCAGATTTGAAAAAAGTGTGCAATAGTGAAAAACCAAAATTCAAGAGATCTGTAAGTTTTCAAGATAAAGCATCAGAAAAAATTATTTCTCCTACATATTCTGCAACACAAAAACGTGACGGTTTTAGAAAATCTAGTGGATATGGAACTGGAGATAGTTCTCTGCAGTCCATGAACTCGAATGTTAGTACAATGTCACGAGAAAATTCAAAATTTGGCACATCAATAGATCAGGAAAAAGAATTTGGTGATCAGGACCCTGGCAAAATGTTTAATCGGAATCGTCATGATTCAGGCATTCAGAATGAAGGCCATGGCGATAATTTTAGTTTTGACAATGAAATTGAAAATTACAGCAAATCAGATTGCCAAAATAATAGGCCATATTTGAGTATATTTAACAGTGATTACAGTGGGCCTTTAAATCCTACACAATCCGTAAATAATAGCAGTAATATTATATCTCAAGAAAACAATTTGCCTTGTGGAAATAACATGCCTCATTTTGTTTTATTTGATAAAGAACAAGAGGAACATTCTGTATCATCTGAAAAGCCAAATACTGAATTATTATCAGTGGATAAAGCCAGGAAATTTGTTTTAAAACACTATATCCGAAATAACAGTTCAGCCTCTAGCATGGCAGAACTATCACCTTTGTCACCAAACCAGTCAAATGCTAACACACCTAGTAGTTATATAAATGCAGTGCCAGTTCCTGAATTTATGAAAAGTTTGCTATCCATTATACAACAAACAGATGATCCAGAATTAAAGCAAATTGAACAGGAACAATTTTTGCAAAAACTTGAAAATATGGAAGAAATAAGTAGTAAAGGTGCCAGTATATTGTCAGATTATTCATCAACTTCTTCATCCAGTCTGTGTCATAGTGGAGATAGTTCAAACACAGGTATTTTATTTGTTTATTTACACAGTCTTTTTTTTTTTTTACAAGTAATGTCTATAAGGCACACCTTCATTCTTTGATGTTTGTTTGTGGGGAATATTTTTTTTATTTCTGGTTACAAAATATTATATGGTATTTTCTAAAAATGTGTTACAGATATAGTTTTTATAGTGTTAACATCTTTTGGGGAATTGTACATCACCTTTTGTATCACACATTAAAACAGGTATTGTATAGCCAAAAGATGTTTCTACTAGTTGATGAAACTTGGCCAATAATTTTGCTTATTTTTATCAAAGCTTATTCAAATTAACAATTTCTAAATAATTTCGGCACAAAGAATTTTTTAAAAAATGTCTTATTGCCATTACTGCTAGAATTGTTTACTTTCTGTTTTCTAATTTTCTAAAGTTACTTTCCATATTTTACAAAAATCATTCATTTTGATTTAAATGCAGATTATTTGTCACATCTACTGATAAGAAACACAACTTTCTTGTTACATGTTAACTGAAATCATATATGTTAATTATTATGCCTTAATTTTAGCTTAATTTTCAAAATTTCATGTTATGTAGATATATGTTAATGAATTTACTAAGCCTTTTTAGCTCAACTGGCTAAAGCCAGATGAGCTTATGGCATGATGCGTGCGTGCGTGCGTGCGTCCGTTAACAGCAAAAACTCAGAAACTACTGGGCCAATTTTAGCAAAACTTTGCAGGAATGATCCTTAGAAGGAGTAGATGAAAATTTGTACAATTGGTTTCCATGGCAACCAAAAGTAGGTCACAGCGACCTAGAATGTAAAAAACCTAAAATAAGCTTCTTCTCTGAAACCATAGGTTATATTCAAAATCTGATGTGATATTTAGCTTCTAGACACCCTTAAACATGTAGGTTGTACATTTCGTGAAATTCTGTCAAAAACTAGGTTACGCGTTTTTAGCGTTTTTCTGTCGTACTTCGTAAAAAGTGAAAATAAGGCTTATAATGGAAAATCAACTTTGAAAATCTTCTTCTCTGAAACCATGAAGCCTTAAGCTTTCATATTTGGCAGTTATTATCAGCTTGAGCCCCTTTACCAAGTTTGTACAAATGGTGGCCCCCGGACCATTTTTGGCCCCACCCCAGGGGTCCATATATCAGCATATGCATATATGGCTCATAATGGAAAATCAACTTTGAAAATCTTCTTCTCTGAAACCATGAAGCCTTAAGCTTTCATATTTGTCAGTTAATATCAGCTTGAGCCCCTTTACCAAGTTTGTACAAATGGTGGCCCCCGGTCTATTTTTGGCCCCACCCCAGGGGTCCATATATCTGCATATGCATATATGGCTTATAATGGAAAATCAACTTTGAAAAACTTCTTCTCTGAAACCATGAAGCCTTAAGCTTTCATATTTGGCAGTTAATATCAGCTTGAGCCCCTTTACCAAGTTTGTACAAATGGTGGCCCCCGGTCCATTTTTGGCCCCACCGCAGGGGTCCGTATATCAGCATATGCATATATGGCTTAAAATGGAAAATCCTTGAAAATCTTCCTCTCTGAAACCATGAAACCTTAAGCTTTCATATTTGGCAGTTAATATCAGCTTGAGCCCCTTTACCAAGTTTGTACAAATGGTGGCCCCCAGTCTATTTTTGGCCCCACCCCAGGGGTCCATTTATCTGCATGTGCATATATGGCTTATAATGGAAAATCAACTTTGAAAATCTTCTTCTCTGAAACCATGAAGCCTAAAGCTTTCATATTTGTCAGTTAATATCAGCTTAAGCCCCTTTACCAAGTTTGTACAAATGGTGGCCCCCGGTCTATTTTTGGCCCCACCCCAGGGGTCCATATATCTGCATATGCATATATGGCTTATAATGGGAAATCAACTTTGAAAATCTTCTTCTCTAAAACCATGAAGCCTTAAGCTTTCATATTTGGCAGTTAATATCAGCTTGAGCCCCTTTACCAAGTTTGTACAAATGGTGGCCCCCGGTCCATTTTTGGCCCCACCCCAGGGGTCCATATATCTGCATATGCATATATGGCTTATAATGAGATATCAACTTTGAAAATCTTCTTCTCTGAAACCATGAAGCCTTAAGCTTTCATATTTGGCAGTTAATATCAGCTTGAGGCCCTTTACCAAGTTTTTACAAATGGTGGCCCCTGGTCCATTTTTGGCCCCACCCCAGGGGTCCATATATCTGCATATATATATATTGGAAATCAAATTAAAAAATTTTTTTCTCTGAAACTGTAAGGCATAATGCTTTTATATTTGGCATTTAACATCAGCTCAAGTCCCTTTACCAAGTTTGTACAAATGGTGGCCCCTGGGCCATTTTTGGTCCCACCCTAAGGGCCAATATATCTACATATGCATATATGGGAAATCAAATTTAAAAATCTTCTTCTCTGAAACTGTAAGGCTTTAAGCTTTCATAATCAGCTCAAGTCCCTTTACCAGGTTTGTACAAATAAAGGCCCCTGGGCCATTTTTGGTCCCACCAAGGGGCACATATATCTACATATACTTATATGGGAAGTCAAATTTAAAAATATTCTTCTCTGAAACTGTAAGGCCTACAGCTTTTATATTTAGCATTTAACGTCAGCTCAAGTCCCTGTACTGAGTTTATATAAATGAAGGCACAAGAACCATTTTTGTCAGTTGAGCTCCACAGGCCCTTTTGGGCCTCTTGTTTATAGTAGATATATGTTTATGAATTTTCTAAGCTTTTTTTTTTTTTTTTTTTTGTGTTACATAGTTAAAAAGGTCACAGATGAAAACTCAGACAAAAAGGTATGAACACATGCTATCTGTAATATTGTATGTTTAATACAATTTTACACAAATCTGCATTCAGTGAATATTAATACTTATTAATTTATTCATAGCTGCCAGGAAAAATTCTATATTCAAGATCTAAAGATTAATTTGTTTGGTAATTATTTAGTAGATTGTCAGTAAGTATTTAGTAGAATTGACCTCACATTCAGGATTATCTTACTTAAGTATCCAGACATTACCAACTGCTAGGATCTTCTCCATGTAGGATCAGACCTAGAACATAAGATGGAGTTTTGATATATAAGCACTTCATTTAAACCACTTGTCCCATGAAGACTTGAGGTTACAGAGGTTAAGATTCAACATATCCTATTTATGCAGTATTCATGATTCTTAAGAAAAATGAAATGATTTGTTTCTGACATAGATAATTCCAGAAATATGTAAACATATTACATATACATTTTTAATTGTAATTAATAACCAATCAATGTTTATAAAACAGGTCCTTGTCAAAGAAGACATGACTGTCCAGAATCTAGAACTGACGTCTCGCTGCAGAGAACACAGCTGTAACAACAAAACCTGCAATAAGGTAGAGATTTTGGTTTATGTAAATTTATTTTAGTAGAAGTTTGTCAGTATACAAAACATGTTTAAATATTAGGCCAATATTGAGACCTATAAAATATATCATAGTCATAATCGAATGTTATTACATGACCAAACTTTTATTTGTGTTAAAAACTTTGTCATTTATCTAGTCTAATTTTGGAGATAAGATGATGCAGCAGAAATGGATATATTGCTTAATACACACATATCTGTTGCAAAAAATTCAGATGGTAAATCAAGGGCTATTATATCTGAAGAAAATAAATGTACATGAATCAGTTAACAAAATGAATCCTTTTGTAAAATTGTCATTTCACCTGTTGTTAGATTCTGAAGTACACTATTTAGTAAATTGAAAACAGAACAAAAGATTTGATTTAAACTCCAACCCAGTTTACTTCAACACCAGCTAATTAACACCTGTTGTCTGTAGGGTCATGTGATATTGTAGGCCAAAGTGCTTCTCACTCCCAAGGTTTTAGCTCCCTTTTTGCTGACTTGCTAGAGGTTTCTGGTTTCAGGTATTCCAATTTCTTCAGTCATTCCAGAATTTTCTTGATATATGTAAATATTTTTGAGTAGGGTGTAAAATACCAGTTCAAGCAACCCAGCTGCATCTTGCTTTCTCTTCATCTGCCATCACAAAATCTTGTTATTTTACTTTTTTAACAGGTAAGAATGTGTATTAGAGGACTTGAAACAGCCCTGGAACAGAGTTGGTCCCCTGATATACCACTTATTAAAACAACATGTAGCTGTTTATGGGGACATGCGAAATATTGTGATGAACCAGACTACACATGTAGAATACCATGGTGCCTTCATTTAAAACTACATATGGGAGAAATGGAAGCCAGACTTAATCAAAACAGAGGGTTAGTATTGACATCTCTAAAAATCAAAAACTGATGTCTGTTATTACTGCCCTGGATAAACTGATATCTGTAAATATCATCTTGGATAAACTAATTTCTGTAAATATCAATCCTGGATGAACTGATATCTGTTAATACTACCAAGGATAAACTGATGTCTGTTAATACTACCCTGGAAAAACTTATATCTGTTGATATCATCTTGGATTAACTGATATCTGTTAATACCACCCTGGAAAAACTCATATCTGTTGATATCACCCTGGATTAACTGATATCTGTTATTACCACCAGGAATAAACTGATGTCTGTTAATACTGCCCTGGATAAACTGATATCTGTAAATATCACCTTGGATAAACTGATATCTGTAAATATCACCTTGGATAAACTGATATCTGTAAATATCACCTTGGATAAACTAATTTCTGTAAATATCAATCCTGGATAAACTGATATCTGTTAATAACACCAAGGATAAACTGATGTCTGTTAATACCCCCCCTGGAAAAACTCATATCTGTTGATATCATCTTGGATAAACTGATATCTGTTAATACCACCTTGGATAAACTGATATCTGTAAATATCACCCTGGATAAACTGATATCTGTAAATATCACCTTGGATAAACTGATATTTGTTTATGCCACCCTGGATAAACTGATATCTATTATAATTATTAAATCATATTATTTAAACATTCCCATTGGCTTAGATTGCATCACGTGGTTTGCGATAAATATCATATTGCACAAAAGCGCATGCAAAAACATCATATTGACTTGGAGCATGTGCCCGGGTTCTTCCGTGATTGTTTTCCGCTTCGCGTTGTATTCATTGTTTATGTTGATATAAGAATGTTTGATCTTTATTTTTGAAGATGAAACAACACATTTATGGTCAGATTTAATAATAAAGCAATTGTAGCATGGTAATTTCGGTGGATATGTGTTTTATCAACTGAAGAAAATCGATATCAACCTCGGACTACGTCCTCTGTCGATATCGATTTTCTTCAGTCGATAAAACACATGTCGACCTCATCACCATGCTATAATTGTATATAAATACCGCCCTAGATAAACTGATATCTGTTAATACTACCCTGGAAAAACTTATATCTGTTAATACCACTCTAGATAAACTGATGTCTGTTAATACCACCTTTAAAAAACTGATATCTGTCGATATCACCCTGGATAAACTGATATCTGTTAATAACACCCTGGAAAAAAATCATATCTGTTGATATCACCTTGGATAAACTGATATATGTTAATACCACCAAGGATAAACTGATATCTGTAAATCCCGCCCTAGATAAACTGATATCTGTTAATACCGCCCTAGCTAAACTGATATCTGTTAATACCACCCTAGATGAACTGATGTCTGTTAAAACCACCTTTAAAAAACTGATTTCTGTAAATATCACCCTGGATAAACTGATACCTGTTAATACCACCCTGGATAAACTGATGACTATAAATATCACCTTAGATAAACTGATATCTGAAAATATCACCCTGGATAGATATTACCCTATTATTTATTCATACCACCCTTGATAACATATTTGTTAGCTCACCTGAGCACAAAGTGCTCAAGTGAGCTATTGTGATGGGTTATTGTCTGTCGTGCGTCGTCTGTTGTGCACCGTGCGTCAACTTTTGATCGTTTACACTTCTGAGGCCACAATTTGAATCCAATCTTAATCAAATTGCTCAGAATGATCCTCTTGACAAAAGCTAGCCCAAGTTCGTATTTTGGCCATGTTAGGTCAATAAGTAGGTCACTAGGTCAAATAATAGAAAAACCTTGTTAACACTCCTGAGCCACCAATTTTAGTACAATCTTTATTTAAGTTAGTCAGAATGATCCTCTTGACAAAAGCTAGCTCAAGTTCGTATATGGCCCATGTTGAGTCAAAAAGTAGGTCACTGGGTCAAATTATATAAAAACCTTGTTAACACATATGATGGCTAAATTTTTGTCCAAGCTTCATCAAACTTAGTCAGAATGATCTTCTTGACAAAAGCTAGCTGAAGTTTTTTTTTTTCTGGTTATGTTGTGTCAATAGATCATGAGGTCAAATTATATAAAAACCCTGTTTACACATCTGAGGCCCAAATTTTAGTCCAATCTTCATTAAACTTGCCCAGATTGATCCTCCTGACAAAAGCTAGCTCAAGTTTATATATGGGTCATGTTATGTCAATAAGTAGGTTACTAGTTCGAAATAAAGGAAAAATCTCTTTTAAAAATAGAAGCTCCAGTTTGCCAAAATCAAGCTGTACATCATTTTCAGGTGAGCGTCCAGGGCCTTCATGGCCCTCTTGTTAAAAGCGTTCTTTAAAACTGATACCTTTAAATACCACTGCTAATAAATAATGTCTATTTATTCTACCCTGGTTAACTTATATCTATAAATATCACCTGAGACAATTGATATCTGTTAATACTGCTTTAAAAAAATAACATCTTTCTTTCCAACCTGGATGACTGACAATTTCAAATACTACTGAACATGGATAACCAATATCTAAAATACCAACCTGGATAATTGATATCTGTTAATATCACCCTAGATAACTGATATCTGTTAATATCACCCTAGATAACTGATATCTGTTAATATCACCCTAGATAACTGACATCTGTTAATATCACCCTAGATAACTGATATTTGTTAATATCACCCTAGATAACTGACATCTGTTAATATCACCCTAGATAACTGACATCTGTTAATATCACCCTAGATAACTGATATTTGTTAATATCACCCTAGATAACTGACATCTGTTAATATCACCCTAGATAACTGATATCTGTTAATATCACCCTAGATAACTGATATCTGTTAATATCACCCTAGATAACTGATATCTGTTAATATCACCCTAGATAACTGATATTTGTTAATATCACCCTAGATAACTGATATTTGTTAATATCACCCTAGATAACTGATATTTGTTAATATCACCCTAGATAACTGATATTTGTTAATATCAGCATTGATAATGATGTCTATTATACTACCCTAGATAACTTATATAAAAAATGCAACTGATAACTGTTACATGTGTGTATATATACCACTTGAAAAAATGCTATCTGTTAATATCTCTCTGGATGTCTGATATCTTTAAATACCACTTGGATAACTGATATCTGTAAAATACTACTCCACCCTTGATAACTGTTAATGGTAAATACTGAATTTTTTATCAGTCTGATTTGTATTTGATATATTTTTAGATCTGGTGATTCAGTTGGACTTGATGACATACGCTCTGTAGCTGATAGAACAGCTGATGATGTGTTTACAATTCTGAGTAGAATCTACAGAACACCTGTCCTCACCTGCCAGGTGATACCAGATGATAATCCTAACAAAGTGTTAAAGGTATTTCATTTTTGGCTTATTTAGAATTTCAATTTTGTAATAGAATGGTATGGTCTGTTTAAATACTATAAAAAATCCCAGTAAATGCTTGGTCAAAGTGGGAGCCACCAATGACAATATACAAAATCGAGGAAATGAGAGATAATTTTGTATACAAATGTATAGCCCTAGTTTTATTTTCCTGCTTAATATTATGATTTACTTGGCAGTAGACATAACCAACAAGTACACAACACATAAAATGAATCACATGATGTGAAACATTAGATTGAACAACAAACATGATCAACAAGTAGTTTCTATAG
The DNA here is from genome assembly GCA_029721355.1 of Tegillarca granosa. Taxonomy (NCBI): domain Eukaryota; kingdom Metazoa; phylum Mollusca; class Bivalvia; order Arcoida; family Arcidae; genus Tegillarca; species Tegillarca granosa. Next base: position 10,219,892 of record CM056596.1, on the reverse strand, counting down.
AAGCTGACAGCTGAACAATCTGATTTGATGCTCTGATGAGAAAAAATTTGTATTGCTGTTCACAAAATAAATGCAAATTAATGCATCATTTTCTCTCTGAAAATCTGTAAGAAAAAACATTTGCTATACACCCCATTATGAGGTCTCTACGTTGATTAGCTTTGTGTCAAGTATGTTTCTTTTAATGCCTGCATTTTTTCTTGTCTGCATTTTTAGCTTACCTGAGCTGAAAGCTCAGATGAGCTATTGCTTTCCATCTTCATCCGTCATCCGTTGTCCATCGTGCATCATGTGATAACTTTTTACATTTTATTCTTCTCCTCCAAAAGCACTATGCCAAATATAATGAAACTTGGTAAACATCATGCCTGGATGACGCTCTTTCAGATTTACACAAATGAAGAAGTTATCTCCCCTTGGGGCCCGAAAATCTTCTCCTGAGAATGTACAAGAGATAAACCTTAGTAATTTCATTTATAACATTCTCAGGTCATCTAGTTTCAGATTTTCACAAATGGAAGCCATGGGGATCAAAATGGGGAAATGGTAAGGCACTGAGTGGGGAAATTGCTAAAAATTATATATTTGTCAATATATCTTGAAAACTATTAACTTTTTGTATAGGCATGTATTAGAATATTGTAGGTATTGACTTGATGATCATTTTGATATATGGTTCAAGGTCATATGTTGAAAGGTCAAGGTCGCAGCTGCAAAAGAAGACATAAATTGCTAATTGTTTTTAAAACTATTAACTTTTTGTATTGGCATGTATGTTAGAATATCATAGGTATTGACATGATGATCATTTTGATATATGGTTCAAGGTCTAAGTTCAAAGGTCAAGGTCGCAGCTGCAAAAGAAGACTTAAATTGCTAATTATCTTGAAAACTATTAACTTTTTGTATAGGCATGTATATTAGAATATCATAGGTATTGACATGATGATCATTTTGATATATAAGTATACTGAAATTTGTTAATGATTTGGAAATTATTCATTACACTACAGTTATCTGAATATTTCTGATTAAGTTTTGTGGCAGTTCTTAACTTGAGAAAACTTGTAAAGTTTCTCTACTTAATATATTGTCTATTGCACTTTGCAAACAATTTTGGACATATCCTCAGGTAAGCGTTAAGGCCTATTGGCCTCTTGTTTAAAATTTGTTGAAAAGTTGATAATTAAACTTCTGATTGTTGAAATTTTACTACATTCATGAAAACTGATTCCCAAGTAAACTGAAAGCCTGTTGTAATGTTATTTTTTTGTAAGAATTTAAAATCTATTTTGTTTGATTAATAAACCTTTATCTGAATATCTAATATGAGGTCAAAATTATGTTTGTTAATTTGGAGATGGTCATTGTCTGAATATGTTAAGCTCAATAGTAGCTGTACAGTAAGCTTTGAAACTAAAATATATATGGCATCAATTTATATCAGTGTCCAATGTTGTAGATTTTAGGAAAAGATTTTCTGATAGACAAAACTAAATTTAGCTGATAGTTTAAGTCTAGATGTAAAGATAGGCTGAGCAAAACTAATTTTCTCACAGATCTTGTTTAACATTTCAGTTTACAAGTGAAGTTTCATGTAACCGTGATATAGAATTATTGACATCATTTGGACATTTTAGAAATGTGTTCTTGTCTGTGCACTCTAAAAATTCATCAAAGCAGTGTATATTGAAAAGGGTAAGTACCATGCATTTATATCTTACTTTTAAAAAATGTTTTGTCCCAATGCCTTGCTAGTGGTTTTGTGGTGCATAAATATCTTCAGATGGGTCCCTTTGATATTTATGTTAGAGTTTATCTGATAAGTTGACAAATACAGACACATATAAGCATGTCTAATACAGCTTTTTGTTTTTGATTTTTGTAGTTATGGTCAATTAAAAAATTTAAAAAAATGTTTCTAGCCTATAGGCTCATTTTGTCATGCTTGTCCCAGTTTTTGTTGAGCCTGGCATTGCGAGACTTGAGTGTTACTTCCGGCGTCACCAGCGGTGACGACAGCATGTCAGAATGTGAAAGTTTATGATAGAGTAATGATTTTTTTTCTACTCGATCAAAAACTGACCAGGCGAGACATTTAAATCCTTGGAATTCTTGTATTGACATAAAATATCTGAGAATACAATTATCCTACTTAGATGGGACATCATTCAGTTGAAAGGTAAACCAAAAGAATATTTAGTGGAACCCTAGTATGTTGCTAGGTAGAATGGAGCTGTGTGAAATTATATCTCTTGTTTCTAGACAAATCCACACACTCCAGAAGGGTTTATACCTATGAGTCATGAGTCTACAACCTCAACCACTTGTCCACATGTCTCAAAAATTCTTGTCAAATTGTGCTTTATCTTTCCAAAGTATTTATTGTGGTGCAATATCATTGTCATGTTTATTTTTCTGTCATCCAAACATTATCAGATGTAAGTATAGTTGCTGTTGGGATTTTGTTCTGGGAGGTTTCAGTTTCATTTCTTGCCCACTGTGACACATTATCTTTGACTTTTTTTTTTTTTTACTGCCAAAGACATAATGGTTTCTAAACACATGGTGATTTGTTAAACCCCTTCACATAATAGGTATGATGTGATGCCCTCTGTTTTCATTGTGTGTCAAACTGTTTCCAGTTGATTTCCAAATACAATGTAACATGAAACAAATCAAAGATTTTTTTATTTCATTTCACAAATGTTTCTTACTCTAAAGTATAGTCCACACAATTCTGTTTGTAGTGTCAAAAACAAAAATTTAAAAAAAAAAAAAACATAATAATAAATGCATGTACATAGATGTATTGCTAAATTACATGGCAGTATATCGATAATGATAATCTTTTATGTAACTTTTCTATATGTTATGTAGTATGATTAGATAATATCCTTTTGAATGAAATAACATCACCATCGAAAGAAACTGTTGATAAGCTCTTATGTAACATAAACAAGGGTCCTTTTAATAACACAATGCAAAACTTGGTCAAGAATCATTAAACAGAATCCGTACAAATCTGTGTCAGTGGAATGTTTTGATCATACAGGTTACTACACAAAACATCTTTAACATAAGTTACTTGTTAAAATGGCAGCAGCTCAAGAAGGGGATTTTTTTTTTTTTTTTACAAATAATTTGATAAATTTAAGAAATTTAAAATTTCACCCAGCACTTAATGTACATTTAGCTAAGTGTTCTATTTTTTTCATTAATTTAGATAATACCCCTTAAGTTGCCATCCTATTTTACTATCAGGTTAACCGGTCATTACAGAACAGTGTATATGATAAGCATTATGTTTGTCTTTGTTTAGATTCAGAACTGTGAGACAGATAACGATGTTATGGTCATATATTCTAAACTGAAGCACAAAAATCACAGGAATATTGTACAACATTTCTGGTTGGCAGAGTATGATCGTGTCTGCCATCTCTGCACAGAATTCCTAAAAGGTACTGTATTTTATCAGTGGTGTGCATGTATGATTTTAAAATTGGACTGTATCATATTAACCTGTAGACAAGCTTCCAGTCCTACTTGGTGCAGATTCCAGATTCTTTTTGAAAGTTTTTTATTTTTCCAGGTATTCAGGTTTTCTTCTCCATTTGTGGTATAAAAACTAGCCATTTTCATATAAGTCCAAGAATCCAAATGTGGACATTGACCACTATTACTCTACTCGGCTTCACTCCTTAAGTTTGATCAAATAGCTGATTTTTATGAATTTTTCTATTCTGGTAAATGTTACATGCATTTATTGAAATAAATTTCTGAACTAGTGGAATAATTTGATTTTTAATTTTTTCAATGGAATGATAAAAAAGATCATGAAAAATGAGAATTTACTTCAGAGATGACTAGTATGTATAGCTTCAATTTTTACATGTATTAGCTAGCTTGTAAATAAAGTATAGAAGTGTTTATACCATCTCCAGTGTCCATATTCAGTATTAGAAACACCCTATCTCCATTGTCCACATTCAGTATAAGAAACACCCCATCTCCAATGCCCACATTCAATATCAAATACACTCCATCTCCAGTGTCCACATTCAGTGTTAGAAACACCTTATCTCTAGTGTCAACATTCAGTATTAGAAACACCCCATCTCCAGTGTCCACATTCAGTATTAGAAACACCCCATCTCCATTGTCCACAATCAGTTTTAGAAACACCCAATTTCCAGTGTTCACATTTAGTATTAGAAACACCCCATCTCCAGTGTCTACATTCAGCATCAGAAACACCCCATCTCCAGTGTCCACATTCAATATCAGAACACCCCATCTCCAGTGTCTACATTCAATATCAGAAACACCCCATCTCCAGTGTCCACATTTCAGTATAAGAAACACCTTATCTCTAGTGTCCACATTCAGTTTCATAAACACCCCATCTCCTCTGTCCACATTTAATATCAGAAACACTCATTCTCCAGTGTCCACATTCAGTATCAGAATCACCCCATCTCCAGTGTCTACATTCAGTATTAGAAACACCCCATCTCCAGTGTCCACATTCAGTATCAGAATCACCCCATCTCCAGTGTCCACATTCAGTATTAGAAACACCCCATCTCCATTGTCCACATTCAGCATTAGAAACACCCCATCTCCAGTGTCCACATTCAGTATTAGAAACACCCCATCTCCAGTGTCAACATTCAGTATTAGAAACACCCCATCTCCAGTGTCCACATTCAGTATTAGAAACACCCCATCTCCATTGTCCACAATCAGTATTAGAAACACCACATCTCCAGTGTCCACATTCAGTATTAGAAACACCCCATCTCCATTGTCCACAATCAGTTTTAGAAGCACCCAATTTCCAGTGTCCACATTTAGTATTAGAAACACCCCATCTCCAGTGTCTACATTCAGCATCAGAAACACCCCATCTCCAGTGTCCACATTCAATATCAGAACACCCCATCTCCAGTGTCTACATTCAATATCAGAAACACCCCATCTCCAGTGTCCACATTTCAGTATAAGAAACACCTTATCTCTAGTGTCCACATTCAGTTTCATAAACACCCCATCTCCTCTGTCCACATTTAATATCAGAAACACTCATTCTCCAGTGTCCACATTCAGTATCAGAAACACCCTATCTACATTGTCCACATTCAGTATTAGAAACACCCCATTTCAAGTGTCTACATTCAGTATTAGAAACACCCAATCTCCATTGTCCACATTCAGTATTAGAAACACCCCATCTCCAGTGTCCACATTTAGTATTAGAAACACCCCATCTCCAGTGTCCACATTCAGTATTAGAAACACCCCATCTCCATTGTCCACATTCAGTATAAGAAACACCCCATCTCCATTGTCCACAATCAGTATTAGAAACACCCCATCTCCAGTGTCCACATTCAGTATTAGAAACACCCCATCTCCATTGTCCACAATCAGTTTTAGAAACACCCAATTTCCAGTGTCCACATTTAGTATTAGAAACACCCCATCTCCAGTGTCTACATTCAGCATCAGAAACACCCCATCTCCAGTGTCCACGTTCAATATCAGAACACCCCATCTCCAGTGTCTACATTCAATATCAGAAACACCCCATCTCCAGTGTCCACATTTCAGTATAAGAAACAACCTTATCTCTAGTGTCCACATTCAGTTTCATAAACACCCCATCTCCTCTGTCCACATTTAATATCAGAAACACTCATTCTCCAGTGTCCACATTCAGTATTAGAAACACCCCATCTCCATTGTCCACAATCAGTTTTAGAAACACCCAATTTCCAGTGTCCACATTTAGTATTAGAAACACCCCATCTCCAGTGTCTACATTCAGCATCAGAAACACCCCATCTCCAGTGTCCACATTCAATTTCAGAACACCCCATCTCCAGTTTCTACATAAAAATATCAGAAACACCCCATCTCCAGTGTCCACATTTCAGTATAAGAAACACCTTATCTCTAGTGTCTACATTCAGTTTCATAAACACCCCATCTCCTCTGTCCACATTCAGTATCAGAATCACCCCATTTCAAGTGTCTACATTCAGTATTAGAAACACCCCATCTCCAGTGTCCACATTCAGTATCAGAATCACCCCATCTCCAGTGTCCACATTCAGTATTAGAAACACCCCATCTCCAGTGTCCACATTCAGTATTAGAAACACCCCATCTCCAGTGTCCACATTCAGTATTAGAAACACCCCATCTCCAGTGTCAACATTCAGTATTAGAAACACCCCATCTCCATTGTCCACAATCAGTATTAGAAACACCCCATCTCCATTGTCCACAATCAGTATTTAAACACCCCATCTCCAGTGTCCACATTCAGTATTAGAAACACCCCATCTCCATTGTCCACAATCAGTATTAGAAACACCCCATCTCCATTGTCCACAATCAGTATTTAAACACCCCATCTCCAGTGTCCACATTCAGTATTAGAAACACCCCATCTCCATTGTCCACAATCAGTTTTAGAAACACCCAATTTCCAGTGTCCACATTTAGTATTAGAAACACCCCATCTCCAGTGTCTACATTCAGCATCAGAAACACCCCATCTCCAGTGTCCACATTCAATTTCAGAACACCCCATCTCCAGTTTCTACATAAAAATATCAGAAACACCCCATCTCCAGTGTCCACATTTCAGTATAAGAAACACCTTATCTCTAGTGTCCACATTCAGTGTCAGAATCACCCCATCTCCTCTGTCCACATTCAGTATCAGAATCACCCCATTTCAAGTGTCTACATTCAGTATTAGAAACACCCCATCTCCAGTGTCCACATTCAGTATCAGAATCACCCCATCTCCAGTGTCCACATTCAGTATCAGAAACGCCCTATCTCCATTGTCCACATTCAGTATTAGAAACACCCCATTTCAAGTGTCCACATTTAGTATTAGAAACACCCCATCTCCATTGTCCACATTCAGTATTAGAAACACCCCATTTCAAGTGTCCACATTTAGTATTAGAAACACCCCAACTCCAGTGTCTACATTCAGTATTAGAAACACCCCATCTCTGGTCCACATTCAGTTTTCGATTTTGTTGTTAAAGCTAGATGAAGTAGTTTTACTGTTGTTTTGACAGTTCTTATTTTTATAGGTTTTGTAAAGATTTACATTTCTATTTGTAGGAGGAACATTAGAAGAATGTTTACAGATGGTTACATTAACTCATACAAGAGCTGTTATGTACATGTTACAAATACTGGATGCTGTAATGTACTTACACAATCTCAAAATCGTCTATCTGTATTGGTCTTGTAAGTATTATCTTGCAGATACTTATAGTAGGGACAGAGTTCAGGAAAACTTTTTTCATAATTTTGCACTGCTGAAGTTTATTTTTTTAAAATTTCCCTTTCAGTAAAGACAGTGTAGCTTTAACTGTGCTTTGTTACAAAATACATGTATATGTAACATGGCTTTGAAATTTTACACTCGGACATTACAAGGCATCAAATAATTTTTGGTTATTTCTGCTTGAATAATAATTTTTAGTTGATTTCTGCTTGAATAATAATTTTTGGTTGATTTCTGCTTCAGATAGGGGCTTTGATTTTACTTTCAAACAGTTTGTGTAATTGCTTTGAAACATCACACTCTGAAGAAATTCACAAAAAAATCTGAAGCAATCCCTTACTGTTAAGCTATGGCATCTTCAAGTTACTGTTGTAAATATGATTAAGAATTTTTGTTTATTTTATTTCCTAATTAATTCTCTAGAGAAAGAAGATATAGAAATTAAACTATTAACATTTCTTATATTACAGTAATAACTGTAATAACTTTATGATCAGAATTTAATTTTCACATTATTTTTTTTATTTTGGCTACAGTAGCATTGGGTAGCTGAGGGTATGAGATTTTACCTTGCATAAGACGCCAGTTTATGGCAAACTTAATCTCCAGAGATACTGCTAGGGCTTTTGAGATTCAACATATGTCAGGACTAGAGTAATAAGAAATTGTTTTGATAAGCTTTACATCCATAATGTTTTAAAGGAAAAGTTATTTATTAAAAAATTATTCAGATGAATCATAATATCAACAGTTTGAATGTTCATTTCTTACTTTGTTTATTTTTACATGATATGTAGGTTCTAACATGCTGTTTGTGGATACTTCAAGACAACATCTTAAACTGTGTAACTTATCCCTGTCTGTTGTGGAGGATAAAGAACTGTGTGATGTGGGTCTAACCAAACTGTCACTTCCTCCATGTATTGTACCTCCAGAGGTATGGCATAATTTTTCCCCATAAAATTGCAAAGTTAAATTTAAACATTTCACAGTCTTGGCTTGTCAGGTCTGGTGTTTAGCCTGTTGCAGTTCCAGTGACATGAAGAGACTGAGACCACTAGACTCCTCTTTGGATGGGATATCAGTCCATTACAAGGTCAATCATAGTATGTTTGCCAGGTGCCATGTAGCAGCTGGGTGAACTGTAAACAATGTAAAAACTAAATGTCTAGCTCATAAACAAACCTTTCAGACTCAGGAGTTTGAACCTACCTATCAGATATGCATGCATGTTTTTATATACTGTAAACCGTGAAAATTTAGTGGCAGTTGTATTTTAGCACAATTTGTGGAAGAGTTCAACCACTAAAATAATACTGTCGCTCAAATTTTACAACACTAACAGGAAAATACTAATGGTCCCCAAAACGGTCTGTGATAATGTTTAATTGCTATAATTATTTTTTTATTATGCCTATCCCTCGTCATTTGATCATTGAGAATCTATATTGATCTACACAAACATAAAAGTCAACAATAAGTTTTATCACTTATGATCAGTCCAAAAAGTCCATTTCTGTTTCAGCTAAAAGAGAATGATATGCGCATGCATAAAAATCAATTAATCCACAATAAAACAGTTTGAAAAAGCACAAAAAATCCACAAATGTTTTTAAAATCCACGTTTTTGGACTTGGAAACAACAGAGACTGGGGTTTTTTCTCCAGACAAACTGCCACATTTTTATAAATATGTCGACTAAGAGCAAATGAATGGCTTCATTTACTTAATTATTACTACTCATCACCTGTTTACAGGTAATTATGCTTGTACATGTATATAAACTAGTTTTCAAAGTATCTCTATATAAAGGTAGCTTAATAAGCTTATTATATACCAGTAGCTGGCACAGATGTAAATTTTGGGGTCCCAAACAGGGTAATCACGGGCGCTAAAATAAAACTGCACTAATACGACTGGCACCTTAAAATCGCTAAAATTGGTATGTTCTAATAAAAAGCGGTTTACAGTAATATTGCAAATCAGTAACATAACCACATTACATTTAGACATTTAGTTTTCAATCACAAAGAAAGATAGAAAGAAATATAATAAATGTGAATAATGTTAAATTCCTTTACACATACTTCTACTTTATTTGCTATGTACATGTGGAACTCTAACTAGTGCCAGAAATTGGGATTATGGTGGTTAGTTGGTTACATATAGATTCTTTAATTTTTGTCATCATCATAAATCATTGGTACTCAAATTAGATAATCATAAAACAAAAATTGTAACTATGACATTTGTTTCTTTTTTTACAATGTTTGTGACAGCTAATAGTATATAATTTTCTCTAAATCAAATTAATAAGAAGAATGTATATTTTTCATTTTTCTTAGTCTTGTTGTTGCAGAAAATTGCTATATATATATATCCTTGATTACCATAGGATATCTATTGTACACAGAAAAATGCCATCACTTTTTGGATTTTATATTTTGTCAGATGATAGGTCCTTTCATGCACATGACAAAATATATCATCTGGGACTTCTCTTTCATTGATTGCTGCCCTCTTCGTCATACTTGTAAAATCCCTGTTTGAGCCACATAATCTTTCTGCAGAGATATTTTATTGTAATTCAAGATATGAATAGTGAGTTTTGGTTACAACAGTTTAGCTACAAGAAGTGAACAACCCCTAACACATTGAAAATACTATGTAAGTTTTGCAAATTTCTCGGTCACAAACACATTGACACAATGTTTGGTGGACAGGATCCAAATTTTGCAGCCTGGAACTGCATCTGTTTTGGGACTGTGTTTTATTTTGCTTTCATATAGATTTGTAACCTTGGTCATTTTGTTATTGATAGCTGACATACGGTGTGGATATACTGAAAAAGAAAAGTGATAGTTGGGGAGCTGGTTGTATATTAGCTGAGATGTTAACTGGTAAACAACCGTGGTATGATTACAGACACAGAAAAAAGGAAGAATTATGGAAAAAGGTATATTAATGGTTTTTAGCTCAACTGGCTAAAGCCAGCTGAGCTTATGGCATGGTTTTGTGTGCGTCCGTGCGTGCGTAAACTTTAATCTTCTCCTCTGAAACCACTGGGCCAATTGGAACCAAATTTGGTGTGGAAGGTCCCTAGGTGGGGTAGACCAAAGTTTGTACCAGGCGACCCCGCCCGACATCCAAGATGGCCACTGTTACTATAAATAGCAAAAACACATAAATAGCCATTGCTGAGTCATTTTTTAACCGTTTTTGTTCAAATTTGAAATGTAGAGAGTAGATAGCAGGGCATTCCACATATGTAACGGGTTTTTATGAGAAATTTTTCGTTGACCCGATTTTTACAAATTATGCAAATGAGGTGTAATATTTAATCAGTTCTTTGAAAATCTTCTCCTCTAAAACCACTGGGCCAATTGGAACCAAATTTGGTGTGGAAGGTCCCTAGGTGGGGTAGAACGAAGTTTGTACCAGGCGACCCTGCCCGACATCCAAGATGGCCGCTGTTACTATAAATAGCAAAAACACATAAATAGCCATTGCTGAGTCATTTTTTAACCGTTTTTGTTCAAATTTGAAATGTAGAGAGTAGATAGCGGGGCATTCAACATATGTAACGCGTTTTTATGAGAAATTTTTCGTTGACCCGATTTTTACGAATTATGCAAATGAGGTGTAATATTTAATCAATTCTTTGAAAATCTTCTCCTCTGAAACCACTGGGCCAATTGGAACCAAATTTAATGTGGAAGGTCCCTTGGTGGGGTAGACCAAAGTTTGTACCAGGCGACCCCGCCAGACATCCAAGATGGCCACTGTTACTATAAATAGCAAAAACCCATAAACAGCCATTGCTGAGTCATTTTTTAACCGTTTTTGTTCAAATTTGAAATGTAGAGAGTAGATAGCAGGGCATTCAACATATTTAAAGGGTTTTTATGAGAACTTTTTCGTTGACCCAATTTTCAAGAATTATGCTTAAGGTGTAATATTTAGTGAAATCTTTGAAAATCTTCTCCTCTGAAACAACTGGGCCAAGTGGAATGAAATTTTGTGTGGAAGGTCCAAATGTCAGCCTGAATAAAGGTGGTACCAGGCAACCCGTCCTGACATCCAAGATGGCCGTCATAACTAAAAATAGAAAAAAAAAAGACCATTGTTGATCTTTTTTTCCACCAATTGAGCTCAAATTTTAAATATAGAAAGTATACTGTATGGGATTCAAAATATATGATATTCTTTTCTGAAAAAATTTTTATTGACCCAATTTTCAAGAAATATGCAAATTAGGTGTAATATTTAGTAAAATCTTTTCCTCTAAAATCACTGGGCGAATTGGAACCAAACTTCCTGTGGAAGGTTCCTACATCGGCCTAAAAAAAGTTTGAACCAGTCTAAGATGCCTGTTGTTACTAGATATATATATATATAAAATAGCCATTGTGGATCTATTCTAAGCTCAACTGGCTAAACCCAGCTGAGTTTATGGCATAGTGAAGCATGCCTGCATGTGTGTGTTGCAAAGTAGGCTTCATTGAAGCAAAAATGGTCATAAGCTCAATTTATTTCCCATCTTAAGCTGATGAACCAATTATGGTAACCACATCACATTGTCTTAAAGGCACCACAGTGGCTGTGTGGTCTTAAACATTCGATGTTACGAATCACAGCACCTTTCACCCCTGACATTGTGCATTAATGCCAAGTGGGCTAGCACTTCATCTTTGAAAGTTTGTCAGTAAACTTGCTGCTTGGTTGTGGTTTTCTCCTATAATGCAGTGTCCTCCACCATTTCCAAAATTGACAGTCTCCATATAAGTGAAATATTCTTGAGTTGAACGTTAAACAGCATTTCAATCAAAAACAAACATTGTCTTACATATGCAGCCAGTTGAGCATCACAGGCCCTATTGGGCCTCTTGTTTATTTGTTTGTTTGTTTTTTTTATTTATTTTCTTTTTAGAAAATAAGATTTTTTTTTACAGATTTTATTATTATAACAAATGTATAAATCTCGAAGTTATGTGTTTCATTCTTCTGTTCTTTCAAGTTTGTTAATTTGAACACAACCAACAGGAAGTCAAAACCATAGTCCAGTCATTTTACAATTTTAATTAATGAGCATAATGAGCATTTTACACAATCGTTTTCCCATAATGCCATTTATACAAGAAAATTCAAGCATTTGATTTGATTTGATCCTCTCTCTCTCTCTCTCTCTCTCTCTCTCTCTCTCTCTCTCTCTCTCTCTCTCTCTCTCTCTCTCTCTCTCTTTTCTTTTTGTAAAATTAAAATTTTCTTTTTAACTGTATGAAAAATGTGGAAATAAGTCTGGTTTATTAAGCATCGTCCCTCACCTGAAATATTGCATACTAAGTTTCATTGATTGGTAGGGAAGGGGTTATGGCATTTACTAGATAGCACTAGTCACATTTATTATTTTTACAGATTAGATCTAGTGAAGAACTACCATACAGCCAAAAACAATTGGAGAAATTAAATAAAAACCAAGAATTATTAAAGTCATGTTGGAAGGTATGATTCTAGTTTTAATATGAATGCTGAATGTACCAGAAATGATGTTTTCCATTTTATCCAATATTTCATACTTAACAAACAAAAAGAATTCTGCTAAGTAGAGTGGAGTTATGGCTTTATGTGGCTAATCAAGATTTTGTCAGTTGTTTTGAGGTGGTCAGTTCTTGGGTTTTGAAGAATTTTTAATTGCACAGAAAAAATACTAACTTTCTGTAATTGAATTGACAAATTTTCAGACAACAGATCTGCTTGAGTGTATTTTGAACCGAGTGGATGAGAGTCACTGTGATCTAAAAGCCGACACCTAAGACCACTTTTGACCACCAAGTTTTTCACTAAATAAGTTTTATTTAAGTATCCATTTTTTTTTGTAACATCATTGTGTCATGAGTGCAGACATGAGCATTGGCAATAATTAAAGATTTTTTAAAATTGTAATCGATGGAATAGATATGCATGCAAGCTACATTTTCTTTTGACAGTTTGCATTGACAGAAATTAATACATGTATATTGTTTCTTGACTTAACAACATAAAAAACTTATCCAGTTATTTACGTTTTTATATAAAAAAAAAAAAACCTAACTCTGGTTGATATTTATACAGTTTATATCAAGAATTTTTTTTTTTATTTCAGAAACATCCACCTGACCGTATTAGTCTTAGGGAAATATCAGAACAGTTATCACATGGAACTGCTGCCGCTTTTTGATATCTTTATATGATTCATATATATATATATATGCATATGTATTGATGTATTATAACAGATGTATATTTTATATTACAGAATCTATTTTTATTTAGGAATGCTGTAGATACTGGTACTAAAGATTTTAGAATCACCAGAACAAATGTGCTATTTAAATATTCTTTTGTCTGTCATTAAGCATTTTCATCCATAAACTGTTCTTTTAAAGAACTTTTTCAGAACTAGTGAACAATTGGCATTGAAACTTGACAGGGATGTTGTTTGGCCTGAGCCCTTTCAAGTTTGGGAAGCTGGTTTACCTTCACCCTCATCCACTGTGACCTTTAATAGTAAAACATTTGAACATTTACATGTACTTGTCATTACTAAAAAGGCATAGAGACTTAAAACTTCATAAATAGCATCAGACCATAAAGTTCCATCTGGTTTCCAAAACATTTTGATTTTCTCACACATTCAAGGTTACGGTCACCTGAAGTAGTAAACTTTTAGATAGTTTGTCATGATGCCAAATGTCTAGAAGCTTGACAATTCTTGTAAGGTAATCCTTCCAAATATAAGCACCTCTATATTTTTGGAATACAAAATTTAGCAATTTTGATAAGTTTTAAATATATCATATGTCCATATTTCAATTTTATGCCACTAAATTGGAGCAGAATTTTGTTAGAATTCATGTGGACATGTAATTCAGATTCTTGATCTTAACTATTGAATAAAATCCAAAAGAAAATTTTTATTATTAATTTAATCATCTATTCATTAGGTTGTGTATTAAATTTCCCATGATGATATTATTTCCAAAGACAAATTATGTAAGGTGTATTTTATTTTTTGTGTAAACTCGTTAAAATCATGTATTAGTTAAATCCTTTAGTTTTCTTTGAAAGGGAAAGTTAGAAGAAATTCATAAAAAAATTGCATAAGACCAGTCTTGCCATTGACCTTCATCCAAGGTCATAAGTAGTTAAACCTTTCAACATCTTCTTATCAGTTGTTTGTATTTTTAATTTTCATTTATAATTTAAAGTATTCATTTTGATTTCCAGTGAAGTTGATAATTTAATTGTTAACAACAGTAATTTGTGCAAGCTGTAAATTTCTCAGTAAATCTCTGTAGTAATTCCTCTGTTGGACTTGTCAACTCTCTTTGAAAACTTGAAAACTTCATTAAGTCTGCTAGAGTTATTTTTTTAAAATAATTAATGAATTAATTTTATGTTAAAATTATAGTATTTACAACTTAAATTAATAAACATTGCTCGTTGACCTATTTACCACTGCAGTAGCTCAGTTGGTAGAGTGCTTGCTCCGTAAGTGGGAGGTCGTGGGTTCAAACCCTGACCTGGTCTGACCTAAGACTTGAAAGTGGGTAGTGACTGTTCTTTCATTATGAAATGAAAGTCAAGGTTCTTTTGGATGGTGTCACGGTAGGCATGTCACAATAAAGAACCCTGCTGTATTATACCATCAGATATGCATATGCAAAATTTCTGCAATTTTGCCCATAGCTGGAGACGTCTCGATATAAGTGAAATATTCTTGATTGGGATTTAAAACACCATTACTCAACTCTCAACTCATTGACCCATTTGGAACTAGCACACCAAAGATTTTCGGAATTACCGTACATTTCCAACTTCATTTAAGACATAAGTACATAAAGTAATTTATTAGAAAATGATAAGCCATGACTTTTAAATGTTATTGAAATGCTGTTTAAAATTATTTTGTTACAATTCAGATTTCCTCAGGTGACAATTAATGTCCTATGGGTTACAATTCAGATTTCCTCAGGTGACAATGTCCTATGGGTTACAATTCAGATTTCCTCGGGTGACAATTAATGTCCTATGGGTTACAATTCAGATTTCCTCGGGTGACAATTAATGTCCTATGGGTTACAATTCAGATTTCCTCGGGTGACAATTAATGTCCTATGGGTTACAATTCAGATTTCCTCGGGTGACAATTAATGTCCTATGGGTTACAATTTAGATTTCCTCGGGTGACAATTAATGTCCTATGGGTTACAATTCAGATTTCCTCGGGTGACAATTAATGTCCTATTGGTTACAATTCAGATTTCCTCGAGTGACAAATAATGTCCTATGGGTTACAATTCAGATTTCCTCGGATGACAATTAATGTCCTATGGGTTACAATTCAGATTTCCTCGGGTGACAATTAATGTCCTATGGGTTACAATTCAGATTTCCTCGGGTGACAATTAATGTCCTATGGGTTACAATTCAGATTTCCTCGGGTGACAATTTATGTCCTATGGGTTACAATTCAGATTTCCTCGGGTGACAATTAATGTCCTATGGGTTACAATTCAGATTTCCTCGGGTGACAATTAATGTCCTATGGGTTACAATTCAGATTTCCTCGGGTGACAATTAATGTCCTATGGGCTTGTTTTCTCTATTATTTTATTTTTTGTTGTTGTCTTTTTCAAGATGTTGTTGAGTAAATATTTATAGTGAAATAAAATGGCAACTGTTGTATAAACAAAATGAATTTTAGCATTAACTTAATTGTTTTTTCACAATTTTTTCATAAAACATGTTTAGTAGTATCTGAGGACCACCAATCTTATTAAAACCACCAACTTTACCACTGTCATATTCCCATGATTAACCGTATTGATTATTATTGAATTACATTATTGCTGGCATCTTTTATGTTTTAAAATCATATACATATATTTAAATTGTTATTTCAATATTATCTTTTACAATAAAGTGTCTACATGTATTTGCCAAAATGAAATCATAGAAGTTACTAGTCAAAATTTCCTCCTGACTGTAACAAACATTTTGTCTGGTGTCTGTGTGTAGAAATTGTATTAAAAACAACTGTGATTTTTCAATACCAATTTGTATTAGAAAGGGTGTCATCTAATTCCACTTCAGAATGAAGCTATGAGTGGAACCATATAAAGGTAGTATGGTAATAATGAAATATTTCAAGATTTTATCACTGATGATAATTTTGATTAGTTTTTAGTGTTGATATTTGCATCCTGACCTCCTCTTTCATTTTCAAAACAAGACAATGTGACCAAACCGGGGCATTCAAATATTTTGCAAGACAAATTATTAACTTATCAATTATGGTCAGTAGTTGGCATCGTAAAAATCTCTGGAGTTGATTGACCGTACACACAGCTGCCGGACATATAGTGTGCTATGTTTAGTGGAAATTCGGACATTAAAACCACATAATGAGAATAATACCATTAGAAAATATCCATACTAAAAAAAACTAATACTGAACACTATTCCATTGTTTGTTATGTCAAATTTTGTAAACCAAAACTCCAGTGTTGCCGAAACAAAATATTTTTTTCCAGAGAGTGTTCAGTTTAAGACAGGTTTCACAGAACTGTTTCAATGGAAATTATTTAAAGAAGACACTGTGGGAAAGATGGGGGCAGCATTAACATTTTGTTGAGTTTTATGTTAAGCATTTTAATTGTTATCATATCTAAGATTTACGGTTGGGAACAAAGAGAGGTATAATTATGGGTAATTCTGTTAAAATTAGAAGATATTTAGACACTGATAATTCTTATAGACTTGGCTGACATATTTGGTAAAAGAGTGAGGTTTGCCAACATACCATATGATTTGTAGAAAACCTATTACATTACTGCACCAAGGTATTAATTTGCATAATTTGTCTTTTTTTCATTTAAATAATGTTGTTCCAGAAATGTGGCATTAAAGTATATCATTTCTATTCCAATACATCTCTGTTAACTGAATATGCTATTATAAAGAGTGTTGTTGTAAAGAGAGTTCAATGTAGTTTTTATGAGATAAAGTTTTATAAAGTATATTATGATATATTCTAATTTTGTATCAATTTTGTTGTAATAAATAGTTTAAAGGTGTGATTAAATCACATACATGTGGATATTTCATCTTTATGTGGTTTGGACTTGCCTGTGTTTAGCCTGTCCGTCAGAATGTGAACATTCTATATGAAGTAGTATGCTTTCACACACAAAAGCCAATATCATTATTATTAACAAAATCAGATAAAAAGAAAATTTTGGTGTGCATGATGTTTTCATATTGGACATTGTTATTATGCACAGTAGATACAACAAGTTTAGTTTTTGTTCAGATCATTGTTATTTAGAAATAGGGCATTCATTTATCATTTAATGAGCATTTATTGTTGTATACTTGTCATTAAAATTGTTGAATTTTTCTTAACTATTTCTTTTGATTAATTTTGAGACATGAACAGTATGAAAATGTTACTAAAGCTATAGGTCACAATCTTGTTAAAAATTGCATTTATATACCAACTCAAATGAATTAAGGTATAAAGTGTTTCTAGACCTTAAAAAAACAAAGATATTAGTCCCTTTTTGACAGTTTTATTTTTTGCCTTGTGTGTTTGTTTATGGTAATTCATCATCACAAATCCTGCCATCTGATAGCTCATTTAAGCTTCATGTATGTTGTAGCATTCTCTTTTGACATCATTTAAGCTTCATGTATTGCATAGCATTTTTTTTTTTGAAATCATATAAGTTTTATGAATGTTATAGCATTCTTTGACATTATTTAAGCTTCATGTATGTCATTGCATTATCTTTTTTGACACCATTTAAGCTTCATGTATGTCATAGCATTATCTTTTTTGACACCATTTAAGCTTCATATATGTCATAGCATTTTTTGATATCATTTAAGCTTTATATATATCATAGCTTTCTCTGTTGACATCATTTAAGCTTCATGTATTGCATAGCTTTCTCTTTTGACATCTTTTAAGTTTCATGTATGTCATAGCTTTCTCTTTTGACATCATTTAAGCTTCATGTATTGCATAGCTTTCTCTTTTGACATCTTTTAAGTTTCATGTATGTCATAGCTTTCTCATTTGACATCATTCAAGTTTCATGCATGTCATAGCATTCTCTTGACATCATTTAAGTTTCATGCATGTCATAGCTTTCTTTTTTGAAATCTTTTAAGTTTCAAATATGGCATAGCATTCTCTTGACATCATTTAGGCCTTGTGTATGTCATAGAAATTTTTGACACAATTAAGGCTTCACGGTTTCCATAACATTCCTTTGACACATTATAAGCTTCGTTAATGCTATAGCAGTGACACTGTTTAAGCTTTATATGTCATGTCAATCTATTGACATAGTTTAGGTTTTATTTATGTCATGTCACTATTTAACATATCATTAAGCTTAATAAATTTTATAGCACTCTGACATGTTTGTAAATTTGGTATATTTCATAGCACTTTTCTTTGCACTTATCCCTTTCTCCAATTTTTTTGTTTTTTTTTTTGTTTTTTTTTTTTGTTTTTTTTTTTTAGATGAGTATTGTTAAAGACATTTTTGTTATGTTTTTGTAACAACATTTTGATCTATAGATGGATTTTTGGCTCTCCAGTTTCATCATACCACTGATTGTTACTTTCACAGTTTTTACACCATTTATTGGCCATATTGTCCTATGCTGTTATTAATGTATAAGACATGTTTTTATGATATTGTGTAAGCTTTTATATACTGCTTTGTTTGTTAAATTTTATTATTTTAACAATTGTTTTCATAGATTTAGTACTATTCATATTTTATTAATATCTCTATGAAGCATTATGTAGATTTTTGTTTATTTTTAAGCCTGTGATATATTTTAATGAATCTTTCATAATATATATTATAAAGAAACTTGTGTCTCTTTTCATATAGATACCGGTAGTCACATTGTGCCATGTGCAAAATGCAACTGCAAGGTTAATAATAATTTTTTTCAGTGGCAGCTATTTCATTTTAAAACCATTTTAAACAATTTTATTTATGACTTTTACCTAGGACATACACTCACATCAAGTTATATGTCCCAGCTTTTCTAAAATATACTTCTGTAGTAAAACTTTGATAACTCCAAGTTTAAGGAACTACAAATTATATAAGAGTTTATGTTTGCAAATTCAAAATATCAACAAATTTGTTTGTTAGGAAAGAAGACTGATGGTTTTTAAGTTATATCGTTTTTATTTTAAAAAAAAAAATCTAAATTTATTATTGTGTTGATTTTCATTAAATATTTTTCATTAGATACAAAATTATTGCAGATTATATATTTTTTCAGTAATAAACTTGTTAAAGCTGCATTAAGTTTTTCAATTTTCAGAATTTTTTTGATTTTCTAAAAACATATTTTTTTTTTAAATAGATAACTTCTAATTATTACTGGTACCTATATGTTTAACTACCATTTGAAGTACACTGTACATGTTTCAGTGTTTTGTAACCTATACATTTTGATTTCAGTTGTTTCTCTTCCCTATGTTAAAAGTGTTTATGTGAGATAATCTAGTTTTAACTTCTGTTGACTTTTTTTTGGCTTTGAAACTTTAAATACTTTCAATAATAGCATGTTATTGATTATAAATATATTTTTTTTGGTTTTCAATATTTAAATTGTTGTACAATGTAGCTCTATCTTGATCACATTGATTTATGATATAGTGATAAGGATATTGGTACTGTGATGATAAATTTATAAATAAATAAAAGAAAATGAAAATAAATAATACACTAATAAAAGACTGATACTAAAGATCTCCCATCTCAGATAAAAGGTATTAAATCTATTTGGAATACACAATGCTTTTTACATGTAGAAATTGTTACATGTAAAATGAAAATATCAAATTAAAATACTGTGTCATTTTCTAAAAAATTTTAATGTTACACATACAAATACATATCATTTCCTAGATACTTATAATGCTTACTTCCTTGTTCTATTTTTAGATATGAAATGACATCTATTAGGTACATCTATTGGTATACTAGTATTATATTGTGCCCTCTGGCTGGTTATGTAAATAGTATAGCACTTTGATGTTAAATTTTTTCAATATTTTTCCTAGTGTTATTAACCCATTATCATGAAAATTATGTCAAAAATTATTCACAGAAATTATAATTATGTAAACCACTGCAATGTTAAATACTGGTAACATTTAGTATTATTCACTACACAAGTATTATTGATATTTTGTGTTTTGCAATTAAAAACTTTTTTCTTTCGGCTGAGCAAGACTATTTAAGTAAATGTTACATGTTACTGTAACACTTATATAATTCAAATAGAAATTATATTATCTGCAAATATGATGCACATTCAAGTAGAAATGTATATTATAAAGATCACTTTTTGAAAAGATACAAAAGTGTGTGTGTATGTGTGCATGTGTGTGTGAGAGAGAGAGAGAGAGAGAGAGAGAGAGAGAGAGAGAGAGAGAGAGAGAGAGAGAGAGAGAGAGAGAGAGAGAGAGAGAGAGAGAGAGAGAGAGAGAGAGAGAGAGAGAAGGGGGAGGGGTACATGTTATGACATACATACAGACTGCATTGCTGAAGTTAATGATATTACTGATATTTTAACATCACTTTGGTTATGTTATTCAATGTATTACATAGAATTAAATGCTCTAAACAAATATATCTTGTTACAGATCTATATTTCATTAAATCTACTTTATCAAACTTTCAAGTGTTTTGATTTTTCTTATTCTTCAGAGATACCTGCAACTTGAATTTAACATTTTTTTAGAGAAAGTGATTGATAATATTAAACTAATTACATGTATCCACCTGTAATCTTCCAAAATTTCATAGTTAATCATGAACACCCTGAAAACAAAATTCCCGTCAATAAGGAGTCCATTAAGAATATGATACGTTTATTGGAGCTTTGGTTTATATAACTTCATTTCTGTAGCTTAAATTTGATAGAACCTGTGCCCTTTAAGTTTTTACATCAACATTTAAATCCATTCATTTCATTCAATATCATGGATACTTTAATTTCCACATTTGAGACATCAAATACATTGAATACATCAAGTAGAATCTAGAAATGTAGTCCGATCAGTAACATTGAATATTCATTACACAGTTCCTGTTCAGTTAAGTCCTAGTCAGGATTCAGTTCTGAAATAATGAAGAAAACCACCAACTTTCCTCAAGTAAACTGACAAAATTTTCTCACACTAAGATCTACTGCTCCTGGAGCAGTATTCAAACCTATGTCGTGAGAGGCACTGTGCTCTGTTTGGGTGCATTTTAGACCACCTTGGCCACCAAAGCCACCTGGAAAACGAGCTATGGAGAATGTGTCATAATAAATATTGATCAAAACCTTTATCATCTCAGTTCATAGAGTCAATTTTAATGAAATTTTCAATTTGTCACTAAATGTCCTTTGCCACAAGCACTGTAGTTAATGAGGTATTAAAGAGGATAAAAGTAGTTATCAAATGTTTTCTAGACAACACAATATACTATTATAAACTGCAAGCAAGACAAAAAGCATTTCTGAATCAGAAGACTTTGTATGCAATCATAGGCTTTATGTGACCTTTAGCTGGCTGCACATATAATGAGATTGACCAATATAACTTATGAAAGGTTCTGTGTATACTTAAACAGAATTAATAATAATTAGAATAAGAGGCTGAGTAACCAGTATTTGAAAGTTAAAATGGTGTAATTTGGGCATTATAAGTACCAGAAAGTATTATAAGCATTTTCCCAACCCCTGATTGATAAACTTTTACACATTACTTATTAAAAATTTCTGAAAATTTAAGATAACACACACACTCACACACGCACACATGTGTATATAATATAATAAGCTGCTAAACATAAATCCCTAAATGGCAAAAATACTTAAAGGGATACAAATTTGCTCTAGCTTGCCATTAACTATCATCAAAAGTCCATGAATTACTTGGACTTCTGCTATCATTGATGGTAACAGTGACTCATTTTTTATCTTTGCTTCGGACTGAAACTCTTGGCTTATTTATAGACATTTAAATTCAAAAATACATCTTTAATATAAACTAACAAATTATTGTTTTCTTAGCACAATTACTTGTAGCAGAAATTCATTAATTACCTTTATAACCTAGTCATTGTTAAAATCTAAAATAGTCTGAACAGAGAGAAAAAAATACATGCTAGTAAACAAAACTCTCTTGTTAAAATTCATGAGAAAATATTGGCTTATGAAACATTTATATTCTTGCATATGAAATGTAATAATATGGCTTCAAAACTTTGATTATCAACCACAAAATTTTATAAACTAAGGTGTTCCATGCAGGAAAGAAACTACATAACGATCAAGTGAGCTAAAACGGTCTAAATTCTAGGGGTACATGTTGTACCGTTTATGTAAATATTGGGTCCAATTTAGGTTAAGAAAATATCACTCGATGACATTAGTGATTTAAATACTATTTCAAAAATGGCAAAAGGAAAACGGGTTTCTCCGAAATGCGGCTATAAATTTCCCACCATATGATGGAGTGCGGTCACGTGACTAGGTGATTACCGAAAATTTTTGTAGGTGTTTCCTTGTTCATTGAAGCTGTACTCGTTTGTAAACATTGAGAACAGGTGACAGTAAAATTGATTTTTGTGGAAAGTTATCGTTGTTGCATGCTTTGTTGATTTTCAGTGATGATACAAACTATTTTATATTTTTCGTAAATTTTATTGAGGACGCAAGTTTCCTGTGGTGATGCTGTGATCCGTCTACTGTAGAAATGGTTCACTGTAATATTTTTATAATTGAAACGTTTCCGTTACAATTTCTCAGTCATCAGATACATTTAAACCAGAACTTCCTTTGTTCTAGTTTAATTAAATTATGAAGCCTTACCAAAGTATCTTTTAAAAGAGGTCACACGTCAATTTATTATGTTAAATTGATTATTGTTTTATTTATTATTATTATTTTGTTTAAGGAAGTCATTTCTTGACATCTAGAACTTTTTAAAATTAGGCTTCTTAAGTGAATGTGGAGCTAGATGGTCTAATCTTTAATTAGGGATTGCTATTGTGAAACTATTTTCTGCTGTAAATGTTTGTTTTTCAAAAATAAACACATAGTAATAATAATCTTGGTGGATTAAGAATTTATTTGTGTTATAATTTAACAAACATGTTAAAAACATTGTTTGGTTCTAACTCTTGAAAATTTAAACCTTGGATAGACAAATGATTGTTTTTCTGTATCATAGTCATGATGCTGTAACAAAGCTTACATTGTTTAAAAGTCATAATAATTTAAAAGTCATGTTTATGTCAATATAACATGATTCAAGGCTTACACTTAAAACACATTTGTGCATTACACACTTGTAATGCGAAAAATTTTATTACTGCATTTTATTAATTTACCATTATTTAACTGATGAGAATGTAATGATAGAACTGATTTTTTTCTTGTGTTACACATAAACATTTCAGCTTGAATACCTGCTACCACTCATGTTTCACAACACTTGGAAGACTTCAAACACTTGTTTAAGAATCAATGGAACGTACATCATGACTGATTTGTATTATAATTTTTTTTCAGAGAATCTGAACCATGGTTCATATTGCTACAAATTGCAGTTAGCTAATATATTGTTTAACTTAAATAATATTTTTCCTTACTGAAATTATAATGTAAGGATTCAGTCATTTGAAAATATTACTGAGCTGTCACAAAGTTGCAAAACAAATAGTGTAATCTCACATAACTGTGACATTATTAATTCAGCAACACACCCAGATAAGAGATATTGATTAAGAGATAATTTGATGATTTGGTGTTGGTATTTATTGTATGTATTTAAGCTTGTCTCTTATTAAGTAATGTTCTGTTGTTTTGCAGATGTCTTAAGTAGAATACATCCGCCATGACCTGATATCCTGATTTGTGTATATATGTAACATTATTTATCATGAGTAAGTAAATTTACCTCATGCTATATTTACCTTCCATCATACTCTAACTAATCTCGTTAAGACTCTCTGAATATTTAGAGCAATCAAACAATATTTAAAATTAAAAAAAAAACTTTCTGAATATGACCATCTTGGTGGCTCATTGGTAAAAACACCTACCTGGAGAGTGGAAGGTACTGTATTTCAAACATAGTCGGTTTATACATAAAGTCAATAAGACAACAGAGTATGAACTGGTTTACCAGGTGTCAGTATAATGTGTCTAGGGGAGTGATATGCCTGACTATAGCATACTGACTTACCTAGCACCTTAGATGACCATGATTGTGAGCTAGCACAAGACATTATAAATGTCACAACATAACTACATTTCATATTGCAATATAGCAGTTACTAATTTAACACTAATTAAGTAGGTTATAAAAAATGTTAAAAAAGACTGAAAACAAAATTTTTGTACCATTTTAAATTAATAAGTGTCTGAATCTGTATTACTTTGCTGGATCTTCATATAAGCATGTGTAAATCACAATGTGATTTGACTAATCCAGTTAATTATTGACTTCCCTTAAATGATAAACAACAACTTTTCAACATGATCATGTTTCATTTGACTGTATGGAGTTTTTACAGGCATTAGAAGTGGTATTTGTTATAGAGGAAGAAGTCCAACATGTGTCCTTTCTCATATTATAAATAATAATGTCTGAATATTGTGGAAATCAGTGAAATTGGTGTATAATATTTTAAAAAATCTAAATTTTAACTTTACATGTTTTGTATTATTTTTTCAGCATCACCATCTTTGGATGAATATGAGGAAGTTCAAAGAGCTTCTATTGAAAGAGCTGAAATATACAGCAAATATGACAAGGTAATATAAAATAGATTAATTTATATGAAGTGTAAAATGAATATAAATATTACTAACTCCTTAACAGGGATAAAACATAAAATTTTCTGACATCCGTAATGAGATACAATTATCTAGGTTGGTAAAAATCTAATCTGGTAGATCGTATTGTTGGAAAGTTTGTTATATCTCTTGCCAGGCAACAAAGTTTTAATTCATTGATTTTGTTTACTACTAAGGTGTTAAGATGATGTTATATGCCAGATAAGAGATATGATACAGATGATATGCTATTTGCCTGATAAGACATATGATACAGATGATATGCTATTTGCCTGATAAGACGTATGATACAGATGATATGCTATTTGCCTGATAAGAGATACTTGTTTTATCCCCAACTTTTTTTGCCATAATTTTTTGTAACATGATAAAGCATCCCAACTTTATATTCCATGTCTCAAGATTTAAGTATTTTGCAATGGTTTAAATTTCAACAAGGGACATCAAATGATGTGAAATAATTTTGACTAAAGACACTTATACCAACCACCAATAAAGTCTAATACAATTTATATTTTTTAGGGTCGTGAAGAAGGTGCACAAATAGACCCATGGGAGGACCCAGCTTTTGAAGTCTATCATGTAACTGACAGATATGGATTTATACAGTAAGTGTAAAATCTCAACATAAAATCCAAAGATAAAATTTAATTAGCAATTATTTTTTTTTGTATTTATCAAATATTGCATTGAAAATGAAAATATTTTGTATCAGTTCATTTTTTCTTTCAATTGTTTACTTTTATTTTTTTGACAAGACAACAAAAGAGAAATGTATTTTTTCCAAATATTTAGTTTACTTTTAATTTATAAAAAATTTACTTAAAAAGCTTAAAAATTTCTTTTCTTTTTTTACAGCAACTATGTTTTACCAAAAAACCAAGATACAGCAGAGACTAAGGTAAGAACTAGGGGGGGGGGGAAATAAAAAGAATGCAGGTTCTATAGGTCTTGTTATATAACAAAGGCAAATTTCCTGATAAAAGAACAATAAGTGTAGAACATTTTATCACTGAACAATTAATCATTGAAATTGTGACAGTGTTTGTGTTCCAACATCATATCGTTGGGAACACTTCATATTGTATGTACAAAAACAAAAATGTCAAAAAAGAGACCTACTGATGGTTTATATGATAAAATTATCATGTATGTTCTTTAACTGTTAATGCAAGTAAATTTTATATGCAAGTACATGCATATGATATTTTTATTATTTCCTGGATTTTATTTCTTTGTCTTGCTACTTTTGAATTTACTTTTTGTGTGTTTTTTACTCTTGGGAATTTACAAGGAAAATATATAATACTGAGAAATTTTGACCAGAAAAAAATACGGCAAAAGAGGGAGGATTACATTTAATTGCAAATGGAAGAAGGTGGTATTTCCATAATAAAAAAAATCATTGAAAATTGCTATAGGAAAAAGTGCTTAAAATAGCATTTCAATATGGAAATTGTGGTTTCTGTTTTCAAAAACATTTTTAAAGTATCCTATTTGCATTTGCCTTCAAATATAATTGCTTTGCAACATAAGAGAAATGTTGTGTAACCAAGTTCTCATTCTAAAACTGACTGCCTCAGTAGAAGTGAAGAATCTTGACTTGGATGTAAAACACTTTATGGTAAAAAGACTATAAAGTTAATAAGCCTTTTATTCAATAATTAACATAGTTATAAAAAATATATTTTTATCATTCTTCATTATATATTTCAGTCAAAAGCTGTGGAATTGGAAAGGACCAACAAATGGTTGAAAATGTTAAAAAGCTGGGACAAATATTATGGTGGTGAAAAGGTATAGTAGCATGGATTTTATGGTCTCAAGGATTAATTATTTAAACTCATTTCCATGTTGTTCACAAGTTTTGTGAGTGTTTTTGTTCAATTTTGTATTAGAGCTTCACAATATAGAGATTGTGAGCACTTGCTTACATTTGGCTGTTTACACTTTTATGCCAATAAATAAATGTTAAAAGCTGTTAAGGTAGAAAATGGTTTGTAAAAAAAAATTTATGACAATTTGTAATGTCTATTTTCATTTAAAACTCATATTTAGTCTTAGTTGGTAAACATTTAGGTTGTTTGATCTATGTTTTGTGTCTGACCAAGAATATAACAATTAAAGAGAAATCAAATAACGTGTAAATGAGATGTCTCAAAATCAAAATTCATATGACTAAAGGCTTGTGATAAATTCTCACTGCTGATTGTTAAACAATAGTATATAGCAAAAGTATAAACTTCAGCAACTGTAGAAAAAAATTTTCTCAAATTTTGTTAGAATCTACTGTAATAAAAACATGTTGTTGATATTGCTGTCAGGTTTTTGTTAAAAATTGAGTTTTCAACATTTTTGTAATTCAGCCACATTAACTTATTTTTAAGCTTCGAAGAAGGATATATAAAGGGATTCCCGACAGACTTCGTGGGGAGGTGTGGTCAAGGTTGTTAACTATCAATAAAGTAAAGGCAGAACAAGATGGTGTTTACCAGGTATATAAATATTGACTATATACATGTATGTTGCTGGTGACATAAGTAGCTACATGTAGTTCAACAATTGGAACAAGTTATGAATAAAACTGATTTGATAATTTTCCATATGAAGAGGATATTTTATATTAATGATGTAATGTAGACCACCTGTTTGAAGACAAGGAAGAGCTTGATGTATAATTTCAATATTGCCCTAAGTATTTAGTAGTATGAATTGTAAAGTTTGGATACAGATATAATTGATGTAATGTCACTGAACCTGTTTATAGAAATAAACCAAGAGAATAAAGAATATTGGACCTGATTGTTATAGATAGAATGCCTTTATTTAGTCATAGCTGCTTTGGTAGCTTTTACTGTTTATTATTCCCGATAAAACTTGGGGCGGGGGGGAATTAAAAGTAGTGTTCTGCCATTAAAGTTTTGTTCCAGACTAATTCTCCTAAATTTTTCCACTTTTTGTGGTTTCTCATGAAGTCAGTGGCATTTCTCTTAAATTTCAAATGAAGTATTTATTTGTATATTACTGGCTTGGGTTAGTTAATTATTTAACTATTTAGTGATTTATTGTCACTGCCTTCATCTCCTTAGCAGGAATTTTGTTTTCAATGAAAGCTTTGTTTAAATATTACCTGTTTATTTAAAGACTAAGTCATCTTCTTTTTTTTTCACAGAAAATGAAAACAAGAGCAAGAAAAATTTCTCCACATATAAGACAAATAGATCTGGATGTTAACCGTACTTACAGAAATCACATCATGTTTAGAGAACGCTATGGTGTTAAGTAAGATATACTTAATTTAGATAGGGGAGTGGAGTAATGGTGTTATCTGCCCCAGTCAAGATTCTTTCACTTATTTCGAGGCGGTCAGTTCTGGGATAGTGGAGGAAACCGGAGTGCCTGGAGAAAACCACAGCAAGCAAGAATGCGATTCGAGCCCAAGCAGTGAGAAGCCCTGTGATCTGTAAGCACCTGTCCTAGACCACTCGGCCACCGAGGATAGGAATTTCAGATAAGACAAATATATCTTGATGTAAATTGTACTTACAAACATATTATGTTTAGAGATTGTTATGGTGTCAAGTAAGATAGATAAACACAAATTATATATGTTGTAAAGTTCCCTTTATTTAATACTAATTAATGTGGATGTTAACCATGCTTACAGAAATTGTATAACTTTTTGAGAGTGGGGTAAAGTAATTGTGTTTTATATCCCAGTCAAGAGTTTTTCACTTATCCAGGTCCTCAATTCTTTGATATTAAGAGAAAGCATTGTCAAGTATGATACATAGTATTAAAGATAAAGACTCTAAATTTAAGCATGGCTTATAAACAGCACAATTTTACAAATTTATTGCCCTGCACAGAAAACATGTCAAATTTGACATATAACATAAATTCCATAGTTACTAAGGGATACCAGAACCCCTTAGGTTTAAATTTTGTAAAGTCTAGTGGATACCATAAGAAATTCAACAGAGTTCCACAGAAGATAATACATCAGATAGAGGAATTGGTCCTCAACATAAGCACTTTTGTATGAATTATTATTAATATAAGTGCTTCTACAGATAATGCTGCAATCGTCTGGACCATATCTTTTATTTAGTAATCATGTTGTAAAATTAAATTTGTTTAGATATACATGCACATTGTATATACATGTAAAGGGTAATAACACTAAGACAACTACAGCAACATTTTAAGTAAATTATGATTTTGAATATAAATATTCATTAAAAATATTTTAAAAAAAGTTTTATGTTTTTTCATTTTCTTGTAGACAACAAGCATTGTTCCATGTCTTGGCCTCATACTCTATGTATAACACAGAAGTTGGATATTGTCAGGGAATGAGTGAGATAGCTGCACTTCTGTTAATGTATCTTAATGAAGAGGTAAGGATCTGTATTGTTAACTAAGAAAAGAAAACATTTTGAGCAAGACTGTAGTTCAGGTCTTAAAAATGTTTGAAAATGAATTTTGAAATAGCCTTTAAACTCCTTTTCCAAGCTCTTGAAAAACCCCTTGTATTGTATTGTCTGAATCTGAATACCAGTAATTTTAAAAACGCATTTCTTTAAAAATCTGTAATCATTCAACTTGATGATTTTAATACAAAATTGTCTTGCTTTGGGGAAAGGGAGAATATCCGTTTTATCATTTATCGTATCCAATTTATGCATTATGCTACCATTATTCAAAAACAATAATGGTTTATACATTTACATAAAAAGTTAAATACAGTTTTAAGTGTCTAGAAAACATAGGAATATTGCATTTAATACATTTTACAAAGGAAAGGAAAATGGAAAAATATGCTTTTATTTGTCATGGCTGTTGAACCAACGAAATGGGTTCCAAGTTTAAAGGGAAAACCATTCTGCTGAATGTTGCATGTGCAGCAACAAAAGAAAAGATCTAAGAAAAATGGGTGTTTAGGCTTTTATTTTTTCAAATGAAATGTAAGAAAATGAAATTTTGACCTTTATTATTAATTATTTATAGGATGCATTTTGGGCATTGTCACAATTGTTCTCTGACAAAAAGCATGGCATGCATGGTAAGTACATTATTACACTGAATGATATACATTAGCTTTACATTACTGGTATATATCACCTATCTCTTCCCTCAGGAAAATTAGGCAACAAGTTTTTTTTAGAAACCAAGTGCTATAAGAAGTCAATATCCAGATTGACACAAGTAAGATCTGTCACCTTTGCTTAAATCATACCCAGTACTATAATATGTATTTGTGTTTATGTCACTTGCTTTTTCATCACTGTATTATCACTCTATCATCATAGGTCAGGTTGGGTCATGAATTATTATTCAATGGAAAATCTATATGCATGTGAAGTATGTGTATTCACCTTGAAATTTTATATAAAACACAAAAAGTTTATTAAGAAAACTCGGAATCTAATCACCTGTATTTATACATGTACATAATACAGTTTTATTGAATTGGTTTAATCTGTTATTAAATAGCTGAGGTTTTGGGTTTAGAATATATTCAGTCTCATTACTTTACACTTCTCTTGGCACCCTGTGTTTCAAGCCGTTTCAGTCGACATAGCGATAAACATCAAAGGTACCTCACAGCATAGATGAAATGGATATAGCAAGTTGAAATAGTGTTTAATGCCCCAGTCAAGATTTTTCTCTTATAATGATATGGACAGTTCTGGTGTACAAAAAAAAAATATAATAATAATAAATAAAAAAGTTTTTAAAAAATATTTTAAAAAACACTGACTTTTAGAAAGGTAACTGTAAAACACTGACTTTTAGAAAGATAACTGACAAAATTCTCACACAAGAATCTCCCCAAAATTAGAACAAGGTTTGAGGAAGGTACTTTGATTTGTAAGCTGGTCATCCTATCACCAAGGTCTAATATAGAAATGGATTTAGGGACCAAAAAAAGGTGGTACAGCTGGCAAAGTTATCAAGATTCATTATAAAGAGTATTTCTCTACTTCTTCTCTTCTATCAAGATGACTATTTGATGGAACGAATTTCAACAGATGATCAACACTTATGTGACTTATGGATAATTCCAATCTAAGTCAATCTCTAATTCTGTTTTTTTTCAATTTCCACTGAGGAGAAAAGCATAGATAAAATTAAAATGGTAGATATTGCATTGTATACACCAATATGATTTCTTTATTTATCTTTGGAATAATATTTTTAGGGTTTTTCATTCATGGATTTCCAAAACTCATAAGATTTCAAGAACACCATGACAACATACTAAAGAAGTTTTTACCAAAAGTCAGACGTCATTTAGTAAGTGTTTAAATTTTAAAAATTTGTTACATGTACATGTAAAAAAGGTTTATTTTGCTTACATCATAGTCTAATGTATTTGTTTTATGGTTATGAGTTGTTCTTACATGATCACAATAAATCTATTGCCTTGACACAGGAATAAACATACATGTACTTGAATTCTCTGACTTATTGTGTATTTGACCAATTTATTGTTCCAGAACCTCAAGTTGATTGATGCTGTTTAGAAATCTTGCAAATGACAATTTTATATTTATGATTTGTTCTCAAATTGATTAGAATAAATCCTTTGCCCTTGACACAGAAATAATTGATTATACAAAATGTACATACATGTATGTAATGACTAATGTAAATTTGACTAGCCCAAGTGTTTAAAAACCTTAGGTCTCTTGATGCTGTTTAGAAAATGTGTAAAAGACACCAGCATTGGTTTTAATAATAAAGACAAATAAAAACTTGATGGATAAAGTATTTGTTTATTTTTTTTATGTTACTTTTATATTTTTTCAGGAAAAACATGACATTTATACATCTCTTTACACAATAAAATGGTTTCTGCAGTGTTTTCTGGATCGGGTATGTATAAAAATTATTGATTCAGAAATGTCAGACTTTATATCTTCAGCAAGTCTTTTTATCCCTAATAAATCACTAAATAAATTTTTTTTTGCCTCAGTCATTCTGGAACTATATGTTAAACTTTATGAATACATAGTCGACATGGTCCTGTAGTTGACAATTAGGACTATGGGCTTTTTTTAAGTACTATTATGTGTCATCTTTCTTGTAGAGTTTTATACCTTTATACTTTTATTTTATAGGTACCTTTCACATTGAATCTGCGTTTATGGGATATATTTGTCATGGAAGGAGACTGTTTACTAACATCAATGGCATATACAATAATCAAACTACATCGAAGTAAGACATTTTTAGCTTACCTGAACCAAAGGTCATGTGAGTTTATGGCATGGTGTGGCATGTGTATGTGCGTGTGTGCATTTGTGTGTCCTTAACACCTATTTTCGACTTCTCCTCTGAAACTGCTGGACAGATTTCAATAAAACTTGGTCAGAAGCATATATAGCCGGTGCAATTCAGATTTGTTCATGGTGTTGCCGTGGCTACCAAAACTAGGTCACTGTGACCTAGGGATGCAAAAATTTTTTAAAATCTTCTCCGAAATCAATGATGGGAGAAAATCAGATGTGATATTTGGCTTCTCCAGGGTCTTAAGCTTATAGTTTGTTCATTATGTGAAATTAGGTCGAAATTAGGTTTTGCATTTTTGCATTTAATTTTTCTTAAAATGGCTTCAAATTGTTATAACTTGACTATTTGAACAGATAATCTCATGGGGTTTTCAGGTTTGACTTTTTCTTGAAATGACCTTGAAAAAGGGTCAAAGTCAAGGTCATGACCTAATTTGTGATTTATGCAGTTTTAGACAATTTTCTTGCAAATATTAAAGATATTTGAATTCAAAACATTGTTAAAATATTCCCCATGACAAAATTTAAAAAGGTACCAAGTTTCGTAACTACAGGTATATGATAATCCATGTAGGAGTTGTTGCCCCTGAAATGTTAGTTTTTGCTTATAAATACTAAAATTGTGTATTAGCTTGAAAACTATGAGCCTTTTCTATAGGCATGTATATTAGAATATTGTAGGTATTGACATGACAATCATTTTGATTATGGTTCAAGGTCATATGTTAAAAGTTCAGGGTCATATCTTTAGATGAAGTCTGAAATTGTTAATTATCTTGAAACTATGAACTTTTTTATAGGCATATACATGTATATTAGAATATTGTAAGTATTGATATGATAGTCATTTTGATATATGATTCAAGGTCATATGTTCAAAGGTCAAGGTCATAGCTGTAGAAGAAGACTGAAATTGTAAATTATCTTGAAAAGCATTAACTTTTTGTACAAGCATGTATATTAGAATATTGTAGGTATTGATATTACGGCCATTTTGATATAAGGTTCAAATTCATATGTTCAAAGGTCAAAATCATTATTAGAAATTATTCATTGTACTATTTAAATCATGCATATAAGATATTTATAAATGAAATGTGACTAGATATTTCTGATTAATTATTGCCAGATTTCCAAACTTGAGGAATTTTGTAAATTTTTGTAATTAAGTTCTTTGCAAGTTTTTGTACATTTCTTCAGGTGAGCGTTAAGGCCCATGGGCCTCTTGTTTGATTAATAGATCACTTCATTTCTTTAATTACAGTCACACTTGTATATGAAAGCCATCCAGTAAAAAGTTGCCTATAAAAGCAGGTGGATTTATATTCTGGTTAAAATTAAAATGATCACATATTTATAGAATACAGGGTGTATGTTGTCACATCAGTGTCAGCAGTAGATACCATGGTTCATTCTTTAGTTTGAGTTTTGATTTTCACCATATTTGAGTTAAGTCCTCATACTGTATGTTGCATACATTGAACCAAATGCTCTCATAATTAAGGAGTAATACAAAGACATCACTGTATCAATACAACAGAATTTTTCTAAACTGAGTTAACAAATATTTACAGCTGTCATTATTTTGATTTTTTTCAAGATTTTTTACTAAAACAATAATCAATTTTAACATTTATAAATAATCACATTTGCAGGGCGGCTTATGAGAATGAATGTGGATGATATATTACAGTACTTTCAGTCTGAGTTGGAAAAAGATTTTGGATATGAAGATGATGCTGTCATTGACCAAGTACAGGTCAGTTTGGAGGAATTAAGAAAAGCAAAAATGGATCTTCCCCCAAAACCAAAAACAAATGAAGAACCTACTTTACCATTTGGTCTAGAAATTGAACCAAGTATAGAACAGATACTCAAGGGCATTCACCCTGAGTCTGTTGATGAACATTTTAAAAGAAATCCACATAAAGGGAAAGCCGGGTATTTACGTAAACGTGGTCTAACAGGTTCTGCGACACCGGAAATGGCAAGAAGTCAAACAGATTCTATGCAGTCAAGTAGATTGTCTGAATATTCAATTGATGATAAATCCTCATATTATGATACTGCTGCCAACTCTCGTCTGTCACTAGCTGACTTTACGTCAATGCAAAGTTCTCGGACGTCATATGCAGAAGGATCAGAATTTGGTAGTAATTCATTAATGAGACATACAGGTGGCACTCCATTAGCAAATGATATATCAAGTGATGTTGAAGGCGATGTTGATGAAACAACAATGGAACATCCATCAAGAGATACAACAATTGAAAATATTGCAGGTGAGCTAGGTGAATTAAAAACTCCATCAGTTCATTCTGATTATGATAATTTAGATCATGCACTTAATGGTGTCAATGAGGTGAATTCAGACTCTGAACAGTATCAGATGAGACAAATACCAGTCAGTAAGTCTGATGGTTATATTGTAGAAAAACGATCCATGGATGTGTGGATTGACCGTGGTGAGGACAAAGTTGTAACCACAAATACAACTCTATCCAGAGAAGATACTCTTCGTTTATCTCAACAAAAGATTCAACGAATGAAAAATTCTACAAGTGAAAATGGATCTGCTAATAGATTTGTTTCGACAGTTCAGGTGCAACAGGAACATCATTATAATGGCTACCTCAATGATATAGGTACTAGTTCTCCTCCACAGGGTTATGCATCGTCAAATGTTCATTCACCTGTGTCCTATCGGCCACAGATACAACACGAACAACAGGTGTATCACTAGTCAATAATTTGATGTTGTTATGATTTATATATAATCTATGTTATCATGTGAAACTATTTAGGACAGGTCAGAGGTTTTGTATTTTTTCTAGAGCATAAATTTTTATTTCTGTTTATTTTTTATGTCATTTCTTTATCTCTCTCAGTAATTATCACCAATGTGAATTTTGGTGCACTTAAACATTTTTACAGAACTATTTTATTTGATTTTAAACTGTATTTTTGTGAATATTTATTGTTAAGCTTTTCTATGACCAGTAATTATAAAAATTTCACATAAATTTCAACAGACATCATTTAGTACACTGATATACTTCATCATTGTTCAGATATATTAGCTCTCAATATATAAATACATCTATAAAAATCAAATACATTAGAACCTCTTTAGAATTCAGTAAAAATTGTTTACATTATCAAATATAAAAAAAGTTATATAATTTAAATTTTGTTTTTATGCCAAGTAATGCAGTCTTATTTGAGCATTTTTCTTTTTTTTATTTT
Organism: Tegillarca granosa; assembly: GCA_029721355.1. Lineage (NCBI taxonomy): Eukaryota > Metazoa > Mollusca > Bivalvia > Arcoida > Arcidae > Tegillarca > Tegillarca granosa. The sequence continues at coordinate 10,184,087 of CM056596.1, read as the reverse complement.
TACACCAAATAACTTAGTCTAATAGAAGAATGTGTCTTATTTGTTACAAGTTAATAAAGTTTACACCTGTAATAAGATCTGCATTAATGATTAATAGAGTCATTCACACCTGAATGTGATTTTTTTAAAACGTTTTGAATGTATAATTTTGTAAACAATGTTTGTAGTTCTCTCTCATTATTGTGTATTTCACTTTTGGGTGGATTTAAATTAATGAAATATACAAAAATAAAAATTGTTTCATTATGGCTGTAGGTATTTGGAGTTTCTAGCTGTCCCAATCCTGTTTTATACTAGGAATAGCTTCTTGTTCAAATTCTAGTTATAACTTATACAATAATTAGTATTGATTGAAACAAAAAATTATGCTCAGGGAAAAAATACATACCTGATCTTAGACTTGTTGTTGTTAAAATTGCAATTTTTGTAATTTTTAATGTGATATAATAATTATTTTAACCAGATTAATATGCAGTTTTAGAACTTGAATAAATTATTGGGTGCAAAGGAATTTGTTTGAATTACACAACATTTTTGTTTGCATATTAATTGCATGTATGATACAGAGAAAACACTGTTTTATGGAGCTAACCTCTGTTTTCTGGGGCCACCCCCCTTATTATCTGTCACTATTTAAACTGTTCATGTACATTAACTTGGTTGCAGTGCCATCTTGTGTATAAAGGGATGAGCTGCCAATTATATCCATTTTAAAATGTAAAACACTGGAATGCCAAACACTTTGTTATGGTGAACAAAATCCAGAGTTCTTAATTTGGTATTCTTCAATGGTCTTTCAGTAGAATTGATGCTTGTTTTTTTATCCTATGTATAAGTTACATTTATGATCTCATGTTTGACTTGCCTAATTTAGATATTAAAATAGTTTGTATACATTTCAATGATAAAAATACCCGTTCATTTACTTTAAAAAAACAAAAACAAAAAAATTCATAAGAAACTTGCAAAATTATTGCTGAAGTTCAAACATAGCAGGAAATTTAGGGAAATAACAGCAGTTCAAAAAATTGTATTGAAAGAAATTACTTTAAGTTAAAAATAAATATCCGTCCATAGATCTTTAAAAAAACAGCAAATATATGTAGAAAACAAAAAATATATAGATTATCAATATGAATTAATTTTTTTCTGAACTTAGAAAAAGTATTGTAAATAAAAATTTCATAATATAAAAAGTTATATGGACCACCTGGTGTGTTTATAATATATTTGTAGGATTGCATCAGATTAGATGTCAATTTTCGTTTTCTGACACGTTATTAAGAGTTATTACATAAGAACTTGACTTGATAGGGCAATCAGGTTTCATTGATCTTGCATCTTGTGCCAAACAGTAGTTAAAGAAGTAGATTGCAATCCTTGAGAGAAAATATTGTATCTATGACATACATGTATACTTTTGAACAAAAGTTGTAAAGAAAAGTTGTCATGGAATTATTGCCAGGTCAACATTTTTCAAGTACATGTTGTAGCTACAGGGACATGTTTAAAAAAAAAAAAATTCAAGTTGAGATTATTATAGCACTAACATGGAAGATATTATGATTAAGATTATTATAGCAGTAACATAAAAGGCATAACCTTCTTGTTTGGTAAAATTGAAATCATTTCTGTTATTTTTAGACAATATTTCTGGATTATTTAAAATGAATCTTATCGGGGAAAAAATATTCTCTTTAGCATTTTATGTAAAAATATTACATATCATTGGAAAAATTAAATGTTTATTATTTGTTTTGACATTAAAGAAAGTTATTTCCCTTATATCAAATTGATGTATAGTGCATTATAATTTAATATTCAGCAATAGACCTCAGTATAATACAAATTGCTGACTAGTAAAGGCCTCAGTGTTAAAAATTGTGTTTTCAGAAATAGGATGCAAATAAAATATCTTAATATGCATAAATCCATTCCTTCTCATTATTTAATATTAATATTTGTAATAATTCTTTTTTTGTAATACATACACATGCACTCATGCTTGTAATCATTGTGTATTTCATTTTAACAGTGCCAAATAAAAACTCTCATACTTAATGCATATCCTCAATAATTGCTGAATGTTTTCCACTTCAAAGAAAAATAAAATAAATAAAATTTTGTTTAAAAAAATACAAAGGTGTTTCCGTACATTTCTAAAATCAAAGATATATATTCTTTTTTTGAAAAGAATTGAAAAAAAGTATTGAAAATACCAGCCTGTCTTATTGTCATCATCAATGGACATATTAAGCCATATCTTTAAAGATTTCAATTCTTTTGAATGAAAAAAAGCCTTCATTAGAAAAATACCAGAATTATTAACATGGCAAATACAAGACAATGACCTACATCTTATCGGTGGTATAACACTCCTGAAAAAAAATTTGAACAGATTTAAAAAAATAAATCACCATTATTATTATAGTCATATCAAGGGAAGGTTTTGTATCATATATTATTCGCAGATTCACTCCTTTTAATTTTGCATTTATATAAAATAGAAGTGCTATTTCATCCCCATGATCTTGGCCATCTGTTTAGATATCATAAATCAGTTAGTGTATCTATCAAAACAAATAAACAGTAATCATGAAAAAATAATGTGAAGTTTGGAACAAGTTTTCATTTTCATCATGTTCAGTTAAATAAGACAATACATGGTTTATTTGTTTATACTTTTAAACATTTGTCAGATTCAGGTCCATTAATGTGAGATGCATGTATCTATTCATCGTCCTGGATTTTGTTAACAGTTTTGTTGGTAGCTAGAAGAGTAAATCTGTTGCTTTGTCACACCATTTTTGTTGAGCCTGGCATTGCCATAAGGTGAGACTTAAGTGTTACTTTTCCATTGTCATCATAGGAGTGGGGGTGTGTCAAAATGTAAAAGTGTATGTTAAAGTAATGTATTTTCTACTCGATCAAAAACTAACATGGCGAGACATTTAAATCCATGGAATTCTTGTTATGTTTTGTTTTTCTAGCTTTTGTAATTCTTAATTCAATCATAAAGTAATGATAAAAAGGACGAGTTTTAAGATTCGTTACATTGTATCAGATGTATTTTACTAATGGACAATGATAATATTTCTATCATAGTGTTGGGTTCATTTTTATAGATGCTTCAATTTAGATTAAACTTGTTGCACAGAGTATTCTTTTGAGATTTTTGCAAACATAATTAAAACATAATATGCATTTATTGGCTCTTTTTGTTTAATTGAAGAGCATCTGAGGTGGCAATACACAAAATTTGCTGTTTTAGAACATTTTGATAACAAAGTTCTGCAATAAGGCTTTAAATGCTATTGATTTTAACATTGGCAAAATATCTCCTCCCACAGCACATGGTATTATGTGTTATTAATAATGCTTATTTTTAAAATTATTCAGCCACATTTCCTGAATTTTTTCAGTAATCTTGTCAAGGAAACAATCAGTTTTGTTTACAGAAAGAAATAGCAGATTTGTACAAATACCTATGGTAAATCATGATATCTGTATGAAATCAGAAAAAGGGAAGTAATCCCTCAAGTGTTTTGAAGTTTTATACATGTTAATTAGTTTGGAATAGATGATTTAAGCTCAAAAATGTGTGTAACCATTGTGAGTATTTTGTTTTGTGGTTTTAACAGCATCAAATGCATTTTATTAATCACCTGTGTAGTATAACTCGTTTGTCTGTATTGTTCATCGATGTTGTGTGTAACCATTGCAGTCCTGGACATTGTAATGTGTTGTTTGTCTTCAACCATTGACACAAAACAAGTTAATAGCATGCTTTAGATAATAATTTTTATCTCTACTGGCATTGGATCAATTTTTACCAGATATTTATACTTTTTATCATATTTATACATTGAGAATGTGATTTAAGAATTCTAGAACAGTAATTTTTCTGAAATAAGAACTAATTTTTAAAGTCAAGGAAAAATTATTGATTTAATTTGATAAGATTTTTTAGAGTTCTACAGCTAATAGTGAGAATAGGCACTCGGTAGATTTCAGCAGCAGTATCAATTTGCAGCAAAATAAGTAATCAGTTATAAGATTGTGAACTTAACAATGTAATCATTAATATTGTGTCACAAATGTTGTAAATTACATTTTGTTGTCAAACGTTTTTAGTGTAAAGATGGTATAGGGTATTTTAAAATGTTTACAAACAGTCAAACTAATATTGATTGGTAGAATTTATTTTACCTCACATCAACAATTTTTAGCTATACAAGTCACTCATACAGCGAGCAAAAAAGTAAACTGATTGAAAAAAATCAATATATTTGGCAGTGCAGTTGATGTGACAGACCCATCATTTAATGGTTTAAGGTTTTAGTCACAGCATGGCTTCATGGAAATACCCTTAAGCAAAACATTTTGCATGGTTCCAGTTCACCCAGCTGGTAAATAATTCAGTTTGCACGGACAGAAAAAACTTAACCAAATATTACAAAAATAGATTTATATAGCATCTGTAAAATACTATGTACCAGTGATAGAGATGATTTTTTAATTCCATGACAAATTATTGTGATTTACTGTTATTGTAACAGTTGTTAAAATGACATGTTGAATAGAATTAAGTTTCTGTGAAATATTGTAATTATTTTTTTGTATTCTAGGAGTAAGACAAAATTTACTGTTTTAAAATTTTAATTCCTTTCGTGTAAATTATTTTTAAATTTGCTATTTCTACAAAGTAATTCACTTTTGCAAAATTAATCTATGTTTAGGGGTTGTTCATTTAATGAAGTTCACCAGAGTGCAAAGTATACCATGTGACACAGTCTAAAAATTGTGCAGAATTATAATTTCTTTGATGCAATTTTCTAGAAAAATTGGTAATTACTGAAAAATGTAAAATAAAACAATTCCCTGTCCAATATATATTTCATAGTCTTAATGTTTTATTGTCTTTATCATGCTAGAGAAGTGAGTGGAACTATCTTGGCTTTATTATCTTAGTATTTTGTGACCAAGAAGAGCAACTAGATTCTGGAAGTTTGCTCCATAAACATACAGACTTCATAAGAAATATTAATTCAGAACTGCAAAAACATGATTGAATATATCACCTATTCTAAATGTGAACACAGTTAATTGCAGTCAAGTATTCTGAGACATGGATGAGAGAACATGGTTCATGACAATAAGTTATGATTGAAGTTTTATTTGCCAGAATTTAGAGAAAGCTCAATGCTCTTTGTTAAAAAAACTACCAATAATAGATAGAAATAAATTTACATCTCTGTCTGTGATCATTGTGTTCATCGTGTATTGTAGAAAAAATTTGTGGTTCAATAATTATTTAAACATTTAAAGGTGTATACAGGTCTTGCTGATTTTTGTTATTTTTTAAAATGGTGATTTATATATATAAGACTAGTGTTTTGTTTTATAAAAGGGATGTAATTAATTGGAGATGAACATAATTGTATAACATATAATATCATTTTTTGACACGGTTAATATGTCAAGCTTTTGTAGTAGTTACAGGCTTTTTATCTTTTAAGTTTGAATTTTTATGGCTTCAAATTAGCATATATAAGTTTTATTTAAGAAATAAATAGTAAAATGTAGCTTGTTGGCACCAGTAAAAGAAAATTGTATATTTCTCTTGTGGTTGTCATGGGCACCAGCATCAACATTTTTGTTAAGTGTCATATAAACTCTTTCAATCCAAACCTTTCTTTACCTAACAACAAAATAAAGCATGGCAGGTGCTTGTTTTTAAGTTTTATCACATATTACTTTATACAGTAGACAGATAATAAATAAATCATCATTTATTATAATAAGTAAATATTATGTACATTTATGTCTTCACTGATACATTGAGTGGTATATTGGTGCATATTGGTAGACAAAGCAAGGTAATAATCTTATTTATTTTCACAATATTGTTTTTATCAGAAAACAGTTTTCATCTTAGATTTGCAATAGGGCCTTTAAGTCATTTTGAAATCATTGCTTTGATGTTTTCAGAGAACAGGTATTGTTGTTGATTAAATCAATTTTTATTCACGAGTGAAGTCTTTTTATGCAGTTTTAAATCATATTTGTAGTTCCTTTTCCCAGAAATTGTAAATTTTCACTGCTTACAAGACCAAGCATAAATATCCTATTCATTCTCTACTTATTTTATCCAATACACATAATAATTAAAGGTGTTGTCTTTTGAAACATAATATCAAGTGTATTATCATTATGCATTTAAATACTGCCATAAATTTGCATTTCAATTCTTTGACTTGATCACCAAGTAGATACTAAACTAACTCCACAGTTTATAAACATTTTAATGTATGTTATCTTATATACACTCGAAATTTTCTTCATTAGTTTTTATTTACAAGTTACTTACCTAGACCAGCCCTGATCTTTTAAGTAGCAGTGTATAATATTTGAATGTTTTCTGCCCCGTAACCCTAATGAAAAAGGCAGCTTAAATATAACATAGAAATAGGCCTTTGAAGAGTCTACTTTAACCTAATTTTTAGATTTAAAAAAAAATGTTTTCAAAATTTTATATTTCTCGGATTTTCTTTTCTTTATATGTCATGTGATAACCACTTATATTTGTGTAGATATACATGTACATTATTTGTTACCATTGGTTACAGAACATGTTTTTACGAATTCAATCATTTAAACATTAAATCTGATTTTCATTCAGTTATTTTTCTCAATGTCCAATATGAATATCACATTTACCCAATGAATTTAAGTACAGAAAAATGATATCACATTTTTTAAAATCAAAGAGTTGGGATAATTGAGATTTGAGCCAATCATTTTTCTCACATTTTTACCAATGATATTGTTACAATAAGATTGAATTATTTTTTATAGCAGAGTTCTACAATGAGCTGATGCCATTACATGTTTTTTGAGTGTTTGTTTGGATATTTCCATTAAGCATCCCATGTTAATTTTTTTTTTTTTTTTTTTTTTTTTTTTTTTTTTGAGAACTCCTTACGAAGGTATGCTGGTTTTTACAGCTTTTGTTATAGGAAATTAGTTTAGAGTATAAAAATTTAAAAAATTTGAAATATTGGCCCACATGACTCAACATTTTATCATTTGTTTTACACACTATGTAACGAGAGCATTTGTATCTTGTACATGTATTATTATGGAGATTGTTATAATTTTTCATAGTTTATAAGTTGCCAGAATATCTAGTCATGGATTTGTTTATCATTGTAGTAATTAGCTTGTCTAAAATACAGATTACAGGAAAAATGACATGTATTAAAAACCCCGATTGTACATGTTTGGAACATGTATGTTCTTGTATGTTAATAAACAAATGAAAACTAAATGGAACTATAGAAAAATATGTAAGTGGTATATTTAGATAAGTATATAGAAAAAAGGAAATAATTTTATTTGTTATCCCTCCACTCCTAACAATTTAATATTGACTAAAATCCTAAGATTACCTCAATTAGTCTGAGACATTTCTTTAAAAAAAAAAAAATTATTTTAAAACTTTGTACATAAAATTTTATTAGAAGGACTTTAAAGACAGACAGTTCCTATTAGAAAAAAGTCAAGTGAATGTTTTTTTTTCAAATGCATCCAAAAAATTTTCTAAATGCGAGTGTAAACATGTTTTCAGTATGGTGGATATAATTTCTTTATAAGTAGACTATAAGTTTATATACACACAGTTTTTACATTAAATAAATCAACTACCGTTACATGTATTTGTCAGTTCTAAAGTTTTTTGTTTTTTTTTTTTTTCATTTTAACGAGAATTTGTTAACATGACAAACTGTTAAATTATCAGTAGTTTAGTGAGATTTCCAACAGCAGTATTTTTCAGTTTATTTTGGTAAAATATGACAGACATTATGTTCTAAATCAGATATTTTGATCAAGCATATAAATAACCATGATTAATTGTAAATCTGGTCCTTGATAAAGTCATATAATATATTAATGACACTAGTCATTCTGGCTCGGAAAACAATGTTTCCAAAGTATGCCTACACATCACATTTGTGTTCAGTTTTAGTGTGCTTTATTCTGCGTAACATATCACTCACATTATGTATGTTTATATAGCATAAGTAACTAGTAAATGTCAGAGTTTTTTGATAATGAAAAAGAAATACATTGTATTATCTGGAGACACTTGAAAAAAAAAAGAAGACTAAATCACAATTTATACTAATTTGTTTTATGGTCATTTGTACTATAGGTATTTTCTTTTTCATTAAGGAACAAGATACCAAAAACATATACTTCTGTAATTCTTATTTCCTTTTGTAAGATGAAAATTGAAACATATGTTATCAAACAATAGCTATTTGGTATTTTTATCAGGGTTTAATATACAGATGAAAATCAAAACTAGTTATCAGTGGTCAAGGGACAACCACACTCCTGTAATTCTTATATGTCCCATTGTAAATTAGAATTTGAAACATATATATTCTCAACCCATCATTATTCGGCATACCAGTATTTATCACAATTTAAAATAAAACTGATTTTAAATGGATAGAAATAATTATACTCTTCTAATCAATCTTTTCATTTTAATACTTTTTTGTTTTATTTTTATAATGAAGAACTATTCAAGTGGAAGAAGATACATGTATAAGGAAACATTTCAGAATTGTTATGCAAAGTTGATTTTCTGATGACTGATTGCCGTTTTCATATGTATGATGTCAGTTTGGTTATGTATTGGTGAATGTAAAATGGTCATGCAGTTTGAATACAAGGCAATCTCATCATTAATTTGATATGGTACAGAATGAAGATCTGTCTGTCAGAGTCAGTGTCTTTTTGATATGCTTAATGAAAGGTCAGTGGCTCTCCTTTGGAATTCTAACTTCCTCTGCTGTGCCAAAACTAATCACCCTAATTCACTAGCCATTAATCTACACTCTTTTGATCCTTAGGGACATTATTCAGTAATAATGTTTTAATGGAAATTTTTTGTGATTCCAAGATTAATTTACACTGTTGTAGATAACTAAAGGTCCCCCAGTAGAATTTGTTTATGGAATGTGTGATTGATCTACCCCTTAGTTTTATGTGGTGCTTTCGTACAATGTAGTGTGATTAAGTAGATATCTAAAAGAAAATTTGATTTTCTTCTTTTTAAATGTTGTTTTTCAAGAATGTCCTAGAAATGTTTTCCAAAACGCATAGGAAACACATGGTCCCCACAAATTTTTCACATTGAACACTTGTTTACCCCACTGACTCTTGAAATAACTCTCAGAGAGATTTATAGTCCTGCTGACTTTATGGTCTTCAGGTTGAATCATATCATGATTCATATTGTTTCATGTTTCATGGTACACTGGTGTATCCCACTGGCCTTGGAATAACTCTCAAAGAGATTTATAGTCCTGCAGACTTTATGATCTTCATATTGAATCATATCAAATGATACATTTTGTTCATCATAAGATTTTATTATTTACAGAAATATAAAGTTATTATTGTTATAGCTTTCTGTGTTATTTTTATTATTATTATTACAAAACTGCTGTAACCTTTTGTTTTTATTTGTTGAGTTAATATAATTATTTATGCTAATACTCAAATATTTAAGTTATTATAACAATAATACTGTGTAGACATGATATATTTGTGTGTGGAAAACCTTTGTATCAGTCAGTGTATAGCATAGTTATGTAATGTATACACATGTAATTTGTTATTTAGTACAGTATCCAGATACTTCTACAGTAGGTAGTAGTAATAGATTCATTATGATAATGAAATTTTACAACAATAAAAGTTTTCAATTACACAATTGCGTTTATCTTATTTATCATCAGATCTGAACTAAATACCTGGCCCCAGTTTCACAATCATTCACTTTACTGAGTGTACACTCAACTCAAATTAGAAAATATTTCAGTGTCAATTTTTTCTACATTACTGTTAAAATTGATAATCTAATGTTGTATTTAAATTGCTTTGTGTAGGTTTGTTGAACAAAACAAAACATTGTCTCAGAAAACTTAATTTTTTAATTATTGATGACAGAAGAATAGGAATGTTTGAGTTGAGTGTAAACTCAGTTAAGTGAATGATTGTGAAACTGGGGCCTGTTCTCCAAGCTCTGCCTCGATTCAAATTCTACTCAGAAATCCCAGTGTGGAAAAGTTTGCCATTTCATGTCTAAGGTCATTGGTTTTAATCTCGTGTGTTCTGGTTTTCTTCACCATTTGAAAACTGACCATCTTAATGTGAGTGAAATCCTGACTAATTTACAACAACAATCACCCACCACATCTCTTCATTAAATCAAGTCATGATGGCAAAGTTGTAAAAGTATTTCACAGGTCTAAGTATTTGTTGGCTTAGTAACATTTTAGTGAAATGAATGAGTGTAGAGCTACTGTAGTGTTAGAGTACTAACAGGCTGACTTAAGCAAGAAATTCTTTAACTCAAAAATTTTTAAATAAATTCAATTTAACTTCCTGGTACAAATCTTCACATCTGTAATTTGGGTGTTAGAATCTAATGTTAGTTTTCAGCTTCCTTGATAAAAATCTACTGCTTTCACTCTGGTGTCTTGTATAAAATGTGAAAAGATTAAGTGCACATCTTTCTGAGAGCTATTATTGTTAAATTACGTGATTTGTGAGTTAATAAGTTATGTCATCTTTTGACAACATCTTTGATTGGTTAATGTTATTGTTTTTGGTAAAAACTTAATTTAGATGTGCTGACAAGCTATTCTGTGCTAACACCTCTTGCTCTTTGATGTAATACAAATTGCTAACTAGCAACACATAAAAACTAATGGTTAAAAAGAAGCACTGTTTGACACCAACCAGGTATGTTTGAATCCCAATCAATGAGAAACTAGTAAGAAAATTTTGTCAATACATTTGTTGAAAATCAAAAGGTTTTTTGCAAGCACTTGAGTTTCTGCAATGCAAGACTTTCCAACCTCATTTAAGGAAAAGAGCCTCAACTGGGGCATGAAAAATAATTCATCTACTCCACTTGTTCACTTAATGCTTAAGTGGAAGAGTGTCAACCTAAAGAGTGGGGAAAAGTGTTTAAACCCCAGCTAGGCCATAAACAAAAACATTAAATTCTGCTTCTGCATCTAGTGCATAGCATGGAAAGGGCAGAGTGTCAGTTTGTTCACCAGGTGTCAGTACAATGTGACTGGTAGAGTGGTATGCATGTCCGCGTTATACTGACTAAGCTAGTATGCTAAAGATGCCTTGTGCGTTTGCCAATACGAGCAAGACCATGAAGACACTTACACATCACTCACATTGACAAACTTGTTGTAAGATTAATCATTAAAGATTACTAAACTTGCTCTCATTGAGAAAAGCTGAAAAATTGCTGAAGTGACATTAAACAACAACCAACCAATCAATTCTTATGATGAACAATGGTTGTGAACTTGTACTGACTTAGGGAATTAAACTGTCTGAATTAACAAAGTACACGTTTTGTTGACTGTAAAAAGACAAGAAATCACTAGCAACTCTATGTTGTTTTCATACATGAATTCAATATTGAATGAACCTCTTTGGAATTTATTTCCTGGACTAAGTTATTCCAAGATTAATTAGTTTAATCAATAATTAACAAAATTTTACACCAATTCAACATACCATTATAAAATTGATAGTTATATAACTTTGTTCCATTATCTTTCAAAATTATCAACATTAATTTCACCACATTTTTTGAAGTTATACAAAATTAAATTTTGACCAATCAATGATGAAGCTATTCAAGCTTTAAACAACTGTCCCCTGGTGAATAAAGTTCACTGTTAAATGTTTTGGTACATTTGAGATCTTATTAAAAAAAAAAACGTGTTCTTTCGCCAAGCACTTGGCATTTAGAAATGAAAATCATGGGGTCCTTTGGAGGAGATCTTAAAATCCGATGCTCTGTGTCACAATAGGCTTGGCACACGCCAGAACCCTCCCTGTACATTGCCTATAGCACACTGCAAAAGTAAAAATTACTGCCACTTCACCAATAGCTGGTGACGTTTCGATATAAGTGAATTATTCTTGACTTGAACGTAAAACACCATTAAATCAAATCATATCAAACATGCATGTATTGTGTATATAATGTGAATAAAGAGAACATGTTTAACTTTTTACATATATTTTATTGTAAATAAGTGTATATATTAGACTTACATTTAAAGATTCAACATTCAAATATATTACTTTAATTCAAAACAAAAATCACACATTTTGTGTCCAAAAATACTGAAGTTAAGAATAGCACTGCAAAAGTAGTGGACAAAAATCTCCAAACAGGTTCATGAAACAAATTTATGCCATGTTTTTATTTTTGAATTGAACCAAAAACCATTTCCTGGTTCGAGGTAATACTGGTAGACAATTTAAACTATATTCATAACTAGTAATTATTATTATTAATATTTTTTTGTTTGTAATATTCAACATTTTCTTTATATTTTACATTTATTTATTTATTTTTCATTTTCCCTTTTTTTAAAAATTTATTTTTTTTTTTTATATTGTTTTTTAAAGAAATCCTTTCAGAAAAAATTTTAGCATTGGTTCATGTTACATATCACTATCAACAGGTTAACAATGGTGCTCCTAACAGTGAAGGAGATCCCAATTAAAAGAAGGACTAATTATGAACAAAATTTACCCTGTACATATAATGTTACCACAGCATAATCTTAAATGGTCTTCTCTAATTACATGTGCTTGTTTTTTATGTTAATTAGTAATTCCATTACATACATTTTCTTATTGTGACTGGGGATCTTTCTGTTTCTAAATTTAATAATTGACATTTTTGTATACAATATCATGAATATAATTATGTGTATTCAGAAACAAATAATACAAAAGTAATCTCTATATCAAACAATTTCTACTGAAATTCAACAATAATGCATACTGATATTAACATGGTCTGTTGTAGCAACTTTGACTTGAATGAAAACACATAACAAATATTTCAGGAAGTAATCACTAAATCCACACCAATAACAAACATTTATCTAATGACATCATTTATGATAAAGTTTATCATTATTTTTGATAGTAACTCATTAGTTATGGGATCTTTTTCATAATTTTTCCTCAATTTTTAAAAATGCAGAACAGAATAAGAACACTGAATTTTAATAACTTACAGTGCATTAAGACTTCAAATTTTTATTTTATGATTTTGAAGTGGAGTAGAGTACAGAGATAACATTTTATGTCACAATCAAGATTCTTTTACTTATTTCAAGTTAAGACAGTTCTGGGATGGAGGGAGAGTAAGAGTACCGAGAGATAACCCACAAATCCTCGGGAAGCTGATAAGTTTTTTCATACTAAAATCTGTGAGAGTTGGATTCAAGCCTAGGTTTTCAGAGAGGCTGTGAAACATAACATGTGTGCTTTAGACCATTCAGCAAGCAGAGCTTTTAAAGTTTTTGAGATGTTTTAGTTTGTCATAGAATCAAGTTTTTATTACCAGTACTTAGTACAAATTCTGTTGTTTAAGCAAAAATTGAATTTTCAATGAAATAAACCTTTGTAATTTGAGTAAATTCACTGGTATAACTTATGTATAGTGTTTTAGTATCAAGTGCACTTTCACAGTTTTAGCATGGAGTGTATTTTTGCTGTTATAACTTTTATGGTTTAAGTATGAAAAGTATACTTTCCTCTGTTAAAAAATTTGCCTTTTATGAAATATATTTTTAATGGTATCCTACATGATGACATTAGGTAGGATACATGGACATTCAATTCATTTTTGAATTTATTTCAGTGATTGATCAGAAACTGTAAAAATCTCAAACATTAATTCACAGTGAATAATTCCACCTACACATATTCAGTTTTTAATTTAGTGAAAAATTAGCAAGTTAAATAATTTTATCAGTCCGCATACAAGGAAATTATTGATAACAGTGTATTAACAGTGTATGTTTACTATATGATCAGTGATAATTTAATGCTATGATAATGATTCTCTACTTGTTAAACAAATGTGTAAAAAATTATCAGGATGACTTAAATGTTCTGATAACCACAAAATAGGGACATCTAAGGATGGTTCTAATCCTTGAATAATTACAGCCTTCTTAAATTGTCCATCTACAAAAGAAAACAATTCTGTATGTTAATATAAATTTATGATTGTCAAATAGTGAATAACTACCAATAACTAGGACGAACCTGTTGGTCAGTCACTTCCCAGGGTAGGACAAACCCCAAAAGGTAACAGGACAGAGAAAAAATGCAGCCAACAAACCGGTACTCGAACCCAGGTTCTTCCAATACTACGGGGCGCTCTACTGACTGAGCTATCCAGCCACCTATCGTGCCCAGCCCACTACACATCTATACTGCACTGAATATTAAACCTATTAAAAGACAATCCCTTTTATAATGTAGTATTTCCATTGCTGAATGGATGTTAATAAAACATGATTAGTTCTGCCACATTTGAGAGCAATGGAATTATAAGGGAAATAAGGTTTACACATAAATCCTATTTAAGAAAGTGGAGAGGAGTAATGGTGTTATATACCACGAGTCACGACTTCTTCACTTACTTTGTATAACAAGCAGTCAGTTCAGAATGGCTGAGAAAACCTAAATACCAAACCACTGATTTTCCTCATAAAAAATCACTTACAAAATTGCTATTTTTACAATTACCTACAACTATATCGAACCTATTTTTTGACAGGAGTCAGGAACAAGATGGGTTGTGTTTTGTGTTTTGTATTTTTTGTATGTAGAGATTAATACACTTTTCTGAACTTGTAAATTGATGAAGTCAGTTCTAGAATAACAGAGGAAACCAACCAATGACAAACAACTAGATAAACTTTTTAAGTAGGATCTGACTAAAGTGGGAATCAAACATAGACAATACAACACATTACTGTCACTTATACACTGGCTGCCTAAATCAATCACATAGACAATACAATACATTACTGTCACTTATACACTGGCTGCCTTAATCACTCACATAGACAATACAACACATCACTGTCACTTATACACTGGCTGCCTTAATCACTCACATAGACAATACAACACATTACTGTCACTTATACACTGGCTGCCTTAATCACTCACATAGACAATACAACACATTACTGTCACTTATACACTGGCTGGCTTAATCAATCACATAGACAATACAACCATTACTGTCACTTATACACTGGCTGCCTTAATCACTCACATAGACAATACAACACATTACTGTCACTTATACACTGGCTGCCTTAATCACTCACATAGACAATACAACACATTACTGTCTTTTATACACTGGCTGCCTTAATCACTCACATAGACAATACAACACATTACTGTCACTTATACACTGGCTGCCTTAATCACTCACATAGACAATACAACACATTACTGTCACTTATACACTGGCTGGCTTAATCAATCACATAGACAATACAACACATTACTGTCACTTATACACTGGCTGCCTTAATCACTCACATAGACAATACAACACATCACTGTCACTTATACACTGGCTGCCTTAATCAATCACATAGACAATACAACACATTACTGTCACTTATACACTGGCTGCCTTAATCACTCACATAGACAATACAACACATTACTGTCACTTATACACTGGCTGCCTTAATCACTCACATAGACAATACAACACATTACTGTCACTTATACACTGGCTGCCTTAATCACTCACATAGACAATACAACACATTACTGTCACTTATACACTGGCTGCCTTAATCACTCACATAGACAATACAACACATTACTGTCACTTATACACTGGCTGGCTTAATCAATCACATAGACAATACAACACATTACTGTCACTTATACACTGGCTGCCTTAATCACTCACATAGACAATACAACACATTACTGTCACTTATACACTGGCTGGCTTAATCACTCACATAGACAATACAACACATTACTGTCTCTTATACACTGGCTGCTTTAACCAATCACATAGACAATACAACACATTACTGTCACTTACACACTGGCTGCCTTAATCACTCACATAAACAATACAACACATTACTGTCACTTATACACTGGCTGCTTTAACCAATCACATAAACAATACAACACATTACTGTCACTTACACACTGGCTGCCTTAATCACTCACAAACAATACAACACATTACTGTCACTTACACACTGGCTGCCTTAATCACTCACATAAACAATACAACACATTACTGTCACTTATACACTGGCTGCCTTAATCAATCACATAAACAATACAACACATTACTGTCACTTATACACTGGCTGCCTTAATCACTCACAAACAATACAACACATTACTGTCACTTACATACTGGCTGCCTTAATCACTCACATAGACAATACAACACATTACTGTCACTTACACACTGGCTGCTTTAACCAATCACATAAACAATACAACACATTACTGTCACTTACACACTGGCTGCCTTAATCACTCACAAACAATACAACACATTACTGTCACTTACACACTGGCTGCCTTAATCACTCACATAAACAATACAACACATTACTGTCACTTATACACTGGCTGCCTTAATCAATCACATAAACAATACAACACATTACTGTCACTTATACACTGGCTGCCTTAATCACTCACAAACAATACAACACATTACTGTCACTTACATACTGGCTGCCTTAATCACTCACATAGACAATACAACACATTACTGTCACTTACACACTGGCTGCCTTAATCACTCACATAAACAATACAACACATTACTGTTACTTATACACTGGCTGGCTTAATCACTCACAAACAATACAACACATTACTGTCACTTATACACTGGCTGCCTTAATCACTCACATAGACAATACAACACATTACTGTCACTTATTCACTGGCTGCCTTAATCACTCACAAACAATACAACACATTACTGTCACTTACACACTGGCTGCCTTAATCACTCACATAAACAATACAACACATTACTGTCACTTATACACTGGCTGGCTTAATCACTCACAAACAATACAACACATTACTATAACTTACACACTGGCTGCCTTAATCACTCACATAAACAATACAACATATTACTGTCACTTATACACTGGCTGCCTTAATCAATCACATAAACATTACAACACATTACTGTCACTTATACACTGGCTGCCTTAATCACTCACAAACAATACAACACATTACTGTCACTTATACACTGGCTGCCTTAATCACTCACATAGACAATACAACACATTACTGTCACTTATACACTGGCTGCCTTAATCACTCACAAACAATACAACACATTACTGTCACTTATACACTGGCTGCCTTAATCACTCACATAGACAATACAACACATTACTGTCACTTATACACTGGCTGCCTTAATCAATCACCTGCTGCAGCCCCTATAGCACCATGAAAAAGGGGATAAAGAATGTTTTATAATTGTTCTCATATTGTTCCTAAAATAAGTGTGGCATATACATCGGTGTTATACTTGAATTAATCAATAATTGTTTGGTTGGTTGAAATGTTTTGCAGTTAGGATTATCTTATTTACGACTAGAAAGTCAGTTTTAAAAAATAGTGAAGGTAACCAGGAACCCAGAGAAATAAACTCAACACAAATCTTAATATTAATCAATGTTTTATTTTTAAAAAACACGACTGGTTTATATGACATTTACCTTCAGAAAAATAATTTGGCAGGACATCTTTTAACAGATCCCTCAAAGTACAGTCATTACCATCTGAATTCTGAGGTCGAAATAATGTCTGTATGTATGGTTTTTCAGCCTACAAAAATTAATGCAAAAAAAAAATAAATAAATAAATAAATAAAAATAAATAAATAAATAAATAATTAAAAAAATTTAAAAAAAATAAATAATTCAAGAATTCCATGGAATTAAATGTCTCGCCTGGTTAGTTTTTGATCGATTAGAAAATACATTTTAAGTTTCAGACTAACTGCAATAAATAAATTGTATTTTTCAAAAAAATATCTATCTTTTCACATAACAATAGATAGCTGAACTATAATTTTTATTGTACATAACAAGAAAACTTAAATCCCATCTTATAGAGGAAAGTATTCATGTTTGTTTGAGTGAAAAAAATTGTCACAAATTTTTATCTCACATCTAGGGTCTGCCCTAAAACTAAAAATATAAACTCTTATACAAGGTAAATAACACAGAAACTAATATAGCTTTATTTGAATTCCAAAATAATATTTGTTTAGAATAAAATGAATTTTCTCAAAATTTATATTTTATTCATTTAAAATCTAAGATTTATCCAAAAACTGAAATAAATGGTCAACAGGCATTGTATGTAATCTAGAAACTAATCAAACAACATTTGAAATGTAATTCATCCTGATTTATAAGTACTTTCAAAATTATCTCAAAATGTGGCCTTTTTTTCAAACAAGGAATTGTTGGTGGACAACTGGATGGAGACAGATGGACTACAGACACATAGCGATTGGATCAGCCCACCTTGTGATAACAAGGTGGGCTAAAAAATAATTTCTCAAAATGTGTAATTTCTCAACAAAAATCTCAGGTTTTCCCCTACACTGTAAAAATTGAAGAACTTCTACATTATACATAACATGGAAACTAATCAGACTAGATTTGAAATCCAAATCGATACTAGTTAAGCACAAAAAATGCATTTTCTCAAAATTTGTACCTTTATAATCAAAATCTCAGATTTGCCCCAAAATTGAGTTAATGATAAATGATTATTGCATAAAACCTGTAAACTAACTGCACGATATTTAAAGTCCAATTTCTCAAGGTTTAGATGAACTTTAATCATTTTCTAAAAATTTGTAATTTTACCCCAAAAACTAAAAAGTGTGAAATATTTTTGAAAGCTGTTATATATGTTTAAGTTCTATATTAGTAGATGCCATATTAAAATTTTTAAAAGAAATTATTGAAAAATGAGCCTGTAAGAGCATTTTCTCAAAATGCACAATTTTTACACCAAAATGTTTCTAAAATCAGCCAAATACTTAAGTTATCAAAATTAAACAGCCTGATTAAACTGTGTTACAAATTTCATTCAGATATCATTTTTAGTTTTAAAGATATGGACTTAAACACACAACTCTTACATTTTGACACTCCGGAAAAGTAAAACCTAAGTCTCACCTTATGGCGGCTATAGTCACCAGACGAGACAAAAAATTGAAGATCTGCTACATTGTATATAACAAGGAAATTAATCAAATACATATGGTGTTAAAACATATGTTGATCATCAATCAAAACTCAGATTTGCCCCAAAATTGAAATTAATGGTCAATGGACATTGCATATAACCGGTAAACTAATTGCGCAATATTTAAAGTCCAATTCCTCAAGGTTTAGATAGACTATTATCATTTCTCAAAATTTATACTTTTTACCCCAAAAATCAAGAAGTGTGAAATATTTTTAAAATCTTGTTATATATGTTTAAGTTCTATCCTAGTAGATATCACATTCAAAATTTTAAAAGAAAATTTCGAAAAATGAGCCTGTAAGAGCATTTTCTCCAAATGCATAATTTTTCTCTAAAAATGCAATTTTTTACACCAAAATGTTTCTAAAATCAGCCAAATACTTAGGTTATAATAATTAAACAGCCTGATTAAACCGTGTTACAAATTTCATTCAGATACCACTGTTAGTTTTGGAGATATGGACTTTAACACACAACTCTCACATTTTGACACTCCAACAACGCCGCCGACACCAGAAAAGTAAAACCTAAGTCTTGCCTTATGGCGACTATGGTCGCCAGGCGAGACAAAAAATTACACGTGCTCATAATTTAAATATAAAACAACAATATATTAAATAGATTAACTGTTCTAGAGAGATTTTCACAATACATGTATTTGGCTGCAATTTCAACAAGCCTAAAAAATAGTGCTAAAAGTATTTTGAATATTACAACCACCAAAATTAAAATTTCAAATCAACACAACTCTTCCTAAAGAGAATTAGATATTGAAGTTATAAATTCTATTTTTCAAAAAAAAAAAAAAAAAAAAAAAAAAAAAATTAAGACTCTCAAAAAAATTGTTTTACATTTGCAACAGTCTAGGCAGCTTTGTGACTATCAATGAATGACATTTTTTGAGGAAGGAAGAGATGACCAGGGCATCTTTTTAGGAAGATGGTGATAGCCTTGACATTTATTAGGAAGTTAGAGATAGCCAGGGAGGCATGTTTTAAGGGAGGTGGAGATGGCCAGGTCATGTATTTAGGAATGTTGAGATGACAAATGTATAAATTTAGGAAGATTAAGATGGTATTTTCATTAAAAAAAAGAAAATAGATAACCATCACATGTATTGAGGAAGGTAGAGATGGCCAGGGCATGTTTTGAGAAAGCCAGATATTGCCAAGGCATGTTTTGAGGAAGGTAGAGATAGCCAGGGCATGCTTTGAGGGAGGTAGAGATGGCCAGGGCATGTTTTGAGGAAGATGGAGATAGGCAGGGCATGTTTTGAGGAAGATGGAGATGGCCAGGGCATGTTTTGAGGAAGATGGAGATAGGCAGGGCATGTTTTGAGGAAGATGGAGATGGCCAGGGCACGTTTTGAGGAAGGTAAAGATGGCCAGGGCATGTTTTGAGGAAGGTAGAGATGGCCAGGGCACGTTTTGAGGAAGATGGAGATAGGCAGGGCATGTTTTGAGGAAGATGGAGATAGGCAGGGCATGTTTTGAGGAAGATGGAGATGGCCAGGGCATGTTTTGAGGAAGATGGAGATAGGCAGGGCATGTTTTGAGGAAGATGGAGATGGCCAGGGCACGTTTTGAGGAAGGTAAAGATGGCCAGGGCATGTTTTGAGGAAGGTAGAGATGGCCAGGGCACGTTTTGAGGAAGATGGAGATAGGCAGGGCATGTTTTGAGGAAGATGGAGATAGGCAGGGCATGTTTTGAGGAAGATGGAGATGGCCAGGGCACGTTTTGAGGAAGGTAGAGATGGCCAGGGCACGTTTTGAGGAAGGTAGAGATGGCCAGGGCACGTTTTGAGGAAGGTAGAGATGGCCAGGGCACGTTTTGAGGAAGATGGAGATAGGCAGGGCATGTTTTGAGGAAGATGGAGATGGCCAGGGCATGTTTTGAGGAAGATAAAGATGGTTAGAACATGTAATGAGGATGGCTTCAAAATAATACCCACACAGTTTAATTACAGTGGACATCAGGGGAAAACAAAACATGTCTACCAAAGACAACATTACAGGAGCAAGATGAAATAAAACCTTATGGCATCAGACAGAAAAATGTTAAAACTAACATTTGAATGAAAGAGTGTAGGAGAGAACTTTAGTCCTTGCTCTCTATGCCACTAAGCAGCACAATCAAGGCTCTAAGAAATGGTAAAAATAAGCAAACAAAATCTTGTAATCACAAAATTTTGAGATTAGGAAAAAAAAACAGATTTACAGTTTGTCTCTTTTCCCAGTACATATATTCATGCAGTGCAGTAATATATTTGTAAAAAAAAAAAATAAATAAATAAATAAATAAATAAATAAAATGACAAAACATACTTGGTATATTCTAGTAAGGTATAGATTTAAACATTTCTTCCCCTGATGATTCCATTAACTTCTTATTTACAGTCCAAAACTGATCAAATTTATCTGAAATAAACAATTTTCTGATACTAAATTCTTTCTAACAAAACTTAATTTCATAATACATGTATAATAAATTTTAGGAATACTAGTGCAAATCATTTACAAAGGAAATAATAGTTCTGAAGACATTAATGGGTTCCCGTATTATGAGGTATGCTGGTAAATTATTTCACAAAAAAGTATCACTATGTTAATGAGTCTGTCACCAATAAGGCAGTCCTTGAAATGGTAAACGCTTAGAAGATCAGTGATAAAGTGATGAGGAAGAGATATAACTGGATTGGCCATGTACTGAGGTAAGGACAGACAGATGACTGTGTTGTTGCCATTGGAAGGACCCCTGAGGATAGAAGGAAAAGAGGCTGCCCTAAAACAACTTGGCAGCTGATTTTTGAAGTGGAACCAAACAGTGCAGGCTGGAACTCCTGAAATGTGGCATGTCATGTAGCCTTAGACTGACCAACATGGTGGAAAGATGTCCAAGTCTTGTGTGCCTCCTGGCACTGAGAGAATTCTAGTAATTGATTGATTGATGTTAATGACTCAATTATGTTTTCAAAATTAATAAACCAGTTAATATGATAAATGGTCATCTTTCTTCTTTCTATATTTCAAATTTTTAACTCCATTTATAAACAACACTAAATCTTTTTTTAAAAGTATGCTGTAACATTAAGCTTTTTTGTTGTTAAAAGGGGCCTTGGTGGCCGAGTGGTCTAAAGCGCGCACTTACGGATCACAGTGCCTCTTACCGCCTGGGTTCGGATACCACTCGGGACAGATCCTAGTGTGAGAGTTTGTCAGTTCGCTTGCCGAAGGTCGGTGGTTTTCTCCAGGCACTCTGGTTTCCTCCACCATCCCAGAACTGACTGCCTCGAAATAAGTGAAAGATTCTTGACTGGGCGTAAAACACCATTACTCCACTCCACTCCACTCACTCTACTGTTGTTACAGATAGGCAGCCTTAACAAGTTTTATTTAGTGTACTAAACTTAGGGACCATCTATACCAAATGTGATTCAAATTTCTAACAAGTTTAAAACAACTGCAACTGAGTTTCATTTACAGTGGTAATTTTTTTATTATTATTTTTTTAATCATTAGATATGAAAAATAAAACAAGAAGCATATAAATCTAAAACTAATTACCCAATAAAATCAGATTTGCAGCAAAACTTTCTTACAAATCTGGTCTAGCAATGTTTCAAATTCAATGTTCACTATTACATATTCACTATTACATACGCTATATGTTCTTTATTATATAATATTGTTATAACAATGTCTGTGTAATGGAATAAACCCATCAGAATTATTGAAAGATAACTCAAAGATTTAATAAACTAATCAAAGAAGAAAAACCAATTACATAAACATGACCTTGACACTGAGTCAAAAATCACACCTATTACCAATATTTTTATCAACAACTACAACTTAATCAGCAACAGGAAAATTAAAGTAAACACTTGATTGAATTCAACAAATTAAAATCGAAAACTGAATTAGTCTTTAACAAACAGATTCTAGTTTCTGTTATAAGGGAATTATCAATTGCTTATTAAAGTCCTTCTTTTGAAGCCCAAGAGTTAAGAATTGTGCATGTCTAAAAAAAAGTTATATTCATACAGCTTTATAAACCCTGCCCAATATGACAAGATTTTAAATGGTGTTGCCATAACTACACTGCAACCTTCGTAAGGCTTCATAAACTGCTGGTGCAATAAGATGTAAAACTTCTTTAAGCATTTTGGTTTATGACATTCAGATGATCAATAGTTGAATACTACTAAAACAAGCTGTGACCAGGAATAAAGGTCAGTTTCTGCCAACTTCTGTAAAACACTTTACTTTAGTTAATGTCAACAATAAATGAACTTATTTTTCTCTTTAGTTTATAATTATCAGCCACCAAAAGAGTTGACCATGAAGACATATACATGTGATATACAAAATGACATATTATTTCTTAGAAGATATGAATCACTTATAGTAGATCTTATACCACACCACTCAAGAAACCTTATAGACCAATGTCACCGACTTTTAGAAGAGCTGGTTACGACAATCATCAGTTCATCACTGTGTTGGCTTTACCAAAGAACTTTTAATGTTTCAGGTGATAAAACAAAAGTACTGGTCAAAGACATGCAACTGCTTGTATTTGCTAATAGATTAAAAGAAGTCTGACTATTAGATATTTATTGCTGAACCGTAACCATGTTGGTAACTAACACTGTTCCTTTGTACTGAAACTTTTTTTTTTAGGTAAAAACATTGTAAATATGTCACAAAATGACAGAGTAGTTTTTAAATATAAATATATGACATAGTACACTGATACAATTTAGTTACTGCAAAGTTATAATCCTTTGTGACACACAAAACTAATACAAAATCTACTCAACAATCAGACAAGTGAATACAATACTTATGATTTCCTTTCTAGGTAATGTTATTATCAGAATAAAGGAAGTATATATATATTGTAAATCATTAGGCCGAGAAAACTCAAATTGTGCTACTGGTTACATGTAACAAAATATAGAATGATTAAGCAAACAATTTCATTTTTTTGTCTTTATAATTCTATAACTTCTTTCTTACTTCTAACACATTACTGAATAGAGCAAATTCCCAAACTTTAATGATACTTATCTAAAGGAAAACAAGAAACTTTTTTGCTGATAACAAAATCAGGACACAGTAATCATAAAGTCAATTTTGTTGGCCTGACTACAATTTAAAATACTTATGTACAGTTTATTTATTCATCAATACAAGAGGTCAAAATTGGTGTTATATGTGTTGTATTCAGTTTTTGTTTCTATTGGTGGAAGTGGTTGTTCATTTCATCCTTTGAAAACATGGAAACTCCAGGTGATCAGAATGATGAGGAGAAAACTGGTAAAGAATCTATAGTATGTGACTTGTGTGATAGCCATGTGGATACTCCTCTATCAGTATGTATTGACTGTAATGTATCTATGTGTATGATTTGTACAAAAGGACATAAAAGAGTAAAGGCGACCAGTGACCATCAAATCTTAACCGACCAAGATGTACCATCACCAAAGTCAAGGTCAGTAAATGACCATAATGTGCCACTAACAATTTCAACATTGAAACCTGTCCATTGTGTATCCCATGCAGAAGAGGAGGTGTGTTTTTACTGTTACACATGCAAAAACCTCATATGTTCAATTTGTATTACTGAAAATCATAGCAAGCATAAATGTTCAGTTATCAAGCATGCTGCTCAGGAAATTTCCAAAGAACTTTCAAAATCATTGGCAAATATAAAAGAAAACAAAATGGCTAAACTTAGTTCAAAAATTAAGGAAGTAGAAAGGAAGCAACAAGAAAATACCGTGAATGGTGATTCAAATGTTCGTACCATTACAGAAAGGATGGATGATTTTGTAAACCAAATCAATGAAATCAGTGAAAAACTCATACAAGAAGACAAAAAGAGAACAGAACAAAATGAACAATATCTTACAAAAATTCTTGAAGACTTAAAAATTAAACATTCAAAGATGGAGGAGACTTATACAGAATACAGTAACATCCTGATGACAGGATATGACACAGAGATAATTGATGCATGGATTAATTCAGAGTCAAGGCTAAATGAATATATGCTCTCTGAAGAGCTAGTTGAAATTCACTTGTTTAAATTCCTTACCAGGTAAAGCTGATGTTTCATCCATTAAATCATCCTTTGGGTCCTTTGGTGATGAAAGTGGGTCCTTTGAAGATGAAAGTGGGTCAGATTTTTGTACTGATGAAACAGATGGACCAATTAGAAGAAATAGAAGTGGATCAGCACCCCCTATACCACCAAGAGAAAAACTACAAATGAGCAAGTCAACACCATCAAGACTGCCGCAAACACCACCAATTGAAAACAGACCACAACAACCTGAACCACCTACAGTTACAAGGAATGAAAACTCAACACTTATGTCATCACCTAACAGATCAAAATCTACCAGTTTACCACGTGGTAAAAATGAAACAACAATCCCAAATTCTGATGTACAAAGATCCAAACGTATTCAAATAAGCACTAGAATCGAATCAAGAATTAGCTTGGAAACTGAAAATTTAATCAGTGCTATGTGTCCAGTTACTGACACTTCCATGCTGGTTCATTGTGCTGACCAATACAAGAACTTCTTAGTCAACAGTGATGGAACAAAAGAAATTGTGTCCTTAGATTTTATTATTTGGGACATTAAAAAGGTAGGCAATCATATATTTGCAACAGATTTTGAAAACAAAATCATTTATGAACTAGACTTCACTTTAAAAAAGAAACAGGAAATCAACATTGCACTTGTTCATCCCTTACGACTTTGTGCATCCAGAGACGGAACTCTCTTGGTCACCATGGTTGATGCTTGGTCATACAAAATAAAGAAAGACAGCAGACGGTATGTGGCTCGACTGAAACAGTCTGGACGTGAAATAGACAGCTATGAATATGACACTTCTAGGAAAACGCTTGTTTACTTTACCAGCAAGTGTTGCAGAAAACATAAATGGAGATATATGTGTCCTTAATAGACTGGGTGATAACAAAACAAATATTATAATTCTTGACAGGATCGGAAGGTTAAAGGTCATCTACAGAGGAGGACCAAACAAATCACATTTTGATGCAAAAAGACTAATATGTGATGAATTTGGTCATACAATCATTACAGATGCAAGTTGTGAAGGTGTTCACTTATTGGACAGTAATGGTCAATTCATTCGATATTTAACAGAAGACAAACAACTGGGTTATGGCCACATTTCACTAGCCATTGACATGAGGGGGCGATTGTGGCTTGGCTGTACAAAGGGTCATGTTTTTGTGATGAAATATACAAAAAATAAATGACGTTGTTAAAAAGCCATTTGTCTATATATGAAAAACTCCTAACATTTATGTTTTTAATATGTACTTCCCTCTAGTGATATATTTAAAATTGTTAATGATGTTTCATGTACAAAGATAGTTTAGATACTGATTAAACAAACATGTTTACAAAATTTAACTGTAGTTAAATAATATTTTTAGAAAATAAATAAATTTTATCCCTTTTGAATTAAAAAGTTGAAAAAATTAATAATGTTATAAAAACAACCTGACAGACCAAAAAAAAAAAAAAAAAAAAAAAATTAAATAAATAAATACATGTACCGGTAAATAAATATACTAATAAATGTCACCATAAAATTAAATAAAAGCTATTAAAAGACCATTCTCTGTAACACTGTTATATCAATATTGTTCTGATATACATCTTGTATATATATTTTTTACTGAATTAGCAGCTACTATAGCATTCTCCAGTCAAGATTCTTTCACTAAACTGAGACAGTCAGATCTGGGATGGTGGAAGAAATTTGAGTACCTAAAGGACAAACTAGGGCATAAAATGATAATTTTACTTGCAACTAAATAAATATTTTCAGGTACAAGTACATGTACAAGTACATGTATAACTTAAACAAGCTTTTGATGGTACATATATTAACTTTCACAGTCCACACAGTCTACAAAACTTTCTTTTTATTTAGCAGAACATTTATCACAAAAGATTTGTTTTGAAAATAGCTAAATAAACCTTCATGATTTTTTTATTCTGTTGTGTTAGAATAGAGTCTTTTTAGTTTCTATCCACTATACTATAGTGTTAATCATAAACATCCCAGAAACTATTCATTGACACCCCTGGCTATATATAATACAGTCTGCAATTTAAATAAAAAGAAAAGTTTGGTTGGTTAGTTGGTTGGTTGGTTAGATGGGAAGCTTGTTGGTTGTTTTGTTGGTTTGGTTGGCTGGTTGGTAAGTGTGTTGGTTTAGTTGTTTGTTGGAAAGCTGGTTGGTAAGTTTTTAAGTTTGATTGGTTGATTGGTTTGATTGGTTGTTGGAAAGTTGATTGGTAAGTGTGTTGGTTTGGTTGGTTGTTGGAAAGCTGGTTAGTAAATTTGTTGGAAAGCTGGTTAGTAAGTTTTTTTTAGTTTAATTAGTTGATAATTGGTTGGTAATTTTGTTAGTTTGATTGGTTTGATTGGTTGTTGGAAAGCTGATTGGTAAATTTGTTGGAAAGCTGGTTGGTAAGTTTTTTAGTTTGATTGGTTGATTGGTTGATTGGTTGTTGGAAAGCTGATTGGTAAATTTGTTGGAAAGCTGGTTAGTATGTTTTTTAGTTTGATTGGTTGATTGGTTTGATTGGTTGCTGGAAAGCTGATTGGTAAGTTTGTTGGTTTGGTTGGTTGTTGGAAAGGTGGTTGGCAAGCTTGTTGGTTTGGTTGGTTTTTGGAAAGTTGGTTGGCAAGTTTGTTGGTTTGGTTGGTTGTTGGAAAGCTGGTTGGTAAGTTTGGTGGTTTGGTTGGTTGTTGGAGAGCTGATTGGTAAATTTGTTGGTTTGGTTGGTTGTTGGAAAGCAGGTTGGTAAATTTGTTGGAAAGCTGGTAAGTAAGTTTTTTTAGTTTGATTAGTTGATTGGTTAGATTGGTTGATGGAAAGCTGGTTGGTAAGTTTGTTGGTTTGGTTGGTTGTTGGAAAGCTGGTTGGTAAGTTTGTTGATTTGGTTGGTTGTTGGAAAGCTGGTTGGTAAGTTTGTTGATTTGGTTGGTTGTTGGAAAGCTGATTGGTAAGTTTGTTGGTTTGATTGGTTGCTGGAAAGCTGGTTGGTAAGTTTGTTGGTTTGGTTGGTTGTTGGAAAGCCGGTTGGTAAGTTTGTTGGTTTGGTTGGTTGTTGGAATGCAGGTTGGTAGGTTTGGTTGGTTGATTGGTTTGGTTGGGTGTTGGTAAGCATGGTGAGTTTGTTGGTTTGGTTGGTTGGTTGGTGAGTTTGTTGGTTTGTTTCTTAATTGGTTTGGTTGGTTGTTAGATAGCTGGTTGGTAGGTTTGCTGGTTTAGTTTGCTGGTTGATTGGTTTGGTTGGTTAATAAATGTTTAATTGGTTTGGTTGGTTGTATAACTGGTTTGTTGGTTTAGCTGATTGGTTTGCTTGTTGTTTGGTTTGGTTGGTTTGTTGGATAGCTGATTGATTGGCTTATTGGTTGGTTGATCGGTTGCTTACTTGATGATTGGTTGCTTAATTGATTATTAGTTCATTAATAGTTGGTTAGCTGTTGGTTGATTGGTTGGATGGTTGGTTGACTGGCTATGTGGTTAGTTGATGCTACGTTGGTAGGTTTGATAGTTGGTTTGATAGTTGGTTGAATGGTTGATTGGGTTCGATAGTTACCATAGTTGGTTTGTTTGTTGATTGGTTTTTAGTTGTTTGGTTTGATTGATAGGTTCATTTGTTATTTGGTTGATTAGTTAGATGGTTAATTACTTTTTTGTTGGTTGGTTGATAAGTTTGTTTTGGCTGTTGTTTGGTTGATTGGTTTGTTAGTCTCAATTCCCTCTGACTCTAATATACTTTAAACCTTGCAGATGTGTGAAGGGTCAGAACAATTTTTTCCTAGAATTTTTCAATACCATTTGGTGTTAGAAGGGATGCTACTTCATTCCACATTAGAGAAAAAATGTTAGTGAAATCGAGGAAAAGTCAATAACCTAAATTGATAGATGAACGATTTGTCTTCTAAAAAAAAATATTTTTCAATTTGCCTTTGCCACTGGTTTGAAAACTCAGAATGGTTTTTTTTATGTTAATGTTTATCGCCCTCTTCTTCCATTTTCAAAACAAGAGAGCGTGACCTTGCAAACTCTTGCATTTAAATATTTTGAAAGAAGAAAGCATTCAACTATCAATTAAGGTTAGTAACTTTTTAAAGATTATTTCACTTGTAATGTATTATGATGGAAAATGAAAACATTAGCCTTCAGCAAACAAACAAACATACTTTCTTAAACTAGATTTGTAGTTTGAACTGTAATGGTAAACATGGATCTACTTTCAATCAGGACCAAAACTTCAGTTGAGACTTGTAACTTCAGAGTCAGACCTATAGTTTCACAGTCAGACCTTAACTTCAGAGTCTTACATGTAAGTTTTAGTCATACCTGTAGCTTTTATCAGACCTGTAGTTTCAGTCAGGCCTGTAACTTCACAGTCAGACCTGAAGCTTCACAGTCAGACCTGTAGCTTCACAGTCAGGCCTGTAGCTTTAATCAGACCTGTAACTTCACAGTCAGACCTGAAGCTTCACAGTCAGACCTGTAGCTTTAATCAGACCTGTAACTTCACAGTCAGACCTGTAGTTTCACAGTCAGGCCTGTAACTTAGCAGTAAGACCTGTAGTTTCACAGTCAGACCTGTAACTTCACAGTCAGACCTGTAGCTTTAATCAGACCTGTAGTTTCCAAACATGCCTTTACATTCACAGTCAGACATGCAAGATTTTTGAAATTCTCTAATGTTCTCTTACACAAAATATAGAAGACTAGTTTTTCAGTTTTATTTAAGACACTACTTACCATGAAGAACTCCTAGCCATAATTGTTTATGATCTTTTTTCTGCATACTATTTATAATTTGTCCTCTGTGTTTGAGTGAATCAGCTTCCTTGACAACAGACATAAAATGGGACTCCTAATGTATCTTTACTGTTGTAGTGTAACAATTCTTCCTCAGGAAAACCCTGAAAAAATTTTAAGATTCATAAACGATTTCAATAAAGTCTTTATAATTAACTTTTTAAACAGTCCAGCATTGTAAATTTTTTACATCTATGATCTCATAGACGAAATTTTTTTTTGACTGCATACGTCACATGTCATACATCATTACCCTTAGAAACAACTGACGTCAGTTTCCTGACAACTAGGTCAAATATTCAGTCAGCCACCATATTTGTCTAACTTGACGTAAACGATGTCATTTGTTTCTTTATTAAAAGCATGAAAGTTGTTAAATATGTAGGATTAGTCTTAAGATCTGTAGTCATAAATGATGATCCTGATGGCAACAGCTAGTTTGAGTTTTGTGAACCTGCAGGTGCATTATATCATTTGTGGATATGTTACGCTGAAGACAGGGAAATGTCCCCACTCAAGTACAGGATCATCAACGGTTGGCTACCAGTTGGAACCACTTTATTTTTGGCTTCTTTAAGTATTGTTTATAGTAGTAACAGGGTGTTATTGATTGATATTTTTGTACGGGTTAACATTTCTGCTTCGAACTCGAATGCCTCATTTTTGTCCAATCATATCTTGTTCCTCCCTCAGCTTGAAGCAATCGTCATTGATAGTGCATTCGCGGTCAATTAGTGTGAGTTGTACTGCTCCAATGTGTTTGCATGTTTGCAAGCTCCATTTGAAATTAATATGAATATATGCAAGTGATGCATGTACGTACTACACACATGCACACCAAACTATTTAGAAATGGCAGTAAAACTAGTGTGCAAAGGTACCGGCGGTAGTTATGCACATCCAGCTGCATTGCACTGAGATTAATGCACAGTTCTGTAATTTTCAAGTGTGAAGTTCGTATAAGAAGATAAGGTTAATAATATAAAAATAGTATCTATTTTTAATTTAATTATAATTTGAATTTAATTATAAGGAATAATTGTAATTTTTGTTCAGTCTATGGGGTCATAGACCAAATTTTTTAGGTGCATGGGTATGCATAAACCGCTTTGCGGATATTCCTTAAATATCTTCAAAATAATCAAGGTTATATGTGTACAAATGTTAAAGTACATATGTAACTGGGTGTTTGACTACATGAACATTTTCAAATTAGGTTTGGAATATTCTGAAAAGTTTGGATCTTCCACACTGCCATCATATACTAGAGAACTCTTAACTCTTTGTTCCAAAAGGGAATGCAGGGCTTGTCATGTGACAAATAAAAAATTTTATTTTACAGTCACAAGAACAATTGGGTGAACAGAAATTTTCTTTAGTTGAACTTATGATGTAAACAAGAGTTCCGCATGGCAGAGCATGATAAGCCCGTCAAATCTGCAAGTCATTTATGTGGATATTTTGTTTATTATGAACTGTAAAGGGACTTATACAGTTCATATGAGCTGTTCATAATCAATAAGTCAATTCAATTATTCATCACAATGATACAAAATGCAGTGCACAAGTCAACAAGTACAATAAAAAACAATAGTAATTATTGAGATTTTGGTATTATTTTCAGTAACAAAATAGACTTACCACCAGCCACACCATTCATATAATTTTACCATCATGTTCTTGTAACCTTCATCACAAAATTGAGGTAATCTCTAGTATACTGGGTTGTTTCAAAGACAGCAAGTTCTTCAGCCTACAACTCTATGTGTATCTGCTCCCTGGTAGAATAAATTAAGGAAGCTAGAGTTACGGTTCCTGAGCACTGCACTTCGGATCATTGTGGTAAGTAAGCATACCAAGTTTCAAGTCATTCTGACCAAAGATGTCAGAGTTATGGGCCAGACAAACCCGCCGCGTACTCTGGCAGCACACAAAGGGGAATAACTCAAAAATTAAGGAAGCTAGAGTTACGGTTCCTGTGCACTGCACTTGGCATCATCGTGGTAAGTAAGCATACCAAGTTTCAAGTCATTCTGACCATAGATGTCAAAGTTATGATCCGGACAAACATGCTAACAGCATTCAAAGGGGAATAACTAAAAAATTAAGGAAGCTAGAGTTACGGTTTCTGAGCACTGCACTTGGCATCATCGTGGTAAGTAAGCATACCAAGTTTCAAGTCATTCTGACCATAGATGTCAAAGTTATGATACGGACAAACATGCTAACAGCATTCAAAGGGGAATAACTCAAAAATTAAGGAAGCTAGAGTTACGGTTCCTAAGCACTGCACTTCGTATCATCGTGGTAAGTAAGCATACCAAGTTTCAAGTCATTCTGACCATAGATGTCAGAGTAATGGGCCGGACAAACCCGCTGCCAGTACGCCCGCCCGCCCATCCGCCCGCCCGGACGCCCGCCGCCCGCCAAGGGTGATCCCATAATACGCCCCGTCTTTGACGGGCGTATAAAAAGTTAAACCCCACACAAATTTTACCAAGCCCATAGATACATACATGAGGCAAATATCATTCATAAATAACCCTACGCATGAAACTAGGCACAGAAAAAAATCTATATATTGGTTTTGTTTGTCTAAAATTAATTCTGAAAAACTAAAATTTCCCAATCTGACCACTTAAATTCATCAAAGTCAACAGCCACACACAATCCAATATATGTTACTTTAAGTTAAATCCAGTTTTCAAAACTGTCCTGGCTGATGAAAAATTCAAAATTGTCACAATATAAAATCTTTGCAATTAAATTAAAAATTTTGAGCGTATAAATTTTCCGAATCTGAAAGGCAGAATGTAGTTTTCAACAGTCATGGCAAAATCACTGCTATAATTTTCATCATAGTAAAAAGAGTGTTTTTACTAATGTTTACAATATCACCTTATCATTCATATATACAAACATATTAACCACAAGATCAGTTATATTTAAGGATTTTTGCACAAAAGTATGACTGCAGATCCATTTGAAATACTTGACAACCAATCTCCAAAAAATGCACCAGAAACCATTTGAAACAGAAGAAAAAAGAAAAGAAACATAGTAAAACCAATATTTCCATTATTCCTTTAAGGATATAAATACAGAAAGTCAGTTTTAATACATATGTAATTGTAAAAATCCATATCAGTTCAAATGATTGTGGCAGTAATTTAAGGGGCATCATGTTAGGTTTTACTGTATAACTTTTTTTTTATAAAATCTTACCAGAAAATGTACGGTAATGTTCCATGGTAATAAATCACTGTTTGCATACAAATCATATAAAACACCTACTGGATAATGCCTGTAACAATAAAAAATAAACATACTGTATCTGTAAGTATTAACAGTATAAGTGTCACTTAGTTCGGAAAAAGAAAAAAAAAAAGCAAAACAAAGACGGCTTTGAAGTTTTTCCTGATTTTAAATCCATATACACTATTATAAGATACAAGATTTTGTCATGCAAGCCTTAATCTGATAGATTCTGAATGATAGGAAAGTATCAGTGGTAAATTGATGATAATGTTAGACCCAAGGCAACTAACAACTGTTTTTGACTCTAGTCAAAACTGCATGAAAATTATAAGGCTCTCTGCTGAGACATTTAAAACCTAGTCCAGACATCAAAGTAGACAGAGTCCAGTTGGTAACCCTGTCATAATCATAGATTTTAATTATATAACAAGAGGCCCATGGGCCTTAACGCTCACCTGAAAATATGTCCAATATTGTTTGCAAAGTGCAATAGACAATATATTAAGTACAGAAACTTTAAAAGTTTTCTCAAGTTAAGAACTCCCACAAAACTTAATCAGAAATATATCCACTCACTTTTCATTTATAAGTAGCTTATAAAATATGCATGAAGAAACTGTAGTGCAATCATTAATCAATTTCAGTATAATTATGCAGCTATGTCCTTGACCTTTGAACATATATGACTTCAAACCATATATGATTGTCATGTCAATACCTACAATATTCTAATACACATGCCTATGCATAAAATTAATAGCTTTCAAGATAATTAATATTTTTAGTATTCCTATGTTGATATGACCTTGACCTTTGAACATATAACCTTGAACCCTATATCAAAATGATCGCCATGTCAATACCTACAATATTCTAATATACATGCCTATACAAAAAAGCAATAGTTTTCAAGATAATTAGCAATTTTAAGTCTTCCTTTGCAGCTGTGACCTTGACCTTTCAACATATGACCTTGAACCATATATCAAAATGATCGCCATGTCAATACCTACAATAGTCTAATATACATGCCTATACAAGAAGTTGATAGTTTTCAAGATAATTAGCAATTTTAAGTATTCTTTTGCAGCTGTGACCTTGACCTTTCAATATATGACCTTGAACCATATATCAAAATGATCGTCATGTCAATACCTACAATAGTCTAATATACATGCCTCTACAAAAAGTTGATAGTTTTCAAGATAATTAGCAATTTTAAGTCTTCCTTTGCAGCTGTGACCTTGACCTTTTAAAATATGACCTTGAACCATATATCAAAATGATCGTCATGTCAATACCTACAATAGTCTAATATACATGCCTATACAAAAAGTTGATAGTTTTCAAGATAATTAGCAATTTAAGTATTCTTCTGCAGCTGTGACCTTGACCTTTCAATATATGACCTTGAACCATATTTCAAAATGATCGTCATGTCAATACCTACAATATTCTAATATACATGCCTATATAAAAAAGTAATAGCAATTAGCAATTTAAGTATTCTTCTGCAGCTGTGACCTTGACCTTTCAATATATGACCTTGAACCATATATCAAAATGATCGTTGTTGCAAAACCTACAATATTCTATTATACATGCCTATACAAAAAGTTGATAGTTTTCAAGATAATAGGCAATTTAAGTCTTCTTTTGCAGCTGTGACCTTTAACTTTTAACATATGACCTTGAACCATATATCAAAATGACCGTCATGTCAATACCTACAATAGTCGAATATACATGCCTATACAAAAAGTTAATAGTTTTCAAGATAATAAGACAAATTAAGTCTTCTTTTGCAGCTGTGACCTTGACCTTTCAATATATGACCTTGAACCATATAGCAAAATGATTGTCTTGTCAATACCTACAATAGTCTAAATACATGCCTATACAAAAAGTTAATAGTTTTCAAGATAATAAGCAATTTAAGTCTTCTTTTGCAGCTGTGACCTTGACCTTTCAACATTTGACCTTGAGCCATATATCAAAATGATCGTTGTTGCAATACCTACAACATTCTAATATACATGCCTATATAAAAAGTTGATAGTTTTCAAGATACAGTGACACATATATAATTTTTAGCAATTTCCCCACTCAGTGCCTTACAATTTCCCCATTTTGAGCCCAATGGCTACCATTTGTGCAAATCTGAAAATAGATGACCTAAGGATGTTATAAATGAAATAACTAAGGTATATCTCTTGTAGATTCAGAGGAGAAGATTTTTAAAGTTTTTCACTCTTTCCCCCCTTATGGGGCCCCAAGGGGACATAACTCCTTCATTTGTGCAAATCTGAAAGGGCTTCACCCAGGCATGATTGTTACCAAGTTTCATTAAATTTGGCCCGGTGGTTTTGGAGGAGAAGATTAAAATGTAAAAAGTTTACGCACGACGCACGACGCACGACGGACGACGCACGACGCACGACGCACGACGGACGGTGATGGATAGCAATAGCTCATCTGAGCTTTCAGCTCAGGTGAGCTAAAAAAGTACAATGTCATGTCAAACTACAAACCATTTCAATGGCTGACCATCAAACTCTAACCACAACTCTTCTATCCTGTCTTGTCCAACATATTTTGTAAAGTAACGTTGAAGTCTATCAGTTACCAAAGGGAAGTAACTCAGTCTTGGCACCATCAACTTTTTTAAAAAAAAAGATTATACAAATACATTTGTATATATGATTTAAGGTTTAACTCCTGTAAATTTTTTTTATCAACTTGTTCTTCAACATATAACGGCACAGATTGCTTTGTATAATCCAGAAAAAAGAATACCAGTCACCTCTGAAAATTTGTGGGAAGAATAACTAAAACTCACAATAATTTAATAGCATTTGATGCACAAGGAAATAGCTTAACATGTTCTGGCAGCTTAATATCTGTATCAACATTGTATACAAAGAGTAAACTATTTATGCAAATAAGTATTTTGTGGAAGTAAATAGGTTATCTCATTTTATTTATTTTTAATGTATTATAAGGAACGTTAAAACTTTGGTTTAAAACACTGAATATGTTACATAAGATCAAGTGATTGATCAATAAATTTTGTTTTATTTCTTTAATAAAATGCCCTTACATTTTTACTTCAAATACTTTTCAACCAACCCCAACCAGGTCCGACCCAAAAATTGAAAGTGGGTAGTAATCTCATCTTTTGTCAAGCACTCTGCATTATGAAATGAAAGTCACTGTTCTTATGCATGGGAACTTAAAATAAACGAGGTTCCATGTCACGGTAGTCACGACACAATAAAGAACCCTGTTGTATAATGTGCCATGCACAAGCAAAATTTCTGTACTTTTGTCTGTAGCTGGCAACGTCTCGATATAAGTCAAATATTCTTGCCTTGGACGTTAAACACCATTTGTTAACTTAACTTTTCAACCATCTAAAGAAATCCAACATAACCTACGCATCTGAAATTATCTTTATTTATGAATATACTTCTGCATTCCAGGATAAAAGGAAAACCAAGATATCAATTATTGGATTTACCAAAGGCAATCTCAACTTTCATTTTAGTAGGGGAAATCCCAATTAGATAAAAGTTCAAAATACTCACAAACACAGATTCTGGTTGTTCCAAAGATTCCACTTCCTCTGAGGCTAATGTAAAACAAACTGGTATTTTACCATTCCAAACTTCATGTAATATTTCTCTGTCATGTGCCATTTCATGTGTATAATATGTTACATTTCAAAGTGAGAGGCATCTTTAATAAATAAATAAATAAATAATCCATCAAAAGAACAGTATTGCTTGCCTAAGAATCTAATATATTAAAACTTTCAACACCACACCAACAATGATGGCCACAGTGAATTTAAAGAGTAAATTTCAGAAAACAGTTTCAAAATATTAATGAAAATGTTAAATCTCTGCCTTTGTTCATATTGTATGCGAGTATGCTGTTCTGGACTCATTTAGTGGACAAACTTCTTAGTTAGTGTTACACTTCTGTCGCCAATTTTTTCACTGTTCAACCAGTAAAATACAGTACTGACTTTAGCATGTCCTTATCCAAAATGACAGGGGACAATGATAGAAAAATAGAGATACAGAGCTTTCCATTTAAAAATGCAATATGCAACAATACAGAGCACAGAGCAAACCTGAATGGAAAACTGCAAGGAAAATTTGTGGGGGCTAAACTTAACAGTCTGTCATAGAGTTATAGAGTTAAAAAATGTTAGATGTCATTGGTAATCATTTCATTTGGAATGTTTTTTAATTTGCTGTCACAGACAAAGATTACGATTGGGACTGGGTTGCAAAATATATCATAGAATGAATAATTTACAATGTATATACTGTTACAGTAACTGTTTGGCTATTGCAGTTTTCTTTCCTTTTACACAAGATAGCAAATTCATACCCCAATTGGAACAATTATTACTATGTCATATGACCATTTGGTACCACACAGTATAATGCATTATTCAGTGATACTACTATTTCGTACCAATGACTTCAAACATAATACAAATGATTTTTTTTAAATTAATTTTTTTTTAAAGTAATAATATTAATAATAATAACTTGTATATAATAAATTATTACAATTTTATGTAATAAATTGTTATAATTTTTATTTTGAGATCTTTTAATGAAAATGTTATAAAAACACTTATTAATTTAAAATTAAGCTGTATCTTCTTTCTTCTTTTTCAGATTGTTATTTTGATTAAAGATTGTTAAATTTTACTTTAATCGCAAAATCAGCGGGGTACCTCGATTATAAGCCCAGGGAGTAAATTAAGCCCAGGATAAAGCCCAGGGATGTTTCTTGCGCCCTGGAAGTTTTGGGACACTGTACAGATGAAAAATTTACATATGTATTAACGAATATACTGTATATTATGATGTGAATATTTCATAACAATCCATGAAAAAATAAAGATGTTATTGACCATTGTTTTTTACCTTTCAATAGGATATGGCAAGTGAAGGGAGATAACTCGCATTGTTACTTTTAAGATTTTCCTGGTGCTGATCCATATTTCAAATATACAAAAATTCATTGACTTTGAATAAAATTGAATATTTCAACAGCGTCTTAGTTTTGTGGAATGATCGTTTGCTATCAGAATTAGAACATAGACAATTGTTATCTTCAAAGGAATATAAACTAGGTACGAAAAGTGTTCACTAAGATGAAAGAAAATTTGCTTAGTGTTCACGTTGGGCTTCGCCAATGTCGAAAATGCGATATTTTTTAATTGGTAATAAAAATCAGTACTTGGTGATTTTCTGGCGAAAGTTTTTAAAGCACACCTGTATCTTTTTTGCCTGTTATTATTGGGTAATTAACCTGTGGCGTTCAAGCGAGTGTCACTGAATAAACAATCATTAAGATATGATGGGTTGAATTGAATTACATGTATAATCATTATAATATGTTACAGACCATTCAAAACGTTTTCACAAAGTTAAATGCATGAAAGCTGCATTAAGTTTTTCAATTTTCTGAATTTTTTTTGATTTTCTAAAAACATATTTTTTAAAAAATAGATATCTTCTAACCACGATCCGTGACATTCATTTTCTTAAATTTCATTTCTTTTAGCTGTAAATAAATGAAATCCTCTGACCGGTTGGTCAGTGTTTTACGATGGTAATTATGAGCTTGGAGCATGTGCACAGATGTATGGAAAAACCCTAGAATCAAAGTCAAATGAAACATGACAGATTGCATTAATTGTCCTTCATTAATATCCAGATGTATTTGAAATGGTGTTATGTATCCCTTACTAAGTCACAAATGACAAATTCAACGAAATTCTGTGTTTAATTTATCGTATTTCACCGTTTTGAAAGTTGTGTTTAAATGACCCGGGTTTTGATGATGTAACCATGTTCTAATATTAAATCCCAAATGCTGCATCTCGCTGGGTAAATACTGTAATTTCTGTATTTATTCCAGCTTTTATCGTTGAACCAAATGTAAAATTGTTCATTAGGAACTTCATTAATTAGATTAGCACCGTTTTAATTTTTTCTTTGGAAAACTTAATGCAGCCTTAAGTAGATCTAAAGATAATTTGTTTAAAACAGTTGAAGATGACAATGATGGGAGACAATTAAACTTGTTTATATTTGGCCAATGACAGTACCAGAGATATATTATCTAGAAGATTAGATTCAGTTAGAAGGTCTTAGGTGTGATTTCTGAAGTAATTGTTGATAATTTGATAATCTTATCAAGACTCACTTACGGGTTAATCACCTTTTGGAAGGAAGGGGTGTGCTGAAAGCTTGAAGACGCTTCTTTATCATGTGAACCGGCGTAAGTGCAGAACAAATAGAAAATAAAAAAAATATATCAAAGCTACAATTTAAGATTAAGAAATTAATAAAGACGTGAAAGCATAATAATGCAATCACTTTTTAAAGGGTGTTCTTTATGTGCACACAATGAGTACACACAAATTTGAATTTTCATCCACAGCGCAATGTTAAGTTCCTAAACAATAGGGCCTATGCCAGAAGAAAGAAAGCATGACTCTGACCTCTTGAACTTGTAAAATTTACATACATCTTGGATTATAAAAGCTATACATGCAGATTCAGACTTTCGCGATAAATTGGTTTCTTTGAACATAAAATAGGTAAAAGAGATGAATTTCTTCTCTAAAATTATTTTAACTTGTGCAACATATGAACGATCCAAGACTTGAATGTTGGAGAAATAAAATTTCGAATTTATGAATATTCATTAGTATTGACAAAATTTAGGTCAATATCAGTTTTAACCCAGAGCTAACCCTGTTAAATAAATAAAATTAGTGTATTACTAACACTTGCGTGAATGGTATCAAAGATGATATCATCCTTAAGAAAGAGGCGTTACTCATTATTAGTGGTGCGTGTCAAATTAATCACATGTCTATGACGAGATACACGCCGTTAATCCGATAATTGCCAGATGCTCATAATTAATGTCTTACTAGCATTCTCTTTTTTAAAACCATATCAGGAAAAAAAGGTCATCATCAATTTTGAGAAATATGTCATTAAGTTATAGAAGGATAATTATCAATTTTAAAAACACGTCTTCAAGGGAAAAGGATTAATTATTTTTTTAAAAATAAGGTCTTTAAGAAATCAATCAAGTATGACAATTGTGACTTTCTCAAAGCTGGTTGTTTTTTGTTTTTTGTTTTTTTTTTAATCAAATCTTAGTTTTGTTATTTTTATATTTAAAAAAAAACACCATTTGTTGCAATATTATTAAGACAAGTTCATTTCTCCTATCAACTTTTCAATATTCTCTTAATTAAAATGAAAATAAATATAATTTTTTTAATAGTTGAAAAGTCACCTTACATGTTAAATTAGCAAATGTATTTAGCTATTTTTATAACGATCTAAACAATACCTTTCATTATTTAATAAATTCAAGTGATAAACTCTATATATTATATTGATAAATATATTAATAATATTAAGTTATCGATGGAAGTCGGTGAGTTATCTTCCTTCCCTTGCCGTATCCTATTGAACGGTAAAAAAAAAAAAAAAAAACAAAAGTCAAATACATCTTTATTTTAGCATGGACCATGATGAAATTTTTACATGATAAAAAACAGTATAACATTTAATAGATATATAAATTTTATATTTCTACAGTGTCCCAAAACTTCCTGGGCACAAGAAACTTCCCTGGGCTTAATTTACTCCCTGGGCTTATAATCGAGGTATCGAAATCAGCGGTATCTTCTTTTCATGGTGTTATTTATATGCCATGTTTAAGTTTCGAATGCCAAGTCAGAAAAATCTGGCATGCTATAAAGACAGGCATTGGTGATATTTTCTATTTTATTATATTTGGACCTATGGTACGAAACGGTCAAACAAGATGGTACAAAATGGTCATGATACGGGTACCTCGATTATAAGCCCAGGGAGTAAATTAAGCCCAGGCTAAAGCCCAGGGAAGTTTCTTGCGCCCAGGAAGTTTTGGGACATTGTAGAGATGTAAAGTTCACATATTTATCAGAGATTATAGTCTAGTTTATCATGTAAAAATTTTATATTGATCTATGCAAAAATAACGGAAAAATTGATCATTGATTATTTACCGATCGACAGGCTTGGCGATTGAAGGGAGATAACTCGCGTTGATTACTCTAAGACTTTCCTGGTGCTGTTCCAGCATATATATATATATAAATATATATATATATATATAGAGAGAGGATATTTAACAGTGAAGTATGAATATGAAATTTATTTTGTCGAGTGAGAAAATCAATATTTTTCAAAATATTGATTTTCTCACTTCACGAGACAAAATAAAATTCATATTCATACTTCACTGTTAAATGTTCTATTTATTTTATATCACTGTTTGAAGTGGTTTTATATTTGACATGTTTGGTTAATTAAAGCAATGGATTGCGCCGTCGACGTACAGATGTGAGCGTTGTTGACATTGACAAGGTACACTGTTATTCGCTCGTCTAATGGTTGACGCAATTCGGAAAAACCTATGGCACCGACGTGTAACGTGAAACAAGTACATGGCATCCGTTCGCAATAATAAAAAGGGGAGTAACTCTAATTAAAAAACCCTCTAAATTGCACATGAAAGAATTCGGAGTGAAATACATAATTTCACTGGTGAAAATATATGTATTTCACTGCTGTGAAAATATGTGATTTATCAGTTAAATATTTTCCATTATTTCATTATTGATATGATATATATATATATGAGAATGGAAAATTTTTGACTTCGAATAAAAATGAAATAAAACAGATCGCGTCTTAATTTTGTGGAATGATGGATCAATGAATTATAAATTTACAAGAAAAAATTTTACAAGTGAATATAGTTATTCAAATTTATATTTTATCAATCCATCTGCACCAGAAAAGTTTCGATCCTTGTTTATAAAAAACATTTGCACGAAAGCCTAATGGACTCAGTTTGAAAAAAAAATCGCGTAATAATCCTTAACTTCTCGCGTAATATTTAACGTGACAAGTGAACATAAAATCCGACAAGGCGCTAAACATTTGAAAAGTCGACATAAGAATCTAACAAGTGATAGCAGAAATATACAGTCATTCTGGAATTTTAAAAAACACCTAACCCATGCCGATCGCTCAGTATCATAATAGCCGTTGCTGTCGGATATATCGTATA
The DNA here is from genome assembly GCA_029721355.1 of Tegillarca granosa. Lineage (NCBI taxonomy): Eukaryota > Metazoa > Mollusca > Bivalvia > Arcoida > Arcidae > Tegillarca > Tegillarca granosa. The sequence continues at coordinate 10,141,499 of CM056596.1, read as the reverse complement.
CTATGTTATGAAAAAAAATTATCAACCTGTTGAAAAATGACCCCGGGTTTAAATTTCACAAATTTTGGTCTCGATTTTCAACGTTGAAAAAGCACCCCGGTTCATTATTCAACGGTGAAAAATGAACCCCGGGTCAATTTTCAACCCGGGTCAAAATACCATTACACTGGCAACTGTAATCATTATTGTCACCAGTTAAGTGTAAAGAAAATTTTTTGCCTTCATTCAGATAGATACGCGCGTTTATTTCTAGTCAGTTCTATACAAGTACGTACGCGTATTTCTGACGCAAGGCTTTCATTTCCAACAAAGTGCTATAGAGATAGAGTTAAATAAAAAGTTCCCATTGCCAGTAGAATATATCGGAAGTTTACCGGGAACATTTAAAGCACATGATTTTAACATTTCTTTCACAACATAATCTAAAACTAAGTTGCTATTTTTTTTTTTTTTAAATTCGCATCTTGAAGACATGGTGCTATTGTCTTCTTTCCTCATCAAAATGGTCCATTTTAATACCACGTTCAAGATGGTTATCTTTAACCGCCTTTAACAATCTTTGTAGAGAGAAGTCATAATTGAAAGTATTGTCTGAATTCAGACAGCAACTGTGGCAAAAATAATCTAGTTGTATTTCTTGTAATTCTTTAAATTGGGCCTTGCTTATCCCCTCGCATTTAATATGAAACCACTTATCACATTTCTCGCATGCGATGGTGTTGATACCACATTTCTTAATACAAACCCCAAATAAAATAGTTGCCATTTTTGCAGTTAACTGCAGTTTCAAATTTATTCCTCATATTAATTAGTAACAGTGTTCACTTTAGTGTATTGGCTTACATTACTCACACTTGTCAGAGATAACTTTATCCACCCTTGATAAACGGACGGGTTCTTGATCATTGCTGGAGCGTGTCTAATTAATTAATTTCATATGTCTGATGACAGGACACACGCCGTTAATCCGATAATTACCAGGTGTTCAAAATTAATATATTACTCGTATTATCTTTTGTAAACAATTTGAAAAAAAAAGGTTATTAATAATTTTAAATAAGTACGTCTTTAAGAGAAATAAAAGAGAAAAATTATTATTTTAAAGATATAAGAAAACAAGGATTATTTTTTTTAAATTACAAAATATGTCTTTCAGGATTAAATTGTGACCGTGGCTATGTCTTTTGTTCTGGACATTTCTTCTTTCGACCTAATCTTCGTTTCATTATCATTATTATCAAAATCCACAGTTTGTGCAATATTATGTAAGTAATTAGACAAATCTTTCCCAACAGTTTTGCAATATTTTCTTAATTAAAACGAAAATAACGATGTCTTCTTTATTATGTTGAAAAGTCGCCTTACATGTTAAATTGTCAACTGCATTTAGCCATTTCTATAACATCTATATAACGGTGTTTTAATAATGTTGAAAAGTCGCCTTACATGTTAAATTATTAAATACATTTAGCTATTTCTTAAACTTTATATTTTAAGTGATTCATTCTATATATCATATTAATAAATGCCTTAGAGTAATCAACACGAGTTATCTCCCTTCAATCGCCAAAGCCTGTCGATCGGTAAAAAATCAATGATCAATTTCTCCGTTATTTTTGCATAGATCAATATAAAATTTTTGCATGATAAACTAGAGTATATTCTCTTATAAATATGTTAATTTTACATTTCTACAGTGTCCCAAAACTTCCTGGGCGCTATAAATATGTTAATTTTACATTTCTACAGTGTCCCAAAACTTCCTGGGCGCGAGAAACTTCCCTGGGCTTTAGCCTGGGCTTAATTTACTCCCTGGGCTTATAATCGAGGTACCGCATGGTACAATATGAGTTTTGATAAGCTATGAAATGACTATAACCCATATTGAAGTTAGCTCAGTTGATAGACTGCTCGCTCCGTAAGTGGCAGGTCGTGGGTTCGAACATCGACCAGGTCTGACCCAAGACTTGAAAGTGGGCAATGACTGTTCTTTCACCAAGCATTCAGCATTACAAAGGATTCTTTCGGATGGGAACTTAAACGTGTCTTAGTAAGAGTGGCATGATAAAGAATCCTGCTATATTATGCCATCAGCACAACACACAGGCAAAATTTCTGTAGTTTTGTCTACAGCTGGCGACATCTTGATATAAGTGAAATATTCTTGACTGGGACGTTAAACACCATTACTCATTCAACTCCTATTGAAGATCATCCATCACAGTGGCTTATTCAGGGTTATAGGAATGGATGAACTAAGGATAGAGATATTTCTTTAACATCCTGGCTTTCACAAATGAAGTACTTTGTTAATTTGTCAGTGTTACATTCCCCTTTTGTAGAATAACAGAGAAACCCGGAAACAAATATGATGATAAATATAAATCTCGTTGCTGAAACTGCCACAACCTGTCATTGACAGTGTCAATCTAAAAAACTACATGCTAGCTCTACAACTGATTCTTACTAACAAATCAAAGTATACACCATTGTTTGATTCAATTACCTGACATTAAGAAACAATATAAAATGGCTTATTATTTAAAACATTTCCAAATATTGCATTTCAAGTTTGTAGCAGTATATGTTTACGGAAATTTCTAATATAAGGGAGATAACAACCAAAACGCCTCTAGGACCTTTTCGCTCACCTCGTCGATATGTTCTTCCTTTTTTAGGAGTACCAAAGCAAAAGCGATTGACAAAATGCTGTTGTGTCATGTTGCGTTTTCTCAAATTTTAAAAAAAAAAATCTTACAATAATCACATGAATTTATTACGGTTTATACTTATATCACTTGTAAATGTCGCTGATAGCATCTTCTTAAAATTTATTGAAACAAGAAAAGTAAGACAAAAGTAATCAACAACAACAACACTACAGCTATCGGGTACTATGATCGGGCGGCGTAACTCTAATCGGTAGTTTACCTGTGCCATTTAGAGTTGTCGTTACTGTCTGATAACGTACTTGCTGATGATTTAACTTTACACTGATCTCTCTCTCTCTCTCTCTCTCTCTCTCTCTCTCTCTCTCTCTCTCTCTCTCTCTCTCTCTCTCAATTATTCTTTAAAATTTAAACACGGATTTAAGAGAGCAAACATTTCTCATTAAAATAAGAATTTACGGCCTAATTTTGATACATTTACTTTAATTATTGTGACGTCGATGAAAGAAATCTCATAATCCCTTATTGGTATAATGTAAATCTGAAAATAAATACTGTCTAAACTAACCTCATAATATATAAAATCTGAATTATATATGTTTTATCCATGTTGTTGTTGAGTAGATTTATTTAATTACTTGATCTATTTAATTTAAAAAAAAAATATTTGCTTTAAAATAATCTTATAATAACCACTGATTGTAAAAACTATTTTTTTACACTCTATAAAATTGATTAAAATAAAAAGACAAACTTTTTATTATTTCACAGACTTTATTAATTTTTATATGTTTATTGTTGAAATGTGGTGAAAATTTTACTTTTGTTATGAAACCATGAAATCTTGGAAAATTTAGAAACAAAAATATTTAGTAATTGTAATAGACCATTTTGTTAATTTATTGTAAACTGTTTACTGATTTTTCCCATGGTTTCTTTCTCACTTAGTGTATATTATTCACTCATGCATTCATTGATGATAAGATTTTTAATTAATTATTTCCGGTATTAACAGGTAAATCTGTTGACAGTTTGTTGAATGGAAATAACCAAACTGTCCCGCAAATGATCAACATTGCTAATGAGTGTACTAAGTAATTTACTACATCAAAAACAGCCCTTTGACACTTGCAATTTAGAAATATTTGATTAATTCTTATCAGTTTCTTATTAGCTTTACAAGAGTCCAAACTTTTTTTGAACTTATTTGCCAAAAAGGTTATTTATTTATTTATTTATTTATTTATTTATTTATTTATTTATTTATTTATTTATTTATTTATTTATTTATTTATTTATAATTAACTTGTTTTCCCACAATCGAAAATTACTTTTTTAACTTTTTTTTTTACCTTATTGGTGCATTTTCTTCGAACTTTTTTCGTTTGAAATTCTATTTCTTTATTTATTCCATTGTGAATTTATTTCCGTTTTATTTCTGTATGCTATAATCAATTTCTGTAATTCATTTATTCTTATTTGGTAAATTCTTTACTTTATTTATTTATTTATTTATTTATTTATTTATTTATTTATTTATTTATTTATTTATTTATTTATTTATTTATTTATTTATTCAATTAGTCTGCTTTAACTATTTTTTTTACCTTACTGATGAATTATAATCCAATATTTTTCCCTTTTTTTCTTTTTAATTAATTTATACCATTGTAAAATTATTTTCCATTTATTTTTATATGCGATAATTAATTTTTAATAAGTCACATATTTTTTATTTAGTAATTTCTTTATTAAATTCATTGTTAAGTTTATTTTTCATTTATCTATTAATTTTTAAATTATTATTATTATTATTATTATTATTATTATTATTATTATTATTATTAATTTTAAAATGGCTTTGACACTACAAGAGATGTGTCCTAATTAAGAGAGTTAAATTGGCACGTGTGGTCGATTTTCATCTATTTTTGAATTAATTTTGAAGTAATTTAGCTTTTGAATTGCATATTGATATTTAGATGTCTAGTTAGATAAATATTTTCTCTCTGCACGTAGACATGCATAAATGCAATATTATTTTAAAATTTGGAGATATAGTTGTTTTAACAACAGACATATTTCAATTTTTAGCACATTTTAGTGAATATATACATATATTATTAGTGCACTTTACCTCGTAACTTTGAATGAATTTTGAAGTAATTTCTCATTGACCAAAAATTCAAAAATAATATCGGAAGAATCGGAAGGAAAAGAAGAACACAATCAGGGGTGTATAATTAAAAAATCTTTACCCATTACAAAGATATAAAATAAAAACCAATACGTTCCTATACATTTATAGACCGTATTTAAGGCCTCACCTACATAGGTAATTTTTTATGAAAAGCTATCGCATGACTGTCATAGCTGGCTATAATAATAATAATAATAATAATAACTAGAGATTGTAACTGGGATACCAGTTACGTATGATTCCCCACCATCCATAATCTATATATTGTCTAAAATATACACCTGCTGATGGACTGATCTCGAGATGGATTGATAGTATCCATTACTAGTAATCGAAAGCTGACTAAGAGAAAAGGGCGGAAGACAAGTAAATTTTGAAGTTAACATCGAATTGTACAATTATAATTCGAGCAGTATTCATTTTAATATACATTTTCATTCCCTCATACCCCATTGTTGCAACAATGTTTTTTGTTAAAAGAAACCAATTGATCACGGGAGTCCGAATGTGCATGTATAAATTCATAATTCGAAATGTATGTAAATTATACAAGTTTAATAGATCAGAATCATGCGTTCTGTCTTCTGACATAGGTCCTATCCATTAAATTGGCAATTCTATTAGCTGGTGTATTTTGATTGGACAGGTATTCAACTTTGATTGATAGCAAATCTATTTCACGAACTGTGAGGTGTTTAACCAACAAATTTGATTGACGTGTGTCATGACTGTGAAGTAGCCATAACCTACATATTAATGGATAATTGACAAAGAGATTAAAGCAATTATCCATATCAAAACATGTAATAATGCTATTGAATTTGTTTACAATTCTTTGAATAGGAATTTAATCCTGTAAACTTGCCTTAAGAAATGAAATCAAGTATGCCATAAGATAGTGTTTCTTGACTGAGGGTGGGTGTTAAGAATTCTGGCCTCCCACCCCTACCCTCTCTTGAAAATGATTTCCTGGAGGTTTTTATCACTCTTTTCAAAAGTCAATAATGAACAAAAAAATATACAGATGAGTGGAAAGGATTTTAACTATTTAAAAGCTATACATATACATAGCACCACCCACAGTGGGAAATGACCTTAGGTGCCCTTTATTAATATCACTCTATTCAACTCTTCATAAGGAACCAGAAAATACATAAATTAGGGGTGGGGATTTCAATAGTTTAAAATTAACTTAGCACCACCCAGCCCTACCCTTCAGTGGGAAAGGACCTTAGGTGTCTTTGATTAGTGTCATTCTTTTCATTTTATCATTAGGAACCAGAAAATATATACTTTAGGAATGGGGATCTCATTAGTTTATGAGTTATGACAAAGCCCTAAATATGGTTTTATAGCACACCGCAAAGTGTTTAAGGAAAAATTGGTGATTTTTGTTTTTAAGACCCCATCTTCCTGTCCCTCACCCAATAAATACCCATGGATGTAAAACTTTAATGGTGCAGGAACCTATCCTAAAATTTAGAACGAGATTGAATGATGCGTTTAACTTGTTTGGCAGTGCTGATAAAAATTTGATATATTTTTAACAATTTAATACATAGTAACTGAGAATTTATTAAGAACAAATTATGTATGTGAGAAAGAGGTTAGTCACTTTATTAACATGTAGTTCATTAACATTCAATCATTTTTGTTTAGTGCTAAACTGTATACATTAATTCAGATTACCCATTTTTAACGGGCCCTCATATATCTGAGAAACTGAATAAGAAAGAAGAAGAAGATTCTGTAAGAGTTATCTATCTTTGTGCGTATTGGACAGAAAGATGTTTGGAATTAAATTACGCAATTTACACGCACCGACCGCTGAGCCGTCGAGTTAGAAAAAAATTTGATCATTTATCCATATCTACTAAGATAGCAGCTTGTTGGTACCAAATTTCATCGAAACCCATCATACCGTTTCCGAGTTCTGCACCGGACAATTTTAAGGAAGAAAAAAAAAAAAAAAATAATAATAATAATAATAAGAAACAGAACGAAAACAATATGATTCCCCACCTTTGGGTGGGGAATCATAATAATAATAGAAATCTAATTAAAGCCAGAGAAAAACAAATGCTTTCTTGATTTTAAGTTTTTTCAAATGGTATAGTACGACTTTGACATACCTCACTATTAGCTTTTGCATTGTCCACTTTATCATAATATTCGACAAGCTACCATTAATACTCTACCCCACGACGTCATCAGTGTAAGTTTATTGTTATATGGATTTGATTTGATTTGATTAAATGGGGTTTTACGTCAAAGTCAAGAATATTTCATTTACATCAAGACGTCACCAGTGAACTGGCAGAAATTTTGTATTGTATTACAAGTGCCGTTGATTATTTCATCAGCCGAACTGTTATAAAATGTTAGTTGATAAGGAGATTGTTCAGACTAAACCATTATTTTTTAAGATTTTCTTAATCATTATACATCGATTTTCGATAAAAAAGGAAAAAACACGAATTTTTAAAATCTGCGTAATTTATATAGCATCTAGGGTAGGTTAATTTTTAGATTCGTTTAAAATTTTAAATCTGAGCAATTTATATAGCATCTCGAGTAAACTTAACCTTAACTTATGGTTTCGTTAAAATAACGAAAATTGATCATAAATCCGAGTATTGGTCCTGAAATATTTCTAATGTTCATATTGTAGTTCAAATAACTAAGGCCAGTCTAAATTCTATGACTGAAGCTAGAGTAAATGCTGACTATGACTTGAGACAGAGCAGGGTCTCCAGTCTTAATGATCAGATCTTACCGAGAAGGAGTTCTGCGAAAGTTCAAAAAGGCACAGCTATTATCTGCTTGGTCGGTTGTTTTCCGAAAACAAATTCGTTATATAATTGTGTAGTTCTAAGATATACTTTCCGTTGCGTAGGAAAACATCCTGAAATGAACATTATCCTACAAAAACTAACACATTCCGTCATCAGATCCCTCTTAAAGGTCCCGTGGGAGCGAAGCTCCCGGCGAAAATACATTTTTAATATTTCCGGTGACCTATTGGCCACATTTTCCTCGTTTTCCCTCTCGTTTTAATTTTTCAAAAGGAAAGGGGTTGCATGCAACCCCCCCCCCCCCTTGAATCCGCTTCTGTTTTTATAGTCATGGCTGTTTATGGGTCAAAGCCTATTTTGGGTTCATCCATGGCCGTATACATGTACATTTTGAGTACTGCTTGCATTTGAGATTGATTTGTGTCATGCCGATTTAATGATTGTTGTAGCAGATAAGCGATTTACTGCGAGACTCTTGCACAGCTCTTTCATACAGTCGCTACAGAATGAAAAAAATGCAAGGTTGACTGGAAGTCGAACTGGGACCTCTCGTACTAAAGGCTAGAGCTCTATCAACTGAGCTATCCAGACCAAGTAATTTCACTTTGAAATTTGGCGCCAAACTTTCTCCACGCGCTCTTCAATCTCGGAGGTGAGAAAGATAGGGATTTATTAAAGGAAAGAAGGAGCGAAAATAATCTACTTGAACTAATATTTTAGGCTACTTGTCAGAAACCCAAACAGGGAAGGTAGACGCTCTCTAAGGTGGACAATGATAATTCAGCAATGGAGCTAGGAAAACTTTATGTTCGGACACAAAACGTTAATATTCTTCATGAAGGTGATTCGTAATAAAATTATTTATTTATTTCCGCATAATCAGATAATGCCGATATTGTTTGTCAGATTTGACTTACAGGGTTAGGCACACCCGCATATTTTTAACGGGCTTATCTAGTTTGAACTGTTCATTTACATCTCGAAATTAATCGCAATCACCAGTGATCATAATAATGTCCGTACAAAAAAGACAAGATTATAAATAGCCTATACAATTAAATTTTAAAACTTATGCCTATTTTTAAAGGTCACACTCATAGATCTGAAATTTTTATTTTAGTTTGTATCACTGTGACACACACACACACACACAACAAAAAGCAAAAAAAGTTATTATACACTTAATAAGCTTTTAAAAATTGTTATGCACATATTAAAAATAAAGATTATGTATATCTTTATATATCTCTACATGTTGACATATTCAGTGAATTTTCAGCACATATCATAAAGAGCATCACTTCCATTTTGAACATGTTCATATAGAAAGGTTTATCTATTACAACGTGAACTTTGACACAGAATCTTTGTTTTTTTAATCTCATTTACAACTAAAATAACTGTGTCAAAATATCTTTTTAATCTACAGCCGATTGATTTGAAAGGTAGTGAAAATTATCTTGAGTAAGGTTTCAAACCAGGACAGTTCCCCCACATTCTAGACTCTGTATAAATTTAAAAGTGGTTTAACATCTGAAGATCACAAAATGAACTTTGTCTTTCTGGGGGTAGAGGTTAACATTGATTTCTTAAGAGATCTTAAGTTTGAAAATAAAACCTTAAAGAGTAAGCATGGCAACATTTAATCCGAAAATGCAATTAAAAATCAACAGCCAAATAATTTTTTAAAAGAGGGTCAAATTAAAAAAGTAAAAACTACTAAAAAGTTATATTTCAGTTAAACTAACACAACCCAGCATTTAAAACAGATTGATATGTCTTGTATCTATTCTATTTATTAGCATTGCACCCTGATCATGGCTTAGTTTGGTCTGACAGTAGAGCTATTTGGAAAGCTAAAATAAAATTATACAGTAATCAAGTGGAAAAAGTTGAAGCACAAAAACTTGGAGAATTTGAGTAAGTCATTAGAATAATGGGTAAAAAATATTGTTATGTATGAAATAAGGATTGATTTTCTTGTGTGCACTTGTACATAATGAAAGAAAGTCAAAACTTGCTTATCAAATTAAAATTATCGAGGTTCACTTATTGATTGCACCAAATAAGTGAATAGTTTATCCAAACTTAAAAAAACTGAATGTTTCAAAAATTTTGAAATTTAATGTTTGCATGTAGTACTACTATAAACTTTCTTCAAGATATAAAAATTGCTAGAAAATTGATCTAAGTTTTTGAAAGAATGATCAGGAATTACTAGCTAATGAGAGCTTTGGATACAATAAAGTTATATCTTCATTATCATGATTTCTGAGTACTTGTAAATGAATTTCGTTAAGTTGAAAATTGATTTTATTTTTGTTTGTTGTTACTGTAAACTTGCATACATGTATATACATTATAGACATTGTTTAAGATAAGAAATTTAGCTTTAATAATCATTGTCTTCCCTTCAAACAAATTTTTAAACAGAATTTCAAAAAGTTATATGAACTGTTAGAACATTTGCCTTCATTAGCCATTGGTCATGATATGTATACATGTGACTGTCTTAACATGTAGTATAACTAAGTTAAAGCACTAGTACATTATTTATAAAACCCTTTTTAGAAAGCACTAGTACATTATTTATAAAAATTTTTTTAGACAGACAGTAAGAAGTGTACATTGGAGTAGTAATATTGGTCCACAGATATGTTATCTGTGTGTGGTACATACCCAACACATTTCTCTGTGGAAGGTAGATGGACAATCAACCAAGTTGGGATTTAAACAGATAAGAAAACTTAACCTTCAACCAATACCTCAAGGTAAGAATGTTATATTTTGGATTATCTTGTGAGAACCTTTAAATGGAGTGTTTTGTGTGTTGGTAAGTACAACACTTAAAATCAAGCCTTGTTGCTTGTCACCATTAATATTGCATAAGTTTAAATCTCTGCAACTTCACCTATATTTGGGTATGTCCTTATATAAATGAAATGCTGATAATCTTGTTCTATTTCACTTACTCATTTCTGTTAATCACCCAGTAAAATTACTTCTTCTAAAAAGAATTGACCAACCAATGAAGGGAGAAAAAAAAGAAGAAGAAAATTTATCAAATTTGTAAAGTTGTTGCTGATAATGATAAATTTGGATAAAGTTGATGCATTTCAACATTTATATTCTGAAATAGTTAATTTCTTTTGTAGATATATTTAATTCAATAAAGAATGGTAATAAGCAGGTTACAATAATATTCACATAAAAGTTTGGTATAACTCTACATAACTATTATAAGCTCAGTTCGAGGAAGTATATAAGAGCATGTGTCATACCCCTGCCTTAGTGTGAGCATCATTGTTTGGTGTCAGCAGTAAAAGTTACTGGTGAAACATATTTGATGGATGAAGTAAAGGTTTTTTTATGGAGTTAACATGCTGTTCTTTTGATATCCCTGGTTCATTCTTTATTGGTAATTCTAATTACTGTACAACTTTGTTATAATGCCCCTCAATAAGTTTTGAAGTCTTAAAGTTTACCGGGTATTTTTTTTTTTAGGTTTTTTGTAGAAATCTCACAGGATTTATTGCAAAGCCTCTAGAAACACCTAAATCTGACTAAACAAATGGTGGCAGTAATAGAAATTTCATTGTAAATGTACTATTTCAGGTTGTCTGTGGCAGTAATAAAAATTTCATTGTAAATGCACTATTTCAGGTTGTCTGTGGAATCCAGGTCGAGATATTCTCTGTGTATTAAGTAAACAACAGTGCAGTTTTTTCTTCAGACACACACAGAAGAAAGGAAGTTATGCATTTCCACCAGTTGAAAAGTAAAGTATCAATAAGCATTGTTCTTATTTTCATTCAGACCATTTAGAAATAATCTGAATGGATGCCCTGCACACTTTTTGTGTAATTTGCTACATGAATTACACAGTGTGCATGGCTTTATTATTCATGCTTGTAATTAAATTTTAAAGACAACTATATCCAATAAGAGAATACTTTATGCATTTTTTTGCTTTAATAACTTCAAAACATGTTTGAGAAACAAGAAAAACCCATGGGCATTGATTTGCATTGCCATCAATAATATCTGATATGTCAAAGGCAGGGTGACACAAACAGTTTTACACTTGAGAAGTTGTGGCTAATTAGCATGCAAGTCATTTAAAAATGAACTGAACATATTTTCACCTTTCAACCAATGAAAACATAAAAAAATTATGGAATTTTATTATTTCATTTTAACATTGACCAATAATGTTAAGTTTTCCAAATTATAAAGACTAGTTTTTGTTTGTTTCAATTCAAATTATTACTGGCATTCTTTGATTTCATATTACATGTACAAACTCCTCAGTAAATCTGACATACCGGTAAATATAAAAATTTCTCTGGGTTTTTCATTGTATTTAGTTTTTGTTTTGTTGGTATTTTTAGTGGAAAAATTCAGTGTGGGACATGGTCTAAAGATGGTAGTACATTAGTTGTATGTGTTGGGGCTGTTTTATTGGTAGGTACAGTATAGTGTTAAATTAATTTAAAAAAAGGTTTTTATTTCACCTAGGCAAAAGAAATGTCACCTGTCGTGCATAAACTTTTTAGCTCACCTGAGCCGAAGGCTCAAGTGAGCTTTTCTGATCAAAATTTGTCTGTCGTTGTCGCCGTCTGCGGCGTAAACTTTTACATTTTTAACTTCTTTTCTGGAACTACAAGGTAGATTTCAATGAAACTTGGTCAGATGCATATATAGGCCAGTGCAATTCAGATTTGTTCGTAACGTAGTCATGGCTCCCAAAACTAGGTCAAGGTGACCCATGGTTCCAAAAAACTTAAAAAATCTTCTTCTCTGAAAGCGATGATGGGAGAAAAAAATCTGATGTGATATTTGGCTTCTCTAGGATCTTAAACGTATAAATTGTTCATTTCGTGAAATTTGGTTAAAAATAAGGTTAAGCGTTTTTTGCGTTTAATTTTAAAAATTTCGTAAAATGGCTTCAAATTATTATAACTTGACTATTTGAATAGATATTGACATGTGGTTTTCAGTTTTGACTTTTTCTTGAAATAACCTTCAAAATGGGGTCAAGGTCAAAGTTCAAGGTCATGACCTAGTTTGTAATTTGTGCAGTTTTAGGCTATTTTCTTCCAAATTATAAGAGATATACAGGGCTAGCCCTGGGTTTTTTTTTGGTTTCGCCAACCCATATTCTGCAACAATGTACATGTCGCCAGTCTAGAAATCCTTTTCGCCAATATGAGAAAGTTAATCTTACTGACCGTTACATTATTGGTCAGCACATTCAGTAGAACATGTTTGTGTTTGGGGTGTATCTATTGTGCTATGTGTAGCTATCACTGTAAGACTGGCTTATGGCTAGTACAAACAAGTCATATACTCATGGACTCACTTATTTCAGCAAATAGCTAGAAAACTGCTGATGTGACATTGAACACAACACAACCACCCTTTTCACTCATAAAAAAAAAAAAAAAAAAAAAAATCACTCATCAGATTATAAACTAATATATCTTTATTTTAAATAAAACAAATTACATAATAGCAATAGTTTCAAACAACTATTACCTGATTATCCACTATTATGATAATTAATAATATAAACAAGTCTAAAATGAGAAATTTCAAACATTGATCAAATAAAACTAAGTACTGCTAATAGTCACTATTTAGTCTTTAAAAATAAATCCAGTGTCCGCCAAAGCACCAACTATTATTATATAAGTTAATAAATAAAGTTAATGAATTTACACACATATATACAGTCACATATGAAAATCAAACTAATTTTGTTTTAAAATTCTTCTGGCTTTCATTTTTGACCATTTGATAAAAGCTGCTTCATAATCAATTTCACCACTGTGAATGGATATTGTCATTAGATGTTCCAAGTTGGCTGGTTTCAAGCTATTCCTAATGTCTGTTTTAATAAGATTCTGTAGACTGAATCCTCTCTCACAGTCAACTGTGGAAACTGGAATTACTAGGAGTCTTTCAGCAGCTACAGCAAGAATTGGAAAGATGGCTCTGTTTTTTAAAACTAACTGCACAACTTCCTTACTAGTTGAATAAACTTTACAGTTACTTTCTATCTTAGTTTTGGCAAAAGACACAAATCCTAATATTTCTTGTCTACACTCAGACTTGCTCCCTGCCATACAATTACACAAATAACTCACTACCTCTGATACAACATCTTCCTCAACTGCCTCAACTAAACAACTAGGGCTGAAAAACTTATTTAAAGCACACAAAATACTGGCATCACCCTTCTCAGTAAACCTGTCCTTCAAATTATCAATCACATTGCTGACAAATATCTCACAAGCAGACACAGCCTCTGATCTCTGACTGGCACTATCCCTAATGGTGTGACCTCTAAACTGAAATGAACATGTTCCCATCTCATCTACAACCGGCTCAGGTGGAGCCATCTTACAAAACTGAACCAAGTTATCTCCAGATTTACTATCCCTTAACCTCCTTAAAACCTCAACTGTGGACTGCAAAAGGGGATTAACCTCAACAAAGTCTATATCAGAACTCTGATAAGCCCTACACAGAATGGACAACTGCTTCAACACATCTGCCAGAAAGTGGGCTGTATAAAGAAACTTGAAACATGTGATAGGCTTGTGTAGTGACAGAGCCCTAGCTGAACCTTCCTCAAGAAATACACTAACTACACCCTCAAAGTTATCTACCACTGATTGAACAGCTCCCTCAAAACTCAACCATCTAGTGTGGAAAACCTGCTTCAAACGTGTACCTCTCATACCTTCAACAACAGACTGAACTGCCTCTCACCTAGCCATATTTTTGGGAGAGTTCTGAAAAAATTTGAACATGCCATTTAATGTGTCTTGAAACTTTACCAAATATCTAACCTTATCAGCAGCTGAACCACTAGCTAGAGCCAAACGATGAGCAATACAATGAACACTAATTAACCCAGGACAGATTTCCTTTAATTGTGTTACTACCCCTTTCCTACATCCGACCATGACAGAAGCACCATCAGTAGCTATCCCTACAAGCTTACTTATTTCTAAACCCTTGTCCTTCAACAACCCTTCTAACTCTGCCCTTATACTATCTGCTGTAGCACTACACAATTCCCTAATACCTAGAAAATATGTATTTGCCTGTACCCTACCCAAAACCTTCTCTAAAATTCTGACATAAACCACTAAATTCTGATGAACAGAGACATCTGTGCTTTCATCTATCATAATACTGAAAACACCTTAATCCTAACAACTAAATCATCCTCCAAAACCTCTGCTAATGACTGCTGAAATTCTCTGATGCTGGAGTGGTGTTCATAAGTGGTATGCTGGTCAACTTTTAGTTGCATCAATTCAGAAACACCCTGTAGACAGAAAGAATGTCATAAATACATGTTCAAGTTAAGAAACAGCCTGTAAATAGAAAATTGGATAATATCTGACTTTGATAATAATTTAATATCCAGTATATTACAATATAACATTGTGCATTTAAACCATGGAAATTCAAATTAAAAATTTATCTCTATAAACAAGACAGTTATTCAATTCATTTTTTCTTTTACATGTACTTGCAGAAATTTTTAAAGTAAAATTAATCTGTAAGTTTTTCTTAATTGTTCATGGTGCAGTCTTAATTTAATATATCAATACCTGAGAAATACATAATTTGTTCAGTTCAGGAACTATTGTGTTGGCAAGGTTGAATTTAGCAGCAAAGTGCACATTACATAGTGCAGCCAAAACAGCAGTCTTGTTCTTGGAGATGACCTTAGTCTATTGTCTTTGTCATGGTCTCAGCTTCTTCAAGGGTCTGGACAGCAGCCCCATGGCTATTATCATCTGTAAAAGTAATAAAATTGTTAATAACAAAATCTGTTGAAATAAGAATGTTAACTAAATGTATTCATGCTCACAATTTTGTAATTCTAATTTAGGTCAATAAATATTTAACACTTATAATTAAATGAATTCGTTATAAGAATGCATTCATGTAATGGTTGTATATAATGTACATCAAAGCAACAAACAAAATTTCAAATTGTATAATAAAAAAATTAATTAAATAGATACATCTGTATACAAATTAAACCATACTGTTAGTTTTATGACTGAAATTATTTAATTACCTGTGCCTTTGGCATGTTTTACAACACATTCTTTTTTCATGACATCACAACCTACTGTGAAACTGTTCTTAACACAGGCCCTAATGCAAATATCACAAAACATGAGCTTTTGCTCAGAGTCATATCTCAGCCAGGGTCTGCCAAATTTCCAGGTCTCTAAAAATTTTCGAGAAGATGCACTACTAGTTGTTTTAACTGGTATATCTACATTTGCAGGAGAATTTTCATTGCTAACTAAATTGAGACCTGGAGTTTTAAACCCAAAAGCTGATAACTTAGCTACTTTGTTTGTATTATTATCACTAAAGGGAAGTTTACGTTTCCCCATGGTAAAGATTGTCAGGGTGCCTACCCAAAACCAGTATGACCAGACACTCATTTGAAGTACTATAAATACTGATAATTTTAAAATTTGGATAAATGTGTTTTCATATGAAAAAACATCGATGATAAATCAGTATGTTAACATGGGTAATTGTCATAACAAATATTTAGAAATTATTAAAGATGAAAGTGAATCACCGACACTGAAACTACTGCTAATTGGTGCATTGTTTATTTATGTTTAATCGTTAACAAATCATTTTAACTTTCGATAATTATAAGCAAGCTGTGTTGTATAGCTCGTAAATTTAAACGAAAGTACAAAGCAAAAGTCCGCCATTGTGGTTGCACAATTTATTCAGTTAATCCATAAACAATCAAGCTATCAAATATATTAACAACTTACCTGATGTTTCTATTGTTACTAATCAAGGGTTTCCGATTAGCCATAATTAATTATGAAGGCTAATGCCTTTAATCCAATTAGTGTGTTTATTCATTAGTCAACTTCTGATAGCATTTAAAGAAAGCTGTTCAGCGATCACGTGATCGACAATGTAAACAAACAGCTACCATAGGTTAACTATACAGAAATGAGGTGCGTTCAGCCGTGAAATACACAACAGTTCGACACAGAAAAGTTAATATACGAATAGAAACGTAACATTCGCCAACTACATTTTATTTTCGCCAATTTTATTTTGCATTCGCCAGACACTTTCGCCAATTTTAATTTCGTTTCGCCAGATTCATATATTTTTCGCAATTGGCGCCACTGGCGATCGACAGCGCAAGCCCTGGATATATAATATTAAAACATTGTTAAAATGTTCAGCATGACAAAATGTAAAAAGGTACAAAGTTTCGTAACTGTATGATAATGCATGTAGGAGTTTTTGCCCCTGAAATGTTATTTTTTTGCTAAAAAAACTAAAATTGTGCATTAGCTTGAAAACTATTAACTTTTTATATAGGCATATATATTAGAATATTGTAGGTATTGATATGACGATCATTTTGATATGTGGCTCAAGGTCATATGTTTAAAGGTCAAGGTCATGGGAGCATAAAAAGACTGAAATTGTTTATTATCTTGGAAACTATTAACTTTTTTGTATGGCATGTATATTAGAATATTTTATGTATTTAAATTGCAAATGATTTTGGATATATCCTCAGGTGAGCGTTAAGGCACATGGGCCTCTTGTTTTCATATTACCGATAATCTGTTTCTAAACTATTGAGCTAAATATGCTGATATTTGGTAGTAATCTTGTCTAGGTATATGACTTAATACAATACAATACAATACAATAATCTTTATTTGATGTCGAATATGATTAACATTTACAACATAATTCAGTAGAGCTTGTACTCAACATTTAGCTTTGAACAAATAAAAGGCTAATGTCTCCTTGGGATATAGGTGAAACCTTACAAAAATCTATTATGCATGTACCATAGTATTTAATTACACAAATTACATAAATCTTGGCTATTGTGCAATAAATGGTAAAATTGTTGATGTTACCCCCTTTTTGTGTTTTTATTTAAAACTGAAAGTTTGTCTAATCATATTTTATTTTTGGTTAATGTTTGCAGTAAGTTTATTAAAACAGAGATTCTCTAAATGATTTTTGTCTAGGTAACGTTAGATATTTTCCTACATTTTAGATTTACAATTGGCCAGATATAGATACATCTGTCAGTAATGTTACACCAGCTGCTTGGAGAATTCCAGGGTAGGAATAATAATGCTTACTATCTTTGAATTTTTGTATTATAGAAATCACATAACTGGATAATCAAATGACAAAAATGGTGCTTTTTTCATTTTTGCAATTGCTTAATCTTTGTTGTCATCTGAACATATTGTTGGAAAAATTAAAGATAGAATTTAAGATTGATACACAGAAACACTTAATAAGCTAAGGAAAAGAAATTTATCCTAAATGCTCCATTTTTTTAAGTCCAGAATTATCCTATACTTTGACTTTTTCACTTAGAAATCATCCATTTGATGTAGAAATAGAAAAAGTTATCAACATGTTTGATTTTATATCTAAGTGTATTGCTGATTAAGTAAAATACAACACAGCAAATATATTGTTATGTATCTTATTATGCTAAATAATAGATGGTTGTTGACAGTGAAATTAAAAATAATAAAAATGAAAAAAAAACTCCTTTGTTCTATGATCTATGAACACTTCTTAAAACCAAATTCCAGCCTTTTTGAATACACTAGTCACATGTGAAAAAATTGTTTTGTTTTATAGATTAGAAAGTAATGTGTGTTCACTGGTTTCATTATCGGCTAACATGATTGTTTGTGCAGCTGAACTACCTTTGGAATCATTATGTAAGGATCAGAATATGTTTGAAGCTCCAGGTAAATTTAAATACATTTCTTTTTTTCTGTATAAACTCACAAACTCACATGTCAGTTACAGATTTTTACCAGTAATGACATATGTTAAGGCAGTTTTTTAACCTGAAATTGAAATTTGAGAAAGCGTTTGTAATTTTAAATGAGATTTTTAGTGTAAAATTCTGTGTAAACACAGGTGTGTTTAAATAATGTAAATATGCATATATCTAAGGCCATGTAAAAAAAATTCTCTGGTTCTCAGATACTTTTTTTTTAAAAAGTGGCAAGGTAGGTGGGTATTTTATTTTATTTTATTGTTTTATTTCACAAACTTATGCACAAGGTAGGCATTTTATTTTATGCAAAATTTTTAATACATTTTATACATATAACCATACTTCTGAATAAAAAGATATTAAAGCTGCATTAAGTTTTCCAAAGAAAAAATTAAAACGGTGCTAATCTAATTAATGATGTTCCTAATGAACAATGTTACATTTGGTTCAACGATAAAAGCTCGAATAAATACAGAAATTACAGTATTTACCCAGCGAGATGCAGCATTTGGGATTTAATATTAGATTACTAGATTAGGTTACGTCATCAAAACCCGGGTCATTTAAACACAACTTTCACAGAACTTAGTTGAATTTGTCATTTGTGACTTAGTAAGGGATATATAACACCATTTCCAATACATCTGGATATTAATGGAGGACAACTAATGCAATCTGTCATGTGTCACCTTCGATTCTAGGGTTTTCTGTACATCCGTGCGCATGCTCCAAGCTCATAATTACCATCGTAAAACTCTGACCAACCGGTCAGAGGATTCCGTTTATTTACAGCTTAACGAAAAAAAAAAAATTTAGAAAATGAATGTCACGGATCGTGGTTAGAAGATATCTATTTTTAAAAAAAATATATTTTTAAAAAATCAAAAAAAATTCACAAAATTGAAAAACTTAACACAGCTTTAACCTAAGTTAGAGTGTAAACCATCTTTTGATATTTTCAGTAATGCATCATTATGTAAATGTTTATGAAAAAGATCAATACAGTTTTGAATTATAAGAATTTTATTTTCATATATGAAAAGTGTATTAAATAAACATTCAAACAGTAAACAGTGATGTTGTGTTTTAGAACAATACCCAGGAAATGGGCTGGCACTGCTAAAATGGTATACAAAAACAAGCAATTACATGTTCTTTATCACAAAAAACTTGAACATTCACACATACAGTGACATAGTGAGAAGTAGTGTCTTTTAATAGTTCTAAGTCAGTATTTACAAAGCTGTATTAACTCATATTCTTTTTCACATTAATTTTGGTCAATATTAAAAGATCCACAACCATATATCGGTTACCTTCCAATATTTTGAAACAAAAGTGTAAAATGTAAATACTGCATGCATATTTGGCGTAATGCACAACAGATACATCGAATGCAAGTGTTGTATTTATGGCAGGGTTATTTTCAGTAGGGATTTCATTTCCTAACATATCGTTCAAAAGTTCATCACAAATTTTTTGTACGGTTAATTTGGACTTCACTGGCACAATTGTCAATGGTACTAATGTTTTCTTGTCAAAACTGAAAGTAAAGCTTGCTAAAATCGTCGCTTCATCGGCTTTGCCGGCCAAATTCTCCAGAGCAGGTGCTATGTTTTTTGTTTTTTTTTTACACTAACACGTTCAGAAACATAAATTGAAGTAATTTACCTTTCCTGAAGAGGAAAACTTACGAGGTATCCCGAGAACAACCTTTGCTCTTTACAATCTAGATCAATAAAGCGTTTTGAAAAATTCTACTTTCACTTTTGAAAATCTTAGTCATTGACGTGTTTGATCTTTATAGTTTATTGTCTGCTCAAAACAGCCGATCGGTGGATTTTTTTTACACCACATTAAAATGGAGCAATCGGCGGTGAATTTAAGCGTGCGTCGGTGTCTGAGAACCAGAGAATTTTTTTTACCCAGCCTAATATGTATGGAATTTTAATAAGATTTAATTGAAAACTAAATTAATAACATGAGTTTGAAATTTCGAATATTAGAAGTTTTTTTATCATGTAGTGATCATCTTGCACTATAATGAATATTAAAACCCTTTTATTCGAACTTCTGAATTTGTATACCCAACTCAATTTTGAGTCCTCAGTTATACTTTTCAAAAAAATGGAAGTTGACATTTTATTCATCTTTAATCGGATAAAAACTCATAAAATTTTAAACAAAAGAGTATTGTTTTGCCTCCATGTAAATACCATAGCATCAATGACAGTTCTTCTGTAGACATGTGTTTGTGACTCTTGAGAAGTTGTCCCTAATGAGATTAATAAGATGAGATCTTAATCCATCCTTTCAAAGTTGTTATAATCTCAGGTGTAACAGAGAAAGGAATACACATGCACAGCTATACTGTAAATCAACAAAGAGGATTCTGTTGACCATGATTATCCCATTATAAAAAATAATACTGTAATAAAACCTAGCATTTGATAAGTTATTCATATTTTTTATATAATCTCAAATTTTCCATGAATACACATAATATATGAGTATATTCATCCATTATATGTGAATCAATTTGAATTCTTAGTTTGTAAATTTGAGGCAGAGGCCCGTTCAAGAGTGTGTATATACGCGATCGCATTGACTTCTAACCGTTCAGGAATGGTTGTTTGCGCAAGCGCACGCAAGCAACCGCTATCACATTTGTGAGGTTGTTCGCCATAGATTCAAGATGGCGTCGCAGAGTCAAACATAAAGGAAATTATCAAAGTGAATTCTGAAAACAACATGCAGTAACTGTATTGTTTTTATGTCAGTTAAAGTGTGTTTAATCGTTCAAATAAAGGTATTAACGTTTAAATTATTTCAGACATTTGTGAAGATGCATGATATGAGTGTGTTTATAAGTTTTTTGGGGGGATTTTATCAGTGTCTGACCATGGGTATTTCAGAACCAAAAATTTAATGGCCATTTTTAAAAAAAAAGTTTGGAACTATTGAACATACTCTGTATTATCAATAAAAAACGAAACGACTTGTTTTTCTTCCTCTAAATATGATGTGGAAGTCAAGGATAAATCAGTACATGGCTAGGCAATCACAATTTATTTTACAACATTAGTCTCTTCTTCACTGATGGTCGCCATTTTGAATGCAACGCGAGTACTCGTGTCTGTTCAATAGACATAAAAATTGTATGTGCGGTCGCAGTGGAAAGCAACCAGTAACTTGAACAAGCCTCAGGTTTCACACACACACACACACACACACACACACACACACACACTACTTATTTTTGATTGGTTTTATTTTTTAGATGCACCAGATCAAACCATTTTACAAAACAACAATGGACATGATGAAATAATAAGTCCTAAAGCAAACCATACTCCTCTGAAGGATACATTATTGAATTTACCAAGATCTGCAAAGGTAAGATTATAGTGGTCATTTGGTAGTTTGTTATGGTGCTATGTGCCTTTGTGGTCTAGAGCCCAGGTGCAAATCCCATTTGGGCAGATCAAACTTGAGACATTTTGCCATTTCACTTTCTGATATTCTCCAGTCATTTCAGATTTTTATCACCATTTTCAAATTGACCAACTAGTTATAAGTAAAAGAATATAGACTTGGGTATAAAATTCCATTTGAATAGGTTAAACTTGGATATGAAACTGTTATGCATTTAATTTGAACTTAAAAATTTGCTTATTATTATAGCAATACTAGAAATCCCTTTACCAATCCATCCATATACTGTTAACAATAATATAAAAGAGTAGTTTTACATTGTCTTTTAATCATTGAAATAGTAAATTTAAATCGTCTACAATAAAATGCTTTACAATGTGTTTATATATTTCACTACCATGGCTGTTTATATTTCACTCCTCAGGCTGTTTATATTTCCCTACCCTGGTTAATATTTCACTACCCTGGATGTTTCTTTATGTCACTACCCTGAATGATTATATTTCACTACCCTGGATGTTTATATTTCACTACCTTGGATGTTTTTATATCACTACCTTGGATGTTTTTATTTTACTACCCTGGATGTTCATATTTCACTACCCTGGATGTTTATATTTCACTACCCTGGATGTTTCTTTATGTCACTACCCTGGATGTTTATATTTCACTACCCTGGATGTTTATCTTTCACTACCTTGGATGCTTATATTTCACTACCCTGGATGTTTATATTTCACTACCCTGAATGCTTATATTTCACTACCTTGGATGTTTATATTTCACTACCCTGGATGTTTCTTTATTTCACTACCCTGGATGTTTATATATCACTACCCTGGATGTTTAAATTTCACTATCCTGAATCTTATATTTCACTACCCTGGATGTTTATATTTCACTCCTTAGGCTGTTAATATTTCACTACCTTGGATGTTTATATTTCACTACCCTGGATGTTTCTTTATTTCACTACCCTGGATGTTTATATTTCACTACCATGGCTGTTTATATTTCACTCCTTAGGCTGTTTATATTTCACTTCCCTGGATGTAAATATTTCACTATCCTGGATGTTTATATTTCACTACTCTGGATGATTATATTTCACTACCCTGGATGTTTATATTTCACTACCCTGAATGCTTATATTTCACTACCCTGGATGTTTATATTTCACTATCCTGGATGTTTATATTTCACTGCCCTTGATGTTTATATTTCATTATCCTGGTTGTTTATATTTCACTACCCTGGATGTTTATATTTCACTACCCTGGATGTTTATGTTTCACTACCCTGGATGTTTATATTTCACTACCCTGAATGCTTATATTTCACTACCTTGGATGTTTATATTTCACTACCCTGGATGTTTCTTTATTACACTACCCTGGATGTTTATATTTCACTACCCTGAATGCTTATATTTCACTACCTTGGATGTTTATATTTCACTACCCTGGATGTTTCTTTATTTCACTACACTGGATGTTTATATTTCATTACCCTGGATGTTTATATTTTACTACCCTGGATGTTTATATTTCACTACCCTGAATGCTTATATTTCACTACCCTGGATGTTTATATTTCACTACCCTGGATGTTTATATTTCACTACCTTGGATGTTTATGTTTATATTTCACTACCCTGAATGTTTATATTTCACTATCCTTTATGTTTATATTTCAGTACCATGGCTGTTTATATTTCACTCCTTAGGCTGTTTATATTTCACTACCCTGGATGTTTATATTTCCCTACCCTGGATAGTTATTTTTCACTACCCTGGATGTTTATATTTCACTACAATGGCTGTTTATATTTCACTCCTTAGGCTGTTTATATTTCACTACCCTGGATGTTTATATTTCACTATCCTGGATGTTTATATTTCACCACTCTGGATTTTTATATTTCACTCCTTAGGCTGTTTATATTTTACTACCCTGGATGTTTCTTTATTACACTACCCTGGATGTTTATATTTCACTACCCTGGATGTTTCTTTATTTCACTACCTTGGATGTTTATGTTTATATTTCACTACCCTGGATGTTTATATTTCACTACCCTGGATGTTTATATTTCACTACCTTGGATGTTTATGTTTATATTTCACTACCCTGAATGTTTATATTTCACTATCCTTTATGTTTATATTTCAGTACCATGGCTGTTTATATTTCACTCCTTAGGCTGTTTATATTTCACTACCCTGGATGTTTATATTTCCCTACCCTGGATAGTTATTTTTCACTACCCTGGATGTTTCTTTATTTCACTACCCTGGATGTTTATATTTCACTACAATGGCTGTTTATATTTCACTCCTTAGGCTGTTTATATTTCACTACCCTGGATGTTTATATTTCACTATCCTGGATGATTATATTTCACCACTCTGGATTTTTATATTTCACTATCCTTAGGCTGTTTATATTTTACTACCCTGGATGTTTCTTTATTACACTACCCTGGATGTTTATATTTCACTACCCTGGATGTTTCTTTATTTCACTACCTTGGATGTTTATGTTTATATTTCACTACCCTGGATGTTTATATTTCACTACCTTGGATGTTTTTATTTTACTACCCTGGATGTTTATATTTCACTACCTTGGATGTTTTTATTTCACTACCCTGGATGTTTATATTTCACTACCTTGGATGTTTTTATTTTACTACCCTGGATGTTTATATTTCACTACCCTGGATTTATATGGAAATCTCAGTACCAAGGTTTTTATTTTTCTTTCACAGAATTCTATAGAAGATACATCACAGATAATTGCTATCAAATTTCAAGAAAACAAGGAGCCTATTAAATTGTTTAGTGTTGGGATTACAGGACTTCTAACCCCTGATATCTTACATTTTGAGGTAATTATATACATATACTTTATTTATAATTATGTAATCAGCTTTAATAAATGGGGTTTGCCAAAAAAAGTTAAGGGTCATGTTTTGGAAAATGTTTACAATGCTAACCCCCAGAATAACATTGTTTTTACATAAAAATATCAAATTTTTGGAAGGAATTGACAATTTTTCATTAACAAATATATTGTATGCTGTGGCAGGCTGATGAATTTTTTCCCATTTATTTTATACTAGCTTACATTTGTGATGAGCTATTGTTTCCATTTGAAAAAAAAAGTAAATATCACATGTTATTTTTGAAAAAAAAAAAACATCATTTTCACAGGAAATCTTTGAAGTAATACTGGAATTTAAGAATGCATAACTTTGTTGTCTAGCTAAGGTATATTTCAAAGTGAAGTACAATTTTTCCAATGATCATGTTTTTTATTTAGAATGTTGAATACCAAAGCTAAAACTTAAATTATGGATCAGATGTCTATGTAAACTTATTTGAGCCAAACTGTGGCATTAAAATGTGATGATTGAAGAAAAATAATCCATTTTAAGTTTATCGAAGTAGAAAGGGAAAATTCAGAAAAGTTTCACTGTATTTCAAGCACTCAGGAATTTTTAGAATAACTAACCCTGTTTTCTAGAATAACCAGATATAGGTACTTTGTTTCCAATAGTCATGTTTATTTTTATGTAGAATGTTAAATAACAGAGTTTGAATTTGCCAACACAGTATCTATAAAATTATATATAAACCCAAATATAGTACATGTATTAAAATGAAAGAAGAATAATTTGTGATATGTATATGAAGGTAGAATAGAGGAATCTCTGTAGAGGGGTTGAGTATTTCATTCAGAGATGAAGCTGACTTTTTTATCATCCTTCAG
The DNA here is from genome assembly GCA_029721355.1 of Tegillarca granosa. Lineage (NCBI taxonomy): Eukaryota > Metazoa > Mollusca > Bivalvia > Arcoida > Arcidae > Tegillarca > Tegillarca granosa. The sequence continues at coordinate 10,115,768 of CM056596.1, read as the reverse complement.
ATACTCTTTTTTTTATTCTTATAATCTCAGTCTTAATTTTATTATGAGCTAAACTGCCCTTCAAGACAATGTAATTGGCATGATAAAGTCTAGGGTTTTTTTCAGTTGTAAAAATCTACACAGAGTCATTATATGGACATTTGGTAAAGTTGATTTATTATGTCTAAATCTTATCCTTGTTATGTTTGACTTCACAATGACCATACAATTAATATTTTACTTTCTAATTTTAGGAATCTCTCAGTGTAATGGTAGTGGGAAGTAACAATCAGGGCGTGTTACAAATTTTCAGTGTTTCACAGACAATATTTACCAAGTTGCATGATATTGTAAGTATTTTGTTATATATTGTATGTTTTTAACTGGCCTATTTGCTAGGTTTGTTTGTTGTGTGTGTGTGTGTGTGTGTAGTGGGTGGGGGGGGGTGTGGGTTAGTTATCTCATTGCATTTGTGTCAATTTTTGATTCCCATCATATTTTTTAGATAAAATGATTTTAAACATTTATAAATTGATTATAATAATAATCATTTGATATGTGCAAGTTTGAAGACTCGAAGCTACATGTAATTTATCTCAATAAGGGGTCCAATTTTCATTTCATGAAATCAATTACTTAAATAAAAAAAACTTGGTCTCTAAAATGTTCTGAACATATTTTATGGTGTAACAATATGATGTAACTGCTAAGATAAAGAGTTGTTACATGTTATTTTAATTGTGCTGTCAATCTGAAATCATGTACAGTATTTTACCTGTAGGTTCTAGAAAATGGTGGCAGACCAAAGGGGATCTCAAGTGTCCCGTATGACATTCCAGGGCCTACAAAAGGTGTTCTGATTGCTGTTGGATCCAAGCTTTCTACAGATTCTGCACTGCCATCATCATCCTCTGGAAGTCCTATGGAAATACAGATAAAGTTATATCCCATTTGTAAAAATAATGGCAAAGGTAGATCAGATATATAATATTGTACAATATATATTTTGTTGTGTTTATTACAGAATTTTTCACTTTATTGTATTGCATATTTCCTTAAAATATTATTCACCTTGCAGACCTGCCAACCCTTACGATTTTTCCGTAGTTCTTACTGAAAATTGCCGAAAATTTTTAATTCTTACAATTGTACGGATACGACATGTTTACTTCCAATTTTTATCTTTTCTGTATATTCTCTTTCATTGTCTTTACGTTTCCAAACTATGTATTAGAAAACTCCTGGAAACACTTTTAAGGCATGCAGATTACAATATAGCATTAAAAAGATAGCCAGCGATCACTGTCGTTACGCAAAGTCGGAAGAGCATTTGATAGTAAAGCATTTCAAAGACATTCTGAAGTGTAATAATCAAGCATCTGTGTGATTTTAAAGTTTCTTGCGGTAACTGTCACATCTAAAAAGGAGCAAACAAAAAGCAGATCTGACGGATTATGGAGAGTCTGCTTTGAAAAAAAGAAATCGGTTTAAATTGGTGTGATTTAGGTGATTTTGTAGCCTTAACAGTCTAATTAAAATACGCCTATTTAAAAAAAAAAGACTTTTTTAAAATCTTACTGAAACTGGTGCAATCTTAATGAAAAATGTCCTTGTTCTTACTGAATAGTTGCCCAGGGGGTTGGCAGGTCTGACCTTGTAAGATAAATAGCTTAAATAATTGGTATGATATGCATCCAAGTACAGGTACTTTCTGTCACTAATAAAAAAGCAACTTGATGGCTGATAATTCTAGACAGCCAACCGATGGATCACTGTCCCTCTCACTGACTAGGTTCACATCGGACGTGGGCAGGTCATAGTGCAAGAAAGTATGTAAATTTGTTTTGCAAAGGTCATTAGTTTTCTTCAGTCACTCAGGTTTTGGTCACCATTTTTAGATTCCTGAGACAATTTCTCATACCATATTCAGGGTGTGTAGATCAAAATCACAAGGTCAAATCTTTGATTTGGCCTACAAAAGCATTGTTGTAGGGTATTAATCAATTTTAATTACACAATCTGTAATTTAATTGATAGCTTGTTGGTAAATTGATTCAAAATCATTTGAAAGCAACTTAAGCAAGTTTGTTGTACCATAATTTTCATATAGGCAACATGAAATATAATTTTCAAATTTTAAGATCCCAATTCTGATTTCTCCTTACATTTCTACTGTTTATGTAAATTTGAAGAATACATACATTGAATTTGTGATCTTTGATATTTCTCTGTTATTTATTTAGAGAATGATGCAGAAAAAAGCACAGAAGAAATGCAACGATCAAATGAATCCTCACCCAGAATCTCAGGCTCAGACTACTTATCTCGCCGATACTCAAATGATTTGACTGAATCAGAATCTGGAAGTGTGAATCTTATGAAAGAAAGGAAATTATCTAGTGGAAGTTCAAATCTTGATTCTCCACGAGAATCTTTAGCTCTTCAACCTCCACCAAGACAAAAGAAAAATACAAAAATGAGAGACAGTTGTGACAGTGGAAGTGAATCTCCAAGGGAAATAACTCTGATTAAAACAGAAAATGAAAAACGGAATTTAGTGATAGATCTGAACAAATCTGGAAGTTCGGATGATTTGGAGACAGAATCAACTGATTTTTCTGAAAGTAAACCAAACTTTTCTAATGATGAAGTGTCAAAATTTTTTGAAGAAAGTTATAATGAAAAACAATTATCAAAGGAGAATGCAGCACCAACAACAACAAAACCCAGTGTTAGTATATCATCTGCTGGAGGGGATGCTCTGGTAACAGACTCATCGTGGACAGCAAGTGATGAACTTAACTTCAAAGATCTGCAGACAGAAATAAATGACCAGGTAACAGATGAAACTTAATATTTAGTAAAACTTCCTTGTAATGTTCCTTGATGACTTGGCTACCTTGCTTATTACCACAGTACAGTTAAACCTGTGGTAGCGGTCACTTGTGTAGAGCGGTCACCTGTCAGTAACGGTCAGTCTGAAACGGTCCCTAACGTTTTTACTATATAATGAACATCTGTAGAGCGGTCACCTGTCTGACGCGGTCAGTGGTCACCGTAACGGCCGCCAAATCGGAAAATTTACCTGTGTACAACGGTCAATAATCCCATTCTCGGGAACATTTTTTGGGGGAAAACAGCCATAAAATCCATTAAAAAAATGGTAAAACTCAAGACATAATGATAAAAACTAATAAAAATAATTTTATCAATCCATGTGTGCTATGGAAAACTTATAAATCGGGAAATAAAGATGTCTTACATAGAAGTCAGGACAGTAGTCATTTTTGCCAATTTCTTCTCAAATTTATAAAATTAACACTTGACAATAATTAATCCATTAATTAGAAGCTTATAATAATATCCTCTGAAAGATTGTTCATCAATTATCCACAAGAAAGCTCTATATTAACGGTAACCTGTTACAGGTAAACACTGTCAAAAAGTCGGCTATTCAAGGTGAAGTATTGATTTTTTTTTATCACCTCTCAGTGGGGCTCACAAAGGGGTTAGGTTACCTGGACGTGTATTACCGGTAAAAACAATTTTTTTATATTTTATTAGTCCTCTTGTTTCTTAAATACAAGTTTTTTTCTTGTCAGTCATAATTATTTTTGAAGTGAAAGTTGTCCAGATTTTTTTTATTTTTATAAACAAAAAATTCCCCTTATTGGCAACCCTTCTAAAACTGAAAGTTGTCAGGACAACTTCTAGAAATGGGAGATGCAGATTATTAGCCTAGGGGTTTAGGTAGTGTAAGAATGGTACAAATGCCAATGCAGGGCTTTTTGAAGCTCACCGGATAAACTGGTTTTTTCAGAAATATTTTAAAAAAGATATATGGATGCATAGAAAATTACATATTCAATAAATGACACAAAGCCAATAATTTTTCTTGCATTTTAAGAGTCCCTAAAATATTAAAATTAAAAAAATTGTCCATTTTAATAATATACATTTATACTGGTGTTTTGTGCATTCATTTTATAATTTTAAATTCGAGAAGTTATATGTCGAATGCAAATCAAGGGACATAACTGGTCTTTAGAATATCAACCCTGTCTGGAAAGGTCACCTGTGAACAAAGGCCACTTTTAGCCAGTCCCTCAAGTGGCCTTTGTAGACAGGTTTTACTGTATTTTGAAGTACTAAAGATATTTATGTTCTTGTTTATATGTTTCCATGGAATTCTTGCTAAATTCTTTCATAATGACAAATTTGACTGAACATACATTGATGGCAATAAATTGAGATTTTATTGTATGCAGTCAAATGTTGGATATATCATTGACATTCAGTCAATTTTTGATGTTGTAAATGTGTTATGGAATATATCAAGTCACATTTATAAAGAAAAGTTATCAGAATTTTGAAATTACAGAGTTTTGAATTTTTCAAATATGTTTTGTTATGTAAATAAATAAATGACGATAAATACAAGGGCACAGTAAGGCTGGGTAAAAAAATTATCTGGTTCTCAGACACTGCCGCGCGCTTAAATTCTCCGCCGATTGCTCCATTTTAATGTAGTGTAAAAAAAAAATATCCACCAATCGGCTGTTTTGAGCAGGAAATAAACTATGAAGATCAAAAACGTCAATGACTAAGATTCTCAAAAGTGAAAGTAGAATTTTTCAAAACGCTTTATTGATCTAGATTGTAAAGAGCAAAGATTGTTCTTGGGACACCTCATAAGTTTTCCTCTTCAGGAAAGGTAAATTACTTCAATTTACGTTTCCGAACGTGTTAGTGTAAAAAAAAAAACATGGCACCTGAGGCGTGTTCAAGTCACTGGTTGCTCTCCACTACACTCGCGCATACAAATTTTTATGTCTATTGAACAGAAGCCAGTACTCGCGTTGTATTCAAAATGGCGACCACCGGCGATGAAGAGACTAATGTTGTAAAATAAATTGTGATTGACCAGCCAAGTATTGATTTATCCTTGACTTCCACATCATATTTAGACGACGAAAAACTAGTCATTTCGTTTTTTATTGCTAATATACAGAGTATGTTAAATAGTTCCATCGGTTTTTTTAAAAAATGGTCATTTAATTTTTGGTTCTGATATACCCGTGGTCAGACACCGATAAACTCCCCCCAAAAAACTTATAAACACACTCATATCATGCATCTTCACAAATGTTTGAAATAATTCAAACGTTAATACCTTTATTTGAACAATTCAACACACTTTCACTGACATAAAAACAACACTACATGTAGTTTTCAGAATTCACTAAGATCATTTCCTTTCAGTAATGTTTGACTCTACGACACCATCTTGAATCTAAGGTGAACAACTTAAAATATTGATAGCGTTCGCACGCTTGCGCAAACAATCATTCCTGAACGGTTAGAAGTCAATGCGATCGCGTATATACGCACTCTTGAATGGGCCTCTGCTCCAGATAATTTGGCCGCAATGCTGATGAAGCGGCAATTTTAGCAAGCTTTACTTTCAGTTTTGACAAGAAAACATTAGTGCCATGGACAATTGTGCCAGTGAAGTCCAAATTAACCGTAGAAAAAATTAGTTATGGACTTTTGGACGATATGATAGGAAATGAAATCTCTGCCGAAAATAACCCTGCCATAAATACAACACTAACATTCGATGTATCTGTTGGATAAACAAAATCTGACGGAATGGAAAAAAAGTTCCCAAATGTAAAAATTGTTGAGGTTATTGAGCTATTTGGTCGATATTTCAAAATCACATTTTAAATTTTGTATTGTGCCAAGTATGCATGCAGATTTACATTTTACACTTTTTTTCAAAATATTGGAAGGTAACCGATATATGGTTGTGAATCTTTTAATATTGACCAAAATTAACGTGAGAAAGAATATCAGTTAATACTGACTTGAACTATATAAAAGACACTACCTCTCACTATGTCACTGTATGCGTGAATGTTCAAGTTTTATGTGATAAAGAACATGTAATTGCTTGTTTTTATATACCATTTTAGCAATGCCAGCCCATTTCCTGAGTATTGTTCTAAAACACAACATCACTGTTTACTGTTTGAATGTTTATTTAATACACTTTATATATGAAAAAAAATGCCTAGAATTCAAAACTTTATTTATCTTTTTCATAAACATTTACTTAGGTTAATATCTTTTTATTCAGAAGTATGGTTATATGTATAATATGTATTAAAAATTTTGCATAAAATAAAATGCCTACCTTGGGCATAAGTTTGTGAAATAAAATAATAAAATAAAATACCCACCTACCTTGCCACTTTTTGAAAAAAAAGTATCTGAGAACCAGAGAATTTTTTTTACATGGCCTAATGTAGACTGAAATTAAATGATTTAAAAGCTGTTCCATAATGTAAAAAAAAAACTAATAAAAAATTCTTTATTTTTTCTTGACATTTCCTTATGAAAATATTTAGACCCTTTCTTGAAGAGAAATAATCTTTTAGTATAAAGTGTCGTGTTTTTGTATATCAAAAATGTCATTTGACCAATTTATCATGAAAGGAATTTATCAAAACATTATTAGATTATGGGTACATATTAATACATAGTTTGTTAAAAGTTTTGCTGTATTCATTACATAACCTTGAAGTTTTACAGACAATGTAACATCATTTCATGTTTCTCTATATCTGAATTACAAAAGAGAACTTATGAGAATTTAATTATTTTTCATTAAAGGATAAAAAGATAGAAGACTTAAAGAATAGAATTGAAAATCTTTGTAGGTTGGTATGGTATAAATAAAATGTTTCCTCTCTTGTTCTGATTATGGTCTGTAAGTCTGGGTTGAATTTCTTTGAATTTGTAACCAGATCTGAAAGTATTCCAGCAAGATGCATTGATGAAACAAATATTGTCGTTTAACATGTCAGTTGATAAGTACATTTATGAGGTTGTTTGAAACAGTTTCTAATTTCGTACCATGAAATTTCAGACAGGTTACATAATGACTTACCTATAAGTAACATTTACAATCTCAAGATGTATGAGTTAGCTACATTTGAACCTTTAAACCATACAACACTTTAAATAAAAATTGTTTGAATTTGACTTAACTAAGATACCCTAATGAAATAGAAATTACAAAACTGGTATATGATCATTGAATAGTTGGGATTAAACAAACTGTTTGTTGTCGAGCCTAGCATTGCCATAAAGTGACACACAGGTGTTACTTTTCCTATGTCATTGTAGGCGGCAGCGGTGGTGTGTAAAAATGTGAAAGTTTATGTTAAAGTAATGTATTTTCTATTCTATCAAAAACTAACCAGGCGAGACATTTAAATCTGTGGAATTCTTGTCTCTCAAATCTAGACAGATATTTTGTTGACTCAGTGTTGGTTAAGAAAAGCTTTTAGTTTACTAAGTTTTGTTTGGAAAGAATTTTGAATTTACTCTGGGTTTTGGTGAATACAGATTTTTAATTTACTCAGAATTTGGTCTTGAAAGGTTTTTGGTTACCAGTAACTTAGAGTTGATTGAGAAAGATTTATTCAGTTTGGTTTGGAAAGATTTTTTTTTGGAATACTTTGGATTAGATTTAGGATGATGTTTGATTTGCTCTGTTTTTTTTACAGACAAGTTTTTGTTTTACTTACATTTAGTTAAGATAGAATAGCTGATTGACTCGGGTTTGGTTAACTCAAAATAAAATTCAATATGCTATCACATGTAAAAGTGTAAATTGGCATTTGATAGGGGTTTTGTGAGTAAATATTTATATATAATCTGTGTTCAGCATGTGGCTGAAAATTGACTTGATTTAAGAAAATATTACAAATCGGAATGATAAGATAAAATTCTGCAGTTGACAGACTTGTTTGTTTTGGAACCCTTTGAACAATAATTTTTTTAATCCAATTTTACAGAATTGTTGAAGAGACATCAATTGTATTTCCAAATAAGTATCAAGACATGGAAAAGCCAGGTATGAAATAACTGTAAAGTGTGTATATTAAATAGCAGACAAATTGGTTGGATTAATATTTTAAACGATCCTTTTCTGAGTTGACAAAGAAATATTTAAACATCTCTACAAGTCATAAGATCTTTCCTAGAGCTTTATGCATGCGCATTGTACTAAGTCAATAAATGTAATAAGAACAATATCAAAAATGTTCAGAGCAGACCCCCCCCCCCTCTCCAAAAAATAAATAAATAAATAAAATAAAGTAAACAAGTAAAAACAAAATTAAGAAAAATAATAAATAAAATTATATATATATATATATATATATAATAAATAATAATTATGGGATAATGATGAATATATAAATATTTATATCACTGAATAAAGGGATAAATCAGACATGGTTGAAGTTTACAAGATAGTTGAAAACAGATAAAATGGATATTTCTTCAGTAAAGTTATCTTCCCAGCTCAACACATGACAAAAAAAAAAAAAAGATTTATAAACAAAAGTGCAAATTTGGTATTCAGTAACAGTTTGATTTCTTGTTTCGCAGAAATGTGGAAAGTCTGTAAATTGAAATAGTAACTATTTAAACCTGAAACTGATTTAAAAATTGTCTCAACAAATACCGGTACATGTACAGGTATAACTGCCAAAATAATGTTTTGTAATATGTTACCATCTGGAATGGGGAACTTGACAATAGTACATCAAACAAGCTTATTAGCTTAAGAAAAATGTTTATAAGTAAAATTCGGGTAAATTAGCTTTTCTATGTGTCATACAGACAAGACAAGAGTCTGTTCCTTTTCCCAGGCAACCAGTTGCTATGTTGTTCTTACAACTGTAGATTTTGTAGATCAGGCACTTAAACAATACATTTTCAAGTTTAATTTCTATTTTAAACTTCAGATTTGGTAAAGGTTATAGCAGGGGAGCTATGCTATTCTTACAGGTCTAGTTTTTGTAGATAGGCACTTACGGTAATACATTTTTCAAGCTTATTTTCTATTTCAAATTTCAGATTTGGTGAAGGTTATATGTCAGTATGAAGGTGATGAGACTCGTAAAAAGAAATTTGTATTAGACAATGGAAGATTGAAGTTAGAATTACTCAAAGATGTTTTTGGTTTAACAACAGTAGAACTTTATCTTGGTAAGTCATTGTTTTAACTGTATACAGATTTCTTAGAAAGTTACATAGACAGATACAATTTTATCTAGAGATTAAAGCATGTATTAGCTTTATTTTGCCCACTTTGCAGTTTTCAAATTCATATAACTGAATGTTATGGTTTTAAATTGTTGCATTTATAGAAATTTTTATAACAAACAGAAAAATCATTCATATCAGACATGTAGATAAATTCTTTTTGTATGTCTCTTATTATAAAGGTATTTTAATAGCGGGTTGTTTCTCCTAATTCCTCTTTGTGTTCTCTCACACGCATTTAGACCTTTTACATATAAAACACATTTGCCAGAAAAAAACTTTTTGTCTTTCACGATACATGGGTTAAAAATTGAAAAGTTAACCTTTTAATTTTGCTCATCTAAAAATTGGACCAAATATTGACTTGGAGGTATTCCAGGCATTTAAGAAAACCTTGTTCAGTTAAGACAAGTTAAAGGTTTTTCCAATTTTAACAGATGGAGAACCATGTGTGATTGGTGCAAACATTGATGGATACATTCCAATAAGATTCCAGCCATCATCAACTCTGGTTATTAGGGGAACACAAATTACAAAGACTGAACAAGAGTCAAAGAAAGAAGAAGAAAATACAAGTATTTCATAGATGTTTATATCTCCATTTAAGTTCAGGTTTCAGCCGTCAACAAATCTGATCATCATGAGAAAATACATGTATTCCATAGGTGTTTATACCTCTAGGTTCTGGCCATCAACAAATCTGATCATCATAGGAAAATATATGTAAAAGGCTGAAGTAATGACGAGGATATTCCGTAAATTGTTTTATATAGTTTTTATTTAAATTCTTATATTGTAAATATATTATTGTTTTTTAAATATTTACATTAAATGTAATATAGAGTTAGTTTAAAGTCAGTAAGATGATCATATATATAAAATTAGGCCAATGTTTTGTAAAAGAACGGGAAAAAATTGAAATTATAAAATTTTATTATTATGGAAATTTTTAATACAAGTATTTTTTGAGTTACAAAAAAAAAAATTATACATTTTATTCACAAGCTCTAAAGAATTTATTATAATGATTTTTTGAGTATCTGAACAAATAAGAAACTTGATATTTTATTGTATTTTTTACTGATTTAGTCGTAGCATTAATACAGCCTTTGCTCTATTGTTAACATTCTGGATTTTAATCGAAGTTTTAGATATTTAATTAACAAAATGACATTTTTCATCCGAGATTTGCAAAGCAAAGACATTTAGAGCACGTTCCTAGAAAATAAAATTGAATTGATATTTTTGTCCTTCAATATTTGACGGTAGAGCTTTAAGTATCATTATAAAACAAACATGAACTTGCAACTTTAGGAGAAAGAACAATTGGTGTGATTCAAAATTAGATGAATTTAATGATTTAAAGATTAATTTAATGCCACACAACAAAGATTAGAATAAGCAATTTATCATCTAGAAACAAAATGAAATATTTCAGAGATATGCAGAGATATGCAGACCAATTACTGTATTCTGCATATGATTAAAAACAGTGCCAACTATTTCAAAACTAATCTTGTCCTAGATTAATTAACATTGAAATATTGATTTGTATGCATTTTAGAACATATCATGACTTGTTACAAAATAATTACATCTGACACTGTGATATAAAAAGCCTTTATCTTTGAAGTCAACATATTTTTGATGTATATATATATAACATTGAAGTAGAAATATATCAGTTAAATTCTATAAGAGACCTTTAATATTATATTATTTTTATAAAAAAATTCACGTTATATCCAATATAGATGTTATCTTCATGCCATTCCATTAGAGGTTTTATATACATACAATATAATATAAGTATTATATTATTATAGTATTATTTTTTCAAATAATGGTGTATGGTTTATTAATTGTTTACTAGAAGTATTTGATAGAAGAAAAAAAATTATCCTACCTATTAATTTGCCTTTTGATAGGAATGTGTTCATTTTTTTTTTTTTTTTTTACCTTTTCCATGTTATTTAGAATTAGTCCAGCACATTAGATACATAGGGTAGTACATTTAGGTAGTTCTAAAGACTGCAGCATAACTATTGAAATATGTAGACTGAACGTAATAACTGTTTATTCTAGTTTTGAGAACCATTTCTTTTAATTAACATAGTATGTTTATTTTGTTTGTGTTCACCAAGAAGGTTACAATAAATAAGTTCCTTTTATTTTGCTTATATGATGTTAAACTTGACTTAATAAAAAGCCAACATTTCTTTTGTTATTTGTTCCGTTATACATGTACCTAAGAGGCCATCTTTTTACATTTTTTCTCTTGCTTAAAAGTATTATCTTTTTAGTCCCATAAACAAGAATTTATGTAGGTACTTGTTAAGAAATAGATTGGGTCTTTCATTGTTGGAGATAAATGCAATGATGCTTAAATAGCAGTGATTCACACAGATGCATGAAAAATGGATTATTAAATATTTGTGTTCCAGTTAATAAAAATGAGTACATGTATTCATTTAAAACTTGATATTTGATCTTCTTTTTTGTATGTACATGTATATTGTACCCACTTCAATATTTATATATTATGAAGTATTTCGTTTTAATTTACATAATTATCTGGTTTACTTTCCTTTTTTTATTGCCCTCAACCCTGAAATAATAAAAGAAATTCAGAGTATTTACTTTTGGAATCACTGTGTTTGTGATAGTGAGTTATGCTTAATTTCATAAAAATCGGATTAACTTGAATGAGTTCAGTATTTTTCCATTACTCAAGTTTTGCCAAAATGAGAAATTGATATGTGCATCCGTGGTTACCATTGAATATTTCAGAACTTAAAGTAAAAAGTTGCCAATATGAGAATGTTACTTGTTGAAAAACAAGGCAAATGGTGGTTTCTTTTGCACAAACAATGTAATGTGTCACCAAGAACATCACTTGTGGTGTAAACATTGTCATTTTTGACATATAAAATCCCCATAGCAGCAACAGTGTCCTTTCTACAGAACATTTTATGGTAGTTGTGGATGCACATAGTGATTTCAGTTTTAGACTTGGGTAAGTGGAAAATATCAAACTCAGTTCAAATTAATTTGATATTCTATAAAAGTTTTGCATAATTCACTAACACAAATACATTGATTCCAATAGTAGTGAAAAAAGAGTTGTGTGTGAACTATTAGTTGAAAAAATTTGACTTAATCTAGATGTATTTATAAGAGTATAATACATATGATCTTATGATTACCCTTTATTTAGTTCTCCATTCTTGTTTACAAATGCACCATATCCATGTGTAGCATATCAATTGTTAAAAGTTTGTATATAAAACCATATCATAAAAGGCCATTCTAGACTGGACTTCTGGCATATCACTTCAGTATTTGTCCTGTCCATTTAAAAAGTTTTTATGAGGGATTGAATGGGGTGTATTTGAAGTCCTGGAAAATTCAGGATATCAAAATTATCATGCTTGTTATACTCTTGTTATACATGTATACAAAACATATTGCTGTTAATTTATTTTTTTTAATATTGGTCTTGCACAAGTGGAATGGGTTCTTTATTTATTATTATTTACTTATAACTGTGTAAGGCTAATAGGTATTTGCAGGTACTTGTAGTTATTACAATCTTAGTTGTATATTTATTAACATCTAGTCACTTAATTTATTAATTGTAGTCATTGTATTGTAGGCTGTTAATTATAATTATCTTTGAACCATTTCAAGCAGGATAGATGAAGTGATTTGAATTCTTGTCCAAGGGCACACCACCTGACCTGACAGGAAGTCAAATAAACTGGTATGGTGCCACTGTGGTTATGTGGTCTGAAGTACATGTATCATCTTTCAAATTACAATGCTTCTTCATCTGGTTATAAATCCTACTTGGAATACTTACCAAAGGTAGATGTTTCTCTTCATTACTCTTGGTTTACCCCATTACTGAATTCTTAGACATGAATGAAAAAATCTTACCTGGATTGGGTAAAACACCCTGTCAACCAAACCACTTATACCCTCTAAGGTTGTTGTTATAAAGATAGAAGGAATTCTGTTATGTGTTTTAGCTTCACATAGTTAAGATCTTGCTGTAAAAGTGAAATAGAAGTTACTTGAAATGTTTTGGAGAATGTTGTAATTTTTAGCCTATGTTTTGGAGAATGTTGTAATTTTTAGCCTATGATGCCCTTATTTAGTCACTTTTTAATTTTATTAACTTTAAAACACAAATCACCATTTAGACAAATGTATCATTTTATTTATATTTATCACATGTAACAGTCTTGAAGTGGTTTTGGTCTATATATTGTTTAAGTGCTAGCTTATTTTTTTTTACAAAAAGAGGAACCAACTTTTGGCCATATATTGTATTTAGATTTTTGGAAGTAGTTACAGGCATGTACATTAGATTTTTTCATTATTAAGCCTTTTGAAGGTTTATATCAGTCTGTGTCTTTAGTACATTGTGAGAGTTACAGGTTTTGTTTGTGTTAGCTACAGAGTATGTTTCCTTATTTCAATAAAATTTTCAGATTAGATAGATCTATTTGTGTGTGATTTGGGCATGCTTTACCAAAGAAAATGTCATACTTTATGTTTTATTTGATAACTTCAAACAGTGTTTAAATCCAAGTTTTACTTCAATTTTATCATCATTATTTCATTTGATTTCTATCAAATTATCTTTAGAAGATATAAAAAATCAACAATGATAGTACAGCTTTAGGATAAACATTTAAAATTTGTGTTTCATGAAGAATTTTCATCAGTCTTCTGTCACAAAATATAGCAAAAAAGATGTTATCTCCAAAATTCATTTTACATTATTCATTGTCAGAGAATTATCAAGCTGTTTTTTTTTTTTTTTTTTTTTTTTGAAAATGAAACTACTTGTTTATAAATTCAAATGATTTTTTTAAATTCATTGCATTATACATGTGTATTTACAGTTTATTAAAAACTACACACATTTCATTTTGCTATACATCAGCCATGAACTCTGATTACATAACAATTAACTTTGCAAAACGTCACGAAATATACATGTATTTTTATTAAGTCATGCATTGTGTAAATAAGTCTGAATTCAAACCTAGATTGACATTGATATCCCAATTAAAAAAGAGACTTTTCCATCAGTTTCATACATGTATGTTTTTTTTTTTAATCTTGGATACGAAAGATTTTGTAGTGATATTCTAATTTTCTGTCATGCTAATAATATTTTTATGATTGTAAATATAAGAAATAAGCTTTGAAATAACCTTCTCCAATGCCAAATACATTTTAAGTAAAAAAGATTTTTCCCTAAAATTTCAATATTTAGTACATGTTTTAAATGTCCTCTGCTTTTTATGAAAGAATTTTAGCTAATTTGTCACAAATAATCACCATTTCAATAGCCAACTTTAAGGTGGAAATTTTTTACATGTAACAAACCAGCTATAAGGTAGATGTTAATTACTTTATTTACTGTAATATATCCTGTTAATTTAGAGAGTTATTTTTGATAGAAATACATGTATAATGAACAGCAATAATGAGACTGAATTTCAATTTATTGAAAATAGTTTTCTTGTTATCTGAAGTCAATGATATACAAATAAGTTGTTGTTTTTTGGTTTTATTTTAAATAGTTTTAGAAGTATACTATCCACTTTGTTAATCTTGCCATTTAAAACTGAATGTTGTTTAAAAAATAAATGACATTCTCTATTGTGTCTAAGTAATCACGTTTTGATGATACAAAAATTTATATTAAAGCTTTAAAAATTATAAATCAAATTTAATTGTTAGCTTGATGATAAGTGCTTGTTTTTTTTTTTTACACAAATACATACATCATATAACTATGCATTTATAAAACATTATTTTAATCTATTTGTTACATTTTTACATTTATTTTTTATCGTTATAAATATATATAACTAAATATGGAAGAATTAAATTGATGTTGTATATAGATTTTACATTAGGTATATATGTAGTCTGGGGATGTTTAAATTTTAACAGAAGAACAAAGATTTTTATTATAAGCTTTTATTATTTCACTATATAGTTAATTATGTTGAAACTCCAACACATATTTCACATTCTTGCTGAGGATGTATAAATTTTAGCAAAAAAAAAAAAAAAAAAAAAAAATATTAGTAGCTGGTATGTCATCATAGTTTAGCATGTTGAAGCTCCAACACTTTTTAAATTCTTGCAAGCATTTTTTTTTTTTTTTTTTTTTTTTTTTTTTTTTTTGAACTTTTGACTTTTAAAGTGAATATTGGTTATCACATTCCTTAATATGAACTTGTTTTCCAAGTAAGTGTAATAAATAGAAAACGAGAATGTTTTAGCTTTATGCTCGGGTATTATAACACAATAAATTATACTTTTGTTACTGTGTTTTGGACTTCAAATTAAAAAGTCTGATTTTATGCCATGTATTTTCCACTGAATTTTGTCATTTCAAAATGACTTCATTGATTATGCCATAAATGTTATGGGTAATAAGTGGTACCACAGTGTTTACTGGTCATGCTATCAGGTGGTACCACAGTGTTTACTGGTCTTGCTATAAAAATGGTACCAGTGTTTACTCATCTTTGTATAAGGTGGTACCACAGTGTTTACTGGTCTTGGTGAAGGTGGTACCACAGTGTTTATTGGTCTTGGTAAAGGTGGTACCACAGTGTTTACTGGTCGTGGTAAAGGTGGTACCACTGTTTACTAGTCATGCTATAAGGTGGTACCAAAGTGTTTATTGGTCGTGGTAAAGGTGGTACCACAGTGTTTACTGGTCTTGGTGAAGGTGGTACCACAGTGTTTATTGGTCTTGGTAAAGGTGGTACCACAGTGTTTACTGGTCGTGGTAAAGGTGGTACCACTGTTTACTAGTCATGCTATAAGGTGGTACCAAAGTGTTTACTGGTCTTGCTATAAGGTGGTTCCACAGTGTTTACTGGTCATGGTAAAGGTGGTACCACAGTGTTTACTGGTCTTGGTAAAGGTAGTACCACAGTGTTTACTGGTCATGGTAAAGGTGGTACCACAGTGTTTACTGGTCTTGGTAAAGGTAGTACCACAGTGTTTACTGGTCATGGTAAAGGTGGTACCACAGTGTTTACTGGTCTTGGTAAAGGTAGTACCACAGTGTTTACTGGTCTTGGTAAAGGTAGTACCACAGTGTTTACTGGTCTTGGTAAAGGTGGTACCACAGTGTTTACTGGTCTTGGTATAATGTAGTTCCAAAGTGTTTACTCATCTTTGTATAAGGTGGTACCACACTGTTTATTGGTCGTGGTAAAGGTGGTACCACAGTGTTTACTGGTCATGGTAAAGGTGGTACCACAGTGTTTACTGGTCTTGGTAAAGGTAGTACCACAGTGTTTACTGGTCTTGGTAAAGGTAGTACCACAGTGTTTACTGGTCATGGTAAAGGTAGTACCACAGTGTTTACTGGTCTTGGTAAAGGTAGTACCACAGTGTTTACTGGTCATGGTAAAGGTAGTACCACAGTGTTTACTGGTCTTGGTAAAGGTAGTACCACAGTGTTTACTGGTCTTAGTAAAGGTGGTACCACAGTGTTTACTGGTCTTGGTATAATGTAGTTCCAAAGTGTTTACTCATCTTTGTATAAGGTGGTACCACAGTGTTTATTGGTCGTGGTAAAGGTGGTACCACAGTGTTTACTGGTCTTGCTAATCACAAGATTACTTTCCTTGTTTTGTATTGAAGAAGGTTCATTTAAATCTAGGATAAATAATTAACCATGTAGTTTTTCTGAATTTGTTAATCAATTATAGATATTTGTTTTTGTGTTTACTATACAATACATTTAGTATTATATTGCAACAGTCATGACATAATGCTATATAGGGCTTGCTTTGGTGAAGGCATTGTGCATTTCTCATTTTTTTTATTCTTTTTTATATCTATTTAAACTGACACAATTTTGATTTTTCTCATTACAAATGTGGAATTAGTAATTTGCAATAATTTTTTGTCTTTTTAATTTGCAATAACAGATTTTTGAATCTCGAAATAATTGTATCATGTGTTCAAACTTTTTTCAGTTTTTATTGTTGAAGTTTTGATATTAGAATATTAAATGTTGCATTTGTTATGATTGTTGAACTTTGCTATAGAAAACTCCCCAAAACGTGAACATTTTTTTTTTTCTCAAGACATAATGTTTAACACTCCTGTATTAACAGGTGTTGCATCTATTCTCATTTTCTTGCTTATTATGATCATGATTTGCTGATTATGAAAGTTCTGAAAAAAATCCTTCAGTTCTTAAAATAAAAGTATTGGATTAAATTTATGGGAAAACGATACATATCATCATTAGCAGCAGCAGCAGCAGCAGCAGTAGCATCTGTTTCTTTTGATTAACATCTAGGTTCAGAAGCATTGTCTACACTAGTAGGCTCCCTTCCAGATGACTGGCTAGCTGCATGCATGGCAGATTTCATCCCATGTCTCCATTTCTTACGATCACAAAAGGTTGGAATTTGAGAGCTTCCACTCTCTACAATATCTCTCTGTCAGCTTTTTCCAAGACAACTTTGGACGACCAACACCTTGTTTTCCAGCAAACATGTGTAACTAATATCGCAAACAGCAATTAAGATAACAATGTGGTGGCATGATACTTGATGAGAATAGGTACAACACCAGTAAAATTTGTCAAAAAAAATGCAATGGTTTTTATTTTTAAAAAACACATTTCTTGGAAGAAGATGTGCATTGTAACATGTTCACATGAAATTTTTCTGCATGAATTTTATGTTAATTAATCAAATTTGATAATGCAATGTCATGATTTTTCATCAATTAAATGACAAAAGTTTTAAGTAAAATCATGAAACCTTCACAAACATACAAATACTAAGTTTTACAATGAAATCTAAAAGAAATGTTATATGAAAATTAAAAAAAAATAAAATTAAAGCCTTTTAATGTAATATATCTGTTTTATTCACTGATTGAAACATTGCCATGTTTTGTGATGGATATTTGTACTGCAGCCATTGTAGTTCATCTGTGTTTTACTTGATGTAAGCTGATGTTTGTGTTGAGTCATTTTTCCATCAGTTTTAGAAAATCTTGTCAGTTTTATAGAAAAAAAATTATTGTATTTTGTGTTATACAATTACCCATTTATTAGAAATAAAAGTTGCCTTCAGGTACTCTGGTTTTCCCCACCATCCCAGAATTGATTCCTATGATAAAAGTGACAAATCTTGAGTGTAAAACATCATTATTTTACTTCACTCAAGCATCAAGGAATATCTTGTGATACACAGATGATCTAGTATTTTTGTAAAGAATTCCACTTAAGACCAATATCTTTTATCTAACAGTATTCAACAAACTAATAACTAATGTTTATGCAGTTATATTTGTTATATTATATAAGCTTACAAATATTTATCGGAAGTTACTCAATAAAATTAACAACAAATACTTCATGTCCTAATTATTTATAAGTTTCGATTTTATAGTTCAACATTGTTTCTAGTAACAGCAGTTTTAAACTTTGGAGAGACACAATTTCTAAAAGATGAATCTTAACATGATGTTTATGATGACAATGGTGTTCTGTTGGTGTTGACTTGCTGGAAGCATTTCTGATGTGCTGTGCAGGCTTGTACTCTGGTCAATAATTTTGCAGATTAATATAATTCATTTCACCATACTGGTACCCAGACTATTATAGGCCCACAAGGCCCAGCAAGAAAAACCCATCCATTTTCATATAGTTGAGTAAAATGGCTATAAGATAAATTGGTTCAAAGCTAATGCATTAGCCATTGTGCAATGACAGTCTTTTCCATGTAATTTGAAGATCAGTGGCATTGTAATTGGTTGACAGACTTCAAATTCCAGATCCAAGGATCAAGCGGTTCTATGATCCTGTTTTCAGTAGCACTGTTATTCCATGTCACACATAACAGAACCCTGTAGCATTAGTGAGGACAGTCGTCTCCTCAAATTTATGTTAATAAATGTCATGCTCCCTCATCTCATGAGCTTTTTAATATATATTGTGTCTTCTGCGCGATTAACAAGAATACATCCATTACATTTAGGACTTGGTCTTAACTATGGAATCTTGATCTCATTAACATTATAATTCCCCTCAGCTGATAAATATAGCTATGAAGGTGATACAGGTATAATATATTTGATAAAGATAAATACAAGAAATGCAAATAATATGCAAAAGAGAGAGAAAATTGGGAAAGATAAAAAAACTGAGATCATCAATGACCATGGATACAATCATAACTAAGTAAAGAGAAACAAAAAATTAAGGTAAAATGATCAGTGGGTGAAAATCATAATTGTTAAAGTAAACGATTTAGGCATAGTGAAGCTTGTAATCTGCTAAAATCATCGAATTGTCATTTTGTATTACCATTTATAGGCCATGTCACTTTGAAATATTCTAACCCTCAAAACCTTGAAACACATGCTACAAAAGTATTAAACTGATCCAATATCATAACACAGTTTATTAATACAAAAGAAATCTTAGCACAATTTGGGCAAAGTAATTAAATGATACATTCTTTAAACTTTTATGTGCTTAGTTTGACACTTGTGGAGCCTGTATTTTGAAGGTTTGACCTAGTAATAGCATTGTCCATAGGTAGTTTTAAAATGAATAACTTAAAAAATTAGAGATAAATAGAAGCTCTATTTAGCCTGAATTTTTCTCATCACCCTACATTATGATCTGTGTGTATCATAAATCCATTCGGTGATGTTTTTTTTCATTTATTTCAATATATATTCAATAAACATTAGGTAAATAAATCCAAAGATGATTAAGTAACATTTACCTGCTTAATATTGAAATCAGCAATATTAAATAAGTAAGGTACTTGGGCATCTAGACAAGTAAGGTACTTGGGCATCTAAATACGTAAGGTACTTGGCCATTTAAAAGAGTTAGGTACTTAGGCATCTAAATAAGTAAGGTGTCTGGGCATCTAAATAAGATACTTGGGCATATAAATAAGTAAGCTACTTGGGCCTCTAAAAAAGTAAGTTACTTGGGCATCTAAACAAGTAAGGTACTTGGGCATCTAAATAAGTAGGATACTTTGGCATCTAAATAAGTAAGGTACAAGAAAATCTAAACAGGTAAGGTATTTAGGAATCTCAACAAGCAAAGAACTTGGGCATCTAAATAAGCTAAGGTACTTGGCCATTTAAAAAAGTAAGGTACTTGTGCATCTAAATAAGTAAGGTGTCTGGGCATCTAAATAAATAAGATACTTGGGCATATAAATAAGTAGAACACTTGAGCATATAAAAAAGTAAGGTACTTGGGCATTTAAACAAGTAAGGTACTTGGACATTTAAATAAATAAGATACTAGGGTATCTAAATAAGTAAGGAAATTGGGCATTTAAACAAGTAAGGTACTTGGGCATCTAAATAAGTAGGATACTTTGGCATCTTAATAAGTAAGGTACAAGGGAATCTAAACAGGTAAGGTATTTAGGAATCTCAACAAGCAAGGAACTTGGGCATCTAAATAAGTTAAGGTACCTTGCCATTTAAAAAAGTTAGGTATGTGTGCATCTAAATAAGTAAGGTGTCTGGGCATCTAAATAAATAAGATATAAGGGCATCTAAATAAGTAAGGTACTTAGGAATATAATTAGATAAGAATCGAAGATTATTTAAATAAGTAAGGTACTTAGACATCTGAATAAGTAAGGTACAAGAGCATACAAATAAGTAAAGTAATTGGGTATATAAAAAAGTAATGTACAAGGACATCTGAATAAGTAAGGTACAAGGGCAAACAAATAAGTAAAGAACTTGGGTATATAAAAGAGTAAAGAACTTGGGTATATAAAAGAGTAAGGTACAAGGACATCTAAATAAGTAAGGTACAAGGACACCTAAATAAGTAAGGTACAAGGACATCTTAATAAGTAAGTTACAAGGACATCAAATAAGGTACAAGGACATCTTAATAAGTAAGGTACAAGGACATCTTAATAAGTAAGGTATAAGGACATCTAAATAAGTAAGGTACAAAGACAAACAAAAAAAGTACTTTCGTATATAAAAGAGTAAGGTACAAGGTCATCTGAATAAGTAAGGTAAAAGGATATCTTAATAAGTAAGATAAAAGGATATCTAAATAAGTAAGGTACAAGGACATCTTAATAAGTAAGGTACACGGATATCTAAATAAGAAAGGGTCAAGGACATCTAAATAAGTAAGATAAAAGGATATCTAAATAAGTAAGGTACAAGGACATCTTAATAAGTAAGGTACACGGATATCTAAATAAGAAAGGGTCAAGGACATCTAAATAAGTAAGATAAAAGGATATCTAAATATGTAAGGTACAAGGACATCTAAATAAGTAAGGTACAAGGACATCTAAATAAGTAAGGTACACGGATATCTAAATAAGTAAGATACAAGGACATCTAAATAAATAAGGTACAAGGACATCTTAATAAGTAAGGTACACGGATATCTAAATAAGTAAGATACAAGGACATCTAAATAAATAAGGTACAAGGACATCTTAATAAGTAAGGTACACGGATATCTAAATAAGTAAGATACAAGGACATCTAAATAAATAAGGTACAAGGACATCTTAATAAGTAAGGTACACGGATATCTAAATAAGTAAGATACAAGGACATCTAAATAAATAAGGTACAAGGACATCTTAATAAGTAAGGTACACGGATATCTAAATAAGTAAGATACAAGGACATCTAAATAAATAAGGTACAAGGACATCTTAATAAGTAAGGTACACGTATATCTAAATAAGTAAGATACAAGGACATCTAAATAAATAAGGTACAAGGACATCTTAATAAGTAAGGTACACGGATATCTAAATAAGTCAGATACAAGGACATCTAAATAAATAAGGTACAAGGACATCTTAATAAGTAAGGTACACGGATATCCAAATAAGTAAGATACAAGGACATCTAAATAAATAAGGTACAAGGAGATCTTAATAAGTAAGGTACACGGATACCTAAATAAGTAAGATACAAGGACATCTAAATAAATAAGGTACAAGGACATCTTAATAAGTAAGGTACACGGATATCTAAATAAGTAAGATACAAGGACATCTAAATAAATAAGGTACAAGGACATCTTAATAAGTAAGGTACACGGATATCTAAATAAGTAAGATACAAGGACATCTAAATAAATAAGGTACAAGGACATCTTAATAAGTAAGGTACACGTATATCTAAATAAGTAAGATACAAGGACATCTAAATTAATAAGGTACAAGGAGATCTTAATAAAAAAGGTTCTTTGGCATCTGTACGGAAACAGATAACTTTGCTCGTCCGCGTGCTGATATTGAACGGTGTTGTACACTAAAAAATGGATTCAATAGCTTATAATATCAACATTTAACACTGATTTCGCTGCGAAGAGCCACCTGTTTATGTATCTTTTTATTATTAATTTACTAGATAATATTTTTTTAAATTAAAAGTTTCAAAGCCCTAAAAGGATAATCCCTGAAAAAAATTTGACGAAGTTAAAAGTGTACATAAAACCGATAATCGACTCAATATTCGTCATTCGTTAATATTTTAAAACGAATTGTTTGTCACATGGTTTTTTCTAAAAATTTCATTTATTCAAAACTTTCCTTATAAAAATAACAGTAAGACTGAATTAAAAAAAAACATTGACCTAACCAAATTCTATTTTTAAATGAAAAAATCTTTCTGAGCTCTTCTAAACACGGAACATACCTGTACTTCAAAAACAAAGTTGAAATTTAATTACTTCAGTGATCTAATTGGGCCTCACCCAAGATTACATCAGGGTATTTTTTGGTTAATAAAGATCAAATCAATTGATATGCAAATCACATTTCCCTGCTACATGGTGTTGAATTTGTAGGAAATATAAAAAGAAATTGATGTCCAAAGATGTAAAACACATAGTAAAAAAAGTTTTGATTTTCTTAATTTTAGTTAGAAAAATGTATTTAAAAAAATCTAAAATAATCTAATTGATAATACGGTGTTAATTGTTTTTCAAATTTTTCAAGGGGTAATCATCATGAATATCCAAATCACGACCTCGTAACTAGGAAAGTGCATAAGGTATATTTTGGACATACTGAATTTGTTATCTTGTTGAAAACATTAAAAAATGTTATATGCAGTAAATTTTTCATGGATTTTTATACTGTATATAATTTTTTGAAATGTTTGAATTTTTTTGTTTAATATGACAAACAATTATGAACTGATAGTAAATCTTTCATATCCGCTGGAGTTGTCGCGCCTCGGTTGTGTCGACGTATGGCGGGAAGTTCTAACAGCACGTGGAGAAGTAGTCTATGGCGGGAAGTCCTTATAGCACGTGGAGAGTGTCTATGGCGGACAGTTTTACATCAAACAGAGAAGTACTTGAATTAGTGTAACCAGTATGAAGCACAGTTATTCAAGCTTTCATGTCAAAATTTTAATTTTTGGAGGACAAAGGTTGGTGGATTGGAGGTTTAACATTGTTTAGCAAAACTTTTAGGGAACAATGTAACTATAGCAAAATTTTATCGCCATTAAGGGAAGATTTAATTTTATGTTAGGATATATTCCATTTACTCAAAGTTTACTAGTTTTTTTTTTCCAAATTCTACTTTTTATCTTTACGCATTTTTCCCCCGTGATGTGTATTCACGCTTGTTAGCAGCCGAATGGAACTGTCGTTCGATTGACGTATTTAATTGCACGGTTTGTATTACATCTATTGCACGCAGGCTTTAGTTTTTGAAACAAATACGAGATTTGAGGGTAGATGTACAATTTATGAATAAGGTCATGTGATTCGTTTGCTGTCAAAATGTTTTACCAAGTTATCTTTATACGATTTTGGTTGCATACTTTCCCGTTGTTCATTTAATCAATATTCACCTTAAGTTTCCATGGAATGGTATTGTGTGACCATAACAATGATTTGAATGCCTTAACACTTTTAAAGAGGCAAATAAATTTATAGAAAACATCAGATATAAATTGTCCAATATTAAAAAGCCTAATATTTTTTAAAACAAATTCTTTCTTCAGATGTTATACCAACAATCCTAACTAAAGATGTTATACAAGCAATCCTTACTTCAGATGTTATACAAAGAATCCTTACTTCAGATGATATATCAGCAATTCTTATTTCAGATGCTATACCAGAAATCCTTACTTCAGATGTTATACCAACAATCCTTACTTAAGATGTTATACCAACAATCCTTACTTCAGATGTTATACCAGCAATCCTTACTTCAGATGATATACAAACAATCCTTACTTCAGATGTTATACCAACAATCCTTACTTAAGATGTTATACCAACAATCCTTACTTCAGATGTTATACCAGCAATCCTTACTTCAGATGTTATACAAGCAATCCTTACTTCAGATGTTATACCAACAATCCTTACTTAAGATGTTATACCAGCAATCCTTACTCTTCAGATGATATACAAACAATCCTTACCTCCGATGTTATACCAGCAATCCTTGCTTCAGATGTTATACCTGACATTCTTACTTTAGATGTTATACCAACAATCCTTACTTCAGATGTTATACTAACAATTCTTACTTCAGATGTTATACCATCAATCCTTACTTCAGATATTATACTAACAATCTTTACCTCAGATGTTATACTAACAATCCTTACCTCAGATGTTATACCAGCAATCCTTACTTCAGATGTTACCAGCAATCCTTCAGATGTTATACCAGCAATTCCTACTTCAGATGTTATACCAACAATCCTTACCTCCGATTTTATACCAGCAATCCTTACCTCAGATGTTATACTAACAATTCTTACTTCAGATGTTATACCATCAATCCTTACTTCAGATATTAAACTAACAATCCTTACCTTAGATGTTATACTAACAATCCTAACTTCAGATGTAATACAAACAATCCTTACCTCAGATGTTATACCAGCAATCCTTACTTCAGATGTTACCAGCAATCCTTCAGATGTTTACCAACAATTCTTACTTTAGATGATATACAAACAATCCTTACTCAGGGATTTACGGGACGCAGAAATCCTGCGTATATGACGCAAAAAAATTATGTAGGACTCCTGAAAAGTTTTAATATGCGTCCCTAGGGACGCAACTCGTTCCATTCTGATTCAGTTAAAAGCACTTCTTTTCTCAGTGTTCGCGGTAATCTTCAGAATATTCATGATCTAATCTAATAATGCCGACTCTGTCCGTAATTACTCTTAAGAAAAACGTAAATAAATTCAGATTGGCGATCACTCTCTTAATACTGAAAAAACGAGAAAAGTTCCGAACTCCAGTCAATACTGCCTATAGGGGGGTTATACAATTGAACTGACCTCATTTTACTTTGATTTGTTTATAATGTTACCATAGATAATTTGTCAGTAGAACAAAAGTAACCAAAAGTAAAACTGCTGACGAGGAAGTAGAGGCCACTACTTCCAAAGAACAACAAAGTGCTTCAAGTACTTATATTAATAAAAAATCAAGAAGTTTTAAACAAGAATGGTTGACCCGTTACACGTGGCTTCATGTTAACGAGCCAGACAAGTGCTAAATGTTTGGAAAACCCCACTACGTCAAAAGAATCCGATGACTGTGTTTACAAGGTTTACAAATTACATGTACTTAATTGTAAAATTTTCTGGGAATTAAAATTTAAGTTCTCTGAATGTGACAATTTCTGTTTGATTGGTTATCTAAATAATAAAACAAAACAAAATTGATATTCAATTTTATGGTTTTTATTTTATATGATTTAATCAATTTCAATTATACTGTGAACTAACACATACACCACTTAACTGTAAGTCCTGCAAAAAACTTTAATTTCACAAATTTTTTAAGGGGACTGCCAAAATTTTATATGGACTCCTTGAATTCAAATTAGGGAGTCCCAAGGACTCCAAAAATCCACAAGTTATGTAAATCCCTGCTTACTTCAGATGTTATACTTACAATCCTTACCTCAGATCTTATACTAACAATCCTTACTTCAGATGTTATACTAACAATTATTACTTCAGATGTTATACCAACAATCCTTACCTCAGATGTTATACTAACAATCCTTACTTCAGATGTTATACTTACAATCCTTACCTCAGATGTTTTACTAACAATCCTTACTTCAGATGTTATACTAACAATCCTTACTTCATATGTTATACTAACAATCCTTACCTCGGATGTTATACTAACAATCCTTACTTCAGATGTTATACTAACAATCCTTACTTCAGATGTTATACTAACAATCCTTACTTCAGATGTTATACTAACAATTATTACTTCAGATGTTATACTAACAATCCTTACCTCAGATGTTATACTAACAATCCTTACTTCAGATGTTATACTAACAATCCTTACCTCAGATGTTATACTAACAATTCTTACTTCAGATGTTATACTAACAATCCTTACTTCAGATGTTATACTTACAATCCTTACCTCAGATGTTATACTAACATCCTTACTTCAGATGTTATACTAACAATCCTTACTTCAGATGTTATACTAACAATCCTTACTTCAGATGTTATACTAACAATCCTTACCTCAGATGTTATACTAACAATCCTTACTTCAGATGTTATACTAACAATCCTTACTTCAGATGTTATACTAACAATCCTTACTTCAGATGTTATACTAACAATCCTTACTTCAGATGTTATACTAACAATCCTTACTTCAGATGTTATACTTACAATCCTTACCTCAGATGTTATACTAACAATCCTTACTTCAGATGTTATACTAACAATCCTTACTTCAGATGTTATACTAACAATCCTTACTTCAGATGTTATACTAACAATCCTTACCTCAGATGTTATACTAACAATCCTTACTTCAGATGTTATACCAACAATCCTTACCTCAGATGTTATACTAACAATCCTTACTTCAGATGTTATACTAACAATCCTTACTTCAGATGTTATACTAACAATCCTTACTTCAGATGTTATACTAACAATCCTTACTTCAGATGTTATACTTACAATCCTTACCTCAGATGTTATACTAACAATCCTTACTTCAGATGTTATACTAACAATCCTTACTTCAGATGTTATACTAACAATCCTTACTTCAGATGTTATACTAACAATCCTTACCTCTTACCATTTAATTTGGACGTTTCTTTATTTGAATTTTTAATAGATACATTAATAAGTATGACAAATGTAAAGATTCTTTGTCCATCAATAAATATGGGAACCTGAACCTCTGATCATATCTCTATGTTCGATTGGTTGAACCCCCTAATGGCTCAAACATCTGGCCCAAGTTCCTTGGAGTTCGAGCCATCAATGTTCTACTGTATATATAAACAGGAAAGGGAACAAATTGCAGGTATACCAATGTATTATGTTTGTAACAGGAATTTAGTTGTAAAATGCAGCAGCCAAACCAGGACATAAACCTGGTACGTTCCGAACACTAGTGAGATGCTCTACCAACTGAGCTACCCGGCCACCTATCAAGCTGAAGTCTGCTACATTTCTCCCTTCTTCTTTTTTAAACAAACCACCACAAATCGAAACCACCAGGTTCAACCCTGGAATAACCTGCTGGTTGGCCACTTCCCAGTGTTTAGTGAGCCCCCAAACCAAAAGTAACAGGTAAGGAAAATAATGCATAGGCTACTGGGACTCGAACTCAGGACCTTCCTAACACTGATGGGAGGCTCTACCAACTGATCTACCCAGCCACCGATCAAGCCTGGTCCACTACATGTTATAATGGAGCAAATATCAAAATAAATATATATAATGATAAAATAATTAACTTAGCACTGTGTTAAAAGGCAGAAAATAGCACCTATCTGAAGATTTGTTACTAATCTTAATGAGTGGATGAGTGATTAGTTTTAAGCTCCGTCTCACCTTCTGTATATATATAAGGCATATGTTTTGACATCATGTTTTCATTTTAAAACAAGTGCTAAATTGTAAAACTGGATTATATTTTGCAGTTTCCTTGCATTCAACATTAATTTTCTGTTTTTAATCTTTCAATTTTTATATGATAAATGTCAGATCTTAAGAAAAGTTATTATTGCATCCCTGAATTATTTTCCTGCATGATTGAATTTTAATTTCATCAGCTTGTCCTTGGTGTCAGGCTAACATAACTTTTGAAAGAAAACTAAATCCAATTTGATTGACATGTATTATATATTTTAGATTGATTCGCCCTCTTAAATGAATTTTTTGTATTATGTTTTAATATCTGTTTTTAATCATGTTGTTTTGATCTGTTTGCAAACTCCTAATCAGAAAAACATATCAAACTTGACATACCAGGGCTGTTAGATATGTGTGTTGTAGCAACAGGGTGATAATGCTTTGCATGGTTCCATTGATGATGATAGGAATAATTGATGTTACTGAATTGGGGGAAGTTCATGGGTCTGATTAAGTATCTTTTGAGGCAGTTCGTAGGTGGAGAAAGACTGGCACAGAGTACATCAAAGACTACCAGGCAAGGCAAATGTCTCAAAAGTCGGGGAAATTATTGAAAGTGATGGCATATATATGATTCGTGATATTGCC
Organism: Tegillarca granosa; assembly: GCA_029721355.1. Taxonomy (NCBI): domain Eukaryota; kingdom Metazoa; phylum Mollusca; class Bivalvia; order Arcoida; family Arcidae; genus Tegillarca; species Tegillarca granosa. Next base: position 10,087,061 of record CM056596.1, on the reverse strand, counting down.
AAAGCTGTTAGCATATTGTTATCATGAGTGCATTAGAATGGGCCGATAACACTATCGAGTTGTCGCCCCCTGATCCGCTAGAGGGCTACTACTTCGGGGAGTTCACAGTTGTAAACAACTTGGTTGCTACTATTATGTATCTATTAAATGCCCGGTGTGTTAGTTTTAATGCATCGATTCTTTTATGTAAAAAGTTATACATAGACTGGACTGTTGTTTTAAATACATCTTTTACTTAAAATTAATTATCTTTACTTGTCATTGTAATTTTACAGTGTTAAAAATCTATTTTATACGATTTAACGATGCATATGTTGACCTTATCTGGACACGTGCTCAGTTAATAGGGACAGTGCTCCAAGCAGGTTTTGAAAACTGGTAGCCACATGGCTAATAATTCAGGTAAAATTCTTGGTGGCCAGATCTTATAAATATTGTTTCTAATTTGTAAACAAATTAAAACTAAACAAATAAGTTGTTATTGTTTTTATTTTACATTACAGCAAATACGTTCAACAGATATGGCCAGATGCATAAGTCTTATTCAAAATGATCATCAGAATCCACATCAACAAGAGCATCATCCTCTGACCCCTTCCCTACAAAGTCAGTTTTCCCAGCCATACCCGGGTTAGATTTACATGTCTTGCAAAACATGTGATCATCTTCAGCTACGTACTCTAGCCATGTAAACTCACTAAGCCATTCAAGTTTGAAATTTCTATTTTCACTCAATTTTTGTTTCTTTTCTTCAGTCGGCGGTTCATCTTTAGGTTGATCCCCAGAAAAACCCAAATCAAAAAGTGATTTCTGCCGTTTGGCTGCCATTGTGCAAAATTAGATCACGCTCAGTTATGCGCTTTAAACTATAAAGACACTTGCTTTGATTCAAGTGCTTTTAAGATATTATTGAGGGCAAGACTATTTGTCAGGTAGGGTGACGGGTCATGAACAAAATTTCCGGATTTCCCGATTTTTTAGTGGCCAAACTCAAAAAAATTATTTGACGTAATGGCGACCGTCTGACAATTTTCGGTCGCAAAATCAGATTTTTGGTTGCAAATGTCGAATATTTACTAGGCTACTTGGTGCGCTGAGGGAGGGTTAGCCCATAGAATTTATCCGTAATAAAATGGGGAAAAAATCATCATATGTTGCAATTTTTATTGTAAATAGTGAATTTATACTCGGTTATCGGTCTCATACACGCGTAACCTGGATATAAGTAATATATTGTTGACTTGGATTTTGGTGTATATAAAAAATGTTACAGAATTAAACGTCGAAAATCTTTTTGTATTTTTTTCATTTTCAAGTATTAAGAATTATTATTCACTTAACTGATGCCAGAGAGATACAATATGTAATATTAAACATGAAAACAGTTAAAAATTATAAATTAAAAAAAACAAAAAAAAACAACACTTGTGTCCTATTTATTAACACGATCCACAGTAAGGAAAATATTACTTAATTCAATAAAATCAAAGTAACGACTACATGAATTAATTTTTGTATTATGATTTGATTTATTTATCTTTCGCTTTATTATTATTATTATTATTATTATTATAAAGTTTATTTTAACCCTTGTCAGCACAAGCGATATGTCTAAAACGACATGCAATAATTATTATAATCACAGTTTTTGAAAACATAACGATTGGAATTCAAAACAAAGTAAAAATGTTTCAAGTAAAACAAACAGAAGCCAAGTTATTACTATCAGGGGGAGAGAGAGAGAGAGAGAGAGAGAGAGAGAGAGAGAGAGAGAGAGAGATTTAAAATGAAAGCTTATTTTCTAAAATATTCGAATAAAGTGAATATAAGTGATAATAGAAAAAAAAGAAGTTCGAAGTAATTATGAGTGATAAAGAGAAAATGCTCGTAGTGATTATGAGTGATAGAGAGAAAAGGGCACATAGTGATTTTAAGTGATAGAGAAAAGACTCGTAGTGATTATGACTGATAGAGAGAAAAGGACCTGTAGTGATTATGAGTGATAGAGAGAAAACAGTAATTATTAGTGATAGAGAGAAAAGTCGTTGTAATTATGAGTGAGAGAGAGAAAAGGGATTGTAGAGATTATGACTGACAGCAGAAAAAACAGAGTGATTATGAGTGATAGAGAGAAAAGGACTCGTATTGATTATGGCTGATAGAGACAAAAGGTTTCGTAGTGATTATGACTGATACAAAGATAAATAATAATTGTTTTTTTTATAAAATTATTTTTGAATTTTCATATTAACAATAATTTAACATGGCTTGCGTAATTATCAAATTTGTTCAAACTGGCTCTTAGTAACTGTGAAATGTGTTGAGATTATCTCAAATTGAATACCAATTATGGTTGTTTACTGTAAACAATTTCCTTCCATCAATTATACAAGTGTCAAAAATTTTCAAGGTATTTTGGGAAAATGAAAACCTTTGATGTATAGAAAGTCGGGATAAGTGTGTATACTAGACTATGTCAAGGTGTGGATATACACAGGTATCTTCAAATACCTGTGTATATTCACCAATCGACATACATGTTAATTAAAGATCAATGGTTGTATCCTTGTACCTGATCTTGTATACATGAAAAGTTTCAAGCATGCAATATATGTTCAATTCCATAGGTCAAGACCTCCCCTATTACCTGATCAAGTGTCAAAATTAAGTCAACATAGACATCAACTCTGACTGCAAAAAATCGGTTTTTTACACTGTTTGATTTAAATGTCAAGTAGAGAAAATAAAAATAAAATACTTTTAATACCAAAAAATCCTCAAAGTTCATATATATGACCATTTTTACATAAAACAATCGATGTATTTTAACTGAAACACCAGGCATTTAGTAAATAAAAGATAGAAGCAACCAAGTTGTTTACAACCGTGAACTCCCCGGAAGTAGTATCCCTCTAGCGGATCAGGGGCCGTAACTCGCTAGTGTTATCGGCCCATTGAAGTGTATTTGAAGATTACTGCCAGATGGATCCTGCATGTATTGACAGATGACAAAAAACAGGCATGGGTACAAACTTCAAAGTAATCGTTCAAAATGTTTCCCAAATTCAATCAAAGACAATTTGCAAACATTGTTACTGGTAACTAAACATGGGTTCACTATTTCGAACCAATAAGAACAATTAGAAACAAACTATGGTTAACTAAATATGGTAGATTTTAGGCCTGTAGTTGCCAAAAGAAGTATAAGCACAAAGAAAGTTCTTATTGCATATTTTTCTCATGTGATGGTATAGTCATACAATTTCCATTGTCAAAGAGCAAAAGTGTAAAAAGCTCAAGAAATATTATCTTAAGTGATGCCCTGTATTAGAATTTAGGCATGTTTGTCTACTTCATGATAATGCTCCATCACATGCATCTGAGCTTGTGAAGCAGTTTTTGAAGTTGGAGATAGTTACCATTTTAACAAACCTACCATTCTGTCCAGATCTAGCCTCCTGCAATTTTTTCCTATTACCAAAATTTAAGTTCTTAACTGGTCGCCGTTAACGGTCCTGACAAGCCCTTTTGTCAGCCATCAGTCAGTGCCTCAGAGTTCTTCTTAAATCAGTGTATCGTCGACATTTCAGAAATGGATTCAGAATGTACAAAAATACAAAATAATATTGCAATTTACAATAAATTACCTATTAAAGAAGCATACAAATAAATTATTACGAATAAATAGAAAGGAGATCATGAAAAAGATTAATTCTTACTTGTATTTCAACAGATATACTTTTTCACACTAGGCTCTTGCTGAATAGGGTTTAAATCTTGGCAATTAAGGGGGGGGGTTGTGATCCATAAAAGGCTGCTGGAGATGCATCGGTGTATTAAAACTGCAGACTGTTGTAGAAGGTTGTAGTTTTATCCCCAGCAAAGCTTTGTCCTTTAGCAAAACATTTAAATCTATATTGCTTAAGTTGCCAAAGCATAGAACCATGGAAATAAGGGAAGTGAAGTTGTTAGAGTCAGTATTCAATTATCACTTTTCACTCCTTTGACCTAAATGATACAAGGCAAAGATACCACAGTGGAGGAGCAAAGATGCCCAAAAGGAGCAAAGATACCATGCTTAGTGAGAGATGACACCATGGAAAGGAGCAACGAAAACATGGTGAAGGAGCCAGGATAGCATGGTGAAAGAGCAAATATACTATGGTAAAGGAGCAAAGATAACATTGTAAAAGAAGCAAGGATAATGTGAAGGAGCAAAAACACCATAACAAAGGAGCCAGGATACCAGTGAAAAAGCAAAGATACCATGGTAAAAGAGCAAAGATATCATGGTAAAATTGAAGGAGAAAATCAACACGGTGAAAAACAAAGATACAATTGTGAAAGACAAATTTTGATACCATGGTGAAGGAGAAGGATCAAAGATACATCATCATAGATTTATGGAAGTTTCACACAAATACCCCTTGTCTGAAGTATTAAAATCTGGTTGTCATGAAATATCTGTGACAAATACCCCTTTCCGGAAATCTGAAAATCTGCACCTTTTCAGAAGTGTGAAAATCTGGTTGTCATGAAATATCTGGGACTGTTTGTTTTTGAATTTTCCCCCCTTCTACAAGACAGGTTATGCTTATGCTTGCACAAAACAATTTGTCTGTTTATGTATTGACAGAACAATTTATAGTCGGTACTTAAAATTTAACTAGAGAAATTACTAAAAATTGTTTTCTGTTCTCTAATGAAGTTTATAAATCTTTAAGATAGTACATTTTAAATGACGTTATACAGAAACCATTATTATGCTGTTTGATTTAAAATGATTTCACAGTTGTTGACTTTGACAGTGCCAAGATGTCCGAAACTAGTTGAACATGGCTTAAAGAATTTATTTACAGGCAATAAATAAAATATTTCATTTTTTAACTGGTCAAAAAACTGAATTTGTGCAAAATTCAATTATTGAAAATTCATACAAACTTTATATTTCTGGTGGCTGTGGTTAACCAGTTGTTAAACATTAAAACATAGAATTCTGTTTTTGCAGGTTACACTGTACCAGTATTATGGACATAGTAGTCTGTAATATTTACAAACCCACTGTCTGCCATGCTAGCTCGGGTTAATAAAATTCTCTATTCCCAGGGAACTTGTCTATGGCAAGTGTAAAAATTTAGTTTGCTCTAATAATCAAGGTACCCATTGGAGCAAACTACACATTGAGCATATTAGAAACATTTGCTATACCTGGGTACCCCTTGGAGCAAACTACACATTGACCATCTTAGAAACATTTGCTATACCTGGGTACCACACAAATGGATTTAGATTCATAAAATCCTGTTTATTTCTAATTCCTGTAGCTAAAAACTGTTGATTTGATACAAACCATATTCATGCTGCCAGCCAACCTTGAATGTAGATGTCTGTCTGTCTGTCATTGGTCTGTCTGTGTCTGTCTGCCCACCTGTCTATCTATCTATCTAGACATTTCTGGTTTCTGTATGTGTGTAATTCTGTAACCCTGTTTGCCTTCAACTTTAATATTTATCATAGTTGTTTACATCATTGTATTCCTAAGAAGTAACTTAGGTTAGCTCCTTTTAACAAACTTTAAATTTGACATTAGGGAATATTTTGAAAGTTTTTTAAAGAACAGGAACAGTTGAACCGAGTTTAGTGCATGTCTGCATGCACTTGTATGTTTGCACATCATCATGAATTATTAAGTTATTTACCAAAAGAGAATGAGTATGGGTACACAATAAATGTAATTAAGAAATTAAGAATTACGTAATTTTGTAAATGGAAGTGAAAGTTTGTGGAATAACAAATTATTGCTAACTTGATTAAAGACCAATAACAATCGTTACAGGAATCTACATGGTATTAATAAATACTTTTTTTTTGCATTTTTAGGAACGTGCTAAAATTACATTCTAATACCCATGGGACACTTAGATGTGTAAAGATTTGAAAGGGAAGACATGTTTCATTGTTATTAATGACAAAATGTTGGCCAATGACCAAACAGAATTAACCACTGGAAAGCTGCATATCGGCATTTTAAGGGGTTAGTGTTTTATCAGAAATTGTTTACTTATTTTTCACCAAATTGTACTTTTAATTATTTTGTTATGGTGTCATAAATCAACTGACATGTCTCAAATTTTTTTTTTTATTTTGAATTAATTGGTTGACAAAATGTTTAATTTTAGTTTTGATTAACACTTTTTAGCATTTGAAAAATTAAAAAAAAGAAAGAAAATCCTTAAAGTATCACATTTTTTTTATAGTTATGAGCTTGTTTACATACCAGTGCATCATAACTTGCTTATAAGTTACTTAGCAATAATTTGTTTATTTGTTTTAACCACTGACCATGCACCGGACCTGGCTTATGACATAAGTTATTAGGATGTTTTCCAAGTTGCAGATTGATGTCATGTGATAGAAACATTTGCCTTTCATTTCCATGAGAGAAATCTTACATGATATTAAAATGTAAATCTCATCAAAAAATTAAAAAAAAAAAAAAAAAGGCATCCGAATATTTATCTAATTTTTTTATAGCTTAGTCGGGAAATTAATAAGAAATTATTATTTTGTAATAAAGGTTGAAAGAGACAGTTTTACCCCTTATTCATATTTCAATTCCTGAAATTATATGAACCTGTTCCGTTTCGTTTCGTTAAAAATTCTGTAAAATCATAATTCATAAAGTGTTCTCCCACTGGATGGCTATCGTTTGTGTCGGATGTATATTCCACGGGTGTTTGATTCCGTATCTGATGGTATTACATTTTAATTCTTATTGAAATAAAATTAATATGTCTGTTTTTTATGAATTTATTCATGATAGGTCATGACATTATTAATTAAAAACTGACACCGATAAAACACTTCCAAAGAGCAATACGATACTGTTGTTTCTTAAAATAACATACAGTGAATTGAAGTTTGAAGTTACGAATTCACTTATTTGATTATTTGAACCCCTCGATTATTCGAACCTAAAATGAAGACCCCCTTGAGTTCGAATAATCGAAGTTTGACTGTATAGGTATAAATATATATATATATATAAAATTTGATAATTTTTATGAAATGAGAGTAAAAATAAAAGCATATAAAATGTGTATTTATAATGTAACAAAATCAGGCAGTCATAAATACTATAATACACACAAAAAGCACAGATGAATCAATTTTTGAAAAAATATTCATAAAACACATAAAAGCACTAAATTGCAAAATTTCTTTAGGGCTGAATAAAATAAAGGTGAAGGTCAAATATACACAAATCCATCAAATATACAGATTCTGTTTTAGCAAAACAAACATTTACTCACAATTATATTAATTCACTTTAGAAAATGTATATGATCAGAATCAGGTTGTTTTCTGATTGTGAAAGTGGTTAAACCATGAGTTAACCATGAAATTACGTTTGAAGAATTTTTATAAAAGTTTTACTGTTCTTAAAATTGCCAGTTCAAAATTCATTTCTTCTTCGATTTATTGTCAAACTTCTTTATTATGCCAAAATTAACAAAAAAATGTTGCACTCCAGTACTGATGTTACTAAGGTAAGGAAGATGTGAAATATGTTTTATATGTGTATAGAATGTTTTCTTGAAAAATGTGCTTACATTGACTTCAATTGGAAAAATATTCTAAAAAATGAGCTTCATCTCTAATTGATATTTTTTTCATTTTGAAGATAATTCAAAGAATACCTGTAGATCAAATGTTTGAAAAAACCTGTTAATAGAACTCTAATGTGCTTGTTGCTTGCACTATAAAATTAATTTTATTTTTCGATCTTTATTGGTGGTAAATTAGATGATTTCATGCTACATCTTACAGTCAAAGTCATGGCACCGTACTAATTAAAATGAATTCTTGCCAAGTCTACAATAATACAACTGACTTTTTCCTTTGAGATCTGTAAGCATACAATTTTCAGGCTAATTTTTTTGCTAAAAGTTCAGTGCACCTAATTTCAGCAAGGTGTTTGCTTTAAAATACTGCTTGGGGAAAGGGGAGGTTACAAGTTGTCTGTTTAATACCTCATAATGTTTGTGAAGAAATAACACACAAAAACCTTCAAATGCACTAGATTTCTGGGTTGAATAATTTTGTGCATGCGAAGTAGTCTTTCAAAATGGTAAGTATGAGAGAAAGGTGTGTGTACACAGGGTCGGTCTGTCAAAATGGTCAGTGAAACAGAAAGGTGTGCATACACAGGGTCGGTCTGTCAAAATGGTCAGTGTAACGGAAAGGTGTGCATACACAGTGTCAGTCTGTCAAAATGGTCAGTGTAACAGAAAGGTGTGCATACACAGTGTCAGTCTGTCAAAATGGTCAGTGAAACAGAAAGGTGTGCATACACAGTGTCAGTCTGTCAAAATGGTCAGTGTAACAGAAAGATGTGCATACACAGGGTCAGTCTGTCAAAATGGTTAGTATGACAGAAAGGTGTTCATACACAGTGTCAGTATGTCAAAATAGTTAGTGTAACAGAAAGGTGTGCATACACAGGGTCAGTCTGTCAAAATGGTCAGTGTAACAGAAAAGTGTGCATACACAGGGTCAGTCTATCAAAATGGTCAGTGTAACAGAAAGGTGTGCATACACAGGTTCAGTCTGTCAAAATGGTCAGTGTAACAGAAAGGTGTGCATACACAGGGTCAGTCTGTCAAAATGGTCAGTGTAACAGAAAGGTGTGCATACACAGGGTCAGTCTGTCAAAATGGTCAGTGTAACAGAAAGGTGTGCATACACAGTGTCAGTCTGTCAAAATGGTCAGTGTAACAGAAAGGTGTGCATACACTGGTTCAGTCTGTCAAAATGGTTAGTGTAACAGAAAGGTGTGGATACACAGTGACAGTCTGTCAAAATGGTCAGTGTAACAGAAAGGTGTGGATACACAGTGACAGTCTGTCAAAATGGTCAGTGTAACAGAAAGGTGTGCATACACAGGGTCAGTCTGTCAAAATGGTCAGTGTAACAGAAAGGTGTGCATACACAGTGTCAGTCTGTCAAAATGGTCAGTGTAACAGAAAGGTGTGCATACACAGGGTCAGTCTGTCAAAATGGTTAGTGTAACAGAAAGGTGTGCATACACAGTGTCAGTCTGTCAAAATGGTCAGTGTAACAGTGTAACAGAAAGGTGTGCATACACAGTGTCAGTCTGTCAAAATGGTCAGTGTAACAGAAAGGTGTGCATACACAGTGTCAGTCTGTCAAAATGGTCAGTGTAACAGAAAGGTGTGCATACACAGGGTCAGTCTGTCAAAATGGTCAGTGTAACAGAAAGGTGTGCATACACAGGTTCAGTCTGTCAAAATGGTCAGTGTAACAGAAAGGTGTGCATACACAGTGTCAGTCTGTCAAAATGGTCAGTGTAACAGAAAGGTGTGCATACACAGTGTCAGTCTGTCAAAATGGTCAGTGTAACAGAAAGGTGTGTGTACACAGTGTCAATCTGTCAAAATGGTCAGTGTGACAGCAAGGTGTGCATACACAGGGTCAGTCTGTCAAAATGGTCAGTGTAACAGAAAGGTGTACATACACAGTGTCAGTCTGTCAAAATGGTCAGTGTAACAGAAAGGTGTTCATACACAGGGTCAGTCTGTCAAAATGGTCAGTGTAACAGAAAGGTGTGCATACACAGGTTCAGTCTGTCAAAATGGCCAGTGTGACAGAAAGGTGTGCATACACAGTGTCAGTCTGTCAAAATGGTCAGTGTAACAGAAAGGTGTGCATACACAGTGTCAGTCTGTCAAAATGGTCAGTGTAACAGAAAGGTGTGCATACACAGTGTCAGTCTGTCAAAATGGTCAGTGTAACAGAAAGGTGTGCATACACAGTGTCAATCTGTCAAAATGGTCAGTGTGACAGCAAGGTGTGCATACACAGGGTCAGTCTGTCAAAATGGTCAGTGTAACAGAAAGATGTGCATACACAGGGTCAGTCTGTCAAAATGGTTAGTATGACAGAAAGGTGTTCATACACAGTGTCAGTATGTCAAAATAGTTAGTGTAACAGAAAGGTGTGCATACACAGGGTCAGTCTGTCAAAATGGTCAGTGTAACAGAAAGGTGTGCATACACAGGGTCAGTCTATCAAAATGGTCAGTGTAACAGAAAGGTGTGCATACACAGGTTCAGTCTGTCAAAATGGTCAGTGTAACAGAAAGGTGTGCATACACAGGGTCAGTCTGTCAAAATGGTCAGTGTAACAGAAAGGTGTGCATACACAGGGTCAGTCTGTCAAAATGGTCAGTGTAACAGAAAGGTGTGCATACACAGTGTCAGTCTGTCAAAATGGTCAGTGTAACAGAAAGGTGTGCATACACTGGTTCAGTCTGTCAAAATGGTTAGTGTAACAGAAAGGTGTGGATACACAGTGACAGTCTGTCAAAATGGTCAGTGTAACAGAAAGGTGTGGATACACAGTGACAGTCTGTCAAAATGGTCAGTGTAACAGAAAGGTGTGCATACACAGGGTCAGTCTGTCAAAATGGTCAGTGTAACAGAAAGGTGTGCATACACAGTGTCAGTCTGTCAAAATGGTCAGTGTAACAGAAAGGTGTGCATACACAGGGTCAGTCTGTCAAAATGGTTAGTGTAACAGAAAGGTGTGCATACACAGTGTCAGTCTGTCAAAATGGTCAGTGTAACAGTGTAACAGAAAGGTGTGCATACACAGTGTCAGTCTGACAAAATGGTCAGTGTAACAGAAAGGTGTGCATACACAGTGTCAGTCTGTCAAAATGGTCAGTGTAACAGAAAGGTGTGCATACACAGTGTCAGTCTGTCAAAATGGTCTGTGTAACAGAAAGGTGTGCATACACAGGGTCAGTCTGTCAAAATGGTCAGTGTAACAGAAAGGTGTGCATACACAGTGTCAGTCTGTCAAAATGGTCAGTGTAACAGAAAGGTGTGCATACACAGTGTCAGTCTGTCAAAATGGTCAGTGTAACAGAAAGGTGTGTGTACACAGTGTCAATCTGTCAAAATGGTCAGTGTGACAGCAAGGTGTGCATACACAGGGTCAGTCTGTCAAAATGGTCAGTGTAACAGAAAGGTGTACATACACAGTGTCAGTCTGTCAAATTGGTCAGTGTAACAGAAAGGTGTTCATACACAGGGTCAGTCTGTCAAAATGGTCAGTGTAACAGAAAGGTGTGCATACACAGTGTCAGTCTGTCAAAATGGTCAGTGTAACAGAAAGGTGTGCATACACAGTGTCAGTCTGTCAAAATGGTCAGTGAAACAGAAAGGTGTGCATACACAGTGTCAGTCTGTCAAAATGGTCAGTGTAACAGAAAGGTGTGCATACACAGTGTCAGTCTGTCAAAATGGTCAGTGTAACAGAAAGGTGTGCATACACAGGGTCAGTCTGTCAAAATGGTTAGTGTAACAGAAAGGTGTGCATACACAGGGTCAGTCTGTCAAAATGGTCAGTGAAACAGAAAGGTGTGCATACACAGTGTCAGTCTGTCAAAATGGTCAGTGTAACAGAAAGGTGTGCATACACAGTGTCAGTCTGTCAAAATGGTCAGTGTAACAGAAAGGTGTGCATACACAGTGTCAGTCTGTCAAAATGGTCAGTGAAACAGAAAGGTGTGCATACACAGTGTCAGTCTGTCAAAATGGTCAGTGTAACAGAAAGGTGTGCATACAAATTAAGGTTCAATCTGTCAAAATCGTCAGTGTATCAAAAAGGTGTGCATATACAGGGTTGGCCCATTTTTTGACTGAAAGAATTACCTGCAAAGAATAAACCAATCTCTTAATCAAACATAAACCAATCTCTAAATAAAACATAAATTTTGAATTAATATACACATATATCACTATATGCATATTTTATATCATTTAGTTTAATCAATTTCTTGTCATTGGTAGCCATAGTAACAATTGCATCAACATTTCTAGGCCACTGAAGTGGCATATTCAGTAAGAATTTTCAGGATTGGAATTTTAGTTGACAAATATTAAATGTTATAATTACAATAAAGACCATAAAAAAAATACTACACGTAATATTGTTGGATGACCAAGTAGACTTTTCATGTTGATATGGTTGTCAGTGTTTCTGTCAATATTAGTTATAACTTTTTATACGCCTGCAATATTGATGGGACTTATTATGTTATGGAGCTTTCTGACCGGGTAGGCTGGCGGATGGGCGGCAGTTTGTTAACATGAAAGTTTATGTCAGAGTTTGTGTTAAAGTCCAAAGTCCATATGCGAAGCCAGATAAGACATGTTTTCTTTTATTTTTGTCTAAATTGCATTTTCCGACTGTAGACTTGGAATCCACACTTGACTTATTCTGTGAGTGACCTTCACACATTGGATCTTTTCAATTACTTTGTTACTTTTCTCACAAATGTATTTGTTAGTGACAGTATATAAGTAAATATATAGTCTTCTGTGCAATATTTGTGCAAAAACTACACCATTTAACTCCTGTTTCATTTAATAACATTATAGAGTTAAGTCTATTCCCAAAAACACATTACACATCATTAAGACATTGGAAACAAGATAATTCCTTAACCATAAATAACAATTACGGATAGCGTTTGTTTTAGTTGCCATGGATATTGGCCTATATATTAAATTAATACTACCATTTCTCAGCTATTTTAAGGTGGTAAAACAACATTATATCTTTTATTTTTCGCACCCCCCTTTCTCTAATCTGTTCAGAATGGAAAGTTTGAATCCTATGATGATGATGTGAAGTTGTTAGCCAACATTTAGGGGAGGGGGCATGTAGTTCTATGAGTGATGTCATTATTGCTGAAGTAGTCAATATAACTAACATGAAGGGTAAACATATGAATTAAACAATCATAATTATATTTGCTAATTAAACAATGGAATTCACACCTGAAGCAGGCGGCAGAATTGTTATTTCTACTCATCCAGTGGGTTAGTAAATAGATATTTTTTAAAAAAAAATATTAATTGCATTAACTTGGACTTAAAACAGTTTATTTATTCAAACTTTAGATTTTGCCATCCAATGAAAAGAAGCACTATGTGTACTGAACTATAACTAGTAAAGATTTTTGAGAGCTTAATGTATTGGGAATTGATTTTCTGAGAGCTTCCTGTATCAAGGATTAATTTTCTGAGCCTTATGTATCAGGGATGGATTTTCTGAGAGCTTCATGTATTGGGTAATTGATTTTCTGAGAGCTTCATGTATCAAGGATTGATTTTCTGAGAGCTTCATGTATTGAGGATTGATTTTCTGAGAGCTTCCTGTATCAAGGATTAATTTTCTGAGAGCTTCATGTATCGAGGATTGATTTTCTGAGAGCTTCATGTATCGGTGATTGATTTTCTGAGAGCTTCATGTATCGATGATTGATTTTCTGAGGGCTTTTTGTATCAGTAATTGATTTTCTGAGAGCTTCATGTCTCTGGTAATTGATTTTCTGAGAGCTTCATGTTTTGGGAATTGATTTTCTGAGAGCTTCATGTATTGAGGATTGATTTTCTGAGAGGTTCATGTATCAGGGATTGATTTTCTGAGAGCTTCATGTATTGGGAATTGAATTTTTGAGAGCTTCATGTATCGAGGATTGATTTTCTGAGGGCTTCTTGTATCAGTAATTGATTTTCTGAGAGCTTCATGTATTGGGTAATTGATTTTCTGAGAGCTTCCTGTATCAAGGATTAATTTTCTAAGAGCTTCATGTATCTGTGATTGATTTTCTGAGAGCTTCATGTATTGGGGATTGATTTTCTGAGAGGTTCATGTATCGAGGATTGATTTTCTGAGGGCTTCTTGTATCAGTAATTGATTTTCTGAGAGTTTCATGTATCTGTGATTGATTTTCTGAGAGCTTCATGTTTTGGGAATTGATTTTCTGAGAGCTTCATGTATTGAGGATTGATTTTCTGAGAGCTTCATGTATTGGGGATTCATTTTCTGAGAGCTTAATGTATCAGTGATTGATTTTCTGAGAGCTTCATGTATTGGGAATTGATTTTCTGAGAGCTTCATGTATCGGTGATTGATTTTCTGAGAGCTTCATGTATCAAGGATTGATTTTCTGAGAGCTTCATGTATAGAGGATTGATTTTCTGAGGGCTTCTTGTATCAGTAATTGATTTTCTGAGAGCTTCATGTCTCGGGTAATTGATTTTTTGAGAGCTTCATGTATCAAGGATTGATTTTCTGAGAGCTTCATGTATAAGTGATGGATTTTCTGAGAGCTTCATGTATCGGGTAATTGATTTTCTGAGAGCTTCATGTATCGGGTAATTGATTTTCTGAGAGCTTCATGTATCGAGGATTGATTTTCTGAGAGCTTCATGTATAGGTGAATGATTTTCTGAGAGCTTCATGTATCGGGAATGGATTTTCTGAGAGCTTCATGTATCAGGGATTGATTTTCTTAGAGCTTGATAGGATATGTTTCCTGTTTCTTTGCTTGTCAGACATTTAATTGCATTTTAGATTGTACCCTTAAGCTACTTGTAGCCAATATTATGAGTACACTGTTTTTGGATATCTCCACTAGGTTACAAACAAATAAGAAATCATTTTTTATGACTGCATATTAATTTTTTTTTATCAGTGGACTGTAAACTATATAATAGGGTACATATATGATATGAGACAGGGGACAATATACTATTACCATGCTGCAAAATGTTTTAATTTGTATTTTCTTCATTAAAAGTGTCTCTGTTTTATGCCGTATTTTCCTGTTTTTAATTACAGATAGACAGAAACACTTTCATTTTTTCATTATTCATCAAGATGGTTTGGCATTTTAAATTGCTGAAGGTAAGTTTATAGATTTTTGTTAGTTTATCTCTCTTTATCAGTGATAAAAAAGATGTTTTGTGCATTGGAGGAAAAAGGATTGAATGTAGACTATCATTTACTTTATGATGCTAATTTCTGATCAGTTACTGATAGATATTCAAGAAAGTTCCAAGTACCATGTTATAAGTATGAATATTTCTTTTGCATGATTATGATGGTTAAAATTCTGAATATTTGTTGCTAGGTATTACCAATATTATATAATCAAACTATAGGGACATGTGATAAAGGGCAATTATTTTTTTAACTTCAAGCTGATTTTGCTGTCATCTATGGCAAGAAGTTACATTCATTTTCTTTGAAAGTAAGTTTATTAAATTGTTTAAAAATCAAGTGTTATTCCAATAAATTTTCCCCATAGTTTTCAATGTTTGTTAACCAAACTAGTGTGATATTAAGAAAAACCTAAAGACCTCTATGATTCTTCAATTTTACTAACATAATCCTGCCTCTCTTGCTGGGCCTGCAAATTTCAGTACTCACAGTTGTTTAAATTCCACTGGGTCAAATCCTAGTGGGAGAAAGTTTGTCAGTTACTTTGCCAAAAGTTGTTGGTTTTTTTCTGTAGGTAATCTAGCTTCCTCAATTCAAGAATGGAGCATCTCTATATGATTCTAAAAATCTTGACTAGGTATTAATCCATTCTACTCCTGCTGATCTTAAAAAATTGAAAGTTGCTAAAATAATAATGTATTGAAGAGTAATTAGTAGCTTATCAACAGACTTCTCCACTAAAACTGAAGACTGTTAGTAAAATATTTTAAATTTCTGTCCCCAAAATAGCGCAGTGATGAAATGATGTTTGTTTTAGTCAAGTCTTGTATATATAAAGACAGAAAGCAGTGTGCCTTAAGTAAACCAACAAACTGTTAAGAAGCAGAACATTTTAAACACAAGAACTTGTCTTAATGGGATTTGAACCAAGGTAGTGAGAGGTCACTTTTGATCTAAATGCCCAGGAATAATAATGACCTGTGATACTGACAGTAATTCTGGACACAGATGACCGCTGATTTGTAACATTTCAGACAACTTTTAATCCACTTACTAATGCCAGCCACAGACATATGTTTATTTGTAAATCTCTGTTCATGTAATAAAGAGATATATAAATGATAGGTTTTTTGTATGACAAAAACTTGCCATTAGGAGTGATAAAATCACTAATTGTCTGAACACGGATTTCTTTTATTTAAAAATCTTTTGTAATCAGTTGTATTCACAGACCATTTGACGTGACGGGAATGTAATATCCTGACATTAATGGATAAAAGTCTGGTACTTCTTGTCACACACACGAAAAAATTAAACAATAAGATGGTTGAATTGATTTATTTAGGCTGAAAAGTTAAGTGAGTGTATGAGTCCAACATATCTGTGGGTCTGTCTGTCTGTATGTGTGTATGTATACTTGTACATTTCTATCAACTTATATGAGAGAGAGAGGCTGAAAAGTTAAGTGAGTGTATGAGTCCAACATATCTGTGGGTCTGTCTGTCTGTATGTGTGTATGTATACTTGTACATTTCTATCAACTAATATGAGAGAGAGAGAGAGAGAGAGAGAGAGAGAGAGAGAGAGAGAGAACAGCCTACTTATTTTACGAAGTAAGAATTTTAAAGAACAAAGCTGTTCATACAGCAACATATTTTTAAAATGAGTAATAATATCCAAAATGTTTTTTTCCTCAAAATGGCTAGAACATATATATTCTTCAGAACAGTAGCAGGTTTCTTTTTCTTTTGGACTATGAACCTATAATTATGTTGTGTAAATGATTGACTTTCACATTCAATATTTTGATGATGAAAACGTTGATCATTTATCTTTAGAGTTTTGAAACTCTGTACAGCATCCGTATTAAAATTGAAGGTTATTGTTGAAGTGTAAATTAGTTTCTTCATAAGGAAGTTCAAAATAACATAAAATAGCTACTGGTATTGATTAAAATGAAGAAAACTGATAAACAGAATCGATTTTATTTCAATAAACTAATATCCGCAAGTGAAAATTTAATATTTGAAGCTTTTTCTCTAAAAGATCATGGGGCTTAATGACCACATGGCTTAAAGCACCTAGTTACTTATCACAGCCCTCTTTTTGCCAAAGATCAAATCCTGCTTGGTTGGATCGTAGTGCAAAAAATACTTGGTTTACACTTCTCTTCACTCAAGTTCAGTCCACTCCATTCTCATTTCATTTCCTTTTCTTTCCAATCCTGGATGAACCATTATTTATTACTATGACAACTGCAAAGTTGTCTTCTGATTGTTCTCTTTGTGGATCTAACAATTTAAAATATATTAGTTTACATGTTAAAAAAAAAATCTGTAAATAATTAAAAAAACCCAGACAAATTTGAATTTTATTTAACATTTACAATTACTTGTCCATGACAGCATATTCATTTAAATTTTCAATTTAAAGCTTTATAGTATTGTTAGAACAGAATTGTAGGTAGTTTAATGAATTTCTATCAATAGGTTTTTGTATTCTCGGCCATTTAAAATATTTTGATAATGTGTCATGAAACCAAAAGTTTAAAATTTCTGAAGAAATTTTATATCATACATGTACTTCAATGAAAAGCTTTGTTATTTTTTCGTTTTCAGTGATGTTAATTAGTTTGGATTGAGAATGATGAATTACTATTAATTATTTATTGTAATCATTTCATTGTCAGCATATTGGCGGTAATTTATCAGGATGATGTTACCCTGTAACTTTTATTGGTGCTAAGTGACAGTCATTATGTACATCTGTGATATCTGGATAATTCTAAAATGTTATGTATCTAATATATCATTGTTTTCGTTAAACCTGCCTATAAAGCTAACTAATTATAAAACTTGTGCAACAATATCAGCTATGAGATTTGCTTAAAATATTAGTATGGATTATCTGAGGTAGAATGTGACTCTGGCTTAAAAGACCATTCCGACCCTTAAAAATCAAGCAGACTTAAAAAAGTTTAAGCGATGAAAAAATATACCTTGTAACGATTAACTACTTTGTAGGTATTTAGGAAAGATTATTATTTTCTCCAAAAAATTTTTAAAAATGAAGGATGTTTGAAGGTTATAATGCTCAGATATAAACATTTATTTAAAAAGTACATTTCTATACCAAAGTCTCCACCTGAATGATTTAGGTACTTTGAATAAAAATATTTATCCTATATAATAGTAACATTTGGTTTTATGTCTTCTGCTGATTTTTCATCTATCTGTTCATCATAATTTAATTTTAAACCCCAACTTTTGTAATATACAACGCTTTAAATAATGATATACTGTAAACCGCTTTTTATTAGCGCATAGAAATTTTAGCAATTTTAAGGTGCCAATCTTATAAAGCGCAGTTTTATTTTAGCACCAGTAACCCTGTTAGGGACCCCAAAATTTATGTCTCCGTAAGTGGAAGGTCGTGGGTTCGAACCCAAGACTTGAAAGTGGGTAGTGACTGTTCTTTCGCCAAGCACTCATCATAACGAAATGAAAGTCATGGTTCTTTCGGATGGGAACTTAAAATAAACGAGGTCCCGTGTCATGGCAGGCACGGCACGATAAAGAACCCTGCTGTAAGATGCCATCAGTGCAATGCACAGGCAAAGTTTCTGCACTTTCGCCTATAGCTGGCGACGTCTCGGTATAAGTGAAATATTCTTGACTGGGACGTTAAACATCATTACTCAACTCAACTCCAAAATTTATGTACCCGACTATATAATAAATCATAATTAAGCTACCTCTATATATAGATACAATGAAAACTAGATAATATACATGTGTAATTACCTGTGAACAGGTGATGAGTAGTAATAATTAAGTCAACGAAGCCATACATTTACTCTTAGTCGACATATTTATAAAAATGTGGGACATTTTGTCCAGAGAAAACCTCCATAGTATCAAAAATGCTGATTTAAAACATTTGTGGATTTTTTGTGCTTTTTCAAGCCATTTTATTGTGGATTAACTGATTTTTAGAATTCAACTGATTTAATTCGGATTTTATTCTATTTTAATTTCATCATTCTCTTTTAGCTGATTCGGAAATGGACTTTTTGGACTGATCATAATTGATAAAACTTATTGTTGATTTTTATGTTTGTGTAGATCGATATAGCTTCTCATTAATTAAATGTGATAAAAAAATATTTTTTTCTTTGATCGTGAATATGATTTTATGACAGGGGATAGGCATAATATTCAACAATAATAGCAATTAAACATGATCACAGACCGTTTTGGGGACCGTTAGTATTTGCCCGTAAGAGTTATAAAATTTTAGCGACTGTATTTATTTTAGTGGTTGAATTCTTTGCTAATTGCACTGAAATAAAACTGTTGCTAAATTTTCATGGTTTACAGTATATTTTTATTGTATGTTGATAATATACAGGTCAAGTTTTAGTTTGAATGTTTCAGTTTAAGTGATCCTAAAATTATTGCCAGTTTAGCAACTCTAGTTTGTTTGCTCTTGTTGCTTGAAGATAATGCTTTTAGTATAACAGTTTTTTCCTGAAATTCAACTTTATACATTGTTATTGTATGTGGCATTCAACTAGTTGTTTAAAAAGATTTGTTTATTACATTTTATAAATGTACTAGATGTTTAAACGTCGAGGTTCTAGTGCTTCACTTGTATGTTGTAGTCAAAGAAGGATAGTGAAGATGTGGCATAATTTAAGGTGATTCATAATCAGAAATAATTACATAATATTTATCTGGCTTCTTGAATGTCATCTTATTTAGAATTTACTTGATTTTATGTCAGATAACTTTTTCAAAGAAGTGGTATTTGTCAGGTAATTGTTAATTTCAATCAAGTTCAAGATTTTATCATTGACAGTAGATTTTAGCACAAATGATGAAATGCTTTTCCATTAGGTTTGATTTTGTAAGGGGTTAGTGTTTTTAAGAACACTTTGATTACTGTATTTTTGGGACTTGGTAATTAATCTGTAAATGCATTAAATAAAAAAATTGTTCCAAACACAAGAAATCAAATTGGTACTTTCTCAGTACTTAACAACATGCTTTAAAATTCAAAATCAAATGGTTAAATTAAAGATTAATTTTACACCTTCCTTAGCTTTGAAGATGCAAACAGCTCTAGAAAATATGTGGTTTAAATCAATTGGAACAACTAAATCTTTTTTGCCATGAAAGTTGTCTTTTTAGTAATAATTTTGTTTTTTGCTCAAATATTATTTGCTTTAAAGCTCCTTTAAACCCCCTGCTCATCAATTGGCTAAGGATTTTGCAAAAAGCTTAACAATTGGCTTCAAATAAAAAACCAGAGATGGGAGATAACTCATGGTGTAGCTACTTAACATGAAAATGTTTTTTCTTTTTTGGGATACTTGAAAGTTTTGAATTAACTAATTTTGTGAGAATGAGTTTAGACTGTTTTGATATATTAGACCATGTGACAGAGTTGAGATTTAAAATGAATGTCATCTCTAGTCTCAGGGGTATTATCAATAACTCTTATGCCAAACAAAATCCACAATCCATAAGTGATGATATCAACTTAATCCATTGTTTGAGTAATGTTAGATTAGCGTCTCTGGATGTTAAGTAAGAGTTTGATAACAAGAGGTTTTTTTTTTAGTTTTTTTTCCAGGTTATTCTCATTTGGGAATGACTAGATTTTATGTATTTTGTGTAGCGGGACTGAGCTAGTCCTGGTTTTGTGTATATAGTAGGTATAATAGAGTGATTTACTGCCAGACCATCTGGTTCGGATCTTATAGCCATGTGGTAGAGCGCTTGCTAATATCACCTGGAACGTCGGGGTTCGATCCTTAGCTGGGGCACTCGTTGAGGATGTGTTTTTTTTTCAGGTGTTTCCTCCCTCCTGTTACATTTCCAAATTATCTTGATTCAACATTTAGGCTAGTCCAGAGGCTGAAACCTGGGCCTTGAATTATTTATGCTTCATAACCAATCTAACAATTTTATTTCTAACCATTTAAGAAAAGTTTTTACAAGGATTTGGTAAAATCTTTCGTCTTAAGCAACCCTACCATATTAGGGAGTTATTGGCACTTACCTACAGTCATTAATATTTTCTCTTTAAGCTGTGTTAAGTTTTCCTAGGAAAAAATTGAAACAGTGCTGATCTACTAAATGATGTTCCTAATGCACTATGTTACATTTGGTTCAACAATAAAGTGTGATGTAACCTGTGTGATCTAATTTTAGAATATTGTTACATCATAAAAACTGGGTCATTCAAACACAACTTACAAAATGGTGAAATAAAATTAAACACAGAATTTCATTAAATTTGTCATTTGTGACTTTGCAAGGGATAAATAACACCGTTGTGAATACTTTCAGATGTTAATGACACATTTAACGCAATCTGTCTGGTTTCCCCCTTGATCGGTCGAGTCTCTGTACATCAGTACCCATGCTCCAAGCTTATATTAATCATCGTTAAACAAGTGACCAACCCATTAGAGGATTAGCTAATAAGAATGAAATGTTAGAAAATGAATCTCACTGATTGTGATTAGAAGTTATTTATTTTTTTTTTTTTTTAAATTATTTTTCAGAAAATCAAAAATTTCCGAAAATTAAAAAAAACTTAATGCAGCTTTGATTGCCATTTCTTATCAATCCTAATTTCATAGTTACATATGTTATACATATCCAATAGGTAATGGTGGTGTAAATCAATAGTTACAAGTTAAGTTTTGTGGTGCTATAGCACCTAACTGTATTTACTACTTTGGGATAGGGACTCAATTTTGACCCCTAAACCATTAGTAGTAGGCCCTGACTTGGAAATCGTAATTGTTTTATTTCTGATATTAAGTAACGTAAATTTTATATTTAAGGCTTAGAAACCGATGAAGAATAATTTAATTAGATTCGTTACTGTTTAATCTGATAAGAGCATCTTCTACACATCTGTACATGTTAATAATCTCTTTTAATGTCTATTATTACAGATAATTTGATTAAAGAAATTTTTTTCTGACATAAAATCACATGTTTTATTTGTAATTAAGCTTTAAGTGTGATAATTAATTATGTAATTAAAGGTAAATGAAATCATAGAAACACGTGAGTGAAATACACCAGTCATATGAGTCATATCTGATTTACTGTTTTACTTTAAATTAAGTTTCAACAAATTAAGTTTTTTTTCAATTTTGTGCAAAATAAATAAATCTTGTAATTGAAATGACTTGCCATTTCTTAGATTTAGAATTTCCCATAATATCTTAGTTCTAATGTGGTTGTAAGAGTTGGTTTGTGGATCAGAATGTGTTAATCTGCTTGACTACCTATGGTTGAATACTACTCGATTAATACACAGTGTTAAAAACTAAGTTAGAATGTTTGCCAAGATAAGTTCAGTGGTTTTATTCTCTTAGTTCAATTATTCAGAACTGATCAGCACCATTATTTAACTGAGAAAAGCTTGACTGGACATGACATGCCATTACTCATCAAACTTCCTTGACTTCACGCAAATCTCTCCTTATTTTCGTAATTCTGAGCCTGTAGGATGATAAAACCAGTTTTTGTTTGAGTTTAATTGGTACAGTAACTTTGTCAGTTTATCATTGAGTTTCCTAGAACATCTGCCATTAATAACAGCTTCTTGGACTAGACATTGCGAAATTGTCTTTAATCAGGTACAGTTTCTTAGTGTTTTGTGAAAATGACCAAAAATTAAGCACTAGCCAAAAAAAAAAAAAAAAAAAGTACCGTATATCTCCGTAGATAAGTCGCAACTTTTTTACAAAATTTAAACCTTTGAAAACTTGATGCGACTTATCTAGCGGTCATTAAAATATTTTGAAAATGTGACTCGATTTTTAAAGGCGTTTCAGAAGTAGAGATTGACAATAAATTCAATTAAATATAAGGTAATTAAAAGTAATGAAGGCATGTTTTTTCTTTTGAGAAGTCACGTGTAGCAAAGTAGCTGTTGATTAAGAAGTTACCGTAAATCCCCGCATATAAGACAGTTTATTTTACCTTAAAATTTATTTTTTGAGAAGGGGGGTCGTCTTACATGACGGTACATAACTAAGGAGTTGAAATTCTAGAGAAAATGTCCCCACACAATCGTCATGTCCGCCATCTTTGTTTTTGTATATTGCAGAGATATATTTTACAGATTCATAACATACAAGAAACGCAAATTGAAATTTTTGTAGTTTTGTATATTAATTGATCTTTTAATAAAATAAAGTTATAATAAATAATTAGATAAGAAATAAAAAGAAATCATCAAGGTTTCGGTAAGTACAGTAATCAAGGAGGAGGTAAATATTCTGTACAATATTTTATTCTTTTCGTTTACGGTACTTTTAATAACAACCTAGAAATTACATAAACCACACTTTTTTCTGCTTCACACGTAAAGGGCAATATGTTCCGAGTATCAAGGTTCCTGTCTTCAACAGCTGATTGATAATCCAATAAACAATAACAGATTTTTTAAAATGTAGTTTTGTTGAATTTATTTAAAAACAGAACAGATATACGTCTTTATGATTACTAATGATAAGATGTTTTGGCATTTACGTTTTTTGATTTCTTCAAAACTTAAACTAGAATCAAATGGCAAAGAAATTAATACACAAGTACGTTATATAGAAATAAAAAGTATAAACAATGGGCGAAAATTGGTGGAAAGTTTATGGTTCGATCGGTAGCGTCAAATACCGGTACCAGTATGACCTTGTCTGTAATTGGAAAATGATGCAATCTGGAAATTCTAATTTTCTTACTGCGACTTATCTATGCGACATTAAGAAAATGCTGGATCTGAAGTCCCGAAGAATATACGGTACACAACAAATTGATATACACCACTATCATATGTTAAGTCAAATTTAATACTATGAATAATGTTGCTGTGCTTTTATGGTCACAGTACAGACTTGCCAGTTTGATTCTTGTTTCAAAGCATCCCGATTTCAATAGATTCATTCCATTTTCCATTTCCAAATGTACAATGTAAAGTGTGATTACTGCTTTACAAACCAACAATTTAATTGCTCAGAATTGGACAGAATACATTCTCGGTTCATGGCATCCTCGATTCATTTAATTTTCCATTTCTAAATTTACAATGTTATTTGTGACAACTGCTTTACAAATGAACATTTTTAGCTCACCTGGAAAAGCCAGGGTGAGCTTATGGAATGGTAAAGCGTGCCTACGTCCGTAAACTTTAATCTTCTTCTCTGAAACCAATAGGCCATTTCAAATGAAATTTGGTATGAAAGGTCCTTAGTTGCTATAGATTAAAAATTGTATCCAACATGTTGTTTTTGCAACAATTACGTAATATGCAAATGAGGTCTATTTTTAGCTTTGAAAATCTTCTTCTCTGAAAGTACATGGCCAATTGAAATGATATTGAGTGTGGAAGGTCCTTGTGTGGTAAAGATTCAAAATTGTATTCGATATGTCTGTCGGAAATCCAAGATGGCTGCTGTTACTATACATAGCAAGAATCTAAAAATGGCCATTATGGGTTTATTTTTGTACTGATTTTGTTGAAATTTATAACATAGAAACTAGATGTTGGGAATAAAACATATGTAATGGGTTTTTCTGTACAATTTTTCATCTTTGCAATAATTATGTAACATGCAAATAAGGTCTATTTCAGCCTAAATCTTCTGAAAGTACATGGCCAATTGAAAGGAAATTAATGATAAATAGTGCTTGAAATAATAGAAAATAAGGATATTGCTAGTGAGTTTGTTTACATTTTACTGATTGGACATATTTAAAAAGAAAAAGCAAAGAACAAAATAAGGGTGTGCCAGGTGAGCGATATAGGCCCTATTGGGCCTCTTGTTATTGGTTTCGAATCAGGCAGAATACATTAAGCTATAGGCCGACACTAACCAATCAGATTATATGTTTTATTCTAGCAATCAGCAAGGTGATTTTTAGTACACTATGGGCCACTTTCAAGTTTTTAGTATGGAAACATTCGAAACATGTTAACTTTTTTTGCAGGGAAAAAGTGTACAACAGTGTGTAAAATTTGTTGTAAAAATTCAAAAATTTCCCTATAAATCTGGAGTTGACAGTGGCAATGGCAGCACATCTGAAAAAAAGTTTGCTTTCAATTATCTGTATTGATTGAAGTTGTTCATCTACATCTAGTCTGTCATTTAAAATTCAGCAAAATCTGAAAAAGAGGTAATTGCAATGATTTCCCAGATTTTCGATGACAAAAGTTACAAATCGAATTGAATCGAGAGACAGGAATCAAAAATCGAATAGAATCATAAGAAAGTTTTGTGGCTACTAAAGTTTTCTTAGCAAAGCTTATTTTTGTATCATGGCTTCGGTTCTATTTCCATCTTTGGAAAATCCAACTTACAGAAACTTTTTCAGCTCACTTGCCATAAAAGTTCTTTTTTCTTCTTCTATTCCAGAAATGAGTTTCTTGCACCCAAGATAGAAATTTCCATATAAAGAGTGGTACACAATATTTCAATCTTGCACCTCCCTGTACAAGATAGCTTACACGCTCTTTTTCCTGCGAAGATTTATCAATGAAATCCGAGGTGTATTGATACTTTGAGAACCGCTTTAAACCCAAGAATCTGGCATACCTTCTCACAAACAAATAAATGGAACAGGTAATACTACAGTTTAAATTTAAAATGTAATTTTAAAAACTTTTCTTTCTAAATCAATAACAAGTTTATTTCATATTACATTAATTTTTATATGACGTAATGTTAATATGAATTATGACGTCGCGCTTGTTCCTGTCTTTTGTATTCACACACCACTTCCATCATATATTGAATTTTGATTTTTAATAGAACTTGTATTTTTTGTGGTGCAAGAAATAGAATCAATCACTACTTATGGTATCAGATAGGGAAATCTCAACAAGCCTCGTTCTGGACCAGATATATTAGAACTCTGGTTGAGATTTCCCTATCTGGCAAAACAAGTAGTGATAGATTCTTTTAATCTTGATTTGACTGAAATGTTTTTAACTGGGAAATGAAGCACTAACGCAACCAACCATCTGTTTAATATAGAGCCATCCATCTGTTAAATACAGTGCCAGCCATCTGTTAAATACAGTGTCACCCATCTGTTAAATACAGTGCCACCCATCTGTTAAATATAAAAGATTTTTCCAATGGGGAAAAAAACCCCAGACATTCATTTTTGAAATAAGAAAAATTTGAAATCTGTCCAGTAGGCAAAGTAATGAAGAATTATAAAGGGGTTTCACTGTAAATTGCTGTTGTTGAATTATGAATTGATTTTTATACTCCTGCATAACATTTTATTAATCACAGACAGTGACCAGAAACACAGGTTTACTGTACTGGTTACATTATAAATCAAATTATTTATACATTAAAGATGTATGTTTGTGTTATGTAATTATCAAATGAATGTCCCTAGTGTCCAGTTAACATTGGATGACCAGTGTCCCAAGGGCCTGGTCATTTACAGGATAATTATCCAAGGTTCACTGACATCTTCCATAGGTGATAGATTCACAGGTTTATAAGGGTAACCTATAATGTGACCTCTTTAACCTGTCAATTTTTAACCTGATACTTTAAATTATTGTAAATAAAATTGAAGAAGTATAAAGTTTATCATTCAAAATTATTGTACCATTAGAGCTGGTTTGTCAAGTTTGCAAAAGTTAACAAATTTACCTCCAATAAAGAAGAGTTCCACTAGACAAGCATACCTTGGCAACTTTACAGTTCCTCTAACTTTTCTTAAAGTCCTTTTTGCCTGCCCTTTATAATGAATGAAAATTATGACACTATAAACTATCTACATAATAAATAAAGAGTTTTTACCAGCATTCCATGCAATCAGTACTTCTCTTATAGAAATAGAAACTACATCACATATTCTGGGTTCAAATTATTGTTTTACAGGATAATATAAACTTATTGAAATAATGGTTCTGCATTTGGTTGTCACATGTTACATTGAAGGCCTCTGTTGACAAAGTGAGTATTAAATAGCATGTTTGTACTAGGCAACAGTTTAGAGCAACTGAATCCAGGCCATAGCTAAATAAATAAAATCAAAGACATAATGAAACCAATGATTATAAAACTTCTGAAAAGAAGAAATATATATACAGTATAACCTGAAATAGCGTCCACCTCTATATAACGTCCACCTGTCTATGCGTCCAGTCTAAAGTATCCCCAATCGATTTTACTATATAAAGACCCCCTGTATAGCGTCCGCCTGTCCAATGCGTATAGCGTCCACCTATTTCGGTCCCGATCGGCATTAAATTTTTGTATAACGTCCACTTTTCGGCTGATCAAGGGGCATAACTTGTATTTTTCAACACAACAGGAAGTGTTGGTGTCAGAGATTTTCTTCTTTCAAGTTTAATTTCAAAGCGAATTAATGTGTTTGACATGCCAACATTGTGTTTATTATACCCAATTGGATTCGGGAAGAGCGTGGATCGATAAATTACAATGGATATAATGAATCTTGGATATGTTTATAAAGATAGATGGTGAGAACCGCTGATGTTTTCTTAACGGTTAACAGGTTAAACGGCATGGTCTTGATTTACTCAGCCTGGACATGTCAAGGTGTCAACTGATTACCTTTTGTGATATATTAACAGGGTAAGAATCATTTAAACCATTAGCCAATTAATAGAGTAATACTGTTATAAAAAGAACGACATATTTTGAGAATTTTGAAATTGTCGAATCTCCGTCCAGCTCGGAAAGCTTTAACATTAGAGCAACGTGTTGAAGTAATCGGGTAGATACGACAATTAAAATTTTTATAGCATATACATTTTAAAAAAAGTGGTGAGGTGTGATATACATCGAATTAAATTTCTGTCAATTTTTGTTACAATTTAGTGGTAATAAAAATTATTTAATTTATATAATATTTTTAGCTCACCTGACCGAAAGGTCATGTGAGCTTATGGCATGGCGCGGCATGTGTATGTGCGTGCGTGTGTGCGTGCGTGTTTGCGTGCGTCGTTTACACCTATTTTCGACTTCTCCTCCAAAACTGCTGGACAGATTTCAATGATACTTGGTCAGAAGCATATATGGGCCGGTGCAATTCAGATTTGTTCATGGCATTGCCATGGCTACCAAAACTAGGTCAAGGTGACCTAGGGGTCCAAAAATCTTAAAAAATCTTCTTGTCTAAAACCGATGATGAGAGAAAAAATCTGATGTGATATTTGGCTTCTCTAGGGTCTTAAGCCTATAGTTTGTTCATTTCGTGAAATTTGGTCGAAAAATGGGTTACGCATTTTTGCGTTTAATTTTAAAAATTTCGTTAAATGGCTTAAAATTGTTATAACTTGACTATTTGAACAGATATTGACATGGGGTTTTCAGTTTTGACTTTTTCTTGAAAAGACCTTTAAAATAGGGTCAAGGTCACAAATCAAGGTCAAGACCTAATTTGTGATTTATGCAGTTTTAGGCAATTTTCTTGCAAATATTAAGAGATATATGAAATCAAAACATTGTTAAAATGTTCAGCATGACAAAATTCAAAAAATTACCAAGTTTCATAACTATATGATAGACCATGTAGGAGTTGTTGCCCCTGAAATGTTATTTTTGGCTTATAAATACTAAAATTGTGCATTAGCTTGAAAACTACTAACATTTTGTAAAGGCATGTATATTAGAATATTGTAGGTATTGTGACAACGATCATTTTGATATATGGTTCAAGGTCATATGATCAAAAGTCAAGGTTACAGCTGCAAAAGAAGACATAAATTGATAATTATCTTGAAAAATATTAACTTTTTGTATGGGCATGTATATTAGAATATTGTAGGCATTGTGACGGCGATCGTTTTAATATATGGTTTAAGGTCATATGTTGAAAGGTCAAGGTCACAGCTGCAAAAGAAGACTTAAATGCTAATTATCTTGAAAACTGTGAACTTTTTGTATAGGCATGTATATTAGAATATTGTAGGTATCGACATGACGATCAATTTGACCTAAATTGTGATCTATGCAGTTTTAGGCAATTTTCTTGCAAATTTTAAGAGATATATAAATTCAAAACATTGTTAAAATGTACCCCATGACAAAATTTAAAAAGGTACCAAGTATCGTAACTATATGATAATGCATGTATGAGTTGTTGCCCCTGAAATGTTATTTTTGGCTTATAAATACTAAAATTGTGCAATAGCTTGAAAACTTTAAGCTTTTTGTATAGGCATGTATATTAGAATATTGTAGGTATTGTGACAACGATCATTTTGATATATGGTACAAGGTCATATGTTAAAAGGTCAAAGTCACAACTGCAAAAGAAGACTTAAATTGCTAATATTCTTGAAAACTATTGACTTTTTGTATAGGCATGTATATTAGAATATTGTAGGTATTGCAACAATGATCATTTTAATATATGGTACAAGGTCATATGTGGAAAGGTCAAGGTCACAGCTGCAAAAGAAGACTTAAATTGCTAATTATCTTGAAAACTATTAACTTTTTGTATAAGAATATATATTAGAATATTGTAGGTATTGCGACAACAATCATTTTGATATATTGTACAAGGTCATATGTTGAAAGGTCAAGGTCACAGTTGCAAAAGAAGACTTAAATTGCTAATTATCTTGAAAACTATAAACATTTTGTACAAGCATGTTTATTAGAATATTGTACATATTGATATTAAGACCATTTTGATATAAGGTTCAAGTTCACATGTTCAAAGGTCAAAATCATGGCTGCATAACCATATATGGTTAATGATTTGGAAATTATCTATTGTACTATAGTTAAATGGTGCATATGAGCTATTTTAAATGAAATGTAACTAGACATTTCTGATTAATTATTGCAGGATTTTCCAAACTTGAGGAATTTTGTGAACTTTTTGTATTTAAGTTCTTTGTAAGTTTTTGGATATTTCCTCAGGTGAGCGTTAAGGCCCATGGGCGTCTTGTTGTTGTTTTTTTTTATTAAATCTGTTGATTTCACTTTCTAACAAGATGTTATCTGCAACAGCTACAATGGTTAAAAATTGTTTATAAATTTCTGTTACGCCCACTTATGGTGCTAATTTTCATGGTCAAGATTAATTCACTTAATATCAAGATGCAGTTTAATTAAAATGATCAAGTCACTTATTAAATCCAAAAATCACTGTAAATTGAAATAAATTATTAAATTTTTCTTACAAGATTTATTTGCCTAAGTTAATAAGTTAATTTAAGTAATATCTTATGTAGAGTGATTGTGAAATATTCTGTTTTAAAGTCCTTTGTCAAGCACTGGTATGGAAAATTTCCTTTGCGTCATTTGTGACCCTGTATATAAAGTCCACCTGTCTATTAAGGACACTTTTGTCCAATCCCTTGAGTGTCCTTTATACACAGGTTATACTGTATATATTATATAATATTTATATATATACATTAACAGTGCCACCAGAATGTAATGTATGCTGTGGCCAGTCCAAAAAAAAAAAAAAAATAAAAAAAAAAAAAAAAAATAAATAAATAAATATGGTAATCTTAGTGATTTATCATGTAACCAGGTTCAATTTGTGATTTTTCTGCACAAGAACAATCAACTTGATTTGAAACCACATTAAATGATGTCACTAAACTGTAATGTGACTGAGCTAGTCATTGTGTTGATATGTTGTATGTAGTAGGTATTACACCAGACTTTCTGGTCAGGATCTTTCAGCCTAATGGCAGAATGCTTGCTTATCACCACCTGGAAGGGAGGGGTTTGATCCTCAGCTGGGTGACTCAATGAGGATGCTTTTTTTTCAAATGATTTCTCCTTCCTGTTACAGAATAAATATTTATTTGGCATAAGTGATAGTGATATCAGATTTACAGACTTTCAAACAGTAAAACAGACTTAGGTTGTTATGAGTCTGTTTATCAAAGGATTGTCATAGAGTTATGGTGTCTTTTATGTCCTGGTCTGAAAATGCATTCACTTACATTCTAGTCAGCTCAGAATTTGCAGAAGAAACCAGAAAACTAATACTAAGTACCCACATAGAACCATTGAGATGATGTAATCCATAAGCTGACACATTATAGCAATTTGTCATGGAAGTCCCAAATGTTATTTTATATAACAGTCATTATGAAATGTTTGGTACTTGCATTGTAAGATTTACATAAACCTCTTGTTATTGTTGTTCCTTAATCAAAACTTAAATCTGTAATCAATAATAACTTAATAAAGATTCTTATTATCTTAACAATATAATGCAAATTAGATTATTTTGACCATGTAGAGAAAATCTGACCAGTAATTAGTCTCAAGGGGTATTAGGACAGTGGTCAGTTAGTCTATAATCAATTTATATAAATATATAAGTGTTGTGTAAGAGACTAAAAGATTACATCAATCATATGACACTTGTATCTGTCTGACAACAAGTTTACTGATGACCATGTAGTCAAAATTTGATGTAAAAATTATGTATAATATGCCTTCAGTGATTTGAACAACTTTTTTAAAACAAATTTTTTTCTTAGAAATTCTGAATTTTGAAAAAATCCAAAGAATTTGTAATAATTGATAGAATATGCACAATATGCCTTCAGTGATTTGATTAAAACTTTTTAATTTTTTTTTTTTAAATTCTGAATTTTGAATGGTAAAATCTGTAAAAGACAAATTTTTCATCAATATAAAGCTGAAGCTTGGAATAGCATCTTTAAATCTGTCATACAAATGTATTTTTATTCATGGGTGAATCAACAATCACATACTTCAATTATTTGTGGCAAAGAGAGCATCTACTGTTTTGCAGAAAACTGAAATTATTTGTAAAAGGGGTGGCTTATTAACTTGAAAGAAGAAAAAAGGTTTCGGCTTGTTAATAATTTCACCATATCAATTCACTCATGGTTTTTATGAGGTATCGGTTTTTATGAGATATCTTTCTAATACACAGGATGTCCTCTGTCTGTCTGTCAGCCTGTTAGTCCATTCATACATGTGTTCATTATGTATAGGCTGTAACTCTCCTCTCAAGCTATATAGGATAGAAATCCTGTATCTCCCAAATCTATTTTAGATAAAATAACTTATCTCCTAAGGCATTCAAAATTGAATGGCTTTACCTCTAAAGGCATCTAAGATTGAATGACTGTGCCTTTCCAATGTATTTAATGACTGTGCCGTCCAGCGTATTTAATGACTCTGCCTTCCAATGTATTTAAGATTAAATGGTTGTAACTACCAAGATATTTAAGATTAAACGGCTATGCCTCTCAAGATATTTAAGATTAAACGGCTATGCCTCTCAAGATATTTAAGATTAAACGGTTATGCCTCTCAAGATATTTAAGATTAAACAGCTATGCCTCTCAAGATATTTAAAATTAAATGGCTATATCTCTCAAGATATTTAAGATTCAACGGCTATGTCTCTCAAGATATTTAAGATTAAACGGCTATGCCTCTCAAGATATTTAAGATTAAAAGGCTTTATCTCTCATGATATTTAAGATTAAACGGCTATATCTCTCAAGATATTTAAGATTAAATGGTTATGTCTCTCAAGATATTTAAGATTAAATGGCTATATCTCTTAAGATATTTAAGATTAAACAGTTATGTCTCTCAAGATATTTAAGATTCAACGGCTATGTCTCAAGATATTTAAGATTCAATGGGTATGTCTCAAGATATTAAAGATAAAATGGCAATGCCTCTCAAGATATTTAAGATTAAATGGCTATATTTCTCAAGATATTTAAGATTAAATGGCTATATCTCTCAAGATATTTAAGATTAAACCTCTGCATCTCAAGATATTTAAGATTCAATGGCTATGTCTCTCATATTTTTAAGATTAAACAGCTATGTCTTTCAAGATATTTAAAATTCAACGGCTATGTCTTTCAAGATATTTCAGATTCAACGGCTATATCTCTCAAGATATTTAAGAAAGATATTTAAGATTAAACAGCTATGTCTTTCAAAATATTTAAGATTCAACGGCTATGTCTCTCAAGATATTTAAGATTAAAAGGCTTTATCTCTCATGATATTTAAGATTAAACAGCTATGCCTCTCAAGATATTTAAAATTAAAAGGCTTTATCTCTCATGATATTTAAGATTAAACGGCTATATCTCTCAAGATATTTAGGATTAAACAGCTATGCCTCTCAAGATATTTAAGATGAAACGGCTATATCTCTCAAGATATTTTAAAATGAAACGGCTATATCTTTCAAGATATAAAGATTAAACGGCTATATCTCTCAAGATATTTAAGATTAAACGGCTTTATCTTTCAAGATATTTAAGATTAAATGGCTATGCCTCTCAAAATATATATGATTAAACGACTATGCCTCTCAAGATATTTAAGATTAAATGGCTATGCCTCTCAAAATATATATGATTAAACGACTATGCCTCTCAAGATATTTAAGATTAAATGGCTATATCTCTCAAGATATTTAAGATTCAACGGCTATGTCTCAAGATATTTAAGATTAAACGGCTATGTCTTTCAAGATATTTTAGATTGAATTGCTGTGTCTCTCAAGATATTTAAGATTAAATGGCTTAATGTCCCTCAAGATATTTTAAGATTAAATGGCTATGTCTCTCAAGATATTTAAGATTAAATGACTATATCTCTCAAGATATTTAAGATTCAACGGCTATGTCTCTCAAGATATTTAAGATTAAATGTAAGATTAAATGGCTATGTCTCTTAAGACATTTAAGATTAAACGGCTATATCTCTCAAGATATTTAAGATTCAACGGCTATGTCTCTTAAGATATTTAAGATTCAACGGCTATGTCTCTCAAGATATTTAAGATTGAATTGCTTAATGTCCCTCAAGATATTTTAAGATTAAATGGCTATGTCTCTCAAGATATTTAAGATTAAACGGCTATGTCTCTTAAGACATTTAAGATTAAACGGCTATGTCTCTTAAGACATTTAAGATTAAACGGCTATATCTCTCAAGATATTTAACATTGAATTGCTATATCTCTCAAGATATTTAAGATTCAATGGCTATGTCTCTTTAGATATTTAAGATTAACAGCTATGTCTCTCAAGATATTTAAGATTAAATGGCTTAATGTCCCTCAAGATATTTTAAGATTAAATGGCTATGTCTCTTAAGACATTTAAGATTAAACGGCTTTATCTCTCAAGATATTTAACATTGAATTGCTATATCTCTCAAGATATTTAAGATTAAATGGCTTAATGTCTCTTAAGATATTTAAGATTAACAGCTATTTCTCTCAAGATATTTAAGATTAAATGGCTTAATGTCCCTCAAGATATTTTAAGATTAAATGGCTATGTCTCTCAAGACATTTAAGATTAAATGGCTATATCTCTCAAGATATTTAAGATTAAATGACTATGTCTCTTAAGATATTTAAGATTAAACGGCTATGTCTTTCAAGATATTTAAGATTAAACGGCTATGTCTTTCAAGATATTTAAGATTGAATTGCTGTGTCTCTCAAGATATTTAAGATTAAATTGCTTAATGTCCCTCAAGACTTTTTAAGATTAAATTGCTTAATGTCCCTCAAGATATTTTAAGATTAAATGGCTATGTCTCTCAAGATAGCTATGCCTCTTAAGATATTTTAGATTCAATGTGCAATGTCTCACAAGTTATTTTAGAAAAAGTCCAAGTTCGGTTTACATATCTAGGCTAGTCACAGCACATAATTTTCAGGGACAATACCTATTGGCTCTGTCCCTTGATGAGTCTATATTATCTGAGGTGTTATAGATAACTGTATCATAGTTAGTGTACATATCTTGTGAAGATTGAAGTAATGGTGTTTTGTGTCCTGTTTAAGTTTCTTTCAATTGTATCAAGACTGTCAGTTCAACCCCCGCCCCCCCCCCCCCCCCAAAAAAAAAAAAAAAAAAAAAACTATGTCTCAAGATATTTTAAAAAAAACCCACAGACTTTTGGTAAGTAATCTGAAAAATTTCCCCACAATCTGATTTTCTTATGCAAGTGTCAAACCTAGGCAGAAAGAGGCCCTAGGAACCTAAGTACATGCATTGGACCACTCAGCCAAAGAGGTCCCTACTTTGTGTAGAGTCTACACGTGATCTAAATGAGATTGATGTCCCTTGTTCCTTGTTTCCTGGGGTATTAATTTCTTTCTTATGATTCTAATTTTCAATTTCCATAAGTACTGTACTTTAGTTTTAAAAAAAAAACACTTGTGCATAAATGCATCATACTGCAATATCTAGGTTTCCAACGTACCGGAAAAATGTTAAAACTTAATATCAATATTTCCCTTATGGATGAAAATCAATCCCCCATGCCTGTTTCTCTCTTGTCACATTAAATCTGTTTCACATCAAACAGTCTTTAAATTTTAGAAATTGCTTTTTCATGTAACATCCCTGGAGACTTTACTTCCCAACTAATTTAAACAATGTAGTCAGCTGAATGCAGCTTGTCTCGAATAATTTCTGTCATTGAAATCTTTGGTTTTAACACAGTTTGATTTTTACCACTTTGGAATTTCATTTTGTGTACAAGAATTTTCAACAATGTGCAATTTTTGCCACTTTCTAAATTCAATTTATGTAAAACTTTGAGAATAAGAACAACTTGAAAGAAAAAAGGACACAGGAATCCACCCTAAAGGGGATGACAAATGACATCCTAAGACAGATGGATGTTTAGATTAAAAGTCACTCATTGGTTCTTCCTGAGCCATTGAGGACATTATCCTTCAAATTCATTGTATCGTAAGGCTGTTGGTTTGACCTTGGTTGGTGAACCACAATTGAGAAAGGAGCCTTTTTCATATTATAGTCCTCAACTGTTTGGCTTGGTAAAAGTGATGAGTAAAAGAAAATCTTGAAAACCTTGAGAAAAACAAAATACACAAGCCAGTGTCTTCTCAAATATGAAGTACAAAATGTTTTGAAGGCTACACGGTTGCCACACATCATGTTTCAAAGTTGTAAAATTGTTACTGAGATACATGACACTCCAGTTTCTCAATGTACTCTTCAAGCACATATCACCATTTAATCTCTGTGAAACTCTTTGAACCCTTTGAGTTAAGTACTTTTACCTTCCTCTTAAAACATGGATGTTTCCATGGCAATAAGCTTCTGTTTTCTGTAATTATAGTCATGGATGAATTTATTGATAATTTTGCTAGTTCATTTCCTATTTAACATAATTTGAAACCAATATAAACATTGTAATAACATGATACAATATTTTAATGAAATTGTGTCAATTGTTAAATTTCTAATCTACAAATATGTTATATCTTTAATAATCATAATTACAAGACAGTTGTTATTTTTATTGTTTCTTATTTTTTTATAAAAAAAATTTCATTGTTCATTTTCCTATTTCCTAATTGGATACAGATCTTTAATGAGGATATTTTATATTTTTCCTTCGGATATTACATAAAATTTTGCCTATGTATAATGAGAGACTGAAATTTGACTAATTAATAGGCTTAGACTTCAATAAATTACAGAATAACAGGGTTACATCTTTGATTACAATCAAGATGATATCATAAAGCAAAATACCTGATGAGATTGGGTACACACAAAAAAAAAATAAAAAAATAATAATAATACAAACATAAATAAATAAAAATAATAAAATAATAATAAAAAAAAATTAATACAGTAAATTCCACTTAATTGCATACTGGTTTATTGCATATTCCACTTTATTGCATAATTTTCTGCTGCACTGAACCATTTCCTTTTAAAGCCATTGTAAAAAATCTGTTTATTTGCATAAGAAAATTTTCAAATTCCGCTTAAATGCATATTTTTTTTTTTCAAAAATTATGCGATCTTGGACGAAATTTTTGGTTATTGCATAAGAAATTTGCAGGAAGTTCAATGAAATCTCAGATTTTTTTTGCAGGTAAGATTTGATATAAGTTTATACATATACACATACATACAAACATAAATTGTTTAACATAATGGCCTACATTTGTGAGTTATGGTTCGTTACGTTAAAATTGGTGGCGCTGCTATCGATCCGGTCCATCCGTAGCCATTGTTTACACTGTAACTGAGGAGATTTTTCTATCAAAATGCCATATACATGTTATTGCGTACCTGGATGTTCAAATAAAGAAGGGCATTATTTTCCCAAAGATATGAAACTAAGGAAAAAGTGGATATTTTCTATTCGCAGGAACTCTTCAGAACAAAAATATAAATTGTGGGAGACTAGCGTTGTTTGCAGGGAACATTTTTTGCCCCCCGATTATGTCAGAGAAACCGTCTTTGGTACATCAAACTTCATAAACATATTTACATTGCTATTTTCATCAAATACGAACAATTCTCATTTCAAATGACTTATACTCTATTGTAATTATAAATAGTGATAGATCATACACATATACTATCGCCAAGAGCTAGGCCGAGATGACTCGGATTTTCGAGAAATCCAGTTGTCATAAAACGTCAGATTTTCCGATTCAAGTAATGTTGACCTACATGTAACCCTTTGGCAAGCACCACCCTCTCTTAGCTGCTCGTTCCTTGTATTTTGCCCAATCAACATAAAAAATAATCCTTGGCGAGTTGGGTCAAAACAACCTCCAAGTCAGGTCTGATGATATTATTTTTGAATATGGCCCCTCATATTCATCTTTTTGTTATCCCATGCTGGTAAAGATGTTGAAATCTTGATGATGATGATCTTTATGATGATGATGATTTATTTATTGTTTAACATTGCTTTAACAATTCTACAATCATGTCATGACATGCATGGTGCATGATTGAAGTGTCTTTTACTTGACAAGTGCAGACTGATGTTATCTTTATATTGCTGGTACACTGATACACAGTTTGGCAGATACATACCTGGTCACATTATACTGACACCGAGCCAACCAATAAAGGCCGATGGCAGGTGAAACCACTTTCTAACATATTAGCCCATATAAGGTATGAACCCACAGTGGTGAGAGACAGTGGACTACAAGGCTAATGCTGAATACACTGAGCCACAAACACAAATAACAAAAAAATGACACCTACTATTATTTAAATGACATTTTATTTACAATGGGTACAAGTAAAGAATATTTTGGTATATTACTTGATTTTAATACACAAATTGTTAAAGTGTACATGTACTTCACATTTAAATTTAAAAAGACACTTGAATTTGTCAGAAAAAGTTTATTTTGTATGCATGTTATTTAGCCATTACTGTTGAACCAAAAGTCTACCGGTATACTTTTTCACAATACAAGAATGTGTGTTTACATTTTTCATAGAATTCTCTTTAGAAGTTAAAAAAATGTATTTAAATATGAACTTTTAAGAAAATTGTATTCTCTTAACAAATCTTTAATTCTTTCTAGAATTTATGTAATATTGAAGTGTTACTTTAAAACTTCCTTAGACAAGTAGCTTTCAAAGAATGATTTTTTTTCTATTTTTATTTTTAAAGACATTATGTCTTAATCCTCAATACAAGCATACCATTAAAAATGTAACAAGTCAATAATTTACCATTACTTCAAAATGAATATTTTTCATATTCCTTAAAAAAAAATTCTATAGTACAGCATTTTAAAAATATTTTTCATAAAACTCTATGAGTTTTGATACCATTTCATTAATGAAAGATTCGTTTCTTTTAATATTTACAATTCTTGTATCATTGAATGTATAAACAACTAAATCACATTCAGTTCCATTTGTACAGAAAAGTTGACCTTGTATCTGATAGTAGTAATCATGTGTAGTACTGAGCTGTAGATCACCATCTTTGTTTTTTAAGAAAGGAACAGTACTTTCTGAAACCATGCTGTCTTTAGCACTATATGGGCATTTTACCTCCACAAAGATGTCAGAATTAGTGAAGCATCAAGTGAAGCTGCAATATATGGATGTGTTTTGCTTACATGAATGCCACATGATTCTGTCACAACTTCCGTCTTATTGGAGTACTGATCCAAGGCAACAGACTCATATTTTCTGCCATGAAGAAGTGGTGGGGTTGTTAATTTGCAAACAGTTGTTAGATATTTAACCAAATTATTGAAATCAGTTCTGTTGGTTGCCTTGCAAATTTAACCAGGCAGTAGGCAAGCAGGTTGTGTCCTTAACTCATAATTAAGCATTAATACTCAGCGACAGTGCCAAGCTGAGCAACTGAAACTAAAGGTTGTATTACTTTCCCCCTTTAGTCTTACACTAGGTAAGCCAGTCTTTATTCTAACCCATTAAAGCCAAGTGCCAAGGCTAGCAGCAGAAACTTCAAAATATTTTACAACTTAAGTATTTTGTGGCCTGGTATTGAACCCAGATTTGCCATAAATGAATATTTCTGATTAATATGTTATGTGCATTTACAACAAATGCTTTTTACAGCATGTTAAAATCTGTTAGACATAGTCACAAGTAAAGTTTGTCTGTTTGCTTGTAGCTCAGTGATTCTCTTTGGGCACTCTAGATTTCCTACACCAT
Source organism: Tegillarca granosa (assembly GCA_029721355.1). Lineage (NCBI taxonomy): Eukaryota > Metazoa > Mollusca > Bivalvia > Arcoida > Arcidae > Tegillarca > Tegillarca granosa. Next base: position 10,047,719 of record CM056596.1, on the reverse strand, counting down.
TCAAGAATCTGGACTTTGTCTTGCCTCTTGGGCATAAACACCACTGTTGTATCAATAAACTACACAAAAACCTACTACTGTTATTTAATGATAAAAAAGTCACCAAAATATTATGATATGTAAATGATTATATAGACAGTTACACTTAGCCTATATTTTACTGTAGTGTAAAATGAAAGTAGAAAGATGCCTGCCAAGTCGGGAAAAGTCGGCATTTTGTAACATAAATGACAAACGACTGTTAACACAGCCTATCGTTTAATTAAATGATTACCACAAATTCGCTTATAGCGTCAAGTGCCATCGTATCGAATGATTTGAATCTTGGAAAAATATGTAGATCTATTTGTTATTGAGACCAAGCCCTTTCAGACTTTTTGAATGAGGAAACTATTCGCGAATATGTACCTCTCTATTAACTCTGCTTTCCGACCTAAAACTCTCGCACCGCGCTTTTTAAGTTCTTCTTTGAGTGCAGAAAGATCCCACGATCCATAATCACCGAAGTTGCTAGCCATCATCACATTCAATATTATAATAGATCTACAGCCTACGTTACGTACGTCAATATGGCCGTCGCAACAAGCTAGGACCGGATCGATTCATACGCCGCCTGTATTCAGGGGGACATAACCAACTATATAAAACGACAAATGTTTTCCATTAAGTGTAAGCTGGGCATGAAGCCATTTAACTCATGATGTAATTGTTGATTTGTCACCTTATTCATCTGTCATTACATACAAGTATTCTTGTCCACAAGATCACAGAATTTTTAAAAATCCTTAATGAAATTATCCATATACATATCTATTGTCTTTTTATTAATTTATTAATTTATAAAACTTATATTGAAAATATATTCCTGATCATCTTTTATAATTTGATTGGAATTATTATCTTGTTTGTCATTTTCAAGGATGTCATATATAATGGTTATGTACAAAAACGGCATCCATCTTGTCTATGTATCAACCAATCTTGTCCAGAGGACAAATTTGGTTATTTGCATATTCCAGTTAATTGCATAAAATTTTCTGACAAACATGTTACGCAATTAAGCCGAATCTACTGTAAAGATAAAAATAATAATTAAGAAAAAAGAAAGAAATTTACTTAGGAATATCATTTTAGTAGTCACTTATTATATGTCAGTCATTACTGACGGGAAGTATTTATGTTATGAGCTGGTGGGCAGCTGGCTTAACGATGCAGTATGTCCGATTGATCTCAAACTTTGTTAACTTATTCCCTGTGACAAGACAAAACATGAAATTGCAAATCAGGTCACTATGTTAAAGGTCAAGGTCACAGTAAATGAATAGAAATTCAGTTTCTGTACATTTGTAACAGGAGGGAGGAAACACCTGAAAAAAAACACATCCTCACCAAGTGCCCAGGCTGAGGATCGAACCCAGCCCTTCTGGGTGACAAGCGAGCGCTCTACCATGAGGCTAAAAGATCTGGACCTGATAGTCTGGCAGTAAATCACTCTATTATACCTACAGCATACACCAACACCATGACTAGCTCAGTTCTGCTACATTCCTCCCCTGTTATCTTGAGATTTCCCATCTTGGAAATCTCACACAACCCCTCTGTGGGTTATTTTGTTGGGCGCCAAATGTAACAGGAGGGAGGAAACACCTGAAAAAAAAACACATCCTCACCGAGTGCCCCAGCTGAGGATCGAACCCAGCCCTTCTGGGTGATAAGCGAGCGCTCTACCACGAGGCTAAAAGATCCGGACCTGATAGTCTGGCAGTAAATCACTCTATTATACCTACAGTATACACCAACACCACGACTAGCTCAGTTCGGCTACATTCCTCCCCTGTTATCTTGAGATTTCCCATCTTGGAAATCTCACACAACCCCTCTGTGGGTTATTTTGTTGGGTGCAAAATGTAACAGGAGGGAGGAAACACCTGATAAAAAACACATCCTCACTGAGTGCCCCAGCTGAGGATCGAACCCAGCCCTTCTGGGTGATAAGCGAGCGCTCTACCACGAGGCTAAAAGATCCGGACCTGATAGTCTGGCAGTAAATCACTCTATTATACCTACAGTATACACCAACACCATGACTAGCTCAGTTCTGCTACATTCCTCCCCTGTTATCTTGAGATTTCCCATCTTGGAAATCTCACACAACCCCTCTGTGGGTTATTTTGTTGGGCGCCAAATGTAACAGGAGGGAGGAAACACCTGAAAAAAAAACACATCCTCACCGAGTGCCCCAGCTGAGGATCGAACCCAGCCCTTCTGGGTGATAAGCGAGCGCTCTACCATGAGGCTAAAAGATCCGGACCTGATAGTCTGGCAGTAAATCACTCTATTATACCTACAGTATACACCAACACCACGACTAGCTTAGTTCCGCTACACATTTATAGACACACTATTTGTCCGATTGATCTCAGTTTTCTTCTACTTATTCCCTGTGACAAGACAATCCATGGGATAAATCAGGTCACTAGGTCAAAGGTCAAGGTCACAGTTACTATACAAATGTAGTTTCCATGCATTCAAAGATGCACCATTTGTCTGTTTTATCTCAAGTTTCTACAAAATTAATAATCTGATCTAGGAAGAGTCTCACCAAAATCTCACATCATAGTGACAAGTGTATATTGCCCCACTTGGTGGTGCTCTTGTTTGTTTCTGAAGTAATGTTTTCTAAATTTTAACTTGAGAAAAATTAATAAATTAATGTGTAGATAATCGTAAATAATAATAAAAAAAAAAACAAATGTCCTTTTTTTTCTTTTTAAAATTTTTTAAAATATTAAGCATAAAAATGGTATTCTTAGTAATTTCTTTATTAGTTCTTAAAAAAATAGATAAAGAAAAAAAAGAATAAAATAAAGAAACAAAATAAAAACAAAAAATCGGTTTACTTGTACTCCACTTAAACTGCACATGTTTTTTGTAAAGAGTAGAACTATCGATAACTGAAAGTGCATGTGAGTTTGCTGATGACTTCCACTAATAGTACTTGCCTTCCTTATTACATGGTAGTCTTGTTGCTGATAATCTGTGTAATATTTGTAATATTTTACTGATCATTCGACTTCATGGGTCTCTGGTAATCTTATTAAAAACATTTTAACTGTTGGAGGTAACTTGTTACTCCATGCTTAACAAAAATTATCAGGAATACTTGACTTAAAGAAGTTTGAGTTATTGAAGTTGTTTTTATATAGTTTATATAGAAAACCTATTGGGATAAAACTATAAATTTGAGTAAGGGACTGCAGTTTTTATTCTTAGGTTAATTTTTAGTTCGAGACCAAATTAAAAAATTTACTTAATGTAATCATTAAACTTTGAGCAATTAACATTTATCAAATTTCTACCAGCTGTTGTTGTCATGAGGCTAAGGATAATAACCTCTCTGGTACTAAACAAGGTTGCTGTGGCTCAGTTGGTAGAGTGCTCGTTCCCTAAATGGGAGGTGGTGGGTTCGAACCCCGGCCAGGTCTAACCCAAGACTTGAAAGTGGGTAGTGGCTGTTCTTTCACCAAGCAATTGGCATTATGAAATGAAAGTCATTGTTCTTTTGGATGGGAACTTAAAATAAGCGAGGTCCTATGTCATGGCATGGCACGATAAAGAACCCTGCTGTATAATGCCATCAGCGCAACACACAGGCAAAATATTTGCACTTTTGCCTATAGCTGAGATGTTAAACATCATTACTCAACAACTAAACAAGGTTTAAAAATTTGTGGTCCCTGTGGTTTTTAGAGAAGATCTAAAATTTTGAGGCCCCTTTGGTACTATACAAGACCTTTAGTTTTTGGGCCCCAGTGATACTAGACTTTTAAGTTTAAAATTGTTTGGCCATGTGTTTTTAGAGAAGACCAAAAATTTTGGGGTCCTATACAAGACCTATAGTTTTTGGGCCCAATTGGTACTAGACAAGACCTTAAAAGTTATGGGCCCCTATGATACTAGACAAGACATATAGTTTTAGGGCCTCGGTAGTATTAGACAAAACCTAAAATTTTGGGGCACTGGACATATTTAACAGAACCCGTAGTTATGGGGCCCCAATGGTACTTGAAAAGAACTAAAATTTTAAGCCCCTGTGGTACTGGCTTTTTTCACTTGCGTAACATCTTTCAAAGTACAGTAAACAATATATAAATCATTGAATTGTTATAGAATAGTATTTTATGAACGGAAAATCAATGTTAGAAAATGGCTTGTTAGAAGAAACTGTTGTAGACAATTGATGTTGATGTACCAGTACATAAAAAACATATTCAGAATTTTATTTGTTCTGTCCTGGTAATAATCTTGATGATTTGTATGTCAACTCATTTTTATTATCTCGATCTGTCTAATAAAACTCTTAAACAAATGTCATTTGATGATACAGAACCAATATTGAGATATTTTTGCAAGTCCCTATAGACATTTTCACAAATCTCGGGATAAAGATTTCATCCTTCAGAATTGTAATTAAAGATTTCCAAATGAAAGATACATTTGTGTGTAAGGTCAAAAAGTAAACGCTGTCTAAATTAATGGAAAACATTTGACAGGAAGTGTTTGGTGACCAAAATCATTATTGCCTGTGTTACGATTTTAATGATTGCAATATATTAAACTAAAGAGTTGTCAGACCAGGGTTAATGTAACAATTCATTTTTACTGAATAAAAAGCTGATCATGTGATCTTGTGTAGGCTATAGAGTTAATTTATCTTACAGCTTTGTTTGTTCCTTGTGTACACGTAAAAGTTGATTTACTTTCACAGAAGCCGAAGTCATAAAGATACTTAATAGGTTGATCAACTGTCTGGCTTTATACATCTTCGTGAATAGATTCGTTTTTAGAATGTACAACGCACACAACACAATTAAAGGCCCTTAAATCTGTCAGAGATGGCGTTTACACAACCAAAGTTATTGTGACAGTCAAGAACAAATGAATGACTATAAGTATTATACCTACTGGTAATAAGTTCTTTTAGAATCAGGATGAAATTATCTGTATGTTTTTCTCTTGTATGGCAAATAAAAATTAACCTGTAACAAAAATCAGGGTAGGTAGACCATCATTGAATTTTTTTTAAATTTTTTTTCCCCTTTTTTTCAATTATTATTGAATTTCTTCTTACACAACACTTTTCCAAAACATTTTAAAAACATTTCAGGATAAAAATTCAGGTTAGTAGTGCAACAGGAAACACAATTTTGTTTTCAATTTTATCCCAAGTACATGTACAACAATTGTAGATGGATGTTTTTCTAAATTTGCCTGTATGAAGTACAAAATAGCATGTGTCTTTATCCAAGAGGAAATGAGAGAGTTTGGGAGTCAGAGAGTGAATGAGGGAGTCAGAGAGTGAATGAAGGAGACAGATAGTGAATGAGGGAGTCAGAGAGTGAATGAGGAAGTCAGATAGTGAATGAGGGAGGAAGGGACAAAGAGACAGACAGACAGATAGGCAGAATTAAGAAATAGATGTAAAGCTGTTTAAAAGGTTTTTTCCAAGAAGTTTCTGTTGAACCATATTTCAAAGATTAAAAACGTGTCGGGCATGGATTTCTGACATTCAAGATGTCAATCTTTGACATTAAAAGAAAAACTGAGAACTTGTTTAATAACAAAATACAAATTGATTTATTGACCAATTTTGTTTAAATTTGATAGATAAAAACAAGATGTATTACCATTTTGTCATCTAATTTTATATTTAAATTGTTTTGTGTAGGTTTGTGTAACAAAAGTCAAAACATTGTCTCATAAAACTTAAAATTTTTCAAATAATGATGAAAGAAAAAATAGGAATATGTGTGTCTAGTGTACACTCCGTTGAGTGAATGATTGTGAAACAGGGACCCAGACACTCTAGGTTTCCTGAAACTAAAAACTGATCATCTCAATAAAGGTGAAAAATTGACTGTAGGGAAATATCACATTCTACAACTACATAATTCATTGCCTTCATGTGAATTTTAGTTTGAAATAAAGATTTAATATTTTTGCAGAATTTTATAAAATTAATGTGTCACAGTTCTAATCTTTTAAAATCAAAACTGACAAATAGTTATTACATTCTAAAACTCTAGTGACTCTTGTGAAGCACATTGGATTTTAATGGATTCAAAAAATGTATTATTCAACTTGTTCCTAAGTGCTTTAATCTTATACATGAAATGTTATTTATCATAACAAAATTTTTGACTAATAATTCTGAATACAAATGGAATAGGCGTGTCAGTTGTACTGCAAAACAGAACATAGTTGCTTTGCTGCTTTCTCTATATTTTCCAGGAAACCTTCTTGGTTCATTTTATGCACTTAAGCAATCATAGTGCCATTAACCACATATACTGGAATCCGACTAGGAGGGATCATATTGCCATTAACTTCATAAATAAATCCCACTAGCACAGAGGGTACGCTGATGACCATAACTTCAGTAACAGTCATCAGCTTACCCCCTGTGACTAAGTGGAATCGTAGTGCCATTAACCACATAAACTGGAATCCCACTAAGGGGAATCATAGTGCCATTAACCACTTAAACTGGAATCCAACTATAGGGAATCATAGTGCCATTAACCACATAAACTGGAATCCAATTATATGGAATCACAGTGCCATTAGCCACATAAACTGGAATCCAATTATATGGAATCATAGTGCCATTAGCCACATAAACTGGAATCCCACTAAGGGGAATCATAGTGCCATTAGCCACATAAACTGGAATCCAACTATAGGGAATCATAGTACCATTAACCACATAAACTGGAATCCCACGAAGGGGAATCATAGTGCCATTAACCACATAAACTGGAATCCACTAGGGGGAATCATAGTGCCATTATCCACATAAACTGGAATACCACTAGGGGGATTCATAGTGTCATTAACCACATAAACTGGAAGCCCACTAGGAGAATCATAGTGCCATTATCCACATAAACTGGAATCCCACTAGGGGGAATCATAGTGCCATTAACCACATAAACTTGAATCCAAGTATAGGGAATCACAGTGCCATTAACAACATAAACCGGAATCCCACTAAGGGGAATCATAGTGCCATTAACCACATAAACTTGAATCCAAGTATAGGGAATCACAGTGCCATTAACAACACAAACTGGAATCCCACTAAGGGGAATCATAGTGCCATTAACCACATAAACTGGAATCCCACTAAGGGGAATCATAGTGCCATTAACCACATAAACTAGGATCCAACTATAGGGAATCATAGTGCCATTAACCACATAAACTGGAATCCAACTATAGGGAATCATAGTGCCATTAACCACATAAACTGGAATCCAACTATAGGGAATCATAGTGCAATTAACCACATAAACTGGAATCCCACTAAGGGGAATCATATTGCTATAAACCCCTTAAACTGGAATCTAGCTATAGGAAATCATAGTGTCATTAACCACATAAACTGGAATCCCACTAAGGAAATCATAGTGTCATTAACCACATAAACTGGAATCCCACTAGGGGAATCATAGTACCATTAACCACATAAACTGGAATCCCACTAGGGGGAATCATAGTGCCATTAACCACATAAACTGGAATCCCACTAGGGGGAATCATAGTGCCATTAACCACATAAACTGGAATCTCACTAGGGGGATGATAGTGCCATTAACCACATAAACTGGAATCCACTAGGGGGAATCATAGTGCCATTATCCACATAAACTGGAAGCCCACTAGGGGAATCATAGTGCCATTAACCATAAACTGGAATTCCACCAGGGAGATCCTGCTGTAAGACAGTCAGTTCACTTGTTAAAGTAATAATGCATATCAGTGCTTTCTTTACTCACAAAGACAAAAATAAGGTGCATTACATACAGTAACCATTGTTTGTAGCAATGTTCAATTTTTCAAAAAAATAAAAACCTTAAGCAAAATCAAAAGTGTTAAATGTACCAGGAAGCCATTTTTGCCTTATTTTTAAGAAGATTTTCTTCTGAGGGAAAAATATTAAGAATACTATGCTTTTGTCTATAAGGTTGTAATTTTGGTCATTCAGGTTTCCTCCACTATCCCAAATATGACTACCTTGATATATCTTGGATGTTAACATCATTAACCCATCCCATCCAATCCAACCAAACCCTGTTATTTTCTTTATCTTCCCACCTTCTCATCCTCTCTGCTCTTATTTAAAATAAAAAAATGATGCTGCATGAACATTAAATTGATGTTAGAGTTGTTTAAAGCATTGAGCTATAAACATGTAATCACTAACTAGTTTAAATGTTCCAACTGTTTTTTGTCACTTTTTTTTCAGTTAATTTAAAAAGAATGTTAGATGTATTTGATTATTAAACAGTTGCTTTGAAATGAAGAAATATGTATTTACTTTAACAAACCACATAAATACTTAAAATATGAATGTTTTTTAATTAACTTGATGTGTTTCTTGGTTAACTTGATGTGTTTCTTGGTTAACTTGATATGTTTCTTGATTAATTTGATGTGTTTCTTGGTTAACTTGATGTGTTTCTTGGTCAACTTGATATGTTTCTTGGTTAACTTGATGTGTTTCTTGATTACCTTGATGTTCTTTGGTTAACTTGATGTGTTTCTTGATTATCTTGATATGTTTCTTGGTTAACTTGATGTGTTTCTTGATTATCTTGATGTGTTTCTTGGTTAACTTGATGTGTTTCTTGGTCAACTTGATATGTTTCTTGGTTAACTTGATGTGTTTCTTGATTACCTTGATGTTCTTTGGTTAACTTGATGTGTTTCTTGGTTAACTTGATGTGTTCCTTGGTCAACTTGATGTGTTCCTTGGTCAACTTGATGTGTTTCTTGGTTAATTTTGATGTGTTTCTTTGTTACCTTGATGTGTTTCTTGGTTAACTTGTTGGTTTCTTGGTTAACTTGATGTGTTTCTTGGTGAACTGGATGTGTTCTTTGGTTAACTTGATATATAGATTCAAAGTTCTCATAACATCACTTTAACATTTTCATTAGATCTGTTCTTACTTAACCTTAGTTGCAATGATTTTTTCAAATGTTTTTTTTACATGTTTAAACATTAACTCATTGTAAGTTGACATCCTTTGTGAATTTGGTGTCTTTTACTACCTTTTCTCTTGTAAAATTTGACTTGATCTTTTGCAATATTCTGAAACATTTAATCCTTTTGTGATATTTAGATCAAGTAGCTTATTTATTTTACTTTTATTGATCTCTATACTAAAACCAATGACCTTTATGTTTTACTTTAATTGAAGTTTTAAATCGGATCAAAGAAATGTTTACTTTTAATGAAATCTATACTTAAAACATTTAAAAGTAATATGTATTACTTTTAATGAATCTTGTAACCCAATCATAGACCTGAAATTTTACTTTTAATGAAACTAGAAACCTAAATGTCTGTACTTTTAATGAAAAAATGTTCTTTTAACAAAAAATTGCTTAAAAACCTTCATGATGTGCTTTTAAAATGTTTATACTCTGATTGAAAACCTTATGATTTTACTATTTAGCTCACCTGGATTAAAGACCTTATGTTTTTACTATTAAGCTCACCTGGATGAAAGACCTTATGTTTTTACTATTTAGCTCACCTGGATTAAAGACCTTATGTTTTTACTATTTAGCTCACCTGGATTAAAGACCTTAAGATTTTACTGTTTAGCTCACCTGGATTAAAGACCTTATGTTTTTACTATTTAGCTCACCTGGATTAAAGACCTTATGTTTTTACTATTTAGCTCACCTGGATTAAAGACCTTATGTTTTTACTATTTAGCTCACCTGGATTAAAGACCTTATGTTTTTACTATTTAGCGCAAATGCTCGAGGATAGCTTTTCAAAAGTCTTTTATACAGCATTAACTGTCTGTTAATTTTTGACTTACAAGACGTCTTCTCCAGAACCAGTAAAACATGGACAATGAAACTTGACAGAAATGTTTCCAAGCCTCTTCAAGTCTGCAAAAATAAATGACATTGATTTTCATTCAAGGACAGAGTCAGTTTAGAAATGAAAGTTTCTTTAACCTTCTTAGGAACTTAAAAGCCTATAGTCACAAGGAATAAAAGATGAAACATCAGGTACAAAGCTATACCAAAATAGTTGAGATGATTAACCTTGACCCTAAATCAAGGTTCACAATGACCTGAAGTAGTATAATCTTTAAATATATTTCATAAACCAAAAGGCTGGGTTATCTTTGGTGCCACTCCTGAAGTTACTTAGAAGCTGAGTTGTCTTTGATGCCATTTCTGAAATTACTTAGTAGCTGGGTTATCTTTGGTGCGACTTCTGAAGTTAATTAGAAGCTGGGTTATCTTTGGTGCCACTTCTGAAGTTACTTAGAAGCTGGGTTGTCTTTGGTGCCACTCCTGAAGTTACTTAGTAGCTGGTTTGTCTTTGGTGCCACTCCTGAAGTTACTTTGAAGCTGGGATAGTTATCATTGGTGCCACTCATGAAGTTACTTAGAAGCTGGGTTATCCTTGGTGCCACTTATGAAGTTACTTAGAAGCTGGGTTAGTTATCTTTGGAACCACTCCTGAAGTTACTTAGAAGCTGAGTTGTCTTTGATGCCATTTCTGAAGTTACTTAGAAGCTGGGTTGTCTTTGGTGCCACTCCTGAAGTTACTTAGTAGCTGGTTTGTCTTTGGTGCCACTCCTGAAGTTACTTTGAAGCTTGGATAGTTATCATTGGTGCCACTCATGAAGTTACTTAGAAGCTGGGTTATCCTTGGTGCCACTCCTGAAGTTACTTAGAAGCTGGGTTAGTTATCTTTGGAACCACTCCTGAAGTTACTTAGAAGCTGGGTTGTCTTTGGTGCCACTTATGAAGTTACTTAGAAGCTGGGTTATCCTTGGTGCCACTTATGAAGTTACTTAGAAGCTGGGTTAGTTATCTTTGGAACCACTCCTGAAGTTACTGAGAAGCTGGGTTGTCTTTGGTGCCACTTATGAAGTTACTTAGAAGCTGGGTTAGTTATCTTTGGAACCACTCCTGAAGTTACTTAGAAGCTGGGTTGTCTTTGGTGCCACTTATGAAGTTACTTAGAAGCTGGGTTATCCTTGGTGCCACTTATGAAGTTACTTAGAAGCTGGGTTAGTTCTCTTTGGAACCACTCCTGAAGGTACTGAGAAGCTGGGTTGTCTTTGGTGCCACGTATGAAGTTACTTAGAAGCTGGGTTATCTTTGGAACCACTCCTGAAGTTACTGAGAAGCTGGGTTGTCTTTGGTGCCACTTCTGAAGTTAATTAGAAGCTGGGTTATCTTTGGTGCGCCTCCTAAAGTTACTTAGAAACTGGGTTATCTTTGGTGCCATTTCTGAAGTTTGGACATCAGTTTTGAATAATTAAATGATCCCAGTGCTGCTTTCACTATTGAAATGTTGAATGATAAGTGAAAACAAACACAGTCTGTTTCTCAGATTTGACAGCATTTTGAAACAGACACCCACCTTCATAATATTGAGAGATTACTTTATTAACTTTCAGAGGTCGGTTTTGTTACTTTTCATAGTATTATCAAAGTCCAGTGCTTAAAGAATTGATTTTTATCTGTCTGCTATAAAGTATTGAATTATTTTGTCCAGCCACAATGGTTTGATTTTTATTAAGCATATTTACAAATACTGTTAAAATCAGGAATGTTCCCTGTGAATCAAATTTATAAGATGTTTAAAAATCTTTACATATCAACCTTACTTATAAGATATTTCTGAAAAAATACAATTTTATCTAATTTAGTTGTTTTATTAAATTTTTGTAATAAGAACCCTGTTTTTTTTTAACAACATTATTATTCTTTAATTACAGGTTAAAAGTTCATATTGCTGAAATTTAATTATACTTTTAGATCTTATTTCATAATTTGGTATTATATTTTAGGGCAGTTATTATTTGTTAACTTATAAAAACTTTATTATTTGCTTTCTGCAATTGATATTTATCTTTGATATTTAATCTTTCATTTTATTAAAATACAGTAACAAGAGAGAAATTGATCTTGTTGTTGGGGATGATGACATTTTTTCTTGGCTGAAATGGATATCTTTTTCTTTATGGATGCCTTTTATGCTTCACAATAAAATCTTTTTAGAGACTTTTAACTTTAATTCCTTTTTAGCTCACCTAAGCTGAAAGCTCATATGAGCTATTGCTATCCATCTTTGTCCGTTGTGTGTCTTCCATCATGCATTGTGCATCGTCTGTCATGCCTCGCCTGTCGTGTGTAAAATTTAACGAAACTTGGTAACCATCATGCCTGGGTAAAGCCCTTTTAGATTTGCACAAATGAAGGAGTTATTTCCCCTTGGAGCCCGACAAGAGGGGAAATATTGAAGAACTTCAAAAATCTTCTCCTCTGAATCTGTATACCTTAGTTATTTCATTTATAACATCCTTAGGTCATCTAGAATCAGATTTGCACAAATGGTAGCCATGGGGCTCAAAATGGGGATATTGTAAGGCACTGAGTGGGGAAATTGCTAAAAATCTTATATTTGTCACTATATCTTGAAAACTTTTAACTTTTTGTACAGGCATGTATATTAGAATATATTTTGATATATGGTTCAAGGTCATATGTTGAAAGGTCAATGTCACAGCTCAAAAAGAAGACTTATATTGCTAATTATCTTGAAAACTATTAACGTTTTGTATAGACATGTATATCAGAATATTGTAGGTATTGTGACAACTATCATTTTGATATATGGTTCAAGGTCATATGTTGAAATGTCAAGATCACAGCTGCAAAAGAAGACTTAAGTTGCCAACTATTTTGAAACTATTAACTTTTTGTATAGACATGTATATAAGAATATTGTGGGTATTGACATGAAGATCATATATGGTTTCGAGGTCATATATGTTCAAAGGTCAAGGACATAGCTGCATAAGTATACTGAAATTGGTTAATGATTTGGAAATTATTCATTGCAATACAGTTACTTCATGCATATTATATAAGCTACTTATAAATGAAATGTACCACTGCGGTAGCTCAGTTGGTAGAGTGCTCGCTCCGTAAGTGGGAGGTCGTGGGTTCGAACCCCGGCCGGGTCTGACCCAAGACTTGAAAGTGGGTAGTGACTGTTCTTTCGCCAAGCACTCGGCATTACGAAATGAAAGTCACGGTTCTTTCGGATGGGAACTTAAAATAAACGAGGTCCCGTGTCATGGCAGGCATGGCACGATAAAGAACCCTGCTGTATAATGCCATCAGCGCAACGCACAGGCAAAATTTCTGCACTTTCGCCTATAGCTGGCGACGTCTCGATATAAGTGAAATATTCTTGACTGGGACGTTAAACACCATTACTCACTCACTCACTCACTATAAATGAAATGTGACTGGATATATTTCTGATTTAATTTTGTGGCAGTTCTTAACTTGAGAAAACTTGTAAAGTTTCTGTACTGAATATATTGTCTATTGTACTTTGCAAACAATTTTTATACGCCCGTCATATGACGGGACGTATTATGTTACGGTGCTGTCCGTCCGGGCGGGCGGGCGGGCAGGCGTCTGTTAACAATTTGTATTCCGTTCAATAGAGACCACAAACATTTATGGATTCAAATGAAATTTGGTATACAGCTTTACCATGGTAATACCTTGTGCAGGTTTGAATTACAACTTTTTCGGATTATTTTTGGAGGAGTTATGCCCCTTTTTTAACTTAGAAATTTTTGTATGTATGACCATGTGGTTTCAGATCATCAGAGCCTACAACTATTTATGGATTCAAATGAAATTTGGTATACACATTTACGATGTTATTATCTGGTGCAAGTTCGAATTACAACTTTTTCAGATTATTTTTGGAGGAGTTATGCCCCTTTTTTAACTTAAAACACCTTTTTATCATACTGCACAGATCACGACAACAGTTCAAATTATAATTAAGCTTTATAGATATAAATTTTTTCAGGTTGGTTAAAAAAAAGGTTCTCAAAACATTTCAGACAAAATGTATTTGTTTCCTAAAATCTTCCTGCATGCAACACTTAACACATGAAAACACTGCCATGACCTAACATTATATTTTAAACTTCTTCCTTCCTGGAAATGAATATGAATTATATAGCAGTCTACCACTATCCATTTAGCAATATATTTTTACATACATATATCCTAGTTGTACTTATACTTCTCAGTAAAGAATGGAACAATCTAGAGGATTAGTGACGAATTCATTCGGAACATCCTCTGGATGTGAAATGATAAAGGCGACAACTTTCTCCTTTTTAGCAGCATATATTTGCATCTTGGGGACCTTGAAAACTCCTCGATAGATTTTGCTAAAAATTTCTGAGGTTATGGAGTCTAATGCGATCTAGCTATCTAACTTGGTGAAATTTTTGGGAAAAATCGGTATCATACTTAATTTTGGGGTCAAACATGCAAAAAATGAATTTTCCAAAAAACAATTACGTTTAACGCACTCCTGTTCAATAACAGTTCATTGTACGAAAAAGTCGTCCATTGACCAAAAAATGTTTAAGATCTGACAGAAAAGACGGTATTTTTATATTTTTCTATCTTTTACATAAAATCCACAATAACTGTTTAAAGTCGGCGCTATCATCCAAAAACAATTTAACGTACCGTTTTGAATTCGTACCCATATTAAAGTAACCAATTCTTTACCAAATTATTGGTAGGTTTGGCACTTATCCGTTAGGTCTGTGTCAAACTTTTGAGTGGCAAGTTCTGTGGATGAGCTCTACTGATAGAAATCCTCTAGATTGTTCCATTCTTTCCCGCAAAACCCCTAAAGGTGTCGCCACACTAGTAAATAGTACTACTCGATCAATATAACACGGGCGTATAATGCTACGCTCGGCAGTGCTCTTGTTGATTTATCTTCAGGTGAGCATTAAGTCCCATGGGCCTCTTGTTATATTTAACTCTTTAAGTTTCACCATCATTTTTGATTTTTGTATCTTAATTGATTACAAGAAACTGGTAGACAGTGCTGTTTTTGTCGAGCCTGGCATTGCCATAAGGCGAGACTTAGGTGTTACTTTTCTGGTGTCGTAGGCGGCGGCGGCGGTCAAAATGCGAAAGTTTTGTTAAAGTAATGTATCTTCTACTTGATCAAATCTAACCGAGTGAGGAATTCTTGTATAATTTAAATTATGGCTTGGTTTATTTGTATTTATCAAACTGCAACTTCAAATGGGATTAAGTGCATTTTAGTCATTCTATGGAACAAAACCCTTAGTAAATCCAAAACTTGTTGAAAAGTAACCAACTGGAGTGCCTGGAATAAACCACCAAATTCTGTAAGCAAAGATAAACTTGAAATAGAATTTAAACCTAAACATTGAAAGGCAATATAAAATGGTCCATCTATATACTGCATCCAAGGTTTGAAAGATTTGATCAAAAAGTCCCCAAAGTGAATTTTTTATCCTCAAAATCAAGGTTTTGCATTAATTAACTACATAAAAGATTTTTTTCATCATTGTGTAAATGATGTTTATGTGTGTTAAAAGTTTTTTTTAGCTCACCTGAGCCAAAGGCACTCCAATATGTTTTACGCATAACTTTTTGAAAAAGAATTTTAAAGAATTCATTGTTTAATTTATGTAATTAAATACAAAAATACAAATTATTCCAAATCAAATTTGAATGTAGACATATAACTGTGTAACAGTTGCAAATTGTATAAATACATCTTGACAAGCCACTTGACATATAATGTGTAATGTCTAAAACTAACAACTGTGAGTAATTTAGCAGATTATACCGATTATGTCCCAATCATTCTTAATTAGCTGACGTTTTCCCTTCAGCTCTTCCAACAATTGAAGGAGCCACTTAGTGTGGAGTACATGATTAAGACCAGTAAATACTACTCACTACTCACTGCAGTAGTGAATACTACTCACCTTAGGAAACCAACCAACTTTATGCCTATGTTATAATTCTTTATGATTAAAAATAAGAATTGGTTATAGAAATTAACCTTCAAAGAGGTTTTCTGATCAAATGGCAGAATATTTTAAAGAAAAAGTAGTTCTTTTTAGAAAACGTGTCATGCCCATGGTTCTTTATTTTGCTATTTATATTTGTGCTGCAAACAATCGCAAATTTTTATGTTCAATAAGATTCCAAATGCAAATTCAAGTATTTGTAAATAAGGCCAAGATGGTCTTGATGCAAAATTTTCTACTCGTGAAAAATAAGTGATCTACAGTATTTGGCTTCTCTAGGGCCACCATATTTGTCATGGAGAATAGTCTAATCATTTACTGACAGCTTACAGTTTCTCTTGCTGACTAGCTCAAAATTCTACTTAGTAAAATACATGGTGCTACCATATTTTGCAGGGAAAGGGTTCATCACAGGTTCTCTAACTAACTAGCTGGACATTCTAACTGTTCATCATCGATTCTCTAACTGACTAACTGGACATTCTAACTGTTCATCATCAATTCTCACTGACTAACTGGACATTCTAACTGTTCATCATCGATTCTCTCACTGACTAACTGGACATTCTAACTGGTCATCATCGATTCTCTCACTGACTAACTGGGCATTCTAACTGGTCATCATCGATTCTCTCACTGACTAACTGGACATTCTAACTGGTCATCATCCATTCTCTAACTGACTAACTGGACATTCTAACTGGTCATCATCAATTCTCTCACTGACTAACTGGACATTCTAACTGGTCATCATCGATTCTCTAACTGACTAACTGGACATTCTAACTGGTCATCATCAATTCTCTCACTGACTAGGTTAAAACCTAGTCGGACAGACTCTGGAGTGACTCAAAGTTTTTAAGTTCAGTGGCAAAAGGTTGTTGTTTTTCTCAATGTTTCTTCCATAAATCACCTTACGGGCTGCCACAATGTAAAGTGACCTAACCTTGATTATAATGTAAAACACCATTACTCCATTCTATTCCAGGGTTTATAATAAAAACTTCTGAACAGAAATACAGTTCAAAATTGTAATACAAACCTATCAGACACATATATATACCATACAAAAAACAATGATGAAAATTCTAGATAAATTGAATTAGGATAAAGATTTCATTTATTTCTGAAATCGTTACTTTGTGTTTACATCGCTTATGTAACTTGGATGAGAAGATACAGCCTTGTTTTAAAGACACTAGCTGACATAAATTCAGTTGTTGTGGATAATAACCATGTTAAGTATATATTTTTTATTGAGAAATCAATATTTACAAATATAGCTTCTTACTTTACAAGTTAAATTAACAAAAAACCTATGAAAAACAATTCCCGCTTTTATCATGGCGCTAGCAATAAAGATGTTGTTCAATTGTCGTCTGCATTCTATTGCTGTTTGGCATGATATTTTGACAACCTTTATTCTGACCCTTAGGAAATCAGCAGTATCTCAATCTATATTTATTGTGGTATAACTCTTTTGTTATTTGAAAAAAAATCAAGAGATTAAATTTGAGTTCCTTTATCAAAAGTGCATGCTAAAAGGGGGGGGGGATTTTATCTATGTGCAATGAAATGACAATTTAATCTCTGATTATTTAAGATTCACTCATCAAATTGTCAAATTTATGTTAACATTGTCGCCACATAGTCTTGGGAAAAAGTCTACAAAAATATTAAAAAAATCTCTAAAAATATATCATTGAGAATGACTGATACTATAAAATAACAATTATGAAAAAGGTGATATAATAATTGTAATACATGTAGCTTTAAAGCCTGATTCCAAACCAAAATAAAACATGCTGCTGCTTAAATCAGTGACTAAATTCTAACATTTTACCTGTTTGATTACAATGTTCTTTATAGAAACACCTGGGGAGTTAATGTAATGTTATTGATTTAAACAAGTAAATTACAACAGAAATATAGGGCCTTGCACGCCATGTGGTCTATAGGTTATAAATCATAACATCCCTTTACAGCCCAGGTTCAAATTCTACTCCAGACATACTATTGTGGGAAAGTTTGTCAGTAAGCATGTCAAAGGTAGTTGGTTTTCTCCAGACATACTAGTGTGGGAAAGTTTGTCAGTTAGCATGTCAAAGGTAGTTGGTTTTCTCCAGACATACTAGTGTGGGAAAGTTTGTCAGTTAGCATGTCAAAGGTAGTTGGTTTTCTCCAGACATACTAGTTAGTGTGGAAAAGTTTGTCAGTTAGCATGTCAAAGGTAGTTGGTTTTCTCCAGACATACTAGTGTGGGAAAGTTTGTCAGTTAGCATGTCAAAGGTAGTTGGTTTTCTCCAGACATACTAGTGTGGGAAAGTTTGTCAGTTAGCATGTCAAAGGTAGTTGGTTTTCTCCAGACAAACTAGTTAGTGTGGAAAAGTTTGTCAGTTAGCATGTCAAAGGTAGTTGGTTTTCTCCAGACATACTAGTATGGGAAAGTTTGTCAGTTAGCATGTCAAAGGTAGTTGGTTTTCTCCAGACATACTAGTGTGGGAAAGTTTGTCAGTTAGCATGTCAAAGGTAGTTGGTTTTCTCCAGACATACTAGTTAGTGTGGAAAAGTTTGTCAGTTAGCATGTCAAAGGTAGTTGGTTTTCTCCAGACATACTAGTGTGGGAAAGTTTGTCAGTTAGCATGTCAAAGGTAGTTTGTTTTCTCCGGACATACTAGTGTGGGAAAGTTTGTCAGTAAGCATGTCAAAGGTAGTTGGTTTTCTCCAGACATACTAGTGTGGGAAAGTTTGTCAGTTAGCATGTCAAGGTAGTTGGTTTTCTCCAGACATACTAGTTAGTGTGGAAAAGTTTGTCAGTTAGCATGTCAAAGGTAGTTGGTTTTCTCCAGACATACTAGTGTGGGAAAGTTTGTCAGTTAGCATGTCAAAGGTAGTTGGTTTTCTCCAGACATACTAGTTAGTGTGGAAAAGTTTGTCAGTTAGCATGTCAAAGGTAGTTGGTTTTCTCCAGACATACTAGTGTGGGAAAGTTTGTCAGTTAGCATGTCAAAGGTAGTTGGTTTTTCCTCCAGACATACTAGTGTGGGAAAGTTTGTCAGTAAGCATGTCAAAGGTAGTTGGTTTTCTCCAGACATACTAGTGTGGGAAAGTTTGTCAGTTAGCATGTCAAAGGTAGTTGGTTTTTCTCCAGACATACTAGTGTGGGAAAGTTTGTCAGTTAGCATGTCAAGGTAGTTGGTTTTCTCCAGACATACTAGTTAGTGTGGAAAAGTTAGTCAGTTAGCATGTCAAAGGTAGTTGGTTTTCTCCAGACATACTAGTTAGTGTGGAAAGTTTGTCAGTTAGCATGTCAAAGGTAGTTGGTTTTCTCCAGACATACTAGTTAGTGTGGAAAAGTTTGTCAGTTAGCATGTCAAAGGTAGTTGGTTTTCTCCAGACATACTAGTGTGGGAAAGTTTGTCAGTAAGCATGTCAAAGGTAGTTGGTTTTCTCCAGACATACTAGTGTGGGAAAGTTTGTCAGTTAGCATGTCAAAGGTAGTTGGTTTTCTCCAGACATACTAGTGTGGGAAAGTTTGTCAGTTAGCATGTCAAAGGTAGTTGGTTTTCTCCAGACATACTAGTTAGTGTGGGAAAGTTTGTCAGTTAGCATGTCAAAGGTAGTTGGTTTTCTCCAGACATACTAGTTAGTGTGGAAAAGTTTGTCAGTTAGCAAGTCAAAGGTAGTTGGTTTTCTCCAGACATACTAGTGTGGGAAAGTTTGTCAGTTAGCATGTCAAAGGTAGTTGGTTTTCTCCAGACATACTAGTTAGTGTGGGAAAGTTTGTCAGTTAGCATGTCAAAGGTAGTTGGTTTTCTCCAGACATACTAGTTAGTGTGGAAAAGTTTGTCAGTTAGCATGTCAAAGGTAGTTGGTTTTCTCCAGACATACTAGTGTGGGAAAGTTTGTCAGTTAGCATGTCAAAGGTAGTTGGTTTTCTCCAGACATACTAGTGTGGGAAAGTTTGTCAGTTAGCATGTCAAAGGTAGTTGGTTTTCTCCAGACATACTAGTTAGTGTGGGAAAGTTTGTCAGTTAGCATGTCAAAGGTAGTTGGTTTTCTCCAGACATACTAGTTAGTGTGGAAAAGTTTGTCAGTTAGCATGTCAAAGGTAGTTGGTTTTCTCCAGACATACTAGTGTGGGAAAGTTTGTCAGTTAGCATGTCAAAGGTAGTTGGTTTTCTCCAGACATACTAGTGTGGGAAAGTTTGTCAGTTAGCATGTCAAAGGTAGTTGGTTTTCTCCAGACATACTAGTGTGGGAAAGTTTGTCAGTTAGCATGTCAAAGGTAGTTGGTTTTCTCCAGACATACTAGTGTGGGAAAGTTTGTCAGTTAGCATGTCAAAGGTAGTTGGTTTTCTCCAGACATACTAGTGTGGGAAAGTTTGTCAGTTAGCATGTCAAAGGTAGTTGGTTTTCTCCAGACATACTAGTGTGGGAAAGTTTGTCAGTTAGCATGTCAAAGGTAGTTGGTTTTCTCCAGACATACTAGTGTGGGAAAGTTTGTCAGTTAGCATGTCAAAGGTAGTTGGTTTTCTCCAGACATATAGTGTGGGAAAGTTTGTCAGTTAGCATGTCAAAGGTAGTTGGTTTTCTCCAGACATACTATTGTGGGAAAGTTTGTCAGTTAGCATGTCAAAGGTAGTTGGTTTTCTCCAGACATACTAGTGTGGGAAAGTTTGTCAGTTAGCATGTCAAAGGTAGTTGGTTTTCTCCAGACATACTAGTGTGGGAAAGTTTGTCAGTTAGCATGTCAAAGGTAGTTGGTTTTCTCCAGACATACTAGTGTGGGAAAGTTTGTCAGTTAGCATGTCAAAGGTAGTTGGTTTTCTCCAGACATACTAGTGTGGGAAAGTTTGTCAGTTAGCATGTCAAAGGTAGTTGGTTTTCTCCAGACATACTAGTTAGTGTGGGAAAGTTTGTCAGTTAGCATGTCAAAGGTAGTTGGTTTTCTCCAGACATACTATTGTGGGAAAGTTTGTCAGTTAGCATGTCAAAGGTAGTTGGTTTTCTCCAGACATACTATTGTGGGAAAGTTTGTCAGTTAGCATGTCAAAGGTAGTTGGTTTTCTCCAGACATACTATTGTGGGAAAGTTTGTCAGTTAGCATGTCAAAGGTAGTTGGTTTTCTCTAGACATACTAGTGTTGGAAAGTTTGTCAGTTAGCATGTCAAAGGTAGTTGGTTTTCTCCAGACATACTAGTGTTGGAAAGTTTGTCAGTTAGCATGTCAAAGGTAGTTGGTTTTCTCCAGACACTCTTGTTTCCTCAATGCGCGCTTACGAATCACAGTGCCTCTCCGCCTGGGTTCGAATCCCACTTGGGACAGATCCTAGTGTGAGAAAGTTTGTCAGTTCGCTTGCCGCAGGTCGGTGGTTTTTTCTGGGCACTCCGGTTTCCTCCATCATCCCAGAACTGACCGCCTCGAAATAAGTGAAAGAATCTTGACTGGGGCGTAAAACACCATTACCCCACTCCACTCCACTCCACTCTTGTGTCCTCAACCATTAGAAAACTAGCTGGCTTAGTTTAAGTGAAAGAATCTTGACTGGGGTATAAAACATCATAACTCCCCTCCACTTGATTTGATTTCAATGCTTTTTTTTTAGAATCCACCTGTAGAGCTAATGTAGGATTATTGATTTTAACAAGTAAAATAATGATATAAATAGATTAAATTATGTAACAATTACATTGTTGTATTTTATTGATGTTTTGGTAAATTGAACCACAAATAAGCAGACTCATGTAAAATCTAATTATCACTACATGCTTTTTCTTTAATTTCATACAAAATAGCTTAACAATTTTTTTTTTCAATTTTCCTAGAATTCCCCAGCCAGTCTAAGACATGTTTCAATGACAAAACTATGATAAAAAGTACACAATCAAAATAATTACTCTTATGTAAAATTTATTTTTTATGTCAACTAGTTAAAGCCTTCTGAGCTATTGGCATGGCTGTATATGTGCATGTGCATATGTAAAATTTGATCCTTAGGTCCCTAGTTGGAGTTCAAGTTTGTATCAGGCAACCTCTCTTGTTTTAAATGGTTGCTGTTACTTTGAAAAAGCTAAAACATAAAAATAACCATTATGGATTTATTTTTCAGATATTGTTCAGGGAATCTGAAATGAAAAAAAAGTAGATATCAGAAGATTTGACAGTTTTTAATTGGCTTGTTTGTATGCAAAGAAAGTTCTGTTTTAAGCCAAACCTTTGAATATATTATCTTCTAAACCCACATGGCTAATTATAACCAAATTTGTTGTAAGGTCTCTCTTTGGACTAAAGTTTTTCAGGCAAACCATCTGACGTTCAAGATGGCCACCATTACTATAAATAAATAGTAAAAATACAAAGACCATCATCATCTACTTATTTATATATTAAATTGTGGAACTATTTTTCAACCAAATTTGTTTTAATTGGAAGTTAGAAAGTAGTTATTGGGAAATTTTAATTTGGACTATTTTTATGAATTATGAAAATGAGGTGTAATATTTCCTCAAATTTTTGAAATTTTCATTCTAAATCTATTAGAATCATATTTAGTGTAAAAGGTTTATAAATGGATTAGTTTATGCTTTAAAGAGAGTGACCTCCTACAACATCCAAGATGGCTGCCAATACTGTAAATGGCTTAATCACAAATTAGCCATTGTGGATTTATTTTTCAACAAATTTTGTTCAAATTTGAAAAGTAGAAAGTAGACATTAGGGAATTGAATGGATTTTTCCATTGAATGTGTTTTTCTGTACCAACCCAATAAATCTGCATTTTAAACTCCAACTAATATAGGCATGTATTTTGGTCTCAGTTAATTACAAAAAAATGCATATGTCAAAGAGGTATGTGACGTGACACAAACTTTTTAGCTCACCTGAGCTGAAAGCTCAGATGAGCTATTGCTATCCATCTTTGTCCGCCGTGCGTAAACTTTTAACATTTTACTTTTTCTCCTCCAAAACCATTGGGCCAAATTCAATGAAACTTGGTAACCATCATGAAGCCCTTTTAGATTTGCACAAATGTAGGAGTTATGTCCCCTTGGGGCCTCACAAAGGGGGAAATAGTGAAAAACTCCTCTGAATGTATAAGAGATATACCTTAGTTTTTTCATTTATAACATTCTTAGGTCATCTAGTTGTAGATTTGCACAAATGATAGCCATTTGGCTCAAAATGGTGAAATGGTAAGGCACTGAGTGGGGAAATTGCTAAAAATATATACAGTTGAAACTCATTATCTCGAACACGGATATCTCGAACCTTCCGATAAGTTGAAAAAGTCCAGACAGAGTTGTAATTTATTCAACCAAAATAACTCTGGTTATCTCGAACTTGGATATCTGGAATTTCAGATATATCCAACAATTTTTTCATCCCCTTAAATAAAAATTCTAGAAAAATTACATTTGTTAACTCAGCAAAAAATTTTAAGAAAATAAAATTTGTCAACTTGAACAGAGTTTTTGGTCGATTTTATTCATTTAAAAAACACTGACTGTTGGTACTGTTGATTTTAAATCAATGCAATCATTATTATCAAACTGCACTAACCTTGCAATTTTCTTAATCCGAGCTTGCTGACATGGTGGTTGTGTGATGTGAACATTACTCAAAACAACTGGAAGCTTATGGTGATTAAAGTACACAAAGCGAAACCGGTATGGGAACCAAAGCAGACTCCACTGTTTGTTTGTAAAATACAATAGTGTTATTGACATATTTTGAGTAAATAGAGAAAATTTTATAAAACAAAATTCATGCTTCTCACGTTCAAAATATATAGAGGCATCTGTAGATACTCAGAATTTTGTCGACATTAGCCTCTTACATTGGCTACCACCATATCACTGTTTCATAGTATCGTATTTTTATGTTGAAATATGTAACAAAAAAAATTCTGATTTTTTAAATGTATGTTGGAATATATATGACCAGTGGCATTTAAAATGTTTTAAATGTCGCTGATATGACATATGATAAAACTGTGGAATAGTTAGACATGATTAAACCAGAAGTGACTTCCGAAAGGGGTGTATGAGTTATTTCCCTTTCTTTGCCTTTTTATTTAAAATCTTGTATCTCCAACTCCGGATAAGTCGAACTTTTTGCATTTCCCCTGGAGTTTGAGATAACAAGATTTAACTGTATTTGTCATTATATCTTGAAAACTATTAACTTTTTGTATAGGCATGTATATTAGAATATTTTAGGTATTGACATGACAATCTTTTTGATATATGGTTCATAGTCATATGTTGAAGGTCAAGGTCACAGCTGCAGAGGAAGACTTATACAGTGAAACTTGTGAAAATTGGACCGGCTCCGTTCCTTGAAAAAAATCCGGTTTTCACAGGATCCTGTTTATTAAGGTTATTCGCTAGAGTTCACTGCCCTTGATAATAAGTAGCAGATCCATTTGTTATCTCCCTTTGGGATGTGTAGCCATGGGTAACACATGTACATGTGGCTTATTGGAAACAATAAACTTATAGTACAACGTAAAGTGATAATCTAAAATTTTTTGGGTAGGTTGCTTGTATTTTAATGTTTTATTTATCTCAAATAAACTATCACGAAATGATAGACGGGTGGGATCAGACATCATCATTATGATTTATAATTGTCTCATTGAGATAATAAACTTGAAATACGATGTATATCATAAAGTTATTATGGTAAGTAACGTGTATTTTAAGTTGTTTTTATTTCGATGCAAACATATCGGCAAAAATGCAGGTGCGCTTTCCTCTGCAGGAGGATGTAGGTCAACGTAACTAAGACTCAGCCAAAACATTAAATTGCTTGAATTTACTGACATGGCACATAATCGATGTTTGGTTTATGTCGATTAATGATAACAACTGCCATTCCATTGTTAAGAAACTTGTTTTCCTTATTTTTCCATCATCTGACTGCGCAGAATGTTTTATTTATACAAAGCGCATTTCAGTTGTTCGATTGAGAGCCAAATAATTTCAGGATTCAAGGTCATCTTAACTTCGACTATTCTATTCAATTCTTTTCTTCACTGAAGTTTTGTGTAACCTCAAAACTTATTCAAATATCAATCTTGACTGAAATTTTGTCGATTTAAGATAGCGGAAAAAGTTGTGAATTATCACTGTGATATCGAGTCATACCAGCAAAATGAACCAACAAAGATGTTCCTTTAAAAATTAACATGTTACAATCGAACACAAGCTAACCACGATTTCGGTTGACTGATCTCTTTAATCCGATAATATTGTTTATTTGTGACACATTTCACACATGTTAATGTATACTAAAGCCATTTGATGACGGTAATAATTTGTATTTCTTAGTTTTGTTTTACTTAGAAGTTAAATGATGTTATTTATGATATCGGAAATTACTTTTACTTTTATTTGTAGTTAATGTTTTTATGATATTGGAAATAACAGTCATTTTGTTACAAATTTGCAAGTTTAAAAATTTCAATAAAATTCTTGGTTTCGGTTTCCTTTTTTTTCATAATCAGAAAATCGAATCCGGTTTACAAAGGTGAAAATATATAGGTTTTTTATGATCCGGACCGTGAAATGCGTCCGGTTTTCAGAATTCACAGGATCCGGTTTATTAAGGTTTCTATCATATAGAATAAAGAAGAGAGTAAATCGGGACAAGCACACACGTCCGGTTTTCACAGGATTCCAGTTTTTCCAGGGCCCGGTTTTCACAAGTTTCACTGTATTGCTAATTTCATAAAAACTATTAACTTTTTGTATAGGCTTGTATATTAGAATATTGTAGGTAATGACATGACAATCATTTTGATATATAGTACAAGGTCATATTTTGAAAGGTCAAGGCCACAACTGCAAAAGAAGACTTCAATTGCTAATTATCTTGAAAACTATTAACTTTTTGTATAGGCATGTATATTAGAATATTGTAGGTATTGACATGATGATCATTTTGATATATGGTTCAAGGTCATATGTTGAAAGGTCAAGGTCACAGCTGCAAAATAAGACTTAAATTGCTAATTATCTTGAAAACTATTAACTTTTTGTATAGGCATGCAAATTAAAATATTGTAGGTATTGACATGATAATTATTTTGATATATGGTTCGCTAATATATGTTAAAAGGTCAAGGATATAGCTGCATATGGTTAATGATTTGGCAATTTTTCATTGCACTACAATTACTTCATGCATATTATGTAAGAACTTATAAATGAAATGTGACTGGATATATTTCTGATTAAGTTTTGTGGCAGTTCTAAACTTGAGAAAACTTGTAATGTTTCTGTACTTAATATATTGTCTATTGCACTTTGCAAACAATTTTGAACATATCCTCAGGTGAGCGTTAAGGCCCATGGGCCAATTGTTTGATATCTCTTCTAAAACCTTGAAAAACTAGTGCTGCAGCAGACGTGAATCAGACAGTAACAACACTTTTGTTCAATTCCAACCAGTATCATAAATGCATTCAACTAGGTGAAATACAAATGTACTAGTACAACTCTATAAAAAATTACAAACTTTAAATATATGGAGCATTGATAATTTTAATTTCAACTTATTGGATAGTTAGGTTTTGAATTTGATAGTTCTGCTAATATAAATGATATTTGAAATTGAATTTGTTGCAGTACTAGCTGCATACCATGCCATTTATCTCGAATTTTTGAATTTCTTTTTTTTCCTCCTAATTTTTAATTCTGTAATTAATATGTTCTTACGTTCTTTATCTTTATAAATTTGATGACTTCAATGTTAAAGTTTGGCAGTGAGGAGAGATGGGTATAAGAATTACACCATCTCAGTGCGATATCTGAATATCTTTTCACATTGTCTTGCTAAATCACCTAAGATATTTAACGCTTGGTTGTAAAAAAAGAAGCAAGGACCATAACTCTCTGTAAACAGAGTTTTAATTCCTAAATGATCTTTTCATGTGTATGGTAGAAGTATCCTGATATTTGACTTGGGCTGTAATTTCAAAAGTATTTGATCAAGCTGCAACAAACTTTCTGTACATATTCATAATATCAAGACCTCTAACCTACAGGACCTGGTTTCATATTTGCATATTTTCTCCTGATAATTTTTGGTGGGTTTTGGTGAATGTGTGAAAGATGTTATATATAGAAGTCTTTTTTTTGCCCAGTCAAGTGGTGCTATTTTGGCAAGTGATTATTTTTGCCATGTTTTAAGAAGTGGTAAAGTTTTTGCTTAGCTTTTACAGTGATTATTTTTTTTGCCAAGTCAAGTGGTGATTTTTTTGCCAAGCCTTAACAGAAGCTGATTCTTTTGCCAATGTTAAAAAGTGATGATTTTTTTGCCAGGCCTTAACTGATGGTGATACTTTTGTGAAATCTGAACATGTTTTGATTTTTTGCAAGTCATAAAAAGTTTTGTTTTCTTTTGCAAAGTGCTGATTATTATGTCAAGTTTTAACAAATGGTAATTATATTACCAAATCCTAAAAAAGTGATGATATTTTTGCCAATCTGAACAGATGGTTTTTCTCTTGCCAATTTTCAACAATTGATGATTCTTTTGTGAATTTTTAACCAGTGACAATCTTTTTGCCAATATTTAATAAGTGGTAATCTTTTTACCACTTTTTAACCAGCCATGTTAAGTCATCCTCAAAATTGCATGTTAAAAATAATTATTATGCATTAAAATAAAGGACAAAATTAGTTATATCAATCGTTGTTTAAAAATAATTTCCTGACTTGTACCAGGCTAGTATATAATCAAGATAATTTATATAATTAGATTCTGATTTTACACCGATATTACACTGATATTATTCTGTACTCGTTATGGAAACAGTAAAAAAGAACTAGTCTTTAATTAAGAGCTAAATCTCATTAATCCAAGGCAAGCTATGACTCAAAATGGTGAAAGGTCATTAAGAAGAAAGTGCTTCATTGATTCTTGTTTATGTTCATTTGTCATGTAAATTGCTACACATTTTTAAATTCTGTATTCAACTTTGATATTTTTTTCTTTCCCAACTTCTTTATATATATATATAGAGTTTTCACCTTCTTGTATCAGAGGTGCCATATATGTTTTATTTTTCTATTACTATCTTGGTCAACTTTTGTGTAATGGTATTAAAATTTTGACCATATTAGAGGCCTTGGTGACAGTGAAGTCAACAGCGCTGGCCTACAGATCACAGTTCCTCTCACATTGTCTTGTGTGACTGGGACATATAACTTAACATCACTCCATTCTACACTTCAGAAAAATCTTTAGCAGAATGATCGTCTTATATTGAAAATGTATCATAAATCTTTATAACTGTGTTCCATTTGATTTTTAAAAATAACCAAGCAGGCAAAAGTTATCAGGTTATTTTTAGAAAATAGATTTTATTCTGTCTTAAAATGCAAATTTCATTAAAATTAGTTGTGGAATAAATTAAAAAAGTTTTTTTGAAAAATCTATTTGATATAGAAAGCAGTGTAAAAATTGTGTATTGTGAGGCATGCTTTGTCGTACTATATATATAGTTGAAATGCAACACTTAGATTATAAAAATAATTTACTTAATTCCTTAGCTGGATTTGGATTTATATAATTTTGGAAGTTTAGATTCATTATTTTCAACTGTTTGGCTTATGTTTTTTATCTATCAAACTTTTCGGTCTTAGTGTCACTGATGAGGAGTGAATTTCCAAAATGTGCAAATCTAGCACATCAAAATTTAACTGGTATTTGTGTTATATATTTACTACCCCTGAGCGGGTACCGCTGCTGGTGGAGTAAAACTCCCCAAGGGTATCCATAACTCAGTAGGCAGTACTTTGTGCTCTCAGAAAATGTACCATTTAGCAAAATTTTTAGCCGTCTAAAATTTGAAATTTATTTAAAACTAAGGTTTGTTCCCTTATGCAAAGCATTCCTTAGCTGGATTTGGATTTATATAATTTTGGAAGTTTAGATTCATTATTTTCAACTGTTTGGCTTATGTTTTTTATCTATCAAACTTTTCGGTCTTAATGTCACTGATGAGGAATGAATTTCTGAAATGTGCACATCTGGCACATCAAAATTTAACTGGTATTTGTGTTATATATTTACTTACATTGAGGAAATTTTTAATGCATTTTATGAAAATAAGTGAAAATTTTTCCTCCTTCAAAAAATACAATTTATAAATTAACAAGATTTGTCAAATCAGATTTTATCTTGAAAGTTACTGAAATGATTTAAATCTTAATTTGTTTTTAATACTCTTTAAAATTTAATTTAATAGATTGAGTAATATTATTTTAAACTGAAATTACTGTAATTACTTTAATGAATAAAAATATTAGTTATAAGACTAAAGAAGATTTTGAAAACGAAGCCTGGAATTTTTTATCTTCATGTATGAAAGGAAAAAGTTGGTTGATCAGTTGAATTCTGTTTTACATCGCATCAGCAATTTTTCAGTTAATTGTGTAAAGACAGTTAAAATTATCTTAAGAATAAATACTTAGATAAGTTCATGTGGTACATTAGTGTGCATATATTTCCATCAGCTGAAAAGGTTATGGCCTCAGTAATCTACGATGCTGATAGTAAGCACACAGAAAACTCGGTACATTTGTTCCACCAGGATAATATTATTGTTCACAAGTTTGTATTGCCATGACTGCCATATATGATTCTGGTTTTAAACTGACTGAGCATCTGCCTTATTCACCTGATCTTACTCTGTCAGACTTTCATCTATTTCTAAAACTTCAAATGGCCATTTCTTTCACCCAATTTTAGGCATATAATGATGTCATACATTCAGTAAAGGACTTTTCTGAACAGTTGAGAAAAGGACTTTTTTAAAAGTGGCATTGCAGCCCTTATATGTTTATCACACTAAAAGTGATTATTTTGAAAAATAATGTCTGTGGTTACATGACGCTCACAACATATCGACCAGCCCTCGTATTTTTACTTCAAAATACTTTTATTTTATGAATTTGGTTTTATACAACCTACAAAAATTGAAAACTGAATTTTATATTGCAACTAAATCATTTCAACCAGCCATTATTTATCATATAAGTGTATTAAACACATTATTTGAAAAGTTATATGTAGAAGACAGTTAGACTAAATGTAAGACATTTTGGATCATAGTTTAGTGGTCTTTGGGGGGAAAAAGTTTAAATGTTGACACAAATTTGGTGTTGGTACTTTTGTGACTTATGAGTCTTTCATTGGTGGGGATATTGGTGTAAGATTCTACTAATAGATTTCAATAAAGGTATCGGATATATTCTGTTGTAGCAGACCAGACTTGATAGGTTGCCAGGTAGCTTAGTCAGTAGAGTGTCCAGCTAGTGTTGGGAAAGGTTGCAGGTTCAAGTCCCGGTTTGGCTGCTGCATTTTTTCCCTTTCCTGTTACACTATTAATGATTTCATCTCAAGTAACCTCACGTAAGGTAAGTTTTACTTAAATATATGTTTAATATGCTGTTATTTACATGATCAAATTGAATACATGTTCTAGATGTGCAGTTTACATTGATTAGAACTCGCAGAGTAATGAATATTTTATAAGTAATTGAGATGCAACACCCAGTAATGAACTAAATGAGAAACTGTAACAATAGAAATTATCTAATTTACCAGTAATATTCATGATGAAACATAAAAAAATAGAAAGAAGGGAGGGCATATTGCTTTGCTGCTGTCTGTTGGTTTGCTGGTCGGTCTGTTGGTCCACCAACAGTTTCCATTCATTTTCTTTGCAGAGGTTGCACATACTGAAAAAATTAGGTATACAGATTTATTAATAGAATATCTAGATCAAGTTCTGTTTTGGGTACAACCGAGCAATTTTTGACAAAGTTATCCCCCTTGGACTTAGAAAATTTCCAATTATCTGCAGTTTCCGTTCATTTTCTTTGCAGAGGTTGCACATACTGAAATGAAATTTAGTATACAGATTTATCATAAAAACATCTAAGAAAAATTTCAGTTATTTGCAGTGTCCTTTCATTTTCTTTGCTGAGGTTGCACATACTGAAATGAAATTTGGTATACAGATTTATCATTAAAATATCTAGGTCAAGTTCTGTTTTGGGTATGAACAAGCAATTTTTGACACAGTTATCCCCCTTGGACTTAGAAGAATTCCAATTATTTGCTTTATGTTCATTATCTCTACAAAGGTTTCTCAAATTAATTACTGATATAACATATATATAATCAAGTTGGTTGAATATGGTTATATTGATGATAATTTATAATTTAGAAGTACAGTCAAACCTGTCTGAAGGTCTATATGTTTGTGCAACCTATAATTCAAAATTTTTTTAGCTTAGACACATTATGCTTGATAAATTTATGCATCTTATATAGAACTGGTAGAAGACCCCTATTCATTTTAAGTTCAAAAGGTCAATTTCATTTCCATGTACACTGCCCATAATGCATACTTCCCTTAATAAAAGCCTGGCACCCTATAATGTCTGTCCAAGAAGGGGGGGGGGCATAAGTGTTTCACAAACATCTTTGTTTGTATTGAATCTATACTTGTTGATAATGTCAGAATTTTTAATGATAAATCTTTAAAGCATTTTGTTTTCACTAAATTTAAAAGGTACTTTGTTCTCCCCCTTCCATTCAAAGATGGTTCT
Source organism: Tegillarca granosa (assembly GCA_029721355.1). Lineage (NCBI taxonomy): Eukaryota > Metazoa > Mollusca > Bivalvia > Arcoida > Arcidae > Tegillarca > Tegillarca granosa. The sequence goes on along the minus strand of CM056596.1, from coordinate 10,016,134 downwards.
ATCTTCTTTCTCATTTCTTGGCTAGAATGATTCTCCAAATTTGTTATTCACAATACTTGGTATAAAGTGTCAACAGTGATTCAATTGAAGATATTATAAACTCAAGTTGCCTTTCTAGTTTTTAGCTCACCTGAGCTATTGCTATCCATCTTCGTCAGTCGTGCGTTGTCCGTCGTCTGTCGCAAGTCGTGCGTAAACTTTTTACATTTTTCTCTTCTTTCCAAAACCACTGGGCTGAATTTAATAAAACTTGGTAACCATCATGCCTGGGTGAAGCCCTTTCAGATTTGCACAAATGAAGGAGTTATGTCCTTGAGGCCCCATAAGGGGGGAAATAGTAAAAAACTTTAAAAATTTTCTCCATTGAATGTACAAGAGATATACTTTAGTTATTTCATTTAGAACATCCTTAGGTCATGTAGTTTCAGATTTGCACAAATGGTAGCCATGGGGCTCACAATGGGGAAATGGTAAGGCACTGAGTTGGAAAAATTGCTAAAAATTATGTATTTGTCACTATATCTTGAAAACTATTAACTTTTTGTACTTTTTTGTTATATGGTTCAAGGTCATATGTTGAAAGGTCAAGGTCACAGCTGCAAAAGAAGACTTTAATTGCTAATTATCTTGAAAACTATTAATTTTTTGTAAAGGCAATATATATTAGAATATTGTAGCTATTGACATGGCAATCATTTTGATATATGGTTCAAGGTCATATATGTTCAAAGGTCAAGGACATAGTTGCATAAATATACTGAAATTGGTTAATAATTTGGAAATTATTCATTGCACTACAGTTACTTCATGCATATTATATAAGCTACTTATAAATGAAATGTTACTGGATATATTTCTGATTAAGTTTTGTGGCAGTTCTTAACTTGAGAAAACTTGTAAAGTTTCTGTACTGAATATATTGTTTATTGCACTTTGCAAACAATTTTTGGACATATCCTCAGGTAAGTGTTAAGGCCAGGGGTCCGGAAACGGTCATATTTGCCGGACATGTCTGACAAAAAATATTTTTGTCTGATGTGAAAAATCACTTGTCGGACATTTTTAGTTAATAATAGAAATCAGTTAATCGGACATATAAATAAATATGTTTGTTGGTCATTATTTTACTCGAGTATTGTTTACTATCACCTGTCAACCATTTTCAATAAATACTACAGATATAATAATTAGGCTTTTGTTTATTAATCAGTTAGAATCCATGGTCTCAATCTGTTCCTTTTGTTTCATCATCCGAACCCTCATTAATTGATTATTAAGTAATCACATCGCTTGACTGACAGAAGCCATAAACAGCTGATTACGAGGGTTGATCCTTGAAGGTCATGGTCATCTGATTATTATCAAAGAGGTTCCACGCGCATTGTATGGTCTTTGCAAACTGTTTAGTTATAAATTAATTATTTAAAAAAGTCTAAATACAATCAAAGAGGTCTTGAAATGAGGTTCAGTAAAGTTCGTGTAACTTCGGAAAAACGAAAATGCACGATTGTCAATAAACAAAGATGGCCGTCGTTAACACCGACAGTACAAAAATCTACACCGTGTGGACACATGAGCCTGACTTCATGTACCTAAATAACCTCTATGTAGTAGTTAAATCCTTTTTAAAATCTATTTGATATTAAAAATTGAAATCTTTTTAAAAAGTCATTGTCAATAACAATATCAGTGGTACGTTTTTTTTTTGTTTTGTTTTTTTTTGCTTTACACAGCATCGATGATACGGTTGCTTTGAAAAAATGTCCGACACCCCATTCAAAGTTTTCCTGCGCCCTGGTTAAGGCCCATGGGCCTCTTGTTCTTGGAGTTACGACCCTTACTAGATATCAGTCTAGCATAAATCTCTACAGTTTGACGTTCATAAAATTTGGTTATCAGTATCAACAGTGAAAAGAAATGTGCATATTATTTACCTTCTGTTGCTTTAGAAGTAAATTCTCCTCGGGAGTTGTAGCATTTTGAAGTTTTCAATAGATAATTCCTATTCAAAGTATTCATCAGAAGTTTAAAAAAAACTTAAATGTTATTGGCATTACAGGAGATAAGCATACTAATAACTGGCAAGGATGTTTGTCTTTTTTTCTTTCTTTCTTTCTTTTTTTTTTTTTTTTTAACTCTTTGAAGTTTCTTGTCCTTATTTTCTCAGATATTTACAAAACTTGGTAGATATTATCAACAATAAAAGGAAATATCCATTTAACTTAAGTTGGTTTGTCAACATTTTTCAGTTATGGCCCTTTGAAGTTTTTAGTTGAAATATTTTGTCTAAGTCATTTGGTTTGGGTTAAATGAAAGCAGTTGGTGTGTACTGAATATAGAAGTATTTAATTATACTAAATCATTATCTTTGTACTCTGTCATTTGGTTTGCTCTAAATCTGAATTATTTGGTTTCTTTTGGTCTAAAAGAAATGGTTTGTGCTAGTCAAATTATTTGATTTGTACTAAATCTTGATAAAATGTGCTGCACATTTTGTTTTCTTAAAATAATAACTGATTGTCTCAGTTTTGTTTTAGATGAGAAATGTTTATACAACATTTGAAAGATCATTAAGACTTAACAATAATTTTAATTGCACTTTTTGTCAGATTTTCAGACAATTTTAAAATATAGTTTATTTTATTTATTGTTCAAAAATATTTAATTTCCATCTGAGCTTGGATGAATTTATTTTCTATACTGAAAGAGAGAGAGAGAGAGAGAGAGAGAGAGAGAGAGAGAGATTTAATGTTCACTGATCCCAGACAACCTCTTAATTCATCCAACACATGTTACAATATTGTGACAACTGTCACTTAATATCTAGTATTTTTTATTTTGCCTTCTATATATAAATTACATATAGATATTTTAAAATTGCATAAGAATTTTAATGACATTAGTTTCTAATTTTAGCCAACTACTATTTTTGTCCTCTGTTCAAATTTAGTATATGACCTATGTAGCCAAGTGGTCTAAGCACAAGATTCCCTGAAGGTTGGTAGTTTTGTTTATATACTCTAGTTTTCTCCACCAGCTCTGAAATAAATAAAGAAGATCTTTACTGTGACCTAAAGCACTTCTCCACTTTAACACCCCACACCAGTTACTTTAACTAGAATGTTGTTGAGTGTTGTAAAGCTTACAGCCACAGATAACTGTGCCACTCACAATCTAGGTTCATTATCCAATTCTGGCAGATTCTAGTGTGAAAATGTCAGTATACTTACCGGAGGATTATAAGAATCCATTATGAGTATCCATGTAGGATAGGGAAATCTCATCTGAGGGGTTGAATATTTCAGTCAGAGACGAGGCTTGAAATATTCAAATCCCGAGCGTTACATTTCCCTATCCTACATAGATAAACTCATAATGGATTATTTTTCTTCCATATAATTGAGATATTTACGCTTTTGCGATCTGTGGGTCTGGGCACATAAAAAATCTAACTTTTTATTTTGAATGTTGTCATAAAAATGACTTAAAAATCCAAAAAGACCGTGATTCTAAAGTACCTACAGCATGCAGGTACCACGAAAACATATGGCGATTTGCTTTTTTCCTAAAATTGTTTAAAAAAGCAATTTAAATTTCACCGCAAAATCGTTTAGAAATCATTTCGCAGGCACTGCTATTTTTGGTACTAAGACCTATAATGTAATTTACAACTCAAAAAAATAAAGTTATCTACACTTTAATAAGGTAATAAAAAAACAAAATCATGTTTAATACCTACCCACATTGAGTCATTCAAATGCTCCATCTATAAATATATATCGCGCACTATTTTCTTTTCTAGGATGTATATACATCCGGTTATCCGGTAAACACGTTATTCAGAATCTGTGTCACTGTCGTAGATGAAGCGTCGATGTTTCAGTTGAGACTAGTGATAATTGTAATTAACATTGACTTCAATTTTACATTCTTGAATCAAAGTGTTTTGGTTTTCGTTTTGCTCAATAAATTCTGTGATATCATAAGA